>CP141131.1:16798102-17398102 GCA_035236585.1 Warburgia ugandensis
CTTTTGATCATCCTTACATAAGATAATTTGGATCTTTTTCCTCGAATCATATTGATCAAGGGTCTAGTCTATTAATCTATATTTAAATCTAACATTCATACTAATTCAAAAGCATGCGTACTATCACAATATTATGTTTCTTATTATTTTTGATCATTCAAGATCTTTTTATAGATCTTGTTTGATCATCCTTATCTTACTTACAATTTTTATTAGGATTAGATAATTTGTTATCTTTTATATTCTTATTATTATTCAACCAGTTAATGTCTTACTGATTGAAGATAGTTTATTTCTTTCCCAATACTAAACAGCTCCTTATTTCAGAATTGACTAAGGCTTACCAGTTAAAAGCTGCTCACAAGGTGGTTAATTCAATTCTCATGTAAAGAGGCGTTTAGACCTCACAAACGTTGCCAGAAGGTGGGGGAAGAACGAGGCTCTATTAGATAACCCACTTAACCACCATGTTCAAGATTTACTAGGGTGACCTTAGCTTAACCTTCATAAGGTTCCTATGAGAATTAAACCCTAAGTACTCTTGCTATTTGATTTTAATTAAATCCACGAACATTTAAAATGTCATTCATGTGGTTTATTATTCTTCTAATTTTGGCCAAGGAAATGATATTCCTTATATTATCTTACTAACTATAGCCCTTACTATTATTAAGTCCATGTCCATATTCTTTGTAAATATTCATCAATATATATTTTCATTTAATTACATTTTCCATGTAATTTACATAACATGAACATTTAAAGAGTAAATAAATAAATCTAACAATTAAATCTACTAAGCAAATAAAAGAACATTTATAATAGAATATAATAACTCACATGCTCATTTGAATATATCTTATTTGTCCATTTTGATCTCATGATCATATTTTGATTTCTATTCATTTTTCCTCCCATTAAGGGTTTAGATCTTGATCTTTCATTTTTATCAATAAGATCTTAAGCCATTTTATCAAAATTATTGGTATAGATCTAAATCTATCCCAAATTAGCCACATCAAGCCATTCATTTCACATGATCTTATCATTGGATTATCATTCATACTGATTCACAGTTTTTTATCATCCTTGATCAATCTGATCAAGGAGATTATTATATATTTTCAAGGATTTTGTTACTTTTAATGGTAAAGATCTAAAGATCTGCCAAATCAATCAAATCTAATCTATTTCTTTAGGTTATCACATCATTAGGTCACTAATGGATCAAAATTCTAAGGTCTGATCATGTCAAATTTGACTGATCTTTAGAATTAATATCACTCTTTATAATTTACAGAATTTTACAGTGAATAAAACCTTAATTTTATGTTTCCATTAGATTCTACTATTCACCAAGAATCCAGAGCTTATTTCCGATCTTGATTTGGAGTTAAAATGAGCTCTGAATTAGATTTTAAGTTTTCAAATCAAAAGACGGGGCCCAGATTCAACTTGGGTTACCCAGATCAACAGATTGATCAGCGACCCGCCCCATTATCGGTGATTGCCGGTGTACGGGGAGGGTGACCTGGGATAGTCGAGACGGTCTAATCTAGACCGTCAGATCAACTCTTCCCCAGATCAAAGGCCCGATCTTATTGAAATCTTACTGTGAACACCTATCTTGGGGTTTTGAGACCCTTTAAATTGATCTAATGGTTCAGAATTCCCAAATCTTATTGATTTACCGGTGTTCCCAATTAGGTTACAAGATTTTGGTTCATCGGTGAACCAAATTCAACGGTGATTTGGCCTGAAAATAGAGGGGAAACGACGGGAATCTACCTGGATCCCGTTTGAAGCAAAGAGAAAAGCCGGAGAAGGCTATTTGAACAAATTCCGGTGAGTGCAGACCATTGTTTGTGCTCACCGGTGAATCTGTCACCACTAGTGCTATTGCCAGTGCCGGAGAAGGACTTGGGAGAGGGGAAATGGAGAGGAAGGTAAGGGGAATGGTTTTCAGGGTTTCTGGGCCGGTGCTATTGCCGTAATGGGTGATATCGATGATGATTTTGCCAGCCTGGGAAAAACCCTAACCAGCAATTCTTCAGATGAGTCGGGCTGGAAGGCGGGACGGAGGACACACTAGCCTTGGACAGGCTGGTTCTTGTGCCAAGCGCGTGTGGAGACCGCCGCTCCAGCTGGAAAGAGAGGGGAGAGAAGAAAAAAACAAGAATGAAAAACGAGAGATGAGGGAGAAAGAGAAGGAAAGAGAGAGGGAGGGAGAGAGTGGAAGCTTGGGAATTTTTGTGCAATTTTCTTAGGAATGTTAGGAGGTTTTTATAGGTTTATTTGTTGATTATTTTAATTATTTTTTATTTTTAAATTATTTTTTAACTTTTCTTATTTAATTTAAAAGAGAACTCCGCCAATGCCGGTCCCAAGCCCAGATAAAAAAGGAGGGTCTTGCGTCAGGTGCCAGCCGGCAAGGGGGAAGTTGAAGATGATTCTATTATTTCTTTCTTACAAATTAATATGCATTTGTATATTAGTTTGTGAGGAAGAAATGAGAATCATCTCCAGCTTCTTAAAAGATGGCAACCCTTGTATCAAGTAGCCAGCCGGCAAGGGGGAAGTTGAAGATGATTCTATTATTTCTTTCTTACAAATAAATATGCATTTGAAGGGGAGCCTTGGCGCAACGGTAAAAGTTGTCGTCATGTGACCTTGAGGTCACGGGTTCAAGGCGTGGAATCAGCCTCTTGCAAAAATGCAAGGTAAGGCTGCCTACTTTAGGCCATTCTGGCCCGCCCCTTCCCCGGACCCCGCATAGGCGGGAGCTTTGTGCACCGGGGCTGCCCTTTACAAATAAATATGCATTTGTATATTAGTTTGTGAGGGAGAAATGAAAATCATCTTCAGCTTCTTAAAATATGGCCACCCTTGCGTCAGGTAGCCAGCCGGCAAGGGTGAAGCTGAAGATGATTTTAATGATTGTAATGATTTTAATGAAAATCATCTTCAGCTTTTAAAACTATGGCAACCCCAACATGACATGAATCGAAATCTGAAATTCGCTCAAGCTAGGGCGTTCCCCATAAGCGACGCACTGCATCGGATCCCGGATGCGGTGAAAAATAGGCAAGGGTTGCTAGGGCGTTCTCCCAGAAGCGACGCGCTACATCGGATCCCGGGTGTAGTGAAAAATGGGCAAGGGCTGCTAGAGCGTCCCCTCGGAAGCGACACGCTGCATCAGAACCCAGGTGCAGTGAAAAGTGGACATGGGTTCATACCATGGAGGTCGAGAAAGGCGATAGTAAATAGGGAATCTCCAAATCATAAGATTCGCATCGCTACATGGAATATAGGGACATTGACAGGTAAGAGTTTGGAGTTAGTAGACACGATAAAACGTAGGAGAGTCAACATCGCTTGTATCCAAGAAATCAAGTGGAAAGGGGCTAAAGCTAGAGAAATAGATGGGTATAAATTATGGTACGTAGGAAAGGAAAATAATAGAAATAGCGTGGGAATAATAGTGGATAAGGAATTAAAGGATAAAGTTGTGGTCGTTAAAAGAATCAGTGATAGAATTATAATAATAAAAATGATTCTAGGAGAGCAGATTATAAATATTATAAGTGCATATGCACCACAAGTAGGGCTACAAGATATAATTAAGAGACAGTTTTTGGAAGATATGGAGGGAGTTATGCAAGAAATTCCCAATACTGAGGGAATATTTATAGGAGCAGACTTAAATGGCCATGTAGGAAAAGATAAGGAAGGATATGATAGAATACACGGAGGGTATGGTATAGGTGAACGAAACGAGATGGGGGAGAATATCCTCGATTTTGCTTTGTCATATAACCTATCCATTGCAAATACACTCTTTAAGAAGAGGGATGAACACTTAATAACATTTAAAAGTGGACTTCATAAAAGCCAAATAGACTTTTTTCTACTTAGGAATAATGAACGATCTATATGTAAGGATTGTAAGGTGATACCCTATGAGAGTTTAACCTCACAACATAGGTTAATGGTTATGGATATTCATATCAAAAGATGGAGTAAAAGAACTGAACTTAATACACATCCAAAAACTAAGTGGTAGAACTTAAAAGGAGAGAAAATAACCTCATTCAAAAATAAGTTGATGGTAGAAGGAAATTGGAATTATGAAAGCAGTAAATACCATGTGGACTAATACGGTCGAGTCCATTAAGAAAGTGGCAAAAGATGTCTTAGGAGTATCTAAAGGTAAAAGGCTATTAGCAAAGGAAACATGGTGGTGGAATGAAACAGTGCAAAAAGCTATTAAAGAAAAACGAATGCATTTTAAAGCATGGCAGAAGATTAGAAATAATGAAAACTATGAACAATATAAGAATGCTAAAAACGTTGCTAAGAGAATAGTAAGTGAGGCTAAACTTAAAGCATATGATGAGCTCTATAATAGACTAGGAACAAGAGAAGGTGAGAAAGATGTGTTTAAACTTGCAAAGGTAAGAGAACAGAAGAGTAAGGACTTAGAGCATGTTAGGTGCATTAGAAGCGATGATCAAAGGGTATTAGTCAAAGACGCTGAGATCAAACAAAGGTGGGAAATATACTTCCAAAAATTGTTAAATGACAATGGCCCTGGGAATATAGGAATTGAAAATACTATAAATCTGGATATTATAGATATGAACGTAGCATTAGAATGCTTGAAGTAAAAGAGGCCTTGAGAAAGATGAAATCAGGAAAGGCCATGGGGCCTGATAGTATACCAATAGAGGTTTGGAAGCATATGGGAGATATTGGGGTAGTTTGGTTGACCAAGTTGTTTAACAAGATTATAAAATCAAAGAAAATGCCTGATGAGTGGAGGAAAAGCTCTATTGTACCAATCTATAAGAATAAAGGAGACATTCAGAACTGCACTAATTATCGAGGGATCAAACTTATGAGCCATACCATGAAACTTTTTGAAAGAGTCATTGAGAAGAGGCTACGACATGAAACAAATGTATCGGAGAATCAGTTTGGTTTCATGCCTGGGAGGTCTACCATGGAAGCTATTTTCTTACTAAGACAATTAGTAGAGAAATATAGGGAGAGGAGAAAAGACCTACACATGGTCTTTATTGACTTAGAGAAGGCTTATGATAGAGTCCCTAGAGAGTTAATATGGAGGGTGTTAGGTGTTAAAGGGGTTTCTCAGGGGTATATAGACATAATTAAATATATGTATGATGGAGCAGTAACAAATGTTAAGACCACTAGAGGCGTGACTGGTGATTTTCCTGTCACTGTCGGATTGCACCAAGGATCGGCATTGAGTCCATACCTTTTCACATTAGTTATGGATGAGTTAACAAAACATCTGCATGAGGAGATTCCCTGGTGCATGCTATTTGCAGACGATATAGTCCTACTTGATGAGACAAGGGAGGGTGCCAACATAAAGCTAGAGCTATGGAGAGAAGCATTAGAATCGAAAGGATTTAAAATTAGCCGAACTAAGACACAATATATGGAATGTAATTTTAGCAAGGAGAATAGGAGTGGAGCACCAGTCAAGATTGATAACCAAGAGGTCCCCATGAGAGACCACTTCCGATACTTAGGATCATTGATCCATGAGAGTGGAGAGATTGAGAGGGAGGCTACCCAGAGAATCCAAGCGGGTTGGAACAAATGGAGATGTGCATCGGGGGTTTTATGTGATCGGCGGGTGCCACTCAAACTAAAGGGAAAATTCTATAGGATGGCTATAAGGCCGGCCATGCTCTATGGATCAGAGTGTTGGGCAGTTAAGGAACTTCATACTCATAGGCTTAGTGTTGCAGAAATGAGGATGTTGAGATGGATGAGTGGTAAGACAAGAAAGGATAGAATTAGAAATGAAAATATTAGAAGAAATTTAGGGATAGCACCAATAAGTAACAAGATGAGGGAGATTAGACTTAGATGGTTTGGACATGTTCAAAGGAGGCCAACAACAGCACCAGTTACAAGGAGTGAGGCAATACAAGTTGAAGGTTCTAAAAGGTCAAGGGGAAGGCCCAAAAGAACGTGAATAGAAGTGGTGAGGAAAGATTTAAAAACTTTGGGACTAAATGAAGCCATGGTATTTAATAGAGTGGAATGGAGGAATAAGATTCATGTGGCCGACCCCTAATTGGGATAAGGTCTTGATGATGATGATGATGATGATGATGATGATGATGATTTAATTTAAAAGAGATTCCTCATCATGTTTATTCTTCATCATTGATATTCTCTCAGTTGGTTGTCCACCAGCTCACCAAACTTTTGTAGACCCCACACAAAAGTAAATTGACCATTTTACTCTTACGGGTAAATATAAATTCACAAAGCTTATGGAAAATAGGAATTTTTCACTCGAAGTTAGATTTCAGCGTGCTTATAGTCATTCTAACCGGTTTCCCGTAAATAATTCCAAATATCCATATTTCAAGGCCTAATTATTTTCCTAAAAAAATATATTATATTGAATATAATATTCCTCCTTAATTTTCGTAAAAATTCCATTTAATTCCAAATAATTTCAGAAAAAACTGTTTTCACATATATACCCCCGCAAAACCTCTTTCTTGCCCAATGCCCTCCATATTAATTCTTTAGAGACTCTATCATAAGCTTTCTCTAAGTCGACAAAAACCATGTGGAAGTCTTTCCTCCTCTCCCTATATTTCTCTTTCAATTATCTTAGTAAGAAAATAGCTTCCATGGTAAACCTCCCTGACATGAAACCAAACTAATTCTCTGATACACTTGTCTCATGTTGTAGCCTCTTCTCAATCACTGTTTCAAAATGTTTCATAGCGTGGCTTATAAGCTTAATCCCTCGATAATTAGTGCAACTCTGTATGTCTCCTTTATTCTTATAAACTGGTACAATAGAGCTTTTCCTGCACTCATCAGGCATTTTCTTTAATTTTATAATCGTGTTAAACAACTTGGTTAGCCAAACTATCCCAATATCTCCCATATGCTTCCAAACCTCTATTGGTATACCATCGAGCCTCATGGCCTTTTCTGATTTCATCTTTTTCAAGGCCTCTTTCACTTTAAGTATTCTAATCCTACATTCATATTTATAATATCCAATGTTATTTAGGTTTATAGTATTTTCAATCCCTATATTCTCAGAGCCATTGTCATTTAACAATTTTTGAAAGTACATCTCCCACCTTTGTTTGATCTTGTCATCTTTAACTAGCACCCTTTGGTCATCACTTCTAATGCACCTAGCATGATCTAAGTCCGTACCCTTTTGCAAGTTTAAACACATCTTTCTCACCTTTTCTTGATCCTAGCCTACTATAGAGGTCATGATATGCCTTAAGTTTAGCCTTACTATTCTCTTAGCAACCTTTTTAGGATTCTTATACTGTTCATAGTTTTCATTATGTTTAATCTTCTGTCATGCTTTAAAACACACTCATTTTTCTCTAATAACTTTTTGCACTGTTTCACTCTACTACCATATTTCCTTTACTAATTGCCTTTTACCTTTAGATACTCCTAAGACATCTTTTGCCACTTTCTATGGACTTAGCAATATTAATCCACATGGTGTTTACTTCTGTTTCATAGTTCCAGTTTCCTTCTACCATCAACTTATTTTTTAATGAGGTTATTCTCTCCTTTTAAGTTCCACCACTTAGTTTTTGGATGCCTATTAAGTTCATTTCTTTTCTTCCATCTTTTGATATGGATATCCACAACCATTAACCTATGTTGTGAGGTTAAACTCTCACCAGGTATCACCTAACAATCCTTACACATTGATAGTTCAGTATTCCTAAGTAGAAAAAAGTCCATTTGGCTTTTATGAAGTCCACTTTTAAAGGTTATTAAGTGTTCATCTCTCTTCTTAAACAGTGCATTTTCAATGACCAGGTTATATGACAAAGCAAAATTGAGAATAGTTTCTCCCGTCTCATTTCGTTCACCTATGCCATACCTTCTGTGTATTCTATTATATCCTTCCTTTTCTTTTCTTACATGGTCATTTAAGTCTACTCCTATAAATATCCCCTTAATGTTAGGAATTTTTTGCATGACTCTCTCCATATCTTCCCAAAACTGTCTCTTGATTATATCTTCTAACCCTACTTGTAGTGCATATGCACTTATAACATTTATGATCTACTCTCCTAAAACAAGTTTTATTATTATAATTATATCACTGATTCTTTTAATGTCCACAACTTTATCTTTTAATTCTTTATCCACTATTATTCCTACGTCATTTCTGTTATTATCCTTTCCTACATACTATAATTTATACCCATCGATTTCTCTAGCTTTAGCCCCTTCTACTTGGTTTCTTAGATACAAGCGATGTTGACTCTCCTACGTTTCATCATGTCTACTAACTCCAAACGCTTACTTGTCAATGTCCCTATATTCCATGTAGCGATACAAATCTTGTGCTATAGAGATATCCTATTTACCAGCACTCTTCTCAACCTCCATGGCATGAACCCATATCCACTTTCCACTGCACTTGGGTTTTGATGCACCGCGTCACTTCCGAAAGAACACTCTAGCAGCCTTTGCCCATTTTCAATACACCCGGGATCCGATGTAGTGCGTCGCTTCTGGGAGAACGCCCTAGCAACCCTTGCCTATTTTTCACCTCACCAGGGATCCAATGCAGCGCATCGCTTATGGGGAACACCCTAGCTTGAGGGAATGTCAGTTTTTGATTCATGTTATATTAGAGTTGCCATAGTCTTAAAAAGCTGAAGATGATTTTCATTTCTTCCTTACAAACATTTGCAAGCAGGAAAGAAATAACAAAATCATCTTCAACTTCTCCCTTGCCGACGAGCACCTGACACAAGGGTTGCCATACTTTTAAGAAGCTGAAGATGATTTTCATTTCTTCCTTGCAAACTAATATACAAATGCATACTCATTGGCAAGAAGGAAATAAATAACAAAATCATCTTCAACTTCTCTCTTGCTGGCTGGCACCTGACGTAAGACCCTCCTCCTTTTTCATCTTGACTTGGAACCGGCATTGGCTAAAATTGCATTCCATATATTCTGTCTTAGTTCGGTTGATTTTAAATCCTTTCTATTCTAATGCTTCTCTCCATAACTCTAGCTTTATATTTATGCCCTCCCTTGTCTCATCAAGTACGACTATATCATCTGCAAATAGCATGCACAATGGAATCTCCTCATGTAGATGTTTTGTTAACTCATCCATAACCAACATGAAAAGTTATGGGCTCAATGCTAATCCTTGGTGCAATCCTGTAGTGACAGGAAAATCACCAATCTTGCCACTATCAATCTTAACATTTGTTATTGCTCCCTCATATATATCTTTAATTATGTCTATGTACCACTGCGAAACCCCTTTCTCACCCAACACCCTCCATATTAACTCTCTAAGGACTATCATAAGCTTGCTCTAACTCGATAAAGACCATGTGGAGGTCTTTCCTTCTCTACCTATATATCTCTATCAATTATGTTAATAAGAAAATAGCTTTCATGGTAGACCTCCTAGACATAAAACCAAACTAGTTCTCTGATACACTTATTTCATGTCGTAGCCTCTTCTCAATCACTCTTTTAAAAAGTTTCATAGTATTGCTCATAAGTTTAATCCCCCGATAATTAGTGCAACTCTGTATGTCTCCTTTATTCTTATAAATTGGTATAGTAAAGCTTTCCCTCCATTCATCCGATATTTTCTTTGATTTTATAACCTTGTTAAACAACTTGGTCAATCAAACTACTCCAGTATCTCCTATATGCTTCCAAACCTCTATTGGTATACCATCGAGCCCTATAGCCTTTCCTGATTTCATCTTTTTCAAGGTCTCTTTCACTTCAGGTATTCTAATCCTACGTTCATATCTATGATGTCCAATGTTATTTAGATTTACAGTATTTTCAATCCCTATATTCTCAGAGCCATTGTCATTTAACAATTTTTTAAAGTAAGTTTCTCACCTTTGTTTGATCTCGTCATCTTTGACTAGCACCCTTTGGTCATCACTTCTAATGCACCTAACATGATATAAGTCCTTACCTTTCTGTTCTCTTATTTTTACAAGTTTAAACATATCTTTCTCACCTTTTCTTTATCCTAACCTATTATAGAGGTCATCATATGCCTTAAGTTTAGCCTTACTATTCTCTTAGCAACCTTTTTAGGATTCTTATACTGTTCATAGTTTTCATTATTTCTAATCTTCCGCCATGCTTTAAAACACACCCATTTTTTTCTACTAACTTTTTGCATTGTTTCACTCTACTACCATGTTTCCTTTACTAATTGTCTTTTACCTTTAGATGCTCCTAAGACATCTTTTGCCACTTTCTTAATGGACTAAGCCATATTAGTCCACATGGTGTTTACTTTTGTTTCATAGTTCCAATTTTCTTCTACCATCAACTTATTTGTGAATGAGGTTATTTTCTCTCCTTTTAAGTTCCACCACTTAGTTTTTAGATACTTATTAAGTTCATTTCCTTTCTTCCATCTTTTAATATAGATATACATAACCATTAACCTATATTGTGATATTAAACTCTCACGGGATATCACTTTACAATCCTTACACGTTGATCTTTCAGTATTCCTAAGTAGAAAATAATCTATTTGGCTTTTATGAAGTCCACTTTTAAAGGTTATCAAGTGGTCATCCCTCTTCTTAAAGAATATATTTGCAATGGCCACATTATATGACAAAGCAAAATCGAGGATAGTTTCCCCCATCTCATTTCGTTTTCCTATACCATACACTCCATGTATCCTTTCATATCCTTCCTTTTCTTTTCCTACGTAGTCATTTAAGTTTGCTTGTATAAATATCCCCTTATTATTGGGAATTTCTTACATGACTCCCTCCATATCTTCCCAAAACTGTCTCTTGATTATATGTTCTAAACCTACGTGTGGGGTGTATGCACTTACAACATTTATGATCTGCTCATAATTTTATCACTGATTCTTTTAACATCCACAACTTTATCCTTTAATTCTTTATCCACTATTATTCCTACGCCATTTATGTTATTATCCTTTCCTACGTACCAGATTTTATACCCATAGATTTCTCTAGTTTTAGACTCTTTCCACTTGGTTTCTTGAATACAAGCAATGTTGACTCTCCTACATTTCATCGTATCTACTAACTCCAAACTCTTAACTGTCAATGCCCCATTCCATGTGGCAATACAAATCTTATACTCTTGAAATATCCTATTTACTTGCACACTTCTCAACATCCATGACATGAACCCATGCCCACTTTTCACTGCACCTGGTTCTAATGCAACATGTACTTCCAAGGGGACACTCTAGCAACCCTTGCCTATTTTCCACTACATTTGGGATCCGATGTAGCGCGTCGCTTCTGAGAAAATGCCCTAGCAACCCTTGCCCATTTTTCACCAAACCTAGGATTGAAGATTAAATTGCAAGAAACCAAGAATAATAGCCATATAATTCACTAACTGACTATTGATAGGGAAATGGGATTAAGATAAATGTCTATTTCGTACTTCTTTGGAGTAAATACTAACAAAAATGATCTTTTGTAGAAGTCATATAGATGAACCAATGGTTGTATCTCATCAACTCTGAACCTTTGCAAGGTTTTAAGTATTAAGCAATGTCACCAACTTTATCCCTTTCTCTTCATTGTGGCGAGCTAAGAGTAAAGTTCTCTACTGTTTCAAGCATAAAAAAAATTAAAAAAGGGGATGCTTGGTGCACGAAACTCCTACATATGCGGGTTCAGGGGAAGGGGTGGACCACAAAGGGTCTATGGTGCACATCCTTACCTTGCATTTTTTGCAAGAGGCTGTTTCCATGCCTCGAACCCATGACCTCCAAGTCACACAGCGACAACTCTACCGTTGCGCCAAGGCTCGAACCTCCAATTAAAATGTTAAACTAAATTAAAAATGCCCGATCCATGTCCAAGTTGCAAATGAAATTGATACATTTGGTAGCTATGAGGTGGAGAAAGTTACTAATCTCCATGCATTTTGAGATGATCTTTAGTATCACAATTTGGACTAAGTTCAAAGAAGTTTGGTGGTGGATAAAAATCTTTAAGGAATAGTGACTGAGGTAGCTTGCACCATACTGGTTATACTTAGTGAGTCTTTGTAGCATTTGTATCTTTGCTTGCAGCATACTGGTTATACTCAGTGAGTCCCCGTAGCATTTTATCTTAGGCTTCCACTTGGCAGGGACGTGTCCCCTAAGGACTACAGGGATGGCTAAATGGAAGAGTTCCAATTATGTTTGTAACTTCAGAGAAAGTTGTTTCTCTTCTGACAAAATGATGGTCTTAAAAAACATTCCTCCAAATTATGCATCTTGTTAATGTCACAGTTCAATATCCTTGGAACAGTAGCCAACAAATTGGAAAAATTCAAAGAGATTTTCTATGAGAAGAAAGGAAAAGCCAAACGATCGCTTGACCGGATAAAAATGGAAGCACTGAAGTGATACTAGTAGCAAAAGCAAGAAAGCAAGCACAAAAACGTAGAAGTAATTAAAAGACAAGTAGCTTTACTCCTGGATATCAAAGAAGAAAACTCAAGAAATTGTGAAAAGAAAACAAACAGGGTAACATGTTCTTCGTTCTCTTTAGCTTTGTGTCCAATCGAAAAGAGAATTTCATCATTTATCCAAAAATCCTAACTTTTCAAATCTAGATTACTATTAAAATCTTCTGCTATACCAAGAAACTTGCTTTTGAAAAACATAGAAGTTGAAAAAAGTAACTTGACATTCCTAAAGAAGTTACAGATCCTTTGAAGTTCATTACAGTTCCTAATATTTCACAAGCACAGGGTTCCAAGATTTTGATCATATTTGAATTGTGGATTGGCCCCAAATTTCTCTATTTTTCCATTTTAATATGATTTTGATCACTTGCTCCTCCAACAATGACAACCTAGAATCTTATTCAACTTCTGTCCATCAAGAGGAACAAATAAGAACAAACAAAACGGCAATTCAAAAGGGAAAAATCTTTGGTTGTATTCCGATTCATTTTGCAAGTGGTGAAACACAAATTGCAATGTTGGTACTAGAGAGCAAGAGCATACCACTAACTGTTACTTTAATAAGAAATCAGTACCATATACAGTCCAAAAGTTCAATTTTTGTAATAATACACATATAAGTTGGCACTCCTAGTATTCTAATTTGTTGATGTTTGGAAGCACAAAGTGCAGCATGATTCATGAAATGCAAGAGCACCATCCATGAGGTCTAAATCTCATGTAACTTAAGCCCTCTAGTGACTATATAGAGGTTAATGCAATAAAGAAACAGCACAATCTCTAATTGAATATCTCAAAGTTGGCAAAACAGCCTCTACTAGAATAGTAGATTGAGGAATTCCACTTAAGCCAAGGATAATATAATCTTTCATAAGAATAAAATAATCCTTTTATCAAGTTCAGCGAAAAGCAGGACAAGGAAAGAAGTCATGGGAAGAAGGGTCATCTCCAATTCACTAGCCCAATTTCTCAATTAACTTTGGTGTGAGTCATGGTGAACGTTATCAAGCAAGACCCTGGCTCAGGCAAAAGGGAGTTGGTGGACGAAAGAGTTGACCTGATGCGAGTAGCATTTACTCAGGGGTTCTGCTACACAGCTTTTATCTAGAAAATACAGAGAAGCACCATAAAGTTGTCTCTACATGAATACTTCCTCCTAGCATAATAGGTCGTACTATAAGAGATCATGCAAAGATAGTATGACAGTTTCCTATGGGCCAGCAGGAGAATGGGTTCTAGTGACATTTGATGACCAATCCAAAATTGAAGGTACTCCGCATTACTAGGTTACAGGGATCTAAAGTATATTGTCCTTTAGGAACAGCCGATGCCTTGGCGCAACGGTAAATGTTGTTGTCATGTGACCTTGAGGTCACTGGTTCAAGGCGTGGAATCAGCCTCTTGCAAAAATGCAAGGTAAGGCTGCCTACTTTAGGCCATTGTGGCCCGCCCCTTCCCCGGACCCCGCATAGGCGGGAGCTTCGTGCACCAGGGCTGCCCTTTTTTAGGAACAGCCGATGCCTGCATGGAACTTCAAGACCCATCACATTGGGTTGAATCATGTTGGAAGGGATATAAATTCAACTTTCTTGCAGTAGCTAGGAGCTTTGTGGAAGAGCCATCTTTTGTGCTGGTGATTGACTCCCTCTGGCTGAAGGCTGATATCCATCCATCCATTCTGTCCTTTATGTTATGACAATCTTGACACCTAATTCAGAGGAATCATGCTGGAAGGTATAAGAATTCCAACTCTCTCACATTTGGAGCTTTGTGGAACGCCATCTTTTCTAGTATGTGATTGACTCCCCTTGGTTCAGGAATGATATGCATTTTATCATTTATGTTATCACGACTTTGACATCTTATTCAGAGCTTTAACTGAACCTTTCAGATCCTCAATTCGCCATAATCCAGAGAGTACAAATTATTCTTCTCTAGATATGTATTTTCTTGGGTTCGGGCACTTAGCCTAGTTGGTCAATGTGGTGGCTCACAGCCAAGGGATTGTGGTTTCAGAACTTCAGATCCGTTCACCATTAGAATATATATATATAGTACTCTTTGGGCTTATCTTCCCTATTGAAAATGGCACCATCTTCACCCAATGTGTTTGCTTGCTAGGAAATCTTTCAAATTTTCTCCTCATCCAGATCACTGTGATCCTTCTCCATTTCCTCCTACATTGGGATGAGTCAGTTTAACATATGCCCTTAAGTGATATACCCTCTAATAACCTCAAAGATTTGTATCTGTTAGGATGCCATATAAGCTTCTTCTCATCAGAATCTGCTTGCACCAACTGAGTTTCTCTCTTCCTTCAGGAGACAAAGAATTTTAATCTTGAACACTTAATCATTAATTTGTTGGCTGCCCATGCACGGTAACAAAGAAGCACCCCTTGGAAACCATGATAAAGCAGGTGTTTAGTGTTCACTTCGTCGCTCAAACAGGCCAGTCAGATCTTTGTCTTACTCCTACTTAGCATGAAACTAGAGTGCCATCATTAATTTGGACACTACCAATCAATTATGTCACTAATGTAGTCATTTGGAAACCCCTTGAACATTGATAATTCTTCCACATGTAGTTCCCACCCTCTCTGATGCCATGATTACTGATCCTTGCTCCAATCTGCTACATCTATGCTCAGCCCCATCTCATAGCATCCCAATTGTCAAATGATGAAAATCCTCCAACATGGCAAATTATGAATTGCTTGTCATCACCTAGCCTAACTAGGCGAGACGCATTCAATCCAGCAACGTTTTGCTTGCAAGGGAGGCTATGAGCTCCCTCCAATTAAAGAGTGTACTTCTATACAAGGCAGAGTTAAATGTTGCCATATTACATGGCCAATCTTATTAACTTGGCAAAGCAGTAGTTGATTCCATCACTGGCATACATTTATAAATTTGACACAGATATCATAGAAGCCACAAATTGTCTACTGATTAAGTTGTAAATCGTAAGCTCATGAGTCCACCTGAGCTTATCCAACTGACATATTAAGCATCAAGATTGAACTGTTAAGTCCAAAAGATAAACCGAAATCAGACTCTTACATGTAGAGCACTTATGCAGTATATTGCCCTCTTACAAAGGCTGCCTATCCTTCAATTCCCCATTGAGAGAAACTTAAAAAACCATAAATTCTATCATCAATTTGAACGTTGAACCTAGGACTCATTAGTAATCACCAAGCTCAAAATCTTCATCGCGGGCAAAAGGTAAAATATCTTGATATTGCCAATAATAAATAGAAATGATATCAAATAACCATTTTCTGCCTTCTTCTTTTAAACCATTAACAACGTATACGGTGATGCCCAGATATAGCCATCCCATTACCATTTGAAATTTTAAAGAAACAACCACCCAAGTTATTGACAAGTCCGTACCATCAACTTTTGCCATCCCCCATAATTGGTCACAATCACCTCCTAAGAAAAACTGAAACAGTTTACCCTTGCCCTATCAGTTGATTTGTTAATGTTTTCTTAACTTCTTCTCAATCATATAGTACTACTCAAACAAAAAGAAAATAAGTAAATAAAATAATAAAGAACTAACTGAGAATCCTGAATAATCCTATGCTAACCCAACCAGTACCCAAGTTACACAGACTACTTCCAGTATATCTCCAATAACAGTACGTATTTCGTGATGTCCTTATGGAATACAAGTGGGTATTGAATCAGTTCACTAAATGGAACCTTATTCAGCGTGCTCCGAAGTAAAACTTACAGCACAAACTTTCAAAATGACGAAATTCTAGAAACGAGCGGATGCCACAAAATGGTAAAGAATCATTGAACAAAAGAAAACGGGCAAAAGAGTAAATAATATGAAATCGTGATTAGATAGCTGAAACTAATAAACTTTCATATGCAAAGTAGCAAAAGGATTCCAATAAGAAGCAAAGATCATATTTAAAGAACCCATGAAAAAGTAATGGTAACAAACGGAAGGTGGGTATTGTTATCCCTCTTGGGTTTGAATGTTCTTACCTTGGCATGGTTCCATGTGTTGGGAACGGTCAGAGGGCCCTTGTCCTTTATGATCTGCCACAAGCTATTGGCAATGGTTGAAGCCTGTTGAATGGGCGCTCTGGGATTGATCTTTCTCGGGTTTACAGCCCTTGCCTTTGAGAAATGCCTCACAAATGTAGCGCCACCCGGGAGCCACATTTCTTCCCCACCCAAATGTATAACCCAGTCGTTGCTTTCGCTTCTCGCTGTCTTGTTACACCAAAATAAAACGCTCGGCACTGCGGTCCCTGTTTCTGCCCTCTGATTCTCTCGCCTCTGATTTTCTCCCCTTCTTTGCTTCTTGCTCTTTCACAATTTCTCCATCTTATGACCGAAATAGCCGTAACATATATTTTGGACTGAAAGTGCAGCCTTGTAGGCTTGTAGCTCTTACAAGGTGTTCGACGAAGGGAAGTGTGCTTGGTTCCTATCTTCGTTCATCTAAACCTTTACATAGTAGGCCGTACTTTGAGTCTCCTATTTTCCGAATTTATGCCATCAACTCTAAACATCCAAGCACCATTCAGAGAAAAAAAAAAAAAAAAAACCAAAACATCCAAGCATAGTCATAAAGTCCGGAATGAGGAAGGAATAATGGGCAGGGCAAATATTTGCAATATTTTGAAGGAAAAAACTCAAAATAAGTTGGAAAAGAAAGCATGATTACGATGTGAATCTAATTTTTAATAGCAAAATTATGCACCCATATATATTATCTTGATTTTGCAACTGTATCCTAATATTTAGGTTTAATCAAATATGTCCCTATTTAACATGTCAACTATATATCAGGAAAGCAAAGAGAGGTTGATACCATTACACTTTTTCCTGTGTGGCTCGTCAAATGTTGACCTTCCAATTTGCTAGTTGCCGATCTTATGTGGCTTTGACCTAATTTTAATGAAGTAAAAAAGGAGTTAGTTTGCTATCTCAAAAAGAGAGAAAACCCTGTCCATTTTACAAGAGGCTAGAAAAACCCTAGACTTGCAACCAAACACCTAGGAAGGCAAAGGAAATGCAAATTGGTTTTTTGTGCTACTAAGCGGATGTTGCTGTAATCTTCTGGTAGGTATTATTTACTCAATCCTAAGCCTTGATTGTAGTTGTTCTTATGGGTTAGTATTAGGATTTTTGTTTCTTTATGTTGTATTTTTTTTTTTTTTTGTGGGGGTGGGGGTACTTGTGCAAATTGAGTCATTGTATTTCTAGTTAACTCTATATGGTTGTTATCTATATCAGGTTCAAGTTTAAAATTAGAGATTTTTTATTTTGTCTACTTTTTAGATATTCTTTACTCTATCGATGGATTCTAATTCCATTTTGAGGTATAAAATATTGTTGTCTTTGTCCATTTTGACTTGTCTTTTAGGGCTCTTTTTTTTCCTTTGGAGTTGAAAATTAGCCTTATTTTTAGGGAATGAATTTTTCTTATGACTTTTGTAATTAAAATAACTTTGCCAATGCTAGTCTCAAGTCAAGATAAAAAAGAAGAGTTTTGCATCCGGTTCCAGCCAACAAGTAAAACCTTGTTGAAGAAGTTGAAGATAATTTTATTATTTTCTCTTCTCACTAACAAATGAATATCCATATGTATATTAGTTTGTTAGCAAGAAGAGAAAATAATAAAAATCATCTTCAATTTCTTCACATATGGCAACCCTAACATGACATGAATTCATCACTAACATTCCCTTAAACTAGGACATCCCCCGTAAGCAACGCACTGCATTGGATCCTAGGCAAAGTGAAAAATGGGCAAGGATTGCTAAGGCATCCCCCCAGAAGCAACATTCTACATCAATCCGGGGTGTAATGAAAATGGACAAGGACTAGTAAAGCGTCCTCTCAAAAGTGATGCATTACATAAGAACCCAAGTCTAGTAGGAAGTAGGCATGGGTTCATGTCACGGAAGTCAAGAAGTGTGTGGGTAAATAGTATACCTAAAGATGCTTTACTATGTACATAAGTGCATGGATGCAAATTTACATTAATTTATATTTATAATTTTAGTTTTACCTACTGAGTATATTCCTCAATACTCACCCCACCTACCCTATAGATAAATGTAAAGAAGAGAAAGGAAAGAGTATTGAGACCAGGTGCTCCGAATAGTCAGAGAGAGAGAGAGAGAGAGAGAGAGAGAGAGAGAGAGAGAGAGAGAGAGAGAGAGAGAGAGTATTGATAATGTATGTATGATCTGTATATTTTATAAATATTTTGAGACTATTGAGTAGTTATGTAATTGTGATAATCAGTTTAAACATGTTTAATGCATATTAGACCATGGGCTATAACATGACAAAATTTTGGAAAATGATAAGTTTTGACTTGTTACATTTTGAATTATAAAAATGTGTGGTTTCAAAACTCATGAGTGTGTTTTCATTGGTTAGATGACAATCGGGGTTTTATGAAAAGTCTTTTCAAAGAAAAATATTTCTGCTATTTGTTTTCTAAAAGAATTTTAAAATAGGGATCCCTCCTTTCAAAAATAATTCTTAAAAGGCATTTGAAAAACTCGGGTCATCACACCTTTCTACTTGGTTTCTTGGTTACAAGTAATGTTGACTCCTGTGTTTCATTATGTCTACTAACTCCAAACTCTTATTTATCAAGCCCGAATAAAAAAAGAAGGTCTCACATCAGGTGCCAGCTGACAAGGAAGAAGTTGAGATAATTTTGATTTTGTTAATTTTTTTTCCTACTTGAAAATGAATATGCATTTATATATTAGTTTGCGAGTAAGAACATAAATACTGAAAATCATCTCTAACTTCTTTAAAGTAGGGCAACCCTAACATGACATAGATCTTTAGTTTGAGTGTTTTTAATAAAACTTTGACATGTCTTTTCATAGGCTCAGTAGCCACTTTGATTTTTATGAACAAACATATGTTGGAACTATGATTGATCTTTAATGTTATAGATCTCAATGAGATGTTTTCAGTAGTAACATGATAGCAATGATCCAATATTGTATAACTAAGATACAGTTGTTTGAAGACAATTGCTAAAAAACCTACGATATCTCTAAAAGAAATAAGAAAATTGCTGGAAAATTTGAAAGACTGCCTGAGAAACACTGAAATTGCTCAAAATCACCAAAATTCATCATAAGCCTCTTTAGATTATATGCTTTAATACCAAATTGTTATTAAACTAAATCTAAAAAAGAAAAAATAAAGAACAAAGAACAAAGAGAAAGAAGATGAAAAGAGAAAGAAGATGATTGCTTCAAGGGGATTAGACCTCCTATTTCAAGTTTGACTAAAAAAGAACTTAGATATCTTAACTCACAATAAAGCCAAATAAATCTCTTGTCATTCCTCCTTTAATAAATGAATTACATAACAGATATGTATATATATATTCTCAAGACTTGCAGCTAAAGAAATCTAACACCAATAGAATATTTTTCTAATTTAACTTACTAACAAACTTAACCTTGTTAAATAGCTTTTGACTGCCAACATAGAAACGATTCTAAATTACTTTCTCTTAGTAAGTAATAACTTGAATGAAAAGACTTGGACTCCTATTTAACATCTTTGCTAATAACACAATATAGATAAATAAATCACTAATTAGTTCGTGTCAGCAAATACATTTTTTCTATTGTTTTCATCAATTGAGAAAAGGAACAATGGAGAACAAGTAAATCACTAATTAGTTCCACCTAATTCTTCCATGTTTGAATGGCTAGTGGTTTAAACATCATGACAATTGGATAATTTGAATATCTAAAATACTATACATTTGATCTAAAAAATGATAATTAGAAAATTTGTTCAAAAAGTATGATTTCAACTCCTAAAATATAATTTTTATGATGTTACAATTATTCAATCATAATAAGTTTTTATTTATTAACTCTCCAAAGCTAGAAAATTGAGATGAATGGGTCAAATCATCCAAAAGACCGCCTTAATGCCAAACACTCAGCGCTTCAAGCTAAGGTGCATTTAAAGGTCTTCAGCTTAGCATTCCTCTCCAAAATATAAGCTGGCAGAGGTACATGTGTTACCCATCCATTATTAAGAAATTATTAGGATTAATATAATCAAAGGACCATCCCATTATTTATATACGGTGTATAGATAATATGAGCCGGCACGTACTCCCATTATCTATACGATGTATAGTGCGAGCCATGCACACCGTGGACCAACTCTGGCCTAAAGGAAAAGTCTGCAAGGACATTTGTATTTTTTGCTTTCTTTTCTTTAACCCTGAGACTGGGCCCCATCAAAACTTTGAATTAGGTGTACCTAGTAACCATTTCAGCTGGGATTAGTCCACCACCTTTAAATAACTATTATCTATGCATGTCTAACATTTTGTCACTCTTTAGGGGCAACGCTACATGCGCCCAAAGGCTTAATGCTTCAATAAGGTGCAACCTCAATGGACTACAACCAACTATACACCAGCCATTGAGGAATGAATGTATTAGTAGCCCAGTATTTTGAGTCTCATGTTTGGCTCGAATAGCCTCCAAACTTCCTTGCTTATTCTCATATTAGTCTCGTGTATTATTATACTTTTCTCAGATGTTCGAAGCGCAAGATAAGACCGCATATTATAAGTTCTTTGTGGTCTACCCCTTTTCCAGACCCAACATGCCAAGTTGCTTTCTGCGCCGGGCCATCCTTTTTTTAACCATTAGTACATCAACGAATAGCTTTCCCATCAAAAGTACCCATAATTTAGATAAAATGACAAAAAGAAGTGCTGCCCTATGCTTTGATTATCAACGCTTGTACAATTCCGTCTCTGTGCAACAGCAAAAGTTGTCATGACCTTGAAATTATAGATTTAAGGCATGAAATCAGCCTCTTGCAAAATGCAAGTTAAGGCTAGCTACTATGGACTCTTGTGGTCTCCCTCTTCCCCACACCTCACATAGGCAGGAGCTTTGGGCTGCCCTTTTAGACAATCTAGTCTTTTGATTATGCTCAATTATTACATAATGTGGAATTTTCTCTACAAAAAGTAAGATTTTGAGTTTGTCAATTCTAACGTTGCCGTGTGGACTAAGGCATATATATGCATCATGACCGTTGATCTTCCGGATCATTACGAGGAAACTGATTGATCATCCCTTTTGTTTGTCAAAACAAGAATTTGTCTGGGGCTTAAATATGGATCTAACGGTCAGGATCATCTGCTTAAGATAGGGGATTGACTTGAACTACATTTCACTTGTTCCTCTAGAACTATATTGCATCAACGGTGATATTACGAATTGTTAATCTTTAATGAAAATGGATTTTTAAGATTTAGGGAGCCAAGTGGACCCCGTTAGATGGACCTGATCCGCGTCCTAGGTTCAAACATTACGATGGAATATCTAAATTTGTGGTCCACAAGGACCAGGACTATCTTATCATCATTACATTTCGTGTTCCATGGGATAAGCTTACGTAGAAGTCGACTTCAGACCATTGGCCGGCCGACCAAATGGGCTCTGGGTGTTCATTTAATGCAAGGAGAAATAAAAGTGACTCGAGAGGGGAGTCAACTTTGAAGCGCTTAAGCGCCATTTACGCGTTTAGACCGCTACTGGGACCCACCTTGCCTTACCTTGGTTAAGATGCTCTAAGCCATGCACGTGTACCAATGCAGATGGTGCGGCTGACTAGTAGTCTTCTTGAGTAGCGGTCAAGAATGGGAAAAGTACATTTTAGTCACTCCAATTGTGGGTTTGTAGTCTCTCAAACTTTATTTTTTTAAATGTTCCTCAAACACCTAATATTTTTGTACCACAAATCTTTTCATCCCACCTCTATGGGCAGATGTCATCGAACGTAAATAGATGTTCAGAAATGGCACACACTATAATGGGCTAGCCTGGTTTACAACGCTCTCCCATGTACAGGTTTGGGGAAAGAACGGATCATAAGGGTTAATAATATGCAACTTTATTTTAACGATGATAATTCCATTGTTGGGCCAAAGCTCTATTATAATAAATTTTTACAGGATTATTGAAGGACATAAGATTAGTCATCCACTAAGGCAGGAGAAAATGGCAGATTTGCTAATTGATGCTTGTTATGTGATGACCATGCAGAAAATGCCTCTCATTTCTACATTGTTCTTTTACACAAAAGATTTGGTTTGTAATTTTCCAACTATTATCGATTCTAAGTGGGAATGGGGACCTTGGCATAATGGTAAAGTTGTTGTCGTGTGACCTTGAGGTCACGAGTTCAAAGTCTGGGAACAGCCTCTTACAAAAATGTAAGGTAAGGCTGTGTAGTATAGACCCTTGTGGTCCATCCCTACCCTGGACCCTGCGTATGCAAGAGCATCGGATACAGGGGCTGCCCTTTCCTCTATTCAAAGGGACTGAGAAGGGACTGTTATGACTTGTTTGAGCAGTGAACGTTCTCAACAAATTCAACCGAGAACAAAAGACTTTGGAAGAGAATCACATTTGCTACAACATGGGGCATTTTCAAGGAGAGAATGCTTAGAACCTTCAAAAGTAAGTGCTAACTAGAGGTGGCAACTATCTTCTCAAAAATCAAGTGGATGGTGATCCCTTGGGCTCATCTATCTAAATAATTCAGAGATTAGTCATCTTCTCAGATTGTTAATTCTTAGTACTCTATTATCCAATGTGTTGAATACCGCCAGATCACTAACATGAGATGGACCAATAGAGAAGAAAGTTAGGATTAAACTAATTATGATGGAGCTAGTGCTGGTATTAATGAGCCTGCAGGCCTTGAGGGTGTATTTAGAGGTCAAGTAGGGAATCTGCAGATGGAATATGAATCCATGCTGGGTACAAAGACGCTTGCTGCTTTACAAGGTGTAGGCTTATCAACAGGTATCCTTCCAACCATATTATATTTCAAGGGGATTATCTCAATTTTGTTAGATGGCTAAAAGATCAAATAGTGCCCGGTGGAGATTGATGCAATAAAGATGAGATTATGCCTCTCATTGCAAACAGAAAAATGTAGTTCAACCATGTGCTGAGGTCTACAAATGAATGGGTTGATCGGCTCAAGGTTACAAAGGCTAGACCTTAGAATTCAAGCTTTTAACGCACAAGGTGTTGGCTAAGCCAAGTTGTGTCTTGTAATTTACTAGAACACCCCCCTCTAGTAAAGGTTTCATTTTCAATAAAACGTTACTGCGCCTTCTAAAAGAAAAGCTGGCATACTGTCGATAGCTAACTCAAATGGTTTTAGTAAAGGATAGTTTTGGGTGCAGGAAGCCCATACATATGCGGGATCTAAAGAAGGGGTGGAGCATAAGAGTCATCAGTCTTATATTATATTTTGCAAGAGTCTGTTTCTACGCCTTGAACTTGTGACCTCAAGGTCACACGCCAACAACTCTACCATTGCGCCATTGTCTAGGTGATGAGCCACATAGATAAATGGTAAAAGGATTTTAATTCTTTTTTCAATTTAATAGGATACTTAGAAGTACAATAATGATATATACATATAAAGGGCAGTCCTGGTACAAGAAGCTCTCGCCTATGTAGGGTCCAGAGAAGGTACAGACCATAAGGGCCTAAAGTACACAACCTTGTCTTGCATTTTGCAAGAGACTATTTGCACACCTTAAACCTGTGACTTCAAAGTTACACGACGATAATTTTTTTCACACTAAGGCTCCCTTTAATAATGATATGTATATAACTTTCCACTTTCCAATTTAATTATTACGTTTTGATGTTGAGTGGATCCAATTAGATGGTTAGTCGATCCATATCGTATGTATTGATTGATGTGGCCCGCAGCCATCTTATGTGAACATTACATTTCATGTTCCGTGTGAAAAGTCGGACTTGATCGTTCATTTCATGCAAGGAAAATAAACGGGACTCGAGAGAGCACCAGATTTTGAAGCGCGTAAGCGCCATTTAGGACGATACTGGGACCCACCTCGTTGCGTCCTATGGTGCGCGCTCGTACTCCGCACATCGCAAGTCGTGAGTCACACGGAAGGCCTACACGATATGGTGAGAGAAAGGAAGGCCACGCACGTTTTTTTAGGAGCGGTGAAGCTTTGCCCAATATACCTAAGTCGGTGATCATATTTAGAATGGTATAAATAGATTAAATATCAGATTTTATATTCATCATATGCTTCATATGATAAAAAATATTGATCATTAATTTTTATTAAAATTTTCAAAAAAACCAAGGATTATCCAAATACACTGATTTATATTAAGTTCTTTATTTTTTATATAAATAATAGGACGAATGGCTTAAAATTACACAAAAATTTATTAATTCCTATCAACATCAATAACTTTTAAGAATATCAATTACTATCAATGTGAATGTGGTCCACTTATTACTTTTAGATACCAAAACAAATATCATCTTGCGATTAGGTGATCAGAAACCTGAAACTTATCTATACTATCTATTAAGCGATTGTATAAATTATCTTTAGTGTTTGCTTTATATATAATATGGATAATAGTATAATATATTATATCATCATCAAGATCTTATCCTAATTAGAGGTCAGTTAATATAATATATAATATATTTTATATAATTAATAAAGAAAAATATATAAAAAGATATTTTGAAATTAAGATGAAAGATATTAGAAAAAGACTTTTTATCAGTGAGAATATTCACTGGACTGTCTTATTTTGGTATTACAACTTTAAGCAAGTCTTAAACACTAATGGTGGATAGATTTGAAATTCCATTTTTGGTGCAAATATCATCCATAAATTATCATTTGTCAATAAAGAGAGAAACCATATCTTTCTTCCCACCATTTTTTCTTATTAAAAAGAAAGAAAGAAAATTCTTTTTAGACTTACAGTCAGAAACATGTGTTGATCCATACTGTTAATCTTATAGATCCAAATCTCATCACAAGACATAGAATAACAGACACGAGATGAACAGTTTCTAGTGAGGCTTATCATGTGTGACAAGGAGATTCTTCCAACTTTGTTTTGAATGTAATTAGTGCATATATATATAGGAGTTGCATGTGTAAAGTGCAAGTGAGATTTGATTAGATGAGAAAAAGTTTCTAACGATCATTTCTCTACTTTTTATGTTTTATACTTTTTTTTTTAGCCAATTAAATATTACCTACTTCTTGTACTTATATGAAACAGCTAATGGATATATACTCTTATCAAGACCCCATTTTTTTTCCCCTGAAAAAGTTTAGCAATCATTCTTTGTTGTTAGCAAATTATCCTCGAATCTATTATTTTTGGCAAAAATATATGAATTTGAAGTTTTTATCCATTATTTGCATAGAATTAATGTCTCTAGTCTGTTTAGATCCAGCTCCATAAGGATTAGATCAGATTTGATTAGCTGATCTATTTTACCGATTCTAGTAATAGGATTGGCTCGTCATTTATCTTGCAGATTAAAAGTTTAGATCACGCGAACATGATACATCCAAGCCAAAGGATGTACTTCTTCCTTGAACAAGCACTTTTACTTCTCTTTGTCATATTTAATATAGTCTTAACTCTTTTGAAAATAAAAAAAGGAAAAACAAATCCTAAACGGTTACTCCTACACAGAGATTCTAAGTAAGGTGGATGTCTTATAAATTAGATGATTCTAGTCAAAGTCTTATATTTATTATTTTAAGAAAAATAATTACTTAAATTTTAACGCAATCAGAGTTTATTCACATGCTTTTTTAATCTACCAATATCAAGAGCTAGAGCAATTAAATGAAGGAGTCAGATCAGATCATACAAGGTGGGCTCCATTAAAAGTGATATACTTAGGATGCTCATGTGGCGCGTCCGTTTAGCATTCCTAGAAACACAAAAGACATTGCAATATTCCCATCGTAGGGGGCCCCATTTGTCTCTTGAGCTGCAGAGTAAACAAGCACCTTTGTGGTCGCCCGACCACCGTGTAAAAATGCAAAAAACAATATTATCAGTTCTGTACTTAATCCCACGTAAGACAATCTGAAATGCGAAGCTGACCTAGTAGCACCTTCAAATACGTTACTCTCAACACGTGGCACTCTCTTACAGGACATAACTCCACAACTCGCATCCGAACTCGTAGCTCTCGCGCAGCGAAACTTTCAACCGATAAATGCATATCGGTTTCCCTTCTGACACGTCGCACGAATCCCACTCCGTTACACTCGCTCTTTATCCGAAGCGGTCGCTTTTTCCGTAAGTAAGCCCACGACTCGAAATTTCATTTTCATTTCACCGTAATTTCCCATGCATTTCATCTATCATTTCCGGATGGCCGGTTCTTTATAAATGGAGGTCTCCATCGTTGCCTTAGAAGGCGCTTGTGCGAGCACGCGGCGGAAGGGAGAGGAGTTCTGGAGCGAGATACGAGTGGAGATTTTTCTTTTTTTTTCTTTGATTTCTTCCGTTTTGTCTTCTCTTTTCTTTTTCTTGTTCAAGAGCTTGTCGTAGCTGCGCCAGATTTCAGTTTTCCGACTGGTTTTGAAGCATGTAAGTTTCTTTCCTCCCTTTTCTGGAACTTTTGGCAGTTATTTGTTTGATTATTTGTGAAGAATTGATGTTCTGGGGCTGGGGTTCTGGTGGCAACAGTGAAATCTGTGGGATAATTGTTGCTGTTACTAGGGAGTATGATTGTGCTATTGTTTAGGGATTCTGGAAACGGAAAATGTCTTAATTTCAGTGTTGCCGTGGTGGGGTTTGTTGATCCAAGCACGTTCTCTTAGAACTTTGCTGTTTGTTACTGCTCACTGTTATTTTTCGTCGTTTGTCTGGCTCTCTATCTTGCCTCTGCTGCAGTTGTTAGGGTTGTGTTATGGTGTTCTGTTTGTTTTTCTTGTTTCTTTCATGAGTTCCTTGTATAGATTTGCTTATCATTTATGGGTAGTTACTGTGCAGGCTTGTTTAGCTGTTTCAATTGTCACTTTTTATGTATTATTTGTTATTTATTTTGTGAGAAAATATTTTATAGTTTGTCCGGAAATGGAGATTGAAAGAGAAAAATGGAATATTGTTTATCCGTGCAATTTGTGGTGGCCTGGGTGCTTTTTTACCTGTGGACGACATGATCTGAGGCCTTGTTTTCTAACTTTTGTTCCGCAAGGAAAGGATTTTGTATGAATCTCAGGGTTCTGATCTTAATCTCTTAATATGCCCATCTGTTTCTGAGTTTCCTTTGTCTCCTCCTCCTACTACTATTCTCATTCTCTCCGTATCTCTCTCTTTCTCTCATTGTATCTCACGTGCTATTTCTGTATACCCTCCTCCCTTTCCACGCTCGCCCTTCTTCTCTCTTTTCCTCAGTCTTCTCTCAGTCTATCTCGCTATTTATTATTTTATCTGTTATTATTCTTGAAAGTATCTTGGAGGGAAGTAGATCTGAGTTTCTTGATCTCCGATGAATATTTTTCTCATGCAACAAAGGTTATGTGAACAGAAGAGATAACCTGATATCGATTTTGTTTGCTGGAGGCGTTTAGTTCAATTTCAATGCAGAAACCCATTGGTCATGGTTTAATTCCTCTATCCAGAGCCAAAACCTTCGCGTTCATTTGACTTCTCTTGTCACTGTTTTTGGTCTGCAGAGCGGTGTGTAAGACTTGATACAAACGTCAAAGTTGCTGAAAGATAGAAGCAATGGAGGTATATGACAAATCTATGATGGCCGAGCCAACAAATGTTATTTTCTTGTCCAGTATTCTCAACCGGGAGGGAGCGATTCCTAGTCACAAATGTGACAAAAGATGCCAAAATGAACATGTTTGCGCAAACATATATTGCTGTAAACTAACAGGAATCACGCATATCTGTGACAAAAACTGTAACCAGAGAATTCTATATGATAACCATAGTTCCCTTTGCAGAGTGAGTGGGCAGGTTTTCTCTCTTACCCCAGCAGAACAGCAAGCGGTGAGAGGAATCCGGAGGAAGCTTGAAGGGGAGAGCCCTGACAGCTATTCTTTTAAGCGCAGGCGAGATGCTCAGCTGCATCCTTCTCCTTTCGAGAGGTCTTTCTGTGCAGTTGCTCCGATCTGCAGCCAAATTGGAGATGGGATGGATATGAGTTAGGATTAAAATGAGTTCCTTTTTACTTTCTATTTTACCTTTTTGTCCTGGGGACTGAGGAGAACTTAGCATGGAGTCTTTAAAGGGGGGCCAAACATGGTCCAGGATGTAGGGAAACTTATGAAACTTATATTAAGTACTATTTGTATGAATGGAGCTCCTGTAACTGCAGTATTACTTGGAGTCTTTGAAGATGTTCTAATCACCAATTTGGAAGAATCTTCCGGAGGGAGATTTTTCTTGAATATCTCACCTTCATTTTTATTTGTCCTATCTTTACTTACCTGCTTTCTAGTATGCTTTTTATCATTTGTGGATGGGTCGGACTATGATGCTAACCTTGTTTAGATTGTTAGTTTTATCGGTACTAATTTGCATTTCATTGTGGGCATTTATATTTGTATTGTTTAATGGGTAATGCAGTTGGCTTCAGCTCATCATAAATTCTTAACTTGATCTGTTCTATGTTTCTGTTCTGTTCATTGTATAGTTAAAGAGTCCTGGATGTGCTTGTCATTCCTATGAAATGCAGGATTTGCTGGTTCTGAAGAAAGAGTAATTAATGCGCATTTCATTATGGGCATTTATATTTGTATTGTTTAATGGGTAATGCAGTTGGCTTCAGCTTATCATAAATTCTTAACTTGATCTGTTTTATGTTTCTATTCTGTTCATTGTATAGTTAAGAGTCATGGATGTGCTTGTGATTAGTATGGATTGCAGGATTAGCTGGTTCCTAAGAAGAGTAATTATTATGGGTACTTCTGGTATTCTATGATTTTTTTCATTATGCTAGTCTCTTGCAGGTTGCCGATGGATGATTTTTCATGGTGTATATTTTATATGTTTTCCATTGATCTGGTTTCCTGAAGTTCATATTATTTCGCAGGATTCTCAGAAGTCTACAAGCCAAAGAGAGCTGAGTGGATAGTTGTTATTCATAAATTTATGTGCATCTAACATGAAAGATTTCTAACTTCACTCCGTACGGTTTTGTAGGGATGCTCACTGGTGTTTTCTCCCAGGCAATTGCTAGAAGGAAGCTCGTCATGGGTATGGAAATCCGGCTGTTTTGTTCTTGAATGTGGCAATCAGATGGGAGAAAAGCTCGTCCTCTGCTTGCTCAGCGGCTTGCACTAAAGAAGCCCTGCCATGATTGAGGTGACATTCCATAATTTGTTCAAAATGGCCAAACTCATTGATAGAAGGTGTAAACAACCAAATGCTGTAATTTCAATTCGGGCTTTCTGCAATTGATAGGCTCGTTCTCTGTTTCATAGTTAGAAAATTGGAAATTAAGAAATCTTCTACCGTTACATTGCTGGAGACGATTTACTGCCGACAGTGTCGAGGGTTTGTCTTGTATGTAAATCAATTTACATCTACATTCCTTTCTGTATTTGATACGATATGTATATGATTATATATAAATCAATTTACATATGCATTCCTTTCTTTGTATATGGTTGTATATAAAACCAATTACATTTATGTTCCTCTTGTTGTACTGCTCTTAGTGTTTTCTGTGTGGTTGGTAAATGTGGATAAATCTTGGTGGGTGAGTGTCATCTAGTTCATGCATGCGAATCGAAGCGTATCTCGGTGTGAAGAGCGTGTAAGATGATTAATGGTTGCATTCTCCGGTAGATGCAGAGTTTCCTAACGCGCGCAATCAGCAGAAGGTTCCATATCACGTGGCTGGAAAACTTGTCTTGTACTTCTATCTACACCCTAGCGCGTTGACTATATTAGAATCTTTACTGTGGTTTCTAGGACGATTAATCTTTGATTATTAAGGAAGAAGACCGACGGATGGTGCGTCCTTCTTTATTGGTTTTGTTATGTATTAGGTCTGTAGGACTTTGATTATCACTGGGTGGCCAACTCTTTTATCTATTCAAGTCCACACCAACTCAGGTAAGTAGCTGCTGGCTATTTCTGTGAGGTCATTCTCTGAGTCGTGGATAAAAAGTTTGTTTGGTGAAGGAACCACTTCCATCTATAAGAGTATGACGTCTAGATGGAAGAACTTTTTGACCTTCGTATGCGGAAGCTGATTGTGATATTTATGTAACCCATGTCTCATTCCCTGGCAGAGATAACCGTCGTTTGGTACATTTCTCGATCTCTGGTTCTCCTGTTTTGCAAGTCTTAACTGATTTACGACACCGACTGCTTGACAATGTTTATCCCTTCATTCGTTTCATCATTGGCTTTTACTGCTAGAAGTAACGCTGGTTTTATTGTAAAGTGAGTTTTCCTCCGCCCCGGGTTTCAAAAACTGCTTCGGTCATTGTAACAAGGGGGCAGGGGTAGCCCTGGTCTATAAAGCTCCCGCCTATGTGGTGTCCTGGGGGAGGGCTGGACCACAAGGATCTATAACATACAGTTTTATCTTGTATTTTTATAAGAGGCTGTTTTCATGTCTTGAATTCATCAACTTAAGGTCACATGATAACAATTTTTACTGTTGCGCTAAAGAACTCGGTGACTTCAAGAGTCATTGTAACAATGGAAAAAAAGAAGGATGGGCAGCATATTATGATTGTGCATGTTTTCCTTTGAAATAGGAGAGAATTTGTGTGATCCACTGATAGCATGTTGGGCTACTTGTATGCGCCCCTTCTCATGAGCCCCTCACTGAATAGTAACAGCAATAGCAACTCCAAGTAGATCTGAAGATCCGAGTTAGATGAGCCTTGCAGAGGAACCCTTAGGTTTTGGGGTATTGGATCTTCATCAATGTTTGCATTACTCAAAGCCGATATTCTCGCATCAGTTTCTTCTACATCCCACTTGCACAGGAGCTTCCATCAAAGCACAATTCTCCTACCCATGCATTTTGGCATTTTTACAGTTTAGGCAGATTGCTTAGCCTAGCCTCACTCATCTCCAGTGCAAGAGCGCTTGATCAGTGAGCTAATATGTACTCTTTCAAGGGTCGGTTCTTGTTCACAATAATGACCTCAACTTAGATGGGCTGTATTCCAAAATTCTCATCTATTGGTTGATTCTAGCTACTGTTTCAGGGAATTAGAAAATGGATGGTCAATGTTTTTCATTAGTTTAATTTTTAACACTAAAAGCAAGAGCTGTTAGAATGATCCAATGGATGAGAATTTTAAAGCATGGTTCATCTAAGTCTAACAACATAGTGAATGGTCCCAATTATTAGGAACGTAGGCCTCACTTCAGAATCATAACCGTTCTTACCGTTTAACGAGGGAAACAATCGTTTGTGTTACTGAAAGAATGAACTTCATTTGTCTGTGCCTGCTCATATTTGGTATTGGCACGCAATATGAGTGCGCAGAAGTATCCAAGTTTACCTTTTTAATGAGTTAAACCGTCCATTTTGTGTGTTGCTTTAGAACTGGACATTTTTACAATCATCAGCCCCTGATATTGGGCCTTGAAATGGACGACAAACGCAATAGCCTCGTGTTCATCGACAAACGGTTTAGAATCATTAAGTTTGGATATCACTCGTTTGCATGATCTTAACCACTTGTTTCGAGTCTTTAAAAAAGTTAAAAAAATAATCAATCATAGTAATATTTGATTGAAAAAATGTAAGTTAGAACATTCAGTGGAGGTGAAATTTGATCCCAGACCTATCTAAACTATTCTGAACATGATCACGGTCTTAGATCTATAAAAAAATGGAAGTTTTCCCGCGCTCTTAATCGCGGTCTGTTAAGGGGCCTACATTTTCAAGGTTCCACCATATGCAATGAAGCATGCAGAGCAAATTGGACAAATTGGAAACTTGCATTGTGCGTCCTACCCACTGCAAACAACTTGCTACTACAATCTTACCTTGAGAGCTACACATTCTCGAGGTGTATACTGTATTATATATCATGGTACGCAACCACATGGGAGTGTTCCCGTGTGGCAACCCACTGTTGTATGAAGGGACATCTTGTTAAGTATTTACTTTTGGCTAAAAGACCCATAATTTATCATTTAATTAGCAATCTAACTCATTAATTAGATAATTTTTTGTATAAAATATAAAAATTAGCTCAAATAGATTATCCAACCTTAAATTGTCAAAATTAATGGTCAGATGATCAATTGAGCTAAGTGGATACTTAATGTATAGTTTAGATTACTCTAATCTAGTCTTTGGTTTTGCAAATCAACTAAAAGAGAGTTGGATGACTCAGATTTAATTTTAATGGTACAGATCCATTTGAAGATCAATAAGGCAAGGGATGAAGGGTTCCTAAAAGAATAAGGTTTTTTATTGGAATAAGAGTCTTAAGTTGGAAGAAGAGGCAGTTTCCTAATAGGAAACTAAATCTCAAAGGAAAGGAGGAAAATTAGGAAGAAAAAAAACTTATAAAGTGGGAGAACTGATGGAGTTGGAGAGAGGTTTTGGGAAGTTTAAAAGTTTAGAGTTTTGGAGTTTGGTTTTGTCTTGTGTTTCTGTATTCAGTCTTGTCTCCTATATCACGTTGCCAGACTTTCATTGTTTTCCCTTCACCGCACTTCTTCCCCTCTTTGTCTCATCTCCTTGTTTGATCCACTTTCTTTTCTTCATCTCTCCGGCGCTCTCCCTTGTTGAAGACAACCCAGTTCCCAGTTTTCTCCTCTTCACTATCTCTCTGGTACCCTCTCTTACTCGCATCCTCTATTCCAGCCGATGTTCAAAAAAGGTATCTTTTTCACTTCTGTTCTGCACCTCTTCCTAGTTTTTTATCTTCTCTTCCACTATCGTATCTAGCCCTTCCACTGGTCGCACGCCCAGACCAAAGGTGTCGTCTCCCTCCTTCCCCCCCTATCCTTCATCTTCCCAGCTCCAGACCATGTTCTTTTCCATCCTCGGTTTCCAACAGGAAATCGAGTTCCACCCTCCATCGCACCTCCACAATCGCACCCGATTTCCTTCTTCTTCACCAGTGATAAGCCTAGAAGGTCTCAAAGAGTGCCCATTAGAAATCCAAAATATTTTGATTAAGTGTCCATGTGCATGGGCTTTAAGTGTCCACGTGCTTTGGCCACATCCATGTGCAGGGACCATGTCAAGAAGGTTGTGGAGGATTATTTGCAGTAAGGACTAGGTGCCTTGGATTCCGTTACAAGCTTGCTTTAGAATAGGTCTAGAAGTTGTTATTTTATTTCAATAATGTTGGCTATTTTGTTGCAATTAGCCGTTAGAAACCACTTTCTTAGAGAGGTGGCCTAAGGATTAGGAAAAGTTGTTATTTCCCTTTTGTATTTAAACTCTTGGCAGTACGTTAACAAAGGAGGCTTATTCCAACAAAAGATCATGGTTCATTCTCACCCTAAGTAGAATTCTATTTCTTTACAAATATTTTAGTAGCTTTGACTGGGACCTATCATTGGTATTAGAGCTACAATGACCACCAATAAAGAGAGAATTGAAAACCCAGAAGCGGGGCTTGGAGGGCTCCAAGATCATTTAAGTAGAATGGAGCTTGGTGTGATTGATAAGTTACAACATCTAGAGACAACTGCTAGTAAGATAGCTGAAGCATTGTTCTCAAAGCATAAGCTATCCTCTAGCAACCCCAACAATCACAGTGGGAATTTTCCCTTTGGGCATTCTCTCAATGCACGAGAGGAATTTCGGGACAACATTGAAGGAGGGCGGCCAATGTTCTCATCCAGATTGGCTAAACTCGAGTTTCCTAAATACTCTGGGAAGATCCCACGGAATGGTTTACCCGAGTAGACCAATTTTTTGACTATTAATGCACTATGGAAACGAAAAAGGTGTCATTGGCCTCTTTTCATCTTGAGGGCGAAGCAAACCAATGGTGGCAATGGTCACGTTAAAGAGGTGACATGGGAGATCTTTGTAGAAGAACTATGAGCTCGTTTTGGTCCTACTGACTGTGAAGATGTAATGCCCGAGCAATTTACGCAAAATTGGACGGGTTCCAAGTGTACGACAGTGCGTACACTGTCCCAGGTGCGGCCTTCGGGCGAGCGCGCGACATGGGGCACGAGTCCTGGCTCGACCAAGATGCACGGGGTGCCCTGGGAGCTGAGAGGCACCATGCTACACCAAAGGTGCGTCCGTGCAATACCATCCAGGATGCGCGTCATAGCGCATCGCTTGAGCTTGCATGTGCGCGTGCAAAACGCGGTCCTTGGCACGGCCTTTGGGCGCGCACGCACGTGAGGCGGTTGCGGTTCAACCAGGATGCATGGGTGTCCTGGGAACTGGGACATGCGGACCCAATGAGACTTTAAAGTTAGGATTAGAGGACAATTTATAGAGTTAACCATGGAATAGTAGATCTACATCATAGGATCCAGCCTGACAATGAATTAGGCAAGGACCATGGACCCCAATAGGCAGAGTTAGTAATCTAATGTCTAAATGGATTGAAATTAATAAGGACTCCTCGTATCCATTCATACCCAGGGGTTTATAAATGAGACCTAGGGACGGGTTGAAGTGATAAAGGACGCGACTCTAGGAGACTTTGATGTAGGTGCTCTATCACTACTAGACTTTTAAAAAGAGCCATGATTGTTTTGAATGCATGTTTTAAGTATAAATTATATAACTTGTTTAGCATGACTTATTTTATGGCTTGTTTAGCATATAAATGAATTCAACATGTATATGATTAAATACATTATGCATAGACAAGTTTTGCAAACAATTGCGTATATTGTATGATTTGTGAGCATTGAGTTTTTGAAAGATTGCATGTCCTTGAGGGTTACCAAAAGATGCTGGAGTGCCCAAAAGACACTGGGTAGGCAGTTGTGAGGGCCAGTCAGTTGTGAGGGACTCAAAGAGGATAAGTTTTGAAAAAGAGGTTTTTGCTTATTTGATCTGATATGATTTGGGCTGATAAGCTCGTGGGCGTTATGCCGAGAGGTTTGGGTTGGCCTCCAGCCTCTACCACTATTAGGTGGATGGGTACCACGCCTAAAAAGGGTAATGTCCTTACGTCGACTGCATGTGGTACAGGGGGCTACCACTGGTGTCAGGGCACTGGGTCGATGTGTCATATGCCCCGTGGAGGCTATGACACTATGTCCTCAGGTACCTGGGGACCACACGACGGCAAGGTTGTGGGCATAGTTGGACCCTATGCTTTGAGGATTTATTTGCACTGCATATGGCATGACATGAGGTTGGTCGATCATACCAGATATCCATGAGTTGGGTTCAGTTGAGCATCTTATGCATATCATTATGTTTATGATATATATGATACTTTCGACTTGGATTATGCTATTCTTTAAGTCGTCAGTATTTCGGTTTGACAGTGGTTTTTAATATCGATATTGAATATGATTGTTCGAACATGCACATGTTTGAAAGAGCATATGATTTTAAACATAGCATGTATTGCAAAACTAGTAGTGATGGACTCCTACTTAGTATAGTATATACTCACCCTATCCTTAACATTTTTCAGGATAGTTCCACTCACAAATAAACGACGCCTCAGGAGATATTAGTGCTACGAGCAAGTGAATTAAAAAGGAGACAATTATACATGTAAGTAAACTCTCAACCCTTTGGACATGTATTTGTATTTATTTACAGTTAGGCTGTGTGTTGTGACTGGATAGACTGGGGAAAAACATTTATGATTTTTGAAGTTTTTCAAAAACTACTTTGATTGTTGAGAAAGCAAATGACACTCGGGGTTTTCAAAAGGAGTTTAAAACAAAAGATTTTCTGCTACATTGCATGGTTTTTATAAAATGGTTTTCAAATAGGGATGCATCCCACCTTAGGAATTAGATATTGCATTTAAAAATGCATGAGAAAACCCGGGTCGTCACAGAAGATTTCGATGAAGCTTTGTCAAAGGTAAGGCAGATCGGCTCCTTACTTGATTACCAGAAGGAGTTTGAAAGGTTGGGGAACCGGGTGCAAGGGTGGACTCAAAAGGCTTTGGTGGGAACGTTCATGGGTGGTCTCAAGCCCGAAATAGCAGATGGTATTCGGATGTTCAAACCAAGAACGTTGAAGGAAGCTATTAGTCTTGCACGGATGCAGGATGATCAATTGAGTCGGCAACAGAAATCTTTTCGGCCATTCAATCATCCAACGGTTGACACTCCTTCTCCAACAAAATTCAAAGCTGCAGCACCAATGAAACAACTCACCTGGGACGAAATGCAGAAGAGGAGGGTGTGAGGACTTTGCTTTAATTGTGATGAAAAATTTACACCTAGCCATAGGTGTCATGGTCCACAGCTTTTGTTGTTAGAAGGTAACATTGACATGGTAGACGATGAGGAAGATCAACTTGAGATATCCCTCCACACTCTTTTTGGATGGTCAGCTTACCGGACCATGCTGGTGACGGCAAGAATTGGGCAATGTGAAATGGTTGTTTTAATTGATAGTGGATCCGCTCATAATTTTATTAGTGAGGAAATGGCCAACTTGTTGCAGTTACTAGTGGTTCCCACTGAACCTTTTAATGTGAAGGTAGCTAATGGACGACCACTAAAATGTCAAGGAAGATTTGAGAACGTCCAAGTGTTGCTTCAATGTATTCCTTTTTTCCTCACCCTTTATGCTATCACATTGATTGGGTTGGATTTGGTATTAGGTGTGCATTGGTTGGAATAATTGGGTACAGTAGTGTGTAATTGGAAACAATTGACAATGGAATTCCAGTGGAACAACCAAACTCACAAATTGTAGGGAATTGATTCACAATAAATTCAAGCCACTTCAGAGAATGCTATATCCAAGGAAATGCGGAATGGGAGCTCAATAATGTCCATTTGTCTTCAAACCACAACCCATTCTACTCCACCTGTTGTCCATCCTGAAATGCAACAATTATTGGACAAATTTGAAGACATATTCCAAGAACCAAAGCAACTACCTCCGACAAGAGAAGTAGCTCATCACATCAATTTGAAAGAAAGGATAGAGCCCATCAATGTGAGACCTTACAAGTATGCCTATTTTCAAAAAACAAGTTCATGACATGTTAAAATTGGGGCTTATAAGATCTAGTACTAGTCCTTTTTCATCTCTTGTTCTGTTGGTAAAGAAAAAAGATGGTACGTGGCGTTTTTGCACTGACTATAGAGCATTTAATGCTGTAACTATCAAAGACCGATTTCCAATTCCTACTGTTAATGATATGCTTGATGAACTTCATGGAGCTTCTTATTTTGCCAAACTTGATTTACGAGCCGGATATCATCAGGTACGAGTACACCCCCCAGACATTCATAAAACTGCTTTTCGTACCCACAATAGTCACTATGAATATTTAGTCATGCCTTTTGGTCTTTTAACGTCCCATCTACATTTCAAGCAATTATGAATTCCATATTCCACCCTTATCTCTACAAATTTGTGTTAGTTTTCTTTGATGACATTTTGATCTATATCCCCAATTGGACCATGCATCTTGAACATGTACAAAAGGCTTTTGAAATATTAAGGCATCATTAGTTTTTCATTAAACTTAGCAAGTGTGCATTCGGTCAGCAAGAATTAGAATATTTGGGGCATATTGTAACTCCACATGGAGTTAAAGTGGATCAAGAAAAGATTAAATCCATGCTAAATTAGCCTAGGCCGACTAATGTCTCTGAATTACGTGGATTTTTAGGCATTACAGGTTACTATCGAAAATTTGTCCCAACTACGGAATCATAGCTCGCCCTCTCACTAATCTCTTGAAAAAGGGGCAATTTGGATGGATAGAAGAAGCGAAAATTGCCTTTTAAGATCTCAAGAAAGCTATGACCTCCACTCCTACACTGGCTATGCCAAGTTTCAATGAACCTTTCACCATTGAATTGGACGCTTCAGGGGATGGGATAGGAGCAGTTCTAACTCAGCAAGGGGGACCAAATGCATTCATGAGTTGAGCCTTGGGCGCCACCAAACGATCTTGGTCCACATATGCCAGAGAAATGTTAGCAATCATTCAAGCCATCCAAACATGGAGGCCTTACTTGCTAGGTTGAAAATTTTATATCCAAACTGATCAACGCAGCCTAAAGTATTGGCTGAAGCAGCGCATCGCAACCCCTAAGCAACAAAAATGGGTGACTAAACTGCTTGGCTATGATTACAAAACCACATATAAACCGGGCAAAGAAAATAGTGCAGCAGATGCGCTATCAAGAGTGGCATGCAGTCCTAGTCTTCATGTCTTGTTTGCGTCTCAAACTCCATTATGGGATACAATCAAAGCTGAAGCTATTGACCACCCGCACATGAAGAAAATCAGCAAGCTAGGAACAGACAAACCGGGTATACCGTACACATGGCGCAATGGGTTGGTTTACTATAAGAATTGAGTGGTGGTCCCTCCTAAGTCTAATATCATCCAACAACTCTTACGGGAATTCCATGATTCACCAATGGGAGGACATTCTGGGGTACTAAGAACATATAAGAGATTAGCCCAACAATTTTATTGGCCTTCAATGTACAGGGTGGTAAAAGATTATGTTGCTTCTTGTGAGGTTTGTCAACGAACCAAGGCTAAAACTTTATCACCAGCAGGACTTCTACAGCCACTATCAATTCCATGTCAAGTTTGGGATGATATCACTATGGATTTCATTGAGGGCCTTCCGCCTTCAAATGGCAAAAATACCATTTTTGTTGTTGTTGACTGACTAAGCAAATCAGCACACTTCTTAGCCTTATCCCATCCTTATACAACTAAAATGGTGGCTGAGAAATTTGTCGAAGGAGTTATAAAGCTTTATGGAATGCCTCGGTCTATCATAAGCAACCAAGACCTAGTGTTTATCAGTCATTTTTGGCAAGAATTCTTTAAGATGTCAAGCACACACTTGAAGATGAGCTCCTCCTATCACCCTCAAATGGATGGACAATCGGAAGTGGTGAACCATTGCATCGAACAGTGTCTTCGGTGTTTTGCATATCAGCAACCCCGTAAGTGGCACTCTTTTCTTCCATGGGCTGAATTCTGGTATAATACAGCCTATCATGCCTCCACGGGAATGACCCCCTTTCAAGCTCTATATGGAAGACCGCCTCTACCAATTCCACATTACCATGAAGGCAATTGTCCAGTACATGAAGTGGACCAAAACCTTGCTTCTCGAGATGCTTTGCTATGACAGCTCAAAAAAAATCTACATGACGCAAATAATAGAGTAAAGCAAAGAGCAGATTCTAAACGTTGGGATGTCGAATACCAGGTGGGAGACTTGGTGTTTCTCAAACTCCATCCTTACCATCAACAATCAGTGTTTAAGAGAGCTTATCAAAAGCTTGCAAGCTGATTTTATGGTCCATACTAGACAAGCCGATTTTATGGTCCATACCATATTGAAGAAAAGATTAGAAAGGTGGCCTACAAGCTTAAACTTCCAGCTGATTCTCGCATTCACCCAGTCTTCCATGTGTCCCTACTTAAAAAGAAGTTGGGAGATGTAACAACCCCAAAATTTTATATCCTTTTATAGAAGTATAATTTGAAACTAATAAAATCATTAGATAGTGCTCGAAAAATGGAATCCAACAAGCCAAAGAACGCTCAAAACAGAGCCTGTATGAAGAAGTTATGGGCCTTTAAAATCAAGGGCAATATGGTAATTAAAAGAAAGAAAGAAAAAAAAACCAAGGCACACAACTTAATGGGAGGGGGCCAAATTGATATTGGCACCCCCCCTCACGTTGCAAACCCGACGAAATGTTGGGTCTGTGCTCTCTCTCTCTCTCTCTCTCTCTCTCTCTCTCTCTCTCTCTCTCTCTCTCTCTCTCTCTCTCTCTCTCTCTCTCTCTCTCTCTCTCTCTCTCTCCAAGGCAAAACCTGGGGCTGCCTTGGTCGGATCTTCCATCGGCATGGAGAGCTTCCCCTTTGCTCGGATCTCCCACCTGCGAGAGAAAGAACAGATCCCACGATATGTTCTTCCGGCCTTGAAACCCTACCATCTCCGGTCGTTTGGGCTGCCTTTCACCTGCAGCATGTTTTTTCCCCAACACGAGTCACCGTCTCTCTATCCCTCACTCCTCTGGTCAGCCACCAGTGGAAACCCGTTTGCCGTTCTTGGCAACCCCGATGGCGATCGATCTAGGGCCATTGGCCACCTATGGCCTGAAAACCCCTCTATCTCGCCCTCTTGTAGCCGATGTTGCCTGACTAAAGTGCTAGTCCAGTAGTCTCTGTCCCTTCTCTCTCCATCTCTCCTCCTCTTTGTCATTTGATTTTCCTCCTTTTCTTCTCTTGTGCTTTTTGGTTGAGCGGCAAAGTAAATGCCATCCATTGTCATAATCAATTCTTGTAGATCCAACACATCTGCATAATCTTATTTTCGCTCCTTGTTGAGAGTGGCTTGACGGATTAGAGATTTGTGGCGACCATGGGGGATTTAGTGAAACGAATTGGAGCAAATTACTAGATTCTTGTTTTGAATGGATTGCATTTAATGTTTTCATTGAATGATTGAAAGTGGATTGGTAATTGTTACATTAGCTGTTGGTTGATTGCTTCTGAATTGGGTTCCTGGAACTCGGATGTTGGGGGAGATGTGAATGCAACGGATCACACGAGGTAGACGGTGATGCACTGGAGTGTTGTGCAGGGTGGATGTGTTTGGAAGGGTGTTGCAGAGAGAGTTAGGCTTATTTGAAGGGAGTGGAGGGGTTTTGGCTGGAGACATTGCGCATAGAATTACCGCGGAGGCTTTTGACATCGCGAATACACTTTATGCTCTTTTGAATAGTATTATGCCAAATGGCCTCCAGTTAGCTGAAATGACAACTCAGGTGTGGATGATCAGTCTTATTCTTTTACTTATTTCAGCTTTGGTCATTTCGTGCATGCCTATTGTCATTGTGTATCTGGGTGAAAAACTTTGAATGATATCTAGTAGGTCACATCTTAGTGTTGTTAGGCTTTCAGCTTACCTAAATAAGATCCTCACATTAATGCTTGTTAGGAAGGCATACAATGAGTTGAAGTGTATGAGGTCGATCGTGAAGAAGAGTTCAATTAAAGCTAGTGGAATCCATTGAATGCGTCACATGAGGTAGGTGCATGGTCTAACATGATCTTATTTCTGATTACATGATTGATATTCGATATGCTTTAAATTAAAATAAGGAAATAATGTTAATTAAAAGAATTGCATGTTATAATTGATGCTTATGCCTTGTACATCATGTATGTGAATTGTGAAATGATGTTTATGGTACATGGGTACCATGTCAATATTGATGGTGTATGAGTCTAGGTTATAGGATACATCCTTGGTGGGTTATCACCAAATAAGTGAGGATGTTATTCTTGTTATGAAATATATGGTGAATTACCTGCTATTATAATTATTTTACATCTAGGCATGGAGGCCTGAGAGTTTTGTTTTAGACAGGCATAGGCCTGGGGATGCTATGCTAGGAGAGTTATGAGGGTTTGGCCACCCACTCTCCGAAATTTATTATGTTATGGATACCATGCACTATGTGTTGCAAAAAGTTGGGTGGGGCAATCATGGGAAGGCCGCCACTGTGACAGCCATGGTCCTCCCCATGCGGACATGGATATTGTGATTTCCACCGAGGATGGTATAGGTGGATATTGAGCAGTTATCCAACGCGCTGTACAGATTCTGACTGCATGCATAATAGTCCTTATATTTGGTGCACTATGGTGCATATCCTTGAGGGTTACCAAGAGATGCTAGTTAGGCAGTTGTGAGGGACCCAAAGAGGAAAATATTGTATTCGTTGTGAATTCTGCCCACGGGACATGCATATATGATGGCATTATGAGATGCTTTATATGATACAACATGATGATATGCCTTGCATCGTTTTCCCAACAATGGCTGGAGGATTGTGGACCCCGTATAGTGAGGGGCATGAGGATTATATTGATATACCAGTAGTGACTGGATAATTATGAACCTCACATGATGAGGGGTATGATTTTCAAACCCAGTATAGTTTGGGAATGCAAATTAGGTGACGTTGATTATATTCATAATTTTGTATGTCCTTTAACAAATTTCATATATGTGTATTATTGTTATATTAATATGGTTGAGGGAATAGTTTCATATATGTTTTCATATGGGTTAGTGAATGAGTAGATTTGTATGCAGAGTATGGTTCATGGAATTGTAGTATTTATTTGATGATAAATAATAAGTAAAGATATCTGATTATCAATGGAATTATTAATAATGATAAAAACATGTAAATATTTGGCTTACAAAAGGTTATTAAGATATGAAACATATTGTAAATTCAATTTCACCTAATTGCTATGGAAACGAATATTCTAATGACTATTGAATAATTAATATATCTTAAGATTTAACATGCTTCTTAAACTCCCCTACCAAGCATAGCTTACTAAGATGTTGTAAATGTTTTATGTTTACAATATCTCAGATATAAAAAGATAGGAGAAGATATACACAACAAAAGGAATCCAGCAACCATACGTCTACGCATAGGTATACATTTTATTTAAAGCTTTTGTATTGTATAGTTAGTCATTTGAATTGTGATATTGGACATTTAATATAATGTTATAGGGGTTATACAAGTGAACCACTGGATGGGTCCTGTTTTCAAAAATAAATTTCTATCTTCTAGAAAACTATATATATGTATAGCGTGAGCATGAAGGTGACATCCAGGTTTTTGGGAAAATGAATTTCAAAGAAAAATCTTTTGCTGTTTTTGTATTTTAAAAAGTTAGAGGCGCTCCATCTTTTGAAATAATTGCGAAATTTTTTCATGAAAAACCCGGGGTGTCACAAGAGAAAACTCTGCACCAAGCGCTGAATTGCCACCTATTGCTAAAGATGGAATTTTATCCTGGAACCAGAGGCCATACTGAACACACGTTGGGTAAAAAAAGGGTCCAAGTTTATTGAAGAAAGCTTAATCAAATGACAGAAACTTCCTCAGGATGATGCGACATGGGAAAATACTCAAGAAGTGCGAGATAGATTCATGAACCTTGAGGACAAGGTTCCAGTAAAAGGAGGGGGTATTTATAAGCCTAAAAGGTCTCAAAGAGTGCCCATTAGAAATCCAAAATATTTTGACATGGGCTTTAACTGTCCACGTGCTTTGGCCACATCCATTTGTAGGGACCATGTCAAGAAGGTTGTGGAGGATTATTCGTAGTAAGGACTAGGTGCCTTGGATTCCGTTACAAGCTTGCTTTAGAATAAGTCTAGAAGTTGTTATTTTATTTCAATAATGTTGGCTACTTTGTTGCAATTAGCCGTTAGAAACCACTTTCTTAGAGAGGTGGCCTAAGGATTAGGAAAAGTTGTTATTTCCCTTTTGTATTTAAGCTCTAGGCAGTACGTTAATAAAGGAGGCTTATTCCAACAAAAGATTATGGTTCATTCTCACCCTAAGTAGAATTCTATTTCTTTACAAATATTTTAGTAGCTTTGACTGGGACCTATCAACTGGCCTCTCCTCCTTTTTAGCTTCTGTTTCTCACGCACCCTCCCCTCTGTTTCTCATGCACCATCTCTGCTTCACCTTCACTACCTAGATCTCCCATGTTCTCCATCTCCTTACCGCACCTCAACAATTCCTCTCTTCACAGGCCTGACACCCATCTTTCCAGACCGTCCCTTTCTTACCTACTTTCATGGCCAGCCCAACAGTTTCACTTCCACTAGCCGGCCTCTCCCCTTCAACTTCTAGTCATGCTCCAGCCCTCCACCGGCCCAGCATCCCCTGCTCCTCTCCTCCACGCACAAGGTGTCGTCTTCCTCTACCCAGATCGTCCAGCTCTGCTCCAGACGATCTAGGAGCTCCCTCATCACTGCACGCACTAGACGATTTTCCCACCGGCCAAGAGCAAGCCCAGGCGATTCCAGCCTAACTGTGTGACGCCACAGCTTTCCAGGCACCCCATGACCTCCGACATCACCGATCGTCTTCCCTAGCTTTCCCTGTTGATGTTTTCCACAAGTGCATGGGCTATTGTGGTATAGCTAATGCAAGTATGGGTCGATCCCACAGGGACGACTTTAAGATTTTAGAGTTTTTAATAAAATTTAATTATTTAAAATTAAAATTAATTGACAAAAATTAACAGAAAGAAATCAGACTTCATCTTCAGTTTAACAGTAAAATTCCACAAGTCTAATTTCAGAAAGAACAGAAAAAGAAACAGTAAAACCCTAACTAAACTAAAACTAGAAAAATTAATAAAAATATAATTTCCTAGCTTAAGTACTGTCCAATTTCTTCACTTTTGGTATTATAAACCTTGATCAGACTCCATCAATATATTCACATGTCCTAGATTAATGATCTGACGGAGGAATTTGTCAGATTCATCAAATTTTTAGAGATCTAATCTAATTAAGAAATTTAAGAATTAATGGCTTAAATATGTTTTCAGAACCCAAATTGAAGATCAGGAACAACAATTAAACTAAAACTTATCCTAAAAACATGTTATAAAATTTAATTAAAATTATAAATTAAAACAGACAAGAAATAAGAGTTTTCCCGTATACTATATTATATATCATGGTATGCGACCACATGGGAGTGTTCCTGTGTGGAGACCCACTTTTGGCTGAAGGGACATCCTTTCGGTTGATCCAACCTCATCATCTGATCTCTAGGACTTTTGAGTCTGTTAGTTGGAAGCTGGTGCTGATTGAACAAAAATAGCATCTGAATTCATCTCAGAAAATGGACGGTCGAAAACAACTTTTTGGAGATATCCCAAGTCACGGATGTGGATACGTGGGTTGGATTAACCAAAAAAGGTGGGGTTCCTCTGTTCAAAATGGGCTCATATACATGTGGGGCGCCCCCCGTAATGTAACCCATCTTTGTCCGGTATAACAGGGCTCACTTGGGAAGCTTATGCAGTTAAACGACAGTTTACTTCCCTTCTCTCATGTACGATGATCTCTTGTTTCGTCGATCTAAACCGTTCTTTCTACCCAAAAAGGTAAACTAGGAGAAATCAATTCATGTAGATAATCCTAATCACTTGTTTTGGGTCTTTGAAAAAATTATAAAAGACATTATTTGTGATTTGACTCAATGAAATATAGACTAAAAACACACAAAAATGTCTAGTGCAGATGGTTGCAGACGACTGAACATCTAGCCTCGACTATGTTTACCCTGGGCAATCTCAATATTTATTAGCTTGCTGTTCTGGATGCACCTTTTCTAACTGTTTGGCTTGGCAAATTTACTGCTTTTGCTAACTTAACCATGTTTTTGGACAATTCCTTATATACTCTATTTGTACCAACACAGAGATTTGTATGCTTATGATGGCTATTATATCATTTTCTCGAAGTTAATCGTATTTCAGAAACACATTCAAAATAAGATCTGTAGACATCCACAAACTTGGGTAAAACTTTGGTTTAAGTGGCTTTTTGTCTCACAACCAAAGGTTGTCGGTTCAACACTACAAAAAACTCGTCTCATCATATTCAGAATTCAGTTGACATAAGCAATTCTAACTGCTTAGAGTTGCTTCCAAGGTGTATACCCTTACGACCCTCAGGCTTAACAATGCATTTGCAAATCTAATATGTCCTAATTGTGGCCTAAAATACTTGTGAAGTTGTCTTGATATCTGTTGTATTATTGAAGTATCTTAATGAAGGCCATGCTGCATTTGGAGTCCACGCATCTCATGCCATCTGCCACTCTCTCAGTGCTGTTTGTTCCAATTTTTAGCTTTCTTAGCTTTTCTTATCATTAAGATGCCTCGTGCAGTTCTAACACAAATCAAACTTTGGAGAGCACAAGAAGGAAAGAGATGAAGAAAATGTTTTCTTCTCAGATGTTCAATTCAAAGATAAAGAAAAAAAAAGGGCAGCCCGGTGCACGAAGCTCCTGCTTATGAGGGGTTTAGGGAAGGGGCGGACCACAAGGGCCTATAGTAGGCATCATTACCTTGCATTTTGCAAGAGGTTGATTCCACGCCTTGAACCCATGACCTCAAGGTCACTTGACGACAACTTTTACCATTGCCCCAAGGCTCCCCTTCTTGAATTCAAAGATAAACACAGGAAAAATATCAAAGGATAGAGATGAAGAAAAAAATTCTTTTAGGAATCACGGAATGACAAACTAATAAAGCGATGCATGTATATGCTACTTAAAGAATATATCTATCGAAAAAGAATCAGCTGAAGGCAAGAAATGATAAACTGTAAATGGAAGACATGCATCACATGTGTAAGTAGCACTGTTAAGTCTAAAGAAGATAAATAGTTCTAGACTGTTGATAAAAATAGTAGCATTGTTCTTTAGCAAATTGTTCCAAGTGCAGGTCTTTTAGCAACTCTTTCTTCTCCCCATGACGTGATTTGGGAAGAAGCAGCTAGCTGTTCTCTGATGAAGAGTCTTCAGCAAAACCTGGACTCGGCTGTCATGAAGTGGCTAGAACTTCAATCTGAAGTTCTCTCATGTAGCAGAATTTGGAGGGTATGATAATGGAACTCTGGTTGCTGCAGAGCTGCCAATGTAAGTCCTGTAATCTTTCTGAAACAATTACTTGACTCCCTGTTGGTAGTGGTATATGATAAAATTACATCAAAAACTGCAGAGAGCCTACAGATCTGATGATATTTCTGATGGGGCAAATCAAGATTCTATGGTCCTTAATGATAAGCTTCTTCATCACTGAGAAAAAATACCATATGTATAGTATGCATAATCCTTTTCTTCATTGCTATACTCATCAACACAATCTCCAAGAAGTCATTCATGAATGTAACCATTCCTTTTACCCTGCATCTCACTTCTTCCTCCACTTACATCCATCTATTTCACAACAACATCTACTGTTTGGCTTCCTGCTTCGGGCACTTCAGCATGAAACAGGCCATGCTTCTATTCCGGAAGATGAGATTCTTTTGAATCTATCCATATGTGATACTTGGAAACAAACCTTTTACTTCAAGTCATGCATGAATTTCTGTGTACTTCAACTGTAAAGGTGGGTAGGCCAAGTTTGGCAAGACAAACATGAGGTCCTGAAAATTTCTAATGCAGGGGGATTTTTCGAAGTTCCAAGTCCTCTATTGACTTCTATAAACAATCTAGAAGTTACAGAATCACTAGGTTCAAACATTTAACATCTCTATAGCTATTGCAAAGCATATTTTCATTAAGAGACAAACACTCTTCTGTTTGATAGAGCAAACTCCTATTCTTAGGAAATTATGAAGGTTACCAAAAACCTTACTGTTTAAGGGGCCTTCTTAGGTGACAATTTTGCTATTTTTTTAAACTTATAATCGCAGTCATGATTATGGTGTCCATGTGGATTGCAGGCAAACATAAACCTGGTTTAGTTCCCTTAAGTTGTCACTAGAAGCGGACGGGTAAAACCCCCCCTCATGTAAAGGCCCACCGAATTTTCATGCTTAGCTGCACACTAACTGTATAACAAGCTTAGTTTATTTGTAATAAAAATTATTCCATACTCTTCCTTCATGTCAAGCTTATATTTTATGTAATGAACCCTATGTCAAGCTGCAGAATGTTGCCTATGTTAAAGCTGAGACTGCAGCAGCATAATCTTTGGTGGCATGCTATTATAGAATTTTATGTAAATTGCTTGGACCTTGAAACCGATGCACCCAGGATCAAAACACAATGGAGGCAAGATTTGACACCATCTCCTTTGCATTGACATCAAATGTCTTATCTGACTCCAGGTGGAATTCATGAAGGTTTCCCTCACAATGTAACCTCATAGACTCTCACTAAGGAAGTTGTTCGGTTTCACGGGATCAATGGTTCGGCATCTCCTGGTTGCTTTATCCAGAGTTGTGTCATTTTGAGTCATCTGTATGCCACCTTTTGCACAAGAATTACATTATGGTTTTGAAATCCATTTTGGGAGCCAGCCAAACTATTTGAATATGTTTATAGTAAGTGGGAAGGCAAAGATCAAAGTTACACTCTCCCAATTATCTCATTAACAGTATCCAGTTTAAGATACCTGGGTGGTTTATAGGATGTCAAAGCTTTCGCAAGGTAAGACTAAGTCGAGCTCCCAATGTACCAAGCAAAATGTTTCACACGCTCATGTTGTATAGAAAATCAATTTACTTACGGAACCTTTCAGAGTCAGAAAAACTTAAAACAAATTTAATCTGTTCTCTCCTGTATAAATCCATTTACTACACTATATTGAAGTTCTGTGCAAGAAATTCACCAAAAAGCAGCCATTGTTTTCATATAACTGCCAAAATTATTCGATGTTTGAGGGACACTAGGTTTCTTCTGTTAAAGAATATTGTAGTCTGGTCACCATTAGCTTTTGTATGTAATTCCAACGTTTAACTCTTGTAACTTCTCTTTACAGGAACAGGAAGGTGCAACTTTGCTTGTTTCCGCAAACTTTTCTGCTGTTTCCAAGGGCAATAAAAAAGGGACAGCCCCCGTGCACAAGCTCCCACCCATGCAGGGTTTGGGAAAGGGACGGACCACAAGGGCCTATAGTAGGAAGCCTTACCTTGCATTATGCAAGAGGCTAATTCCACACCTTGAACCCGTGACCTCAAGGTCATATGACGACAACTTTTACCGTTGTGCCAAGCTCCCCTTCTTCTAAGTGCAATATATACCTGCAATTTAAAGAGGTCAGTTTCTTTTCTTAATCCTCTTTCATTTGCTAATATAGGAACAATCATACTTATGGGATTAGAATATGTGGTCGGCCTTGGTTGCTCTTTATGTTAGGTTACCTCGAGGAGATCTGCTATTCCACAGTATATTGAAATGAACCATGTGCTGAACCTTTGCATCCAGTTGTTATCTGCCCTAAACGTAAAGGTATAAAGATAAATGAAATCATTTTAAAGATACTTTGGATGATACTGCAAAGATAAAAGGTTTTGGACCACCAACAATATGTGCCGTACACATACATAGGGCAGCCCCAGTGCACGAAGCTCCCACTTATGTGGAGTCCGGGAAAGGGGTGAACCACAAGGGCCTAAAAGTACACAGCCTTACCTTGAACCCGTGACCTCAAGGTCACACGACGACAACTTTTGCCATACACATACATATGCCAACAAATGTACTTTTAGCCATGCGTGTATTGTCCTTCAGCACTATTTAGGACATAATTGGCTATAGTAAGATAATCCAGTTTAATACCAACAAATGTACTTTTAGTCGTACGTGTCTTGTCCTTCAGCACTATTTAGGAAATAATTGGCTATAGTAAGATATTCCAGTTTAATTCCATACAAATATATATAGTATTTTGAATGACAAAATCCAGTATATTGCAACAAACTGGATGATATAATCTTTGCCGATTGCCTTCTTAGCGTCTCAACTTAATACTGAAGACTGCATGTTTGTCATAAAAGAACAAGGTGATGCTAGGTGATTTTATCCATTCATTTTTCCCCTGATGTAGATGGGTTCATTCATCATGATTCAAAAGGTCCTCGGTCAGATGATCCTAGCCTCTAACTCCATTAGATTTCTTAATCTAGTTAAACTAACAACTCAACATTATAGTTTCTAGAGTCGAACAACTCAATAATATGGTCTTTAGGAATATGGGTTATTTAAAATAAATCCATTTGACAACATGTTCGGGAACTCTATTTTGTTGTATTTGTGTTCATAACTAAAAGGGAGCGTCAATATGAACAAGAGAATGGAAAAACGGCCTGTTTTCTTGGTGGAGATGCAAATATCATCACGAAACAGAGATTTTTCTCCCTCTCAGAGAGAGAGAGAGGGCAGTGTTTTCGGGCCAGTTTTTCAGTGGAGAGAAGAATAGGAGTTTTTCATGTTTTTCCAGCGGAAGAGGAGAGAAATGGACGTCTTTTTCAGTCAATCTCCTTTGCCATCCTCATCTAGGAAGATTGGATCCTCCATAGTCCATACTTCTCTAGAAAGCTACTGAATATTTAGATACGTTAAACTCATTGACGAGTTCTATCTTTGTTTCAGCCTCCTCCACTTCGCAAGAGAAACCTTCGAGTCACGCCATTTTCAAAAGCCTAAGACTAACCATTTTTTCTGCTGCTACCGCGGCCACCTCAGAGAAACTCTCAAGCAATTGGTCGTTTTTTACTTCTGCGGAATTTTGTAAAGAAGAATATGGGAGGATATAACAGTATTGATGATTATGGAACCTTGCTTCCAAGCTTCCCCAGAAAAGTTCTATGGAGATTGAATTTTGGTGTTGCTGACTCAAAAAAAGTGCACCGCTAGGCTTGTTGTCGTCCTCTCTCTATCAATACTAATGCTCAGTCATGCAGATCTTGCAATTCATCCGGACGTTCAAAGCAGAATTGTCAGTCAGAAGCCCCAAGAAGTACCTCTTCTTAATGCAATTTTACGGTTAATTTTTGTAGGGGTGGATGTGGATCATGAAATTCAAACTTGCATCGCAGACAATCAGTAGGAGGCCTGTACTACCTCTCGTACTTCGACAGAGACATGCTTTTCGGCCGAGCTGTTGGAAGTGGAGGTGTATTTGTTTTCATCGAAGCTCAACCTCTCACGCAAGGAAGCCACCTTCTAATATTCTTGGAGCACAATGTAAAGTAGATATTCTTCGGAAACCTGGTACATGATACTGACATATATTAGTAAATCACATCTCAATGGTCTACATATTCACTCCACATGAGATTTCAGTCGACTCCGTTGGACGTAAATTGACATCTGCCCATGCATGCTTCTTACCATCACCACAATGTGTTCCCGGTTACACATTTGAATTCGATGAGGCACTGCCATGTTAGGCCAAGGGTTGGCAAGCGTACACGTTTGCTTGCATACAGTGGTTATTTATCAGATGCATGTTCTCATTCCATTGTAACCATGTCTCACCATTGTCTTCATGACTCACATGACATGTTATAAGTTATTATGTGAAGTAGTATAAGAGCCTTTGGCATTGTTTACTTTATGAGGATGGTTCCTAAGCTAATCTAAAGTTGATAATAACCTCACACTGTCACACACTAGCTCTCTTGTTTCATTCGATTAGTAATATTTTCTGCAGTTAAGCGTTTACTATGTGGAGGTCCATGTCTCTACTCCTTGTTTGGTTTTGACATTGACAATGGCACCAAAGGATGCTTTGGTATAATACTGACAATTTGTTCTCTTACTATTATACTGAAAATTATGGGAAAATAGGAATCATTTGGCAATGAAAACGATTCCCAGTTACGAACTAGGTGTGTTATGAGTCATATTTATGTTAAATGAATGCCCGGTAGCCGTACAGGTTGAAGAGCATGCATGTGGAAGCTTTATTTTGTAGCTCTAAGTCATTCACAATGACTTAATGAGATGGGCTATAGATCAAATTTCATCCTCATTGAATACCTCTACCTTACGTTTCTTTAACTAAAGAGCACTGACTACCCATTTCTGTTGATTTTTTCAAAGACCCAAAAAAAGTTAGTTAGAATCATCCAAATGCATTGATTTCTAGTGGGTCACCTATTTTTGGTATAACAAATATGATGAATAAGTGCTTCCTTATTTTACAATTAATCATAGATGACAAGACTTCCGTAAATTCATAATAAGATTGATAATGATTGGCGGGAAATCAAACGCTAGGACATTTTTTTTATAAAGTCCACCTGATAGTGTCATAAGATCTCCTTCGATACAAAAATTGAATTCCTTAGGATCTTTTGTTTTTAGAGGAATGATAGGATGGTGCATCTCACTTTTTGCATGATTGGCCTCATAAATTGCTGATCAGATCCATCCATCCATCTGATTCGCATGCCTCTGGAACACTTGTATACCAAACATAAGTTTATTGAATGAATATAACATCTGATACTTCTTACTTGTTGAATATGAACTGTTCTTTAAACAAGGTCTTTCCCATTTACATTATGTGATCAAAAGAACATTTGTTTACATTCTTAGCTCATCCCATCCTTGCTATTTTTATAACAATAATGATCCAATGGCATAGAAATCAGATGGACAGTCAGATCAACATTTTGTGGGGCCATCATGCAAAAGTGAGGCTCTGTTAGTAGTTTCACGCAGAATGAGGACTTTATCCTGAATTCTACATCCAGGGACAAAGACAGTTTGGCGTGGGTTGTGATAAGGGTTAAGCAAGAATGGTGAATGGCCATAACTAGCCTTTCCTCATCTTAGTCCAAGTAAATCTTTTCCAAGAACATGAATGTCCAAGAAATTACATCCATGAAGAAGATAAGTTAAATCAAGGTTAGTTGGATAATCCCCTCCTTGCTTCTCAACCGGGGAAAGCAAGGAGTTGAAGTTCCTCACAATCATGCAAGGCTTATCTGCACAGAGAATTCCAGACTCGGTTAAATCCCACAGCAAAACATGGATTCTGTTCATCTGTGGATTGTTTTCAAATAGCAAAAAATGGTCGATGTACTGACTTTACTGCAGGTATATATGAATGATAATGGCTTTCATCTAATCAGGGTCTGAGGCTGTAAAATTAAGAGCAAGTTGAGGTCCTACCGGGAGTCGAACCCAGGTCGCTGGATTCAAGTCCAGAGTGCCAACCACTACACCATAGAACCAATTACATTGTTAATTTTAATTAGTAATTTATTACCTTTATTTAACTGAAGGCATTATTTTGTAAGAAAATGAGAATGATAGATTTTCTATTTGAAACGCTATGTTTGATCAAGTAAATAGTATTTCTAAGGAATCATAAGACCCTACATCTCGCCATGATACTTAATATAAGAGAATGAGGAATAAGATTCATATGACTGATCCTGAACATTTGTGGGGCCCTACATCCTCAACATTATTTAAGAGAAATGGGTTGTTCAAGCAATAAAATGTTAATTTGTTGGGCATATTATTCTATCATTGGGTGGCAATGAGGTTAATTTCTTTTGCATCTAGAATAAGCCTATATTTTGAATTTTATTGATTAATATGATTCTGTCGACCCCTAATTAAAATAAAGTCTTGATGATAATGGTTACTATAATTCCCAGTATATTGTGAATATAATATAACCAAATTATCAATCATATAATTATGAATAACAATTGAATAATATATAAAATTGAGGGATGCCAACTTGAGAATTCCTCCATTAAGTAGGTTAGAGGTTCGAGGTAGTATTTAGAAATAGATAATAACAAAAAGGAAAGATTATAATACAAAAAAAGGACAGATAATTTCTCTCTCTCTCTCTCTCTCTCTCTCTCTCTCTCTCTCTCTCTCTTCTCAGGAGTGGAGAAGATTTGCCGCCTCTAGAAGCTTCTGAGCGTGGGAAAACTGCTCAGTCAATGACCGGATCTGCACCTGATAAACTCGCGCCTGATCAACGGCCTCAGCTTCGAGCTCTCCCAATTGAGAACACAGCCTTTCTTCTGCATCTTCCACTATTATCAATCTCTTCTTGATTCTAACCAACTCTTCCCTCATTTTCTCTTCTCTTTCCAAGTTTTTCTTCAGCTCTTTCTCCAATTCCTCAATTTTCCGCCTCAAAGCTTCTTCCACCAATGCATTCCCCTTCATTGGGTAACCGCGTGGTCGGGGATGGGCGACGGCGGTTTTTGGATTTGCGGCGCGCCACCAAGTTAGGAACGTTTTCTCGGGGAATATGTGGAGGGGGAAGGGCGTGTCCAGGTTCAATGTACCTCGTTTGATTCGGTTCTTGCTTTCCGAGTTCGTTTTGTGGCGTCTTCGTTTCCTTAATCCTATTGTCGTTTCTCTCGGGAGGGCCATTCCGAAATGACGAAACTCAACCTCCCGCCACGCTCCACAAATATCTTCTCTTACATGACCAATTTACCCCTGTGCGACCTAGAGTGAGGGAATCTAGTCGGGGTATAAGAGTCATTTAATCAGCCTATTTGGCAGTAGAACGTCACAGGAGTTGGATAAGGATTGAAAGGCGGAGATTAGGGGTTAGCTATTGGAGCCGGGCCTGCTTTTCCGTTATTACGGATAAAAAATAATAATAAAATTCAATTCAATTGTCAACTAGGCTGGGACCCGTGGGACAGCATCCAGTCACATCATAAAGAGTACTAGACCTTATATCTTGCCTCCCAAGGGAGCAAACTAATATTTTATTGTGCCTAGCGGGGATTACACGTACTTGCTTACGCAGGAAAATAGCCAATAAATGGTTAGTTAACGCAGACGGGCAACTTGTGATTAGGTAACAGTGATATTTGGCCTAAACTATACCCATAATTAACCTTAAACTGGTACGTCAGAAAGCACAATTGAAAGGGTTCTGGTGGCTGCACTTGTAGTACAGATTTAGGGGCCAATTAGCAAGCTTATTTAATCCGATCTATGCGATTATGCCGCCTGAGATTGTTCCACATTGATTTAAATAGACTTATCTTACATAATCACATTCAGAGAATCATATAAGCCCTTGCCAATTGGGCCTTTAGGCACTCAGATTTTTTTTAATTTTTTTTTAAAGCAAGCTACCAGTTTGTTTTGTTGTAATACAAACTGTTCATCTTTGGGCAGATGTATCAATGTAAATTGTGTAAACTCTATTCTCCATTATTTACAAGAATCAGAAACAAGCAAAAACTAAATAGATAGGAGACTTACCTCCAGCCATTGTAGTTGATCTATAGCAATTTAAGGAATCTTCTGATTCGATAGCAATATCCAATGATGACAGTCGAGAAGATTTTCTGCTTGAATCAAGGGCCCCCTTAAATCAAACAAAAAATGGATGGTTAATAGCAATTATCTTTCCATCAAGAATAACTATCACGAGTAGTTATCACACCTCCATACAACAGATTTTTTATCTGTAAATGTTATGGACCAATAAATTTCTAAAAAATTGTTTTGTTTTGTATTTTTTTTTTTTTTTTTGTAAAGAAAAAATTGTAAAACAAACTACCTACAATCAAATATCCTAATTCTTAAATCTTCTTGGAATTTTCTCAAGAAAAAGAAATTAAGTTCTGCCTCAAACCTCCAACCAAGTGCAATAAGGAGAGGCACTTGGTTGTTTGCAAGTTTGCAACCAAGAGCTTGTACTTTGGGGATTGTTCATTTTATTTGCCATAATAATACTAGCTAGGATTAATGGATAGAGAAAATTTTCAGTGCATGGTCTGTCTAAGATGTTAATACTAGCTGTGCTTTAATTTGCATGAGCCCTTAGCAGTATGGAAGACGTCCACCCATCTTCAATTCATCAAAGACTGATTTGTCAAGGCTACAACCACATCCTGGCGATGAGATGCGGCAAATGGCTGTCCATTTCGGTATGGTCCAGTTATTTGGCTTTTGTTTCTGCAAGTAGCCAGGAGCTGTTTCCTCTTGAGATAAAAAGGAACGTGGGACCATGGATGGAAGGTTTATGGTTCATAACCACAGTTGATGACGTTGTGGATTTTTTATTATTATCTTTGTTAAAGAAAGAAAGGCCAAAATAAGAATGACTCCAAAACCATGAGCCATTGATGTGCCTGGCCACTCCAATAGTTTTGGCTGAGGAACACCTAACCTTATTAGAAGTTAGAACTCTTGCGTTTGTTTGTAGGAAGATTATTCTACCTTTTCGCTAATTATGCTTTGTAGATCTAACTCATTCATTATGTTTGGAATGATTTAGATGGGTAGTTCTGGTGCAGGAAGCCATCACCTGTGCAGGAATTGGAGAAGTGACGGATCCTAAGAGTCTATACTGCACAGTCTTACCTTACATTTTTGCAAGAGGCTATTTTCACGCCTTGAACCCGTGACCTCAAGGTCACACAACGACAACTTTACCATTGCGCCAAGACTCCCTTTCATTTGGAATGACTTAGATAGGAAGGAAATCAAATTCCATGATAATCATTGAATGCTTTTTACGTAAGTTTCTACTGGTTAGAAATTAGGATCATTCATTTTTGTTTAATTTTTTCAACGACCTAAATAAGTGGCGATGATTTCTCGTGAGTTACTAATATCTGCATCATGTACATGCTGAACGGATCAGATAGTAAAAAAAAAATATATGAAAAAAGAAAGCTCTGGAGGCAACTTCTACTCCTTAGGAAGCATAGGAGGGTCTACACCTACCTCGACTCTTGTGACAATATACATACGCTAGTAATGGTTGCCCTATCTACCCAACTGCTGCAACATAGACAACCCAAAGATAGGGCCACTTCTGGATAACGTGCACATTGGGAGGGATCAACTTCGTCCACATTAACTCTGTGTCTGGATATTACTTTCAAAATAATGACTTCACTTGAACGTACATGGGCAATTTTACCACTCCTGCACCTGCAAAATGCAGTGACCAAGATGAGCTCGGATCTATATTTTCTCAGAGAGAGCTACCAATGACTACTGGTACAAGTCTGTAACAAAACTAGGGATCAGCTTATCACAATATTTGTTTTCATCGGTTGATTTATGGACCTAACAACTCCACAGACAGGCGGCCAAAAGTGCCGAGATAAGGACTTCCCAACGGCGTATTCGAGCTCATATCCACCCAAAAGGAGTGGAAATTAAGAGTTGATACTGACAGTAGCGTGAAAAGAAAGATGGGACTATTGCTTCTCTTTTCTAGAAGCCATTTGGATCAGAAGATGGAACGCAATTTGCCGCTACGTTTCCTTACAAATACAGAAAAGAGTGTGGAAACCGATACTGAGTTAGCTTGACCTGCCTATCAAAACTTCTGGTCCCGGTGCCGGTGCCGGTGCCCATCAAGATGGAACCACATAACAAATACACTGCTTGGTTTGAAAAATATCGTAAGAAAAGTTCTTCTTGTGACACGGTACAATCCAAATTAACATACTTCCAGCCATGTGATAGGTGATTCGGTCTGGTGGTCTGGTCAGCCTCAGCAAATTGGGTGCACCATGCCATTACTAGTTCATGTTAGATCCTTAAGACATAGAAAGATGTCTTTTGCCGTTTCCCTAAATTTTCAATTATTAATCATTTGATCCCTTGATCTTATTAGCGAGATTGTAGTGGAAATGCTGATTCTATCTTTATATATATAATGGGTTCTGGCCTAAGAAATTAATGGTTTTGCAATCAATTGTTACTTGTACCATGGTCCACAGCCTATATACGACTGACTTTATAAATTAAGGTTGTCAGCACTAATAATGCGCTCACCATCATCCAAATAAAATATCTCTTCATAGATTGGTGGCAGACACCTTGGCATCTCCAGTGGAATACACTTGGTTGGTTGGTAAGTAGATTTGGCAAAGTATGTGAGTGGATTTGCTTTGTAATTCTTTGCTTGAAAGAAAAAGTCTAAGATTTTTTTGGTTTCAAGCAATTAGTTACAAAATAAAAAAACAATAGTATACATTTATCAACAAAGTATTCACAAATTAAATACTTAGTATTTGGTTATTTACTAAAATCTCTTTTGGGAAGAAGGATGGATTGTTAGTTCGGACGATTTAAAAGATATAGTTGGAGGGCCAGAGCAATGAACCTATTTGAAGTGGCTTTTTTAGTACCAGAAAAACCCATGTATGAACATGTATTAATTTTACTTCCTCATCTAGCTATTCTATTTTGGGGGATAGTTTGAGTGGAGAAGTTATAGAGACCTTTCAATGTTTGTTTGATTGGGAGGAAACGGGCAGAAATTAATTTCTATGAATGTGATTCTCCATGTGAAGTGTTTTAGGCCTTTAAATTGAATTATACCAAAGACCCAAATATACGATCTAGCATGATTGTGATTTCCAAAATGCATGATTTCATGTGTTTCTGTATCATTTTTCTTTAGATTAGTACCAGTAGTTTGCCACATTTAACTCACACATCTAATAAGTTTCAATACATACACTTATTTGAGACGTATCCTTGGGGCTTACCCCCCTCAATGTACACCCTTGATTAACATATCCTTAGGATACTCTCCTCAATACACAAGCACTCTACATCCCTAAAGGGTGACGCACTACTTCAAACTCGTGCCCTTCTTACGTGAGAGATGCCTCAGTCTAACCACTAGGCTATATTGGCTTTTCTATTTTAGCATAGGACAGTTATAGTTAATCTTAGAACTCCTACTCTTTTTGTAAATATATACTATAATAAATAAATAAGTTATAGGAAAATAGATGAGTCAATGACTCTCATAGAGGCCTACTTATTCAACTAATAGTATAAGTGTGCATATGTATGTATGTATAGATGGATAAATATATAGGGAGATTCTACTTATTGCTGGTAAAAAAATGTATGCAGCTACAGCGGAGGGGTGGCACTTGAATCTGTTGCGTCTAAAGGAAGTAATTTGACCCAATGATAGCATAAAGAGGTTCCTGCAACATGTGAATGGGATCCCTTCCTTGTCAAGACTTATCATATTGTTGAGCTATCTTGTCAATGCGACTTTTCGGATGTGATCGAGGCTCTTTGACGGCTCAGATCATTCATTCGACTACGATCAGAATGATCACAAGGCAACGAAAGGAGCAACTTTTATTGAACTAAATTAATGAAGGGCATCTGTAGCTATCGTTGTTTGAAAATGGAGTTTCTTGGCCCATACTCAATGAAAATGGAAAGAAATTCAACAGCACTTGTCATTGGATTCAATGGCGTGTAAATATCAATTCTCAACTCCCAAAACACTTTTCTACTAAATTCAACTTCGCTGCAACCTCCTTCACACTTCCAGGTCTTGGTCCCAACTCTCAATACAACGTTCAGACTGTCTCAGAGCCCAACCTCCGCTTACACAACAATATCTACATTCATCTTCATCACCATATTGCCACTAAATCGAAGAAAAAGAAAAGAAAAAAGGGGAAAAAATAACCACCCTATTACATCGAGAAAGTACGGAAAGCAATACTTGGTAAAAGAACAGCAAGAATTGCCGGCCTTGCTTTGTTACAAACGGACGGTCTGGAGGAGCTTCTGAGCGTGGGAAAGCTGCTCCGTCAAGGATCTGATTTGCAAGTGGTAGGACCGGGCTTCGTCGACGGCTTCGGCCTCCAATTCACCAAGCTGAAAACAGAGTCTTTCCTCCGCATCTTCCACCAATCTCAATCTCTTCTTCGTCTTCTCTAACTCCTCCCTTGTCTTCATTTCTCTCTCCAAGCTCTCCTTCAATTCCCTCTCCAAATCTTCATTCCTCCTTCTCAACGCTTCTTCCGCCCCGCAAGCACCCTTGGTTTCGGAAAGCTTGAGCTGGTGGCGTGCGGCAGCAGCAACGGCGGGTGCCATTGTCAATATTACAGTCAGGGAATCTCGACGGCGATCAAGCAAAGGCTACAATATTTGTAGAAAAAAACTGAATGGATCCGGGTTTATTTATAGGAAGAAAATGATATGAAGACGCTGCCTCCGAAACGCTTGGGAAATGTGTCCATGTTCAATGCACCTAAAGGGACTTTACATATTTGACTGACCGGGTAAAAGTCTCAGGAAATAAACCGCGTCGTGGACGTACATGTGGGGTCCATAATTTGTTGATCCAACCAAATTCATCCCAAATTCTCCTAGAGAAGATGATCCTAACCATTAGTTTTCCTTCCGTACAGAATTAATAGCTTAGGAAATTAACACTCCTAGTCAGAAAATCTTTCTCCTATCGAACGGGTTGGATTGTCCCATGCATCGGACTTTTGGTGCATAACGTATGCAATAAGATGATGGTTTGTATAACCAAAAACTGGGCCTTCTGTAATAATTTGTCCGCAAGAGCAAGCGGTTGCTCTTGAAGAAAGGAAAATTGGGCCCACTTCAGCTTCTCCATAGTTTCTAGAAGCCACAACCTTTTGCTCATTCATTCCAGGGGAGACCAACAGGCACAGCTATCGAGTAGCTGCAGTTCTTGATCTCATGACAGACGAATTTACCTCGGAGAGCAGCCAAATCATGCAATTTGCTTCTATGGTCCTGGATGATTAATCGATCCCATTTCATGCAAGTTGCACAAGCAACAAGTATGATCGGCTAGGACAAAATCGGACCATTTATGCAAGTGGGTTTACATGGATAACCAAAACCAACGAGCAACTTAAACCGTGACATAGCACAGACAAGCCTCTTCTCGTGCCACTGCCTGTGAACATTGGCTAGGTCAAGTTCATTGGGCATGAAACGTGATTCTTAATTTATAAGGTGTAAGGTCTTGACAGCGCGCCAACAGATCTCCAACGTAGTAAGTCTCAAACAACATGCCTTCTCGTCTGAAGTATGTTTGGTTAAATGTTTAAGTCATAGCTTTCTTTTTTAGGCGGAGATTGGATTTAGTAGTGTATTTGAGGGATTTGCTTTATAATTCTTCACTTGTAATAAAAAAAGAAAAAATGAACGACTTTGCAGTGCAAAGTTGTCCTTGTATGGGAAGTTGAGTACTATTCTCCTTTTCTTCTGTTGGAAGATCTCTCCATCCCTTCTCTATGCGTTTGCGGGGTTAATTCAAGATTAACTCAACTTTTGTTGTTTTGCTCCTTCATGTTGCTCGTATTTTAGAAGGTGCATTTTTTCTTTTAAACTAACACCAGTAACAACCCACCAATCTTGTATTGCTTCTTTAGCTTAGTAAATTGAGATCTTGTTCCCTTTTTTACGTAAACTATTTCCTACATGGTGTCACGAGGCTCAATTTCACTGCACACCTAACAAGCCCGTGACACATTTGCCATAGTCCCCAAAAGGGTTCTTGCCCAGTCCACTATAAAAAGCCCAAGTCCAAGTTCTAGAAAGGGCATATCTAGAAGTCCTCTAGAATATTCTTTATTCAAGAGGATGGTAGAAGAGTCTAGAACAATGTAGACTAATCCAACACCGTTGGATAAACAATACTTGTACGTAATCTAAACCGTTGCCGGTACCTCCCCAAGCCTATAAAAGGGGGAGAGTTTCTCATTTGTAACACAGAGTAAAAGCTATTGGAGTTGTAATACAAGTTCTCTTCAAGCTACCCCCTTTGATTTTTCTTGAGTTTTCTCATTGCTTCTAAGGGTGAGTGAGTGTAGCCCTAACAAGTGAGGGTGGAAAGGCTAACTTGTGTTCTATTGAGGAATTGTGCACAAGTGCCGCATGGGTTTAGCAAAGGTGAAATTGCGACCCCGTGACAGTTAGTATCAAAGCAGGTTGGTATCAAATTGATGTTTCAAGTTGGGAACTACTTGTGGAGATTTGGTAAACCTCACCATAGCATCATGGCAAGCGAGTCTGGAGTGAGCAATGTCTTTGTGGATGCCCAGCACAAGTCAAGGAGGGAGAAGTCCAGAGATCCATCAAAATAATTGGCTTTGGATGCTCGTTTCACTACGTTGGAAGAAAGATTTGGTAAGTTCGAGCAAATACTTTTTAATTGCTTGAACAAATCTAGTGCCTATGTGGATGCTTTACATAGTCTTTAAGATGACATGTGAAGCACCTTCGAAGTGGTCAAGATTATGGATTCCACGACCACAGAAAAGGTGGAAAACATGTCAGATCACCTTGAGACTACAAAGAGAGAAGTAGCCGGCTTACATGATGAAGTAGCTGAGCTAGAAGATATTAAGATTCAATTGGCTTTAATAGAAAAGGATGTGGCTAGTGTGGGAGGGATTGGACAAAAGGAGTTTACTCTTAAGGTCAAGATCCCAGAACCAACTTGTTACAAAGGACGCCCGTAATGCTAAAGATCTAGAAAATTTCCTAGGCAAATGGAACAATATTTTAAAGCTATTAAGATTTTATAAGAGTCCTTAAAGATGGATACTGCCACCATGTATCTTACCGATGATGCAATGCTATGGTGGAGACGGAGGTACAATAACATGATGGAAGGCCACTGTGCAATAACCACCTGGGAAGATTTTAAGAAAGAAATCAAGACCCAATTCTTTCTAGAAAATGTGGAGTACTTGGCCCAGAAGAATTTATACGGCTAAAGCATACAGAGTCAATTCAGAAATACATGAACTAATTCACAGCGTTACTTCTAAACATCTCGAAGATGGCAGAGAAGGACAAGCTGTTCTTCTTCATGGATGGATTGCAATCTTGAACGGAGCAAGAGTTGAAAAGGAGAGGAGTGCAAGACTTAGCTATTGCACTCTCAACAAGGAAAAAATTGGTGGAGTTCACTAAGAAGGCAGTAGGCACGAGTAAGGATAGAAAATGCAAAGATGGAGGAGACAGATTTAAAAGCCATGAGGAAAACAAGAAGACCAGTTATGACCTTAAAGCCAAAGGTAAGTTTATCCCTCGCCGCTTTGGTTGCTTTATATGTGATGGGGACCATAGGGCATTTGAATTCCCAAAGAAGAAGGCCCCTAATGCATTATTGGTTGATAGCGAGACCCCTCAAGAGGAGCTTATGATGGGGGCACTGAGACCCATCAATGTCATGAAGAAACATAATTTCGTGGCTAAACCTGCTACACAGACAGTAAAAGAATTGATGTTTGTAGAAGTGTGCCTCAACAAAAAAGGCACACAAGCCATGATCGATACTGCATCCACTCACAACTTCATCTCAGGAGAAGAAGCTAGAAGGCCAAATCTCAAGTTGAAGAGAGATACAAGTAGGATGAAGGTAGTAAACTCTGAAGCAAAACCAGTGCTTAGAGTTGCCAAAGGCGTACCAATTAAAGTTGGAGTGTGGGAAGGTATTATCAATTTGACTGCAGTACTTATGGATGACTTTAAGGTCATCCTTGGAATGGACTTCCTTAATTCAGCAAAGGTCATTCCAATGCCATACCTTGGGGTACTAAGCTTCTTTGATGAGAAGGCACCGTGCGTGATCCCAGTGTTGAAGGATGGCAAGAAGCAAGGGAAACTCTTATTAGCTACGCAGTTAATAAAAGGTCTAAAGAAAGGAGAAGAGACATTTTTGACCACTTTAACCGAAGAAAGAAATGAAGGCAATATGCATTAGTTGCAAGAGATTGAAGAGGTCCTTAATGAGTTTGAGGATGTGATGCCACCTAAGCTACCTAAGAGATTACCACCAAGAAGGGAAGTTGAGCACCAAATTGAGTTGGAGCCTGGCGTAAAACCTTCGGCATTGGCCCCTTATCAGATGTCACCATCGAAACTGGAGGAGTTACGAAGACAACTAAGGGAAGTATTGGATGCTGGATTTATTCGACCATCAAAAGCCCCTTACAGAGCCCTAGTGCTGTTCCAAAAGAAGCATGATGGAAGTCTCAGAATGTGCATCGACTATTGAGCATTCAACAAGGTAACTATAAAGAACAAGTATCCAATTCCCCTTATTGCTAACTTGTTTGATCGGCTAACAGATGCAAGGTACTTTAGCAAACTCAACTTGAGATCGAGATACTACCAAGTGCGTATTGTTGAGGGAGACGAACCCAAGACCACTTGTGTCACCAGGTACAATGCTTACGAGTTCTTAGTCATATCCTTTGGCCTGACCAATGCCCCTGCCACCTTTTGCACTTTGATGAATAAGATATTTCACCCTTACTTGGATTAGTTCGTAGTAGTCTACCTAGATGATATTATGGTCTATATTCATACATTGGAGGAACACTTAGACCACCTACGAGCTGTATTCCAAGTATTGAGAGAAAAGTCTCTCTATGTCAAAAGAGAAAAGTGTTCCTTTACCCTACAAGAGGTATCATTCCTTGGGCATTAGATTGGAGGAGGATGTATATGGATGGATAAGGACAAGATTCAAACTATAGCAGAGTAGGAAATACCCATGAAAGTTACTGAGTTGTTAGCTTTTTGGGCCTTGTTAACTATTATCAGAGGTTCATAGTTGGGTACTCCCAACAAGCTGCTCCATTAACAAATTTACTAAGGAAGAATAACCCTTGGCAGTGGATTGAACAATGCTAAGAGGCCTTTGAGGAACTCAAAGAGGCAGTGACAGCTGAACTAGTTCTTAGGTTGGCGGATCACACGAAACCTTTTAAGGTACACACTGATGCTTCTGATTTTGCAATCAAAGGAGCCTTGGAACAGGAAGGCCACCTTATTGCCTATGAAAGCCAAAAGCTGAATGAGACAGAAAAGTATATGGTCTAGGAGAAGGAGATGATGGTAGTGGTCCATTGCTTAAAAACATGGAGGCACTACATGCTTGGATCACGATTTATAGTTAAAACAGATAATATTGCCACCATTTACTTTCAAACTTAGAAGAAGATAAGTGCCAAGCAAGCTTGGTGGCAAGACTTCTTGACTGAGTTTGATATGGTCTTGGAGTACAAGCCTAGCAGGATCAATCAAGTTGTTGATGCACTATGTCAAAAAGCTAAGCTTGCAGCAGTGAAGATGAATCACCTTGTAGCAGCAAGCAAACTAAAGGAGATGCTACCTGACTGTATATGTGAAGGACTTAGGATGATGTAGCCAGATGAATCATCCAAGCTATTAAGGATGGGAAGACAAGGAAATTCTAGCAAGAGGAGGGACTTCTATACACCAAGGGGAATCGCCTTTATGTGCTAAGATGGGGAGCCTTGCGGAAAGAACTAATAAAGGAATTCCATGACACATCGTGGGCAGGTCATCCAAGGCAGATACGAACCCTTACCTTATTGGAAACTAGATACTATTGGCCTCGAATGACAAATGACATAGATGAATATGTCAAAACTTGTCTAGTATGTCAACAAGACAAGGTGGAACACTGAAAGCCGGGTGGGTTGTTTGAACCATTGTCTATGCCTGAGAGGCCGTGGGAAAGTATCTTAATGGACTTTATATCAGCATTACCAAAGGTAGAAGGAATGAGGTCTATCTTAGTGGTGGTAGACCGCTTTTCCAAATATGCAACCTTCATTACTACTCCAACGGATTGCGCTGCAGATGAAGCTGCTCGATTGATCCTCAAGAATGCGTTAAAATATTGGGGAGTTCCTAAGACGATCATAAGTGATCAGGACCCTCGATTTACAAAAAAGTTTTGGATAAAGATGTTTAAACTCTTAGGAACAGAGCTTTGCTTCTCCACCAGTTTTCACCCACAAACAGATGGGCAGACAGAACGCACCAATGCATTGCTAAAAGAGTACTTTCGGCATTTTGTAAGTGCAAACCAAAAGGATTGGTTGAGGCTATTGGATGTAGTTCAATTCTGCTGCATCTTATAGAGGAGTGAGTCAACAGGCCATAGCCCCTTTGAGTTGGCCATGAGATAGCAACCCTTGACGCTGCTAACAGTAGGAGCAAGCTATAAGGGAAAGAGCCTCCTAGCCTATCAATTTGCCAAAAATTAGCATGAACAAGCTAAGATAGCCAAATCCTATTTACATAAGGCCGCTAAAAGAATGAAGAAACATGCTGATGAAAAGAGATGGCCACTGGAATTCAAGGTTGGAGATTTTGTCATGATTAAGCTATCCTCTCAATAGTTCAAGGCGTTACTAGGCAAACATAAGGGACTAATTAGGAGGTACGAAGGACCCTATCCCATCATTAAACGAGTTGGCAAGGTTTCCTATCAAGTCCAACTCCCACCATCTCTCAAGATCCATCATGTCTTCCATTTAAGCATCTTGAACCCTATCATGTAGATAAGGAGGACCCATCACGTGGGATTAGCAAATGAGCGCCACCACTGATGACTTCATCTTTTGACAAGAAAGTAAAGTACATCATCAGTGATCATGTGAAAAGACGACAAGGGGTTCAACCTAAGACAGAATACTTGATGAAATGGCAAGGATTGCCAAAGAATGAGGCTATGTGGGAAGAAGCTGAAACACTATGGCAATTCAAGGAACAGATTGCCAAGTATAAGGAACACAACGAGGACGTCGTGTGATTTAGGTGGGAGAGAATGTCACAAGGCCCAATATCACTGCATACCCAACAAGCCCGTGACACAATTGCCATAGTCCCCAAAAGGGTTCTTGCCCAGCCCACTATGAAAAGCCCAAGTCCAAGTTCTAGAAATGGCATCTTTAGAAGTCCTCTAGAATATTTCTTATTCAAAAGGATGGTAGAAGAGTCTAGAACATTGTAGACTAATCTAACACTGTTGGATAAACAACACTTGTATATAATCTAAATTGTTGCTGGTACCTCCCCAAGCCTATAAAAGGGGTGGGGGGAATTTCTCATTTGTAAAACAAAGTGGAAGCTATCAGATTTGTAATACAAGTTCTCTTCCAACTAGTCTCTTTGATTTGTCTCATTGCTAAGGGTGAGTGAGTATAGCCCTCACAAGTGAGGCTGGAAAGGTTGACTTGTGTTCTATTGAGGAATTGTGCACAAGTGCTGTACGGGTTTAGCAAAGGTAAAATTGCGACCCTGTGTCAACTATCCCACTTGTTTTCAACTCTTTGTCCTCTTTAAATATTCCTACAATTTAAAAAGCTCCCATTTCAAAATGAAACACTCCTTTTCCTTGAATTTTGGTCAAAACTTGACAAGGATTTAGGGAATCCTAAACTTGAGGATAGAAATGAACTCTAAAAATTTATATCTTCTAAAGCTAGACAAAAAAAGAAGTAGAGATGAAAGAAAGTAACGTCCACCTAGTCCACCCCCCCCTCTCTCTTTCTCTTTCTCGTTCCCAGTCCTTCTCTCTAATCCTTCCTTTCCTTTCACCTAGCTGGCAACCTCTCTTTTCTCTCTTGTGTGTTCTAATCTAACCCGACCCAACTATACACACACACACACATACTATGAGGTGTGTTAATTTCAATTGTTTCATGCAGTGCATGGACTAGGTGACATTGGATTGACTAAAAAGAAGCAGAAAACAGAAAAAGTTAGAAAGAATGATAGTTAGAAACTTTTTTTCAGCCAATCATATGTCACTTGCACTTTACACATACAACTCATTGCCGAGGGCACTCGCATGATAGTTATATCATGCACACAACTACTGCTCCCTTTCCCAAGGGCACTCGCTCTCTAATGTCTTTTATTTTTTAAAGGAGTGGGGCCTACGATGGTACCTCTCTCTCTCTCTCTCTCTCTCTCTCTCCACTTGTTTCTACATGTCTCTCACTCTCTTAGCCTTCTTAATATCACACTTCTCTCTCACTATATATCCCTCCCATGTGGACACAAACACACAACCTTAAATCCCCACAATTTCTTATTTCTCTCTCTTTAACTATAATGACCCCGAATATTTGTAAATTATTGAGGAAATTTAATAAAGTTTGAATTTTTAGAAATTCTGGGCTGGAATATTAGGTTATTGAAAATTCTCTTTTTATAGAAATTATATTATAAATTAAAAAAAATAGAAATTATGGATGTACTTGGAAAACTGATCGAAACAACATTAAGTACGTTCAATTCTGAGTTAAAATGAAAATTCCTTAATTTTTCCATTTGGGGGTAAAATGGTAATTTTACCCATATCCAAGAAATAAGACCTCAATATTCATGAAGTACTTAGAAATATGATTCCAACGCCACTAAGTACGCTCGATTCTGAGTTAATTGACAAATATTGCCTATTATTCTCCAATTTTAGAGTTAAAAAGGGCAAAAAGGTCTTTTCACATAAAAGTGGGGCCCACAAAGTGGGCCAAGGTTCTAGAAGCACCAATAATTGCTCAGTGCATTATTGCTGGTAGTGGAGATTGTAGTAGAGATTGTAGTGGGAATGGAGAATGCATTAGTAATTAAAAATTCTAAAGTAATAAAATATCTTATCAAAAGAAATGATAAAAAAATTCAAATTTGGCTATAAATATGTCCCAAAAATTTTCACAACCTTAACCACGAAATTTCCAAACCTTCCCTGGAATTTCAGCCCCAAATTCCCCTTCATCCCTCCCCAAACTCTCTTTTCCTTATTTCTCTCTCCTCTATCTAATTGGAACAAGAGACCTAAATTCAATTAGGCACTCTGTTCCAGGAAGAATCTCATCAATTCCACCGTCCATAACATCCTATACTACAATATATACAAAATCCCAAAATCAATTTCAAGATCCAACGGTTCCAACAACAGAAAATCACAAAAAGGTGGATAATCGGGCTATATTATCATCAACCTAAGAATTCTCTCATATTGGGCATCAATTATATTGTTTTTCTCCAATCAGGTAGGTGGAATTACTTCCCATTCATATTTATTATGTTTTAGTGTAATTTTTATTTTTTTGTAATTTAATTTGAACGAAAAATGGTAAAAAATAAAGTAAATACTAGCCCCTTCAAATTATGGTGATAGAGAGCTCAGATTGAAATTCTGAGCTTTCCAATCAATCCAGGAGGGTCAAAAACCCCTAGGCTACAATTTTCAAGAAAATCTAACAAGGTTTGGACCCTCAATTGATAGAGATTAATTCTGGTAGGCCCAGATCAAATCTAGACCCTAGGAATGGCTGAAAACTTCAATTTAAGATTGTGGAGTCATATGAACTCCAAATTGAGATCAGAAAGAAGCTATGGAAAGCTTGTAATGTCTAGTTTCTAATGAATTCATAATATTTCTAAAATTTATTTCTGTATTTTTCTGTATTTTTCTATATTTTGGAAATAAGTGTCCAATTTCTAAGATCTTCAAGATCTGAGGTGATCAGATCTTGGAAATTTATTTTAGTGATGATATAATAAAATAATAAAGTAATATCTATGGTTAATTTGGACAGATCTTGGATAAAATAAGGGATCTACCCTTTATAGTAGAAAAACCTTAAAATAAAAATAAAAATATACAAAGGGACCCACTTGATCAATGAGATCAAGTATGATCAGATCCTTGGGATGGATTAAAGGGATGATATTATGATGGAATCCAGTTAGATCATGGATGAAATGTGGCAAAATCAAGTGGATATGATTTTTGGATCTTAATGGATTAAAAGCCCTAAAGTTAATTAAAACCCTTAATCTAAAGGAAAACACCAAAGATCTAATGGTTGGATCATATTTAAAGGTTTATAATAATCTTAATAAAATTAGTTTAATTGTCTTTTATTGGATATAGAAGTGTAAATGTGATTTATGTTCTAAGTTAGAAAGCATGATAGTGTAATTTTTATATTTTAGTATGATATGCCCTAAATGAGTAATTTGTTAGTAGATTTGATTATCTTAGGATCATGTTAGTGTAAATTAGGATTTAAACATGATTTCATTATGATAGAAGATGTGTTTCATAACTTAGGATCATGTTAGTTTTATTTCACTAGCTTAAGTTATATTCATAGGAAGAATGTTAGTATATAGTTGTTAAATTTATATTTGATTTATGCTTTCAAGTTGATGATTTACTTATTGTCAAATTTAATTCAATTGTTAAGTAATTGTTAAGATATAAGGAGCATAAATCACCAAAAATGTAAACTAATGAAATATAGAAATTCATGGACAACTAAGATGAATGAATGATTTTGATTTAGTAAGGGCTATAGTTAGTAGGACAATATAAGGAATGATTTATCATTTCCTTGGCCCAAAATAAGAAAATAATGAACATCCATGGATGACATTGTGCATATCCATGGAAATTAATTAAAATCAATTAGAGAAGGGACTTAAGGTAAAGAGCTCATAGGAATCTTGTCAAAGGTTGAGCTAAGACTCACTCCAGGTGGACTCGAACATTGTGGTTATAGGGGTATACAAGAGCCAAGTGCTTTTCCTCACCTCCCATTGACGTAAGAAAGGTCCAAACGCCTCCTTACATGAGGGTTGTATTAACCACTTTTTGAGCGGACTTTAACCTAGTAAGTACCGGTCATCTTGAAATAAGGAGGAGTTGTCTAAAGGATAGAAGAAATAAATTATCTTCAACCAAGTAAGACACTAACTGGTTGAATAATAATAAGAACATAAAAAGATAGCAAATTATCTAACCCTAATAAAAATAGTAAGTGAGATAAGGATGATCAAACAAGATGAGATCTTGTATGATAAAAAACAATAAGGAAAAAGAAACATCTATGTAAATTAGATTGTTATGTATGATATAGATAGTATTTGTATAGATAATATTAAACCCATGGATATAGGATAATCAAGGAAGAAAAATTCAGATCATCCTACATAAGGATGATCAAAAGACCATGTAGTATGTACCCTTGATTACAAAAATGACATTATACATATGATTTGACAGATATATGTTGATCGAGACTATGGAAGATTTAAAGGAGTAAGAATACCTTATTGAGGTAGGTGGATTATTAAGAATGCCTTTACATGAAGATACATGTCTAATACATGATCTTATGTTTTGAAGTATTGATATGTATGATACCAATAGATTAAGGTAAATACCTCAAATTGAAATATGATCCAACCAAATGATGAGGAAAATAAGTATTAAATGGTTGAGTTGAGAATTGAGAACAACCCTAAGTGAATAGGAAAGTAGAAAATATTCTAGCCCTAGCTAAACAGACAGATAGTCTGATATTTATAAGTATTATTTTACATACAAGCTTGGAGGCTTGTGGTTTTGTTTTAAATAGGCATAAGCCTGGGGATGCTATGCTAGGAGAGTTAAGAGGGTTTGGCCACCCACTCTCTGAAACTTGATGATATTGAATACCAAGCCTAAGAAAGGCTAAAAGTCGGGTGGGGCAATTATGGGAAGGCCACCACTGTGACAGCCATGGTCCTCCCATATGGACATGGATATTGTAATTTCCACTGAGAATGGTATAAGTGGATTATTGAACAGCTTATCCCGCACAGACGGATCGATCAAGCATAGTAGTCCTTGATTATTTTGCACTATGATACATATGAAATTGGCATAGTGAAAAGCCTTAAGGGATGACATGATGAAATGTCAGGTAATCGTATATTACCAATATTTTTCCCAAGAAGGGAAATTCAGTATAGTAATGGCCGAAATACAAATCTCTTATAATGAAAAGAGTTGATCAGCTTTGTATAGAAATGATGCTTGATTATTTTTACATTTTTAATGGATTTGTCCTTATACAATATGTATGTATAAAGGTGAACACAAATGACAAGGAAATGAGATGTCCTTATAACTAATATTTATTAATGAATGTGTTTATGATAGAGCGAATTATGGGATACTTGAATATTGAGATTATCTTTGTCGATAACTTACATTCTTATCCCCTACCAAGCATAGCTTGGCCGAGATATTGTAAATGTTCGAATGTTTACAATATCTCGATATAGAGAAGGAGACTTAGAGCTCAAGATTTGAAGAACAATTGAAGAATAAGTAAACAGTGGTATATCCCTCAAACATTGTATTAGTAACATGTATTGAATTTTGAACTTTGTAATTTGGATTGTATATTTGGACAAGTATTGTAAGGATACAAATTGGGTCAGATCGAACCACTGGATGGATCCTGAAGTTTAATAAAAGTATATTCCTTCAATGGAATTTTATCTTATACAAAATTCTACTTATGTTATGTATGAAGTTGTGACTTAGGTTTTACAAAACAAATTCTAAAGAAAAGAATTTTCGCTGCTTTGGTTTGCGAAAATTTTTTACTCTAAGGGCCCTATCTTTACAAAATGTATTATAAAATGTGTTATAAAAACCTGGGTCGCCACATTAACTTCCTCAAGTCCCACCAATCTCACTCACCCACTTCCTTGACAAATGGAATTGACTACAGTCTATAAATACTCCCTCTTTCCTTCTTAAAATAGATGAGAGAGATATATACACATTCATAGGAGAGATGAATGGAGAGAGCTATAAGTATTTTAGTTTTTTTTCTTGAGTTTATTTTTCAATCAAGGTAGTGGGAGATTTCCTTTCTCATATTTTCTTGTTCTATCCCTGCTCACTGCCTTAGAGTATCAGTGTGTTTTCCTTCTATGCCTACTTTTTCCCTCTGAGAAGTATGCAACTTTGTGTTCTCGCTCCCCTTAATTGGAATAGAAGGCGGGACTCATCCAGCATAGAAAGAGGAGCCCCGTTCACCTAGATTGTTGTTAAAATTTCTTACCAACCAAGAAATTGATGCAACACACCCCCCCCCCCCGCCCCCACCCCAAAAGAACTACTATCAATGATGAGTGTTCATAAGAAGGCATGTATCCTCATGGCCTTGGACATCCATTGCTCTTTCAATCGATCGAAGGATATAGCATGGTTCCATTTGGAAGAAAGCAAAAGAAAGATTTTATAATTCTTGGGTTAGATTTCAAAGATCCAAATTAAACATCACAGCGTTCCTTGTAACATGGATGCTCTGAACAGTCCACCGTAGAACTTAGAGCAAAATATAACTTGATTTTCCCCTCATGCCAACTCTTTAACTGTGTTTTGGTCTTCTGTGAGTAGTGGATGTACTCAGAGTTGTAGATATTGTATTGGAACCGCTCCCAAAAAATCATACGATGATCCTACCATGACTTGATGCTCCATGCCCCAAAACTCTCATCCCTGGAATGTGTCAGTGGCTTTGTTTTCTTGAATTGTACCATGGACACTCATAATGCCTTCCTTACAGGCACAGATGGTAATGAGTCAGGTTTGGGAGTAGCTTTTTTATTAGCCAAGCCAAGTTAGGTTTAGAATTTTTATGACTCGAGACAGGCCAAGGTCAGGTAAGGGGCAAGAGTGAAAAAAGCTAGGGGCTCCAACGAGATTATATATATTATTCAAATGACTAAAATGAGCTCATATAAAATCTTTTTAAAATTTAAACTTAAGGGCATTTCTGTTTTGTAACTGTCCTTTATTAGCAAGATTTGATCAAATTTTCTTCAAGTTTCTGTCCTTCTCCTATGCATCATTTTTCTTTCTTTTCATGCTGAAATAATAACAAAATTTTATGCCCTTAGGCATTTTGTGATGATATTACTCCTTGGTTCTGAACTCAAGTTTGCTATTGTACTTGTTTAAATGTTTAATGAGCTTTATCCCATCTCATAGCTGTGATGTATTCATTTAATGGTTATTGACAAGTCATTTAGGTTACCCAAGTAGCTAGCGAGTTGTTCTCATATTGATTTAAAAATTTTCATATTTTTGTTAATTTCAAATGCTAAAATCACTGACTATATTTTTCTTGCATTTTTTATTTTTATCTTTTAGATCTGACCCATTCATTTTGTTTAACTCTCTATTGTTTAGCCCTCTTAATTAAAATGATGCTAATTGCATATTTTTGGACATTATAAGCAAGTCTCGGTCAACTAAGGAACCTAACCCTAATTACCCATAAAGGACAAAACTAAGGGTAAAGAATTTTTTACTCGAGCAAGACTAGGATAAAAAATCTTTGATTCAAGGAGTCCTACTAATGGATTATGAGTGAGAAAAAAGAACTAAGGTTAGGGTCAGGGTCGACTAAAAATCTGGTCTGACCTGAACCATTGCCATACCTACTTATAGGATACTCATAACGGATACAATCCTTTTGAGGAGGCATATCAACTTAATAATCACTTTTGCATTGGAAAGCCTATGGATAAAAAAAAAATGTAATTTGGAGATGCAACCGAGCTACACCCCTCCTTTGGATAATCTGATCCTTTTGTCATATTCAACTTGCCTTGGATTGATTAAATACAAGAGTTCACGATCACTATATTGGGTTCTTAAATCATAGTCACCGAGGACAGGCCAAACAAAATGATAGGTCAGATCATCCAAAGTTGGGCATAGATAGGCCAAATGCTGGAGGTACATGGTTTTACTCGTCCCGCTTGAAGAATTCTTGCATTTGATTTGAAAGTTATATCATGGACGTGCAATATTTTATTTATTTGGTTTTTTTTAATGGTGAGGTAGCACTACATGTAGCTTGGGTCCACTGTTTTCACTGACCAACCATCTATGCTTTACTGTGCAATTTGTTTTTTTCCCTAGTTTCTTTTGATTGAATGCGGAGGCAGGATTACAACTACCCAGGCCCACTGTTTTGACAGGTCCAACCGTCTATGCTTTGGACGCACTGTAGATCAGTCATAAACCAAAATCAAACACATTTCTTCAGAAAAATAAATGGTTGGAAGTAAATTCAGCAGCATCGCTCAAGTTTTGTACCAGTTCACTGCCACTTCGAGAGGCCAGCCTGATACAGCGGTAGAGTTGTCGCCTATCTTACAAAAATATTAAAAACGTAATCCGACCCTACTCTACACATGCACAAGCTCCATGCACTGGACTGCCCATTTTCCTGCCACTTTGACAGGTTAACGATTTGGAACATAAATGCCATATTTGCTCGCCATCCCATGCGACAGCCATGTCTCTGTCAGAAAGTTTTTACAATTGCCACGCTCATCAAAAGCTAATCGGAAAGAGGATTACCCACGCTGCAATAAAGTGGTTTGCTACTTCACTGTTCTTTTTCTGGTCTGAGTTCTTATATGCACGGTGAATGCGCATGATATCATTTGGAAAATGTGAATGGTCAGAATTATTTGTGACCCGCAATATACCAGTGATGCAGACCATTGGAGCTTGCTATGAATGGGTGACTCATATTAAATCTCCGTGGTTAGATGATCCTACGCATTTGATTTATAGAAGATTGCCACTGTAAGCAATTGTACTTTTGCCTGCTGATATCTTTCAAATGAAAATCGGAAAAAATTGCTTTCAAGAATATATATATATTAGATAGATAGATAGATAACGCAGAATCAGGAGGGAACTAGGCAGAAGAAACAGCTCCTTTAAACACTAAATGAAAAGTAAACTTGTAGAACAGGCCGATCACGAAGCTTACATAAATTAACTAGTAAAGACAACCATTTATACTGCAGTTGCTGCTGCAGATGATAATAGTTTGAGTGACGGTCTTCACCACTCAACGATATGGATGGTTTACAAATTAGAACTTAGTGATGAGGGGGCGGAGGAGATGAGAACTTGAATGGAAGGGATGGTGGGCCATGAACCCCAGTGGCTTTGGGAGGTGGTGGTGGTGATCCATGAGCCAGTGTAACTTTGGGAGGGGTGGGTGAGCATAACTGGTTTTAGGGGAGGTGGATAATGGGCGGAGCCTGTCTTGGGTGGCAGGGGATGCGTGTGGATGTGTTTGTGGGGTGGGGGGTGTTTATAAGTAGTTTTGGGTGGCGGGGGAGGTGAATGAGCTGTTTTGGGAGGCGTAAGAGTGGTTTTGGGTGGTGGTGGGGGATGTGAGTGAGTTGTTTCGGGAGGTGTAAGAGTGGTTTTGGGTGGTGGTGGTGGATGTGTGGTGGTGGCTTTGGGTGGTGGGGGTGGCACATGAGTCATTTTCGGCGGCGGCGGTGGCACATGTTTAGGGAAGGTTTTGGGAGGCGGAAGGTGTGCATGTATCATTTTGGGCGGTGGTGGTGGATGTGTGGTGGTGGCTTTGCGTGGTGGGGGTGGCACATGAGTCACTTTCGGCGGCGGCGGCGGCACATGTTTAGGGAAGGTTTTGGGAGGCGGAGGGTGTGCATGTATCATTTTGGGCGGTGGTGGTGGATGTGTGATGGTGGCTTTGGGTGGTGGGGGTGGCACATGAGTCATTTTCGGCGGCGGCGGTGGCACATGTTTAGGGAAGGTTTTGGGAGGCGGAGGGTGTGCATGTATCATTTTGGGTGGTGGTGGTGGTGGATGTTCGTGGATGGCTTTGGATGGTGGGGGAGGTGATGGCATGGTAGGGTAGCTACTTGGAGGCAATGCATGATGATGGTGGTGCGGGTGAAACCTTCCTGGCAGTGGCTTGTGGTCGTGAGGAAGGAGAGGAGGAGAGTTTACTAGGAAAAAGGCAGGTTTTAGAGCAGTGAGGAGAACAAATACATGGAGGAAAAACCATGCAGAGTAGCCCGCCATGTTTTAGTTTTTCTCTTGTTTTCATCAGGTTGTAGTCTCATCTATTTATACACCTCTGCTTGGTGCTATGAATGAAGGGAGCTCTGGCGCAATGGTTAAAGTTGCAATCGTGTGACCTGAAAGTCATGAATTCAAAGTGTGAAATCGTTAAAGTTGCAGTCGCGTGACCTTAAAATCATAGATTCAAAGTGTGAAAATAGTCTCGGCAAACTAGTCCGCCGTTTGTTATCCTGGTCTCAAACATATTGGGTCATGGTCCAATGAGACCATTCCCTCTAATAAGGGAAGTAGGTCCTACTAAGATATCTCATGGTCCTGAATTTGCTCTAATGGGACAATCACATCTTGCAAACTTCATCAAAATACATTGCGTGGATGGTTAGGATAGTTAACAAGCAACTTGAGGTGTAATCCACACTGTGGGGACCATTAGGAGGACGGGCCATTGATCAATCAAAGGCATTGCTGTTTGTGGTTCGACAACCTAATCGCGCTTTCGTTGTCAAATCGCCTAAAAGACAGCCGTGCAATTCGTCCCTTACATTGACAAAAACAAAAGCAGATTAGATTAGATCTGACACAGCGCCCGTAAGTACGGAAAATGCCTAAATATTTGGAGTGCCAATACCAATTCCCCACCCCCTTCCCCCAAAAATAGGACGTCCATTATCGTATCCTGCAAAGCTTTTGTCATTTCAAGACGAAGCAAAAGGCTTTGTTTTCTTTAGAGTTGCGTGGGATTGGATGGAAAAAGGAAATGACCGTCTTTGCGAGGCTCGAAGATGTCCTAATTTTGTGGACGACGAGGAATGTGGCTGTAAAGCTCGCGAGTATCGAGGAGGGCGAAGTGCTTTCACTTTTTAACGGGTGCCTGAAAATTTACTCACAGCCAGTTTCGAAAGAGAGTTAGATAGTCCGAATTAAATGATTAAATTATTTTTAAAAAAATTAAATTTGAATAAATACCACGTGTAGAAGTTGACAGAGAAGTTATAATATGTAAAAATAGAATAAAAATTATATCCAAATTGGTTTTATATCATTAATAAAAAAATAACTTAGATGAAAGTCATGACTAGTCAAGAAAAAATAATTAAATAAAAAACAAATTTTTTTTATGAGAACCTAAGATTCTTAAGATAAGAAATCAGAATAGGATGTATAGGAGTTAATATTTATAAAGTAAAATAGTTTTAGTAATAGATAATTTAATAATGGAGACAACTTCTCGTTGGTACAAATTCTAATGTGAGAATAATGTGCGTAAAGCCTTGGAGAGTACATGAAATATTTATAAGAAAAGATAAAAAATTGATCTTAGTTAATGAGTATTTTTAAAATTTAGAGGATTATGAGAATGAGTTTTATCAAATAGTAGATTCCTCTTATTGAAAAGTTTACAGCATGATGAAAAATAGATAAAGAATTGAGATAAAAATAATCTGAACGTTGTTATAAAGAAATGCTTATTTATGTAAATGATTTAATCTTGGACCATGAATTCAAATAAAATTATAAATAATTAGTTGGAACGAAGATTACAATGTAGAAATAGTATATGATAAGTAAGTGTTTGATGTAGAGAAATACAATACAAGTATTGCATGTATTATGAATGAGGATAAAGAATTCACTGAAAAGTATTTAAGAGGATCTTGTAGGAGGGTAGAAGAACTTGATATTAGTGTTATGAAAGGATCTAGTCTAATATGTATTATTCTACTTAGTTGATGGATTTGGATATGTGCAAGCTATTTCATAGAGTAATATCAAGTAGAAATATGAGGGAATTAATTGGTAAATTGAGCGTACTATTAAGAGAGAATCACGAAGATCACATGTGGGAGTACATCTATTATTTGGGATAAAAATTTCAAATTTCTATGAACTCAAATTCTATAATATCAAATATAGATTATGACCATCGCAGAAATAATCCTAAACTAGTGGAAAAGAGGTACTCTTAGCATGTGACCAGTGAGAAAAGATTTGAACCTACTAAATATGTTTGTTATAGCATTAGAAGCACACTTAAATTACGGATGACTTGATAATGAAACGTAAATAATAATCTAAGTATGAGTACTCTACAAAAAGGATGTGTATGAATATGTGTAATTATAAAGTATTATCAACCTTGGTGTGTAAGCGAGGATACAATATCGACCACATTTTGTAGACTAAACGAGGAGGTTGATTAAAAGGAAATATTATCCAATGAGATTGACATATAATGAGAGCATTATAAATGGTTAGCATAAAATAGAAAATGACACATGTGATCATTAATAACGAGGAGTTAAGTCAAATTTAATTAGAGAGTTGATCTGGAATCGTATGAAACTACATGGTAAGAATGAAGATACATAAAGAGACAATGGAGATTCAATTGACCTAATTTAGCCATTATTTTCAAGTTGAAAGTGTTATGTGTCATAAAGTCTTAAATGTGAGTTTAGGAAGAGTGATAAAAGGTAGTGAAAGGAAATAGTGGGATCCAGTTTTAGAAATCTTACATTTGAGTTAAAAGAGTTTAAGTTATTAATTAGAATAAATTCTGATATTTAAAATAATTAATACCTAAAATAATGGAATAAATGGAATGCTACAAATGATCAATCGAATCAATTCGAAAGAAAATTATTCATAGTGAAAATAAAAGTTGAGAATTAATTTCACCATGGGAATTTCACATTGGTGATGTATGCAAAATTGAGGAATCTATTGGATACAATAAGTGGATTAGGGTGCATGAACAATTAGAGTGAAGCTAGTAAAAAGCATAGACAGTGGTAATGTACAAGCATTGATTTGAAAGTCCAGGTATTACTTAAACAACGAAAAATAGTATTCCTACAAAGAAAAGTTTCGTGATAGTAATAAATCCCAAATTGAAACAAGAAATTATTATATGCACATATCAGTCACATTATGTGGATTCATTTAAGTGAAATAAGAATGTTCAAATACATGGTATAATTGTGCTGAGATAGTATAATGAGATGAGGGAGTATAAATGTCAATATTTGACATGTTATCCATTTCGAATGAAGAAGAAACATCAACCACTAGAATGAGAGAAAGTTACTCATTTGTAATTTTAGTAAATCCTTTCAAATAGCAAATTGACTCGTTGGCATTTGTCGCAAAGGCTTAGAGACATTACTGATATAAAATACTAGATAATATGAAATTATTTAGGAACGATGTTTAAAATAGTTATGCAATTAAACAAGTGAGAGTTAGTTGTCTAAAAATGAAGTACAAAGGGGATTTGGATACACAATGCTAGTAGATGAGAAAACTGATGATGCATATGAAGGTCAATGTATTTTAAGAAAAATTTACCTTGATTGAGTAAGAGTGAGAGTAGCATAGCTCTAGATAAAATGAATTGCAATGTAAGATTATACAAGGAGATTTTAATAGAAAATTTAGATAATCATTTGAAGGTATGGAGTATACATGCATATATATATGAAGATATACATGATATTAGTATAAACTAAATGATGATTTATTAACAAGTAAAAGCAGATGACCAAAGTGCGTAGCGGAAGCAATTTTTATTGCTTGAAGAAGACATAAAAGCTACATTGATAAATGCTGTAAGCATTTAGAGTCTCTTGTTGAGAGTCCTATGAGTGTTAAAGAGTTATGATAAATTCAATCTATGATGAGATGAGAATGCATTTAGAAATATTCAAAAATGAGAGGAGTAAGACACGTCTTGAGATAATTATTTAGAGATGTACTAAAAAAAATTTAAGGATGAAATTTCAATAAGGGGGGAAGGATGTAACACCCCTAAATTTCTAATTCACTTTATGAAAATAGAATGAATAAAAAAAGGAGAAACATGGAATTCAATTTACAAGATTTAAAATTTTAGAAGATAACTAATGAAAGACATGAAATTAAGCATTGAAACATTAATATTATAATCTACTCAAGAAACTGAATCTAACCATACTAAGTATGTCAAAATTGGAGTTTGTATGAAGAAGTTTTGATATTTTGAAATAGAGGGGTATTTTAGTAAATTTTCTCTCTTCCTTTTTTTTTTTTTTCTTTTTTTTTTTCTCCTTTGCTTTTTCCCTTCCACCTACTAGTCAACACAACTCAATGGCATGCACAACCCTCCTTGATGCAACATTATGCCATAGCTGCTTCCTGCCACACGAACACCCTTCCCCTTGAAAACCCCCTCCAATGATTGTTTCCTCCCTCTCCAGCTCATCGACGGTGACTGCATGGCACCTAGCCATGCAATCGCCAGTCACTAGACCTCACCGCCCCCTCTCCCTTCTCCTTCTCCAGAGAGCAAATTGTTGATGACCGAAGGCCTTGCCAGAGCCCACAACAATTGGCCATTGGTGACTAGGGGTTGCAAAATATGACATGACATGATAAGACGACTCAAACTTGACATATATTTAGTGGGTTATGGCGAGTCTTATCATGTTTGTGTAATTTATTGGGTCAACCCAAAAATGACACATAAAAAATTGTGTCATGTTTACGTCAGCCCATGAGGACCTGTTGTGTTGACTCGTCTAACACACAACCTGCTAACCTATTGTGTTGAATGGTTTGACTCCCAACCTATTAAACCATCGTGTTGACATGTCTGACTTACAACCTATAACCCACCGTGCTGAGCCTACTGAGTTGCGAAACAAACAGAACTTAGTTTATCTATCTTAATAAAAAGGATGGTTCCAAAAAATCATCCTTTATTCTTATTGATATAGACTGATATAGGACAGTTCTTAAAAAACGGTCCTATATTAATGGTAGTTGGTAACTAGTAAGCTAATAAGTCTGATATAATTCATAAATGAATTAATATAAGATGGTTCTTAATAACCGTCCTATATTACTATAATAATAAAGGATGGTTATTCAGTAACCATCTTATATTCTTTATTAATATAGGATGGTTATGGAAAATAGTCCTATATTCTTATAGTACTACAGTATGATAATTGGTAACCAATAAGCTATTATAAAATGTAATGCAATAATATAAGACAATCTTCAATAACCATCCTATATTACAATAATAATATAGGACAATTTTTCAATAACTGTCATATATTCTTTAGTATTATAGGATGGTTACTTGTCCTATATTCTTATAGCAATATAAGACGGTTTTTCAAATACCATCTTATATGAGCTATAATATAAGATGGTTTTTGAATAAACTTCCTTTATTGTACATCTTTCTGATCTTTACCAATTTCTATATTTTTTTGTTGGTTTTTGTTTATTATATACATTCTTTCTGCAGTTATGTTTTTCAAAGTGTATTAATTCAACAGTCAATATGTTAACAAATAACATATTCAGTCCCATATGTAGGCTACATTTATAATCACTATACATATTCACTTTCAAGTTCCAACATTGCACATTTAACTTCTCCATTCACTTCACATTAAATTGAACATTTGAACTAAAGGAAGCACACCTACATTCACAATTTTCACACTTTTTGATAGATAACCATATGTCCGGTTTAACACACCAACTTTCCATCATTGAAATAAAGAAAGCAATTAATGCATACTTCTATCAAAAGAAAAATGAAATACATCCATAGAAATAAACTTAAGTTTTGTATTTTATTTTAGTAAAAAGTACACTAATTCAATAGTCATTATGTGACAAAATAACATATTCTCTTCACTTCTATAGGCTAAGAAAAGTGTTTACTTTTGCATAAAAACTACTCATTTAGTTACCCATGTATTACAATTTATAGGAGTAAATTAGGATATTTAGACCAAAATTTGTAACACATACATTTGTTTGACTTAATAAAGCAAAAGTTTGATATTTTGTAGGTTCAAAGGCTAATCTAAGGTAAGTATGTGATTAATCATATTTTTTAAGATATAATTAGAGTTTTTCACTTTTTATAAGAGGAGAGATGATGATCCGACGACCAAGATCAATTAAAATGAAATTGAAGATCAAGATCAAAAGATCTAGTCAAAGCTTAAAAGTTATCAGTTTAAAAGTCAAGATCATCTTAGGGTAAGTAATGGATGAAATAAAAAAAGCTAAAGATAGCCAAAGTGGGCCTATGAAGAAAGTTATGCATTCCCACCACCTTTGCATGGAAGCCACATAAGCCAAATTCAAGCCATGAACAAAGTGACAAGTTAAGGAATTCAAGCTACTCAAGCTAAGGGATGGAGCTATGAAGCCAAGATAAGAGCGTTATTTAAGTTAGCCATGAAGCTGAGCTTCTAGAGCCGTCAAAGTTGGCCATTAAAGCCATTAAGCTAAGTTAAATGAAAGGCTATGATTGGAGAAAAATCAAGAGGATTATCCATGAGATTCCAAGGGATATTTTGAAGAGAATAAGGAAAAATTCATTAGGATAAGTTGGCATGTGGACAAATAGGATGAGAACCTTTTATTTTATCTAATAATTTGGACCAATAGGAAAAAAATGATAGTTATAAAAAATGATAATGCTAATATTAACTCATTTCTAATAAATGCTAGTAATTAATATAGGATAATTATTAAAATACAAAACTAATATAGAGATGAAAACCAAATCAACATAACACCTCTTTTCAAAAAAATATAAACGTTTGAACATAAGACTAAATAGAAGACGTAGGACTAGCCCTACTTCTTGCTTTTTTCTTCTTCTTTTTCACTTTTACTTGTGGCCTTCTCGCTATTAGATTATAACAAATGGTCAGGGATTACAACATTGTCTTTGTTTTTTTTATCATTTGTTTTCAAAATCTTACATGAGACTTATTTCTTCTACATGAATGTCTATGCAAATAGGTTTAGAGCCACAACTTCCAATTAAATGTGTTGAGGTGGTATCATAGGTATAGAAGTACGTTATAGCAAATGTTAAGCATGTAGTAGCCAGAGGTAGAGGTTTCTAAGGTGGGAAAAGTATAGAGGTAAAGGTAGTAATTTCAATACTAGTAGCCTTATTTTATTTTTTATTTTTTTTAACTTAGCACCATTGTACTTGTTATAGATGTTAAGGGAAATAACCTAGTAGACATCATTGGCTTTGATTGCTTCAAAAGGTTTCTAAACAGAGGAAGAAATGTCGTTAATAACAATATTGAATCTTTCCACAGGAAGTAAAGAATTGAGTATGATCATGCACCTAATATATTAAGGTAAGAACCCTTAATATAACCCCATTGAATCATGAGCTAGGAGATAGTAGTAGAGAAAGTCTAGTTTAGCTCAAATAATCCAAGAATAAACTACCACACTTGAAAAGAGCGTGGTGTCCTTAGGTAGCCCCTATATTGAGGAGGGTGTTTCTACGCGTGTGATTTAAGAAGCTCCTTTTTATCAAAACTTGTGGCCAAACCCACTTGAAGTAGATGTAAATGGGAATTTTTGATGACTTTTTATTCTTAAAAGTAATTGAATAGTGAGGAGCTCAGAAATCCCCAACTTATAGAAAAGGAAAACTTCTTCTTCGTCCTCATTGGGCCTCTTGAGTACTAAAATCCTCAACTTGCTAACAAGAAAAACTTGTTTTTCTTCCTTTGTTAGGCCTCTTGAGTAATAGACAAGGGATAATGAATTGATCGATTTGAATTATTATTTTTTAATAAGTTAGTGGTCACAGGAGTTTCTTATGACTTAGTCGGACAAAAATTGGATTATGAAGAGAATTAGCAATGGTGTATATTTGGGTGACTTAGGCAATTTTCTTGACTTTTGCGGTGATTGAGCAATAATTTCAAAGATGCATCTTAGTCCGGTGGTACTAAAGGCTTCTCTTCTCACTAATCACAAACAAGATAGATGTCTCAATAAATATCACAATATAATAATATACACATGGTAGTCATTCATGATCACTGAGCTAATGCAATAAAAATCTATAATTTCAAAACAGAAACATACCCATATTAAATGTGTCACCTACTTTAGACGAAAAACCTCTCGTTTGTACCTCCCACGTCACAGTCGAACTCAACTCTAGGATTCGGTTGGCCTTAGTCCCACTACCTTAGTACCCATTACATCCAGGTCTAGTTTAGAATCTAAGCTATTCATCTATATTAAAGTAAAAGTTATATTCTCATTTCTTAATTTATAGTGTTTCACCATGATCCAACAATTCATATATGTGGAATCTTATGCTAAGGCCCCCTAAGTTAGCTAATAATACATGTCATGCCAAACTAAGTCAACCAATCGCTATTAAATTCAAAATCTACACATATCCTAAGACATTCTAGGATCATCGTGCTTAGACTAAGTTAATTTTGGGCAATTCACCATCTAATTGGCTAATCAAGAATACTCAAGTACATATCTTAGTCAGTTATAGCTACTTACAATCAAATCAATTGGAAATGAAGAGTTAGGATAGTATCTTACCTCTCATAGGTCAAATATGATGATATCCGGCTATCTGTGATGTCAAATTGTCACCCAATCATCGCGATGGCATGATCTAGGCTATCTGTAGTGATCTAGCCATAATCATCTACATGATTCTCCCAAATTAAAGAATATGTTAGTAAATCTGAGTAAATAATCTTAATAAATCAGTTGAACAATGTTGATTAGATCCAATTTCATATATGTATTCTCACTTGATCTCAGCTATTGATCAAAATTAGCCAAATTATCACAACTATGCTATGAATCGAAGATCATTGATATAAGCCTAGATCTGCATATCACAAGGATCATAATGAATGGTTAAGAATGGAAAATAAGTTAGGATTGGTCATGGATTGGATGATTTAGTACTATATCTACTATTGATTAGAAGGAACCTCAACTGACCATTGATCATCATAATGAACAGTTAAGAATGGAAAATAAGTTAGGATTGGTCATGGATTGGATGATTTAGTACTATATCTACTATCGATTAGAAGGAATCTCGATTGACCATTGATCTTTGTATGTATGTCAGATCAAGGTTTAGAGTAGTCGTAGATCAAGTCCTTGATGATAGAACTGAATTAGATGTCGAATATGTGAAGATCTGCATAGATCATATGTAGGATGAATCAATGGCACATGGTGGATGTTGGAATAGGGGCCCACCCGTACACAACACAGCAAGAGAGAGAGATGCGGGTTTTGGGGAACAGTGTTTGCGTGGGACGTGCCGACTTCGCTCGCGGGGTGCTACGCCAAAGAGAATGTCAGAGAGAAGGGTTTTGCTCGGTGTGTCGCTGGAGGAGGAATCAAGCACGCTTGCCTTTTAGGCTTTGCCGACGGCATGAAGAAGAGGGAGATGGGATTTTCTGCGCTAGTCAGAGGAGGCTGTCATGCCGGAGAAAATGGGAGGAGAGCTTGCGTGTCGGAGTTGGGCCAGCTGCTACTCCGTCGAAGGAGACAAAGGAAAGAGTCATTGGTGGAGAAGAAAACAATGGAAGGAGGTGTTGGTTAAAGAAGTGGGTGCTATAGAGGACGATGGTCACTGGTAGAAGGGGAGCAGTCATCAGCATGCTACAATGGTTCCGGCGAGGTCCTCAGTCGGCGCGTGCAGCCCAGGGCTTGGTGCAGCCTCAGGTTGGGCGCGCTGACCGTGCGAGATTACCGAGAGAGAGAGAGAGATCTAAGGGGGAAAACCGATGGGGTAAATCAGCTTTGAATGCTAATTTTATTTATTTAATAATAGTATTATTATTTTTATAATCATTATCTATCGTAATTACAGGTGATTGTCACATCATATGGTTCATAATTGATTGCACATCCTTTGGGTCCCATCAAGAGTCAATTTATCAATTAATTGATTTAAATTTAATACTTTAAGTAAAATAATTATAAAATTTCCCTCGGCATTCTTAAGGACTTTGAAATCGTTTTTTAAGTGTAGGTTATAATTGTTAATGTTTTAAAGGTTGATTCTTGTCTTTCATTAGTTATTCTTAAAGAATTTAATTTGGTGTTTCTCCTTTTTAACTCAATCCATTCACATTAAAAAAAATAAAAATTGGAATGTTATAAAGAAAGAGAGAGAGAGAGAGAGAGAGAGAGAGAGAGAGAGAGAGCATTACTTTGCTATTTCTTGAAATTCTTATGTGTTAATCTTTTACTAAGACTATTTTGGAAATAAACATAAGGATATTTAATGAAGAGCATTGATTTTTTTAGATGCTATCTTTTTTCTCTCTTTTTTAAAGATTATCTTGGGCCCTTATTTTTTAGCATTCCCTTTAAAAATCATGTTAATCGAATGATCCTAATTATTTATTTTAATGGTTGTCATTTAAAGAAATATAAGGCAACATGTATCTAATAAAAGTGATTTTTGGAGTAAGGGTAATCTAAGGAATTTTGAACATGTGAGTGGATTAAATCTTCTAAAAATTCAGCGTAAAAACTAAAAAAAAGTATCATTTTAAAATAAAATGATCCCTTAGCTTTTGAAAATACCAGGACTCTTTAACAAATAGGTCAGTTGTTTCGAGAAAAAATGAGAAATGGATAAAAGATCTATAAATAACAAGAGAAAATCAATAATTGCGCACCGCTAAAAAGTGAAGTGGGGATCGAAATTTGACATTTGTACTGGCTGATTAGAGTCGCAAAATGTAAAAAATCTAACCCAAAGATATATTTTGCTACCTTCATATTTTCTTGCCTTCTTCTCTTTCAAGCTCATCTGCCCAATTATAAGAGGATGTATTTTTATTTTGTGTCCTTCTAAGGTGTCATTTCTGGGTTCTCTCCTCTCTTTTTTTTTTTACTATCAGTCGTTTAGATGTTAGTATCTAAAGTTGAAATAACAAGATGAACAAGTCAAATCATCCGTTATAAGTACCACCTTTGTACAAAAGGCCATGCATGACACACTTATGATCCACTAGGATTCTACTTAGATTGTAACCTAATCGGACAATTTCTTAGACCTTAACTTTAATATTTGGCACCGAATTCATTCAGTGGGGTCCAAAGCAGTCTATGGGACAGTCTGTGGACTAAGCCAGTAAAAAAGCAAATTATATACTATCACAAAGAAAATTGAGCATATATATAATACCCCTAAAAAGAAAGATATTTCCCCTAAAAGGAAATTAGGGACAAAAGTTGTACTCAAGTTAGTATAAAATAATGCTAGGGGGAATATGCCATGTTAGAGTTATACTTTCAGAAATCTTTCCTTAATTATCAACCTACTTTGTAGACTCGTGGCAAGGCGGTGCCCATCTGCGTTCCTTTCCCTACTTCACAAAACCAATTGGTTATTTTATGCAGGTTTGAAATGACTCTAAGTTAAAGAAATATAAGGTTAGGAGAAAGAACCGGCTGCCCAAAGTAGATTGCTTACTTAATGCTTGTGCTAAGGGTGATTGAACTAAATTATCCTCGAATCCGAGTCCTCTGGTTCATGGGAACCGCTAGTTTGATAATCAAAGGTTGCGATATCTCATTTGAAGCGCAAAAATAATGGGATGGGCGTGCATCCTCTTGAAAAGGAGCGTGGCATCTAAGGCGCCAAAGGCCACATTTTTGCAGAACTAACCGACGCCCACGCTTGCCATGGGCTTTTTGTCCAAGCCCTGCCACCATGATTTGGTCAAAGCCCACTTGTTTCGCAAGCGAGTAACAGACCAAACGCCAAAAATTGTGTTGCCTGTAAGATGGGTGGTTGGTTGAGCCAAAGTACAAGCGTATCTGGGCCTTCCCCGTTTCCTTCTTTATTTTATCTGCACTTCTCTTTTAGCTGGCCTGATCATTCAACATGGACATTACCATTAAAAAATTAAAAAGGCAGCCCAGTGCACGAAGTTTCTGTCTATGCAGGATTCGGAAAATGGACAGACCACATGGGCCAAAGTATACAGTCTTAATTTATATTTTGCAAGAGGTCATTTTTATACCTTGAACCTGTGACCTTAAGTTTACACGACGACAACTTTTACCGTCGTGCCAACGCTCCCCTTCAACCATTAAAAATAAATATACTTTTTAATTGACAGTATACGATTTAGAATGAGAAAAGAGGGTGCAGAGAATTAAAAGCAAGTCGACAAAATCATATGAACACCATGTTAACTGTCTTTCTTTGCCAAAATTTATGGGGGAACAGGACGGAACTGTCATCACACCAAATCTGCCCTGTGAACCTGATGATGTTCATGATTAGAGATCTGGAAACAAGCCCAGCCTTGTGGTTGGCCCTAACCTTTTTCTCTGGATCCTTATATCTCGAGCAATTTGATTGTGGTAGGCCTTAATCTCACGGAAGTTCTTCCACTAATTTGGTTTTTCTCAATTCTAGGGGACCAGATAAACGGTGTCAAGTTACAATTTGCCACAAATGTCGCATGTGGGACCTGATAATACTGATCATTCCACTTGATCCCTGTAATGGCCGTTTACCTAACTCTCTTCATTCTTTTCCCTCTTATTACCTTCTTCAACTCTTAAGTCTCTGTAATTCCCATCACTTATTGGGAAAAATAGTCTAGCCCAATTGGTTGCAAACAATTTGTCATCTCTCTATTAAAAAAAAGGCAGCCTAGTGCCAGAAGTTTCTGCATATGCACGATTCGGAGGGCATAAGGACCACAATTAGTTTATACTACGCAGTTTTACCTTCCAATTTTGCAAAAAGCTGTTTTCACACCTTAACAACCATGTCACCTTTAGGTCACATGACGACAACTCAATTGTTATGACAACACATGACTTCGACTTAGCATCTCTTTTGGATAAGTTTAATTGGTCATAGTTTTGTGTTGCTGCTTTTTCCTTTGGTTGGAGATAAGATTTAGAAGATTGAGCAAGTGAGAGTGATTGACTTGCTTTATAATTCTGTGCATATAAAAAAAGAAAGAAAGAAAAAAGTCCTATTACTTGCAGCTCTATCCTAACTTATCAGAGCTTAAAAAAGAGCAGCCCCCGTATACGAAACTCCCGCCTATGTGTGTCCAAGGAAAGGGCGAGCCAGAATGGCCTAAGTTGCCTTTCAAGCTAAGAAAGAAAACCATAATACTTCATACTGTAAGTTATATAGTGGGGCGCCATTATCAAATATAAAACTCTGGATTTCCATATGTATGTTCTTGATATACTGCTTTTTAATCTTACACGCAAAACATGTGTTGCACGAGATACGTGCATAAATAAATTTATTAGCATGTTCACAGTGAGAATTTATTTTAATGGTAGACACAGCCTGAATAATTCTGGTCCCTGAGTCAAGGTAAGAGACTGCTTGTGCGCTAGAAGGTTTTAGTGCTACTTGAAATTTTTTTATATTTTTAAATAAATGATCCCCTGATTGGCAACTACTTTCCGAGCAATGTGATTAGCTTCCTCGATCGAATAGCTGACTACAATTTTATCCAAATTATTGTTCCGTTACCTTGATTAGATGATCTTAACCTTTGATCTCTTAAGTTTTCTTAGGAAATTCACCATGAAATGCATATCAATTATTTTTGTTGGACATAAAGGGCAGCCCCACTGCATGAAGCTCCCGCCTTTGCGGGATCCGAAGAAGGGTGGACCACAAGGGCCTACTATGCAGTCTTACCTTGTATTTTTACAAGAGGATGTTTTTATACCTTGAACTCATGGTCACATGACGACAACTTTTACCGTTGCACCAAGGCTCCCCTTCTTTATTCTGTGGCTTATTGAATGCTAAGGAAAGACCGTCTTGGTGCCGAATACATAATCTAGTGTTTCGTGTAAATAATATGGCAGACTAACTTTGTAACCTCAAGATATCTCATAAAAGGCAGGTGAGTATTTTTTAATTTTGAAGAGATATCCAAAATCTCTCCAAATAATTGATTTTTTAATATTAGAAATGGAAAGGGAGCCTTGGCCGTCTTCTTGCAAAATGCAAGGTAAGGTTGCATACTATTGACCCTTATGATTTGCCCCTTCCTTGAACCCCATATGCGTGAGAAATTCGTGCATTGGCGCTGCCCTTTTTACATTCTCTAGAGAGAGAAATACTATACCAAGAATGCTAAGTTCCCTTAATTTAGCATGAAGTTGGCTCACCTTTGGACGATCTAACCCATTTATCTCATTGCATCTGCTATGGATATCTTATAAACAAAAAATCACAAGGACAATTATTTTAGGATCTTAAAAACAGTATTTTCAGGAGTTGAATTTATGCCATTCTTTATATGAAGTTTCTAATCATTTATTTCTTGTGATAAGATTATAATTCTTTACATGCTAAAGTTATCCATTCCACATGCTGTTTCAACTACAAGATATCCCAACACGGAGCAATTAGATGAATGTGTTAGATCATCCAAAAGTGAGCCTATTACATGCTAAAATGAGGGCATTTCTACAGAATTGCTCTATTAAGGCTTTCAGCAAACATTCCTCTCTCTCTCTCTTTGGAGGGTTTTTTTTTTTCCACTAACAATAAAATTTTACCTTTTGAAAAAAAATTCCAGAATAATTCAAAATATTTGTAGGATTTCAAACTAAAGATATTACCAAACAAATATCAATTTTCTCTGACATATTATAAATTTTATGAAAGGGAGCCTTGGCGCAACGATAAAAATTGTCGTCATGTGACCTTGAGGTTACGGGTTCAAGACGTGTAAACACCCTCTTATAAAATGCAAGGTAAGGCTGTGTACTTTAGGTCTTTATGGTCTGCCTCTTCCTTGAACCTTGCATATGCAAGAGCTTCGTGCACCGGAGCTACCCCTTTAGACTATAAATTTTATACTATTAGCAAATGAAACATGGTTACTTATATGCTCATCACAAACTTCAAAAAAAAAGAAAAATCATAACTTTTTTTAGGCTTTGTAATAGAGCAACAAAGACATTACAAAAGGAACGTATGAGATTGTGCATCCAAAAAATCCCACAAAATTCACACCCGAAAGCATCTCAATTGTGCAATAGCCCTGCCGGTGCTTGTTCTCTGAAGTGAATGGAGAAAATTCAAGAAAAAAATACATAAAGTTTCCAAAACAGCACTGGATCCATGAACCTTCATCGACATGACATGCACGTATGTTGTTGGTCCCACAATCATCAAAGATTATACCCTTGGATGAATATGTTGCCAAACCTTGCCCTTTAGGCATTCTTTGAAAGGGAGCCTTGGTGCAATAATAAAAATTATCGTTATGTAACTTTGAAGTCACGGTTTTAAGACTTGAATTATCTTCTTGCAAAAATGTAAAATAAGACTGCCTATTTTAAGCCATTATAGCCTGCAAAAGCGGGAGCTTCGTGCATAAATAAAATCTTGACCGATCGCCGTAAAATTTGGCCCCTCTTTCTTGACGGCCCAACGACACTAAGTACCCCTGGTCACATGGTTCAGTATTTAATGTTTTTTTTTCTGGTCTCGTTGAGCCCGTCTGCAACGTGGATAAGAATCACGGGTTAGGCCGTTCTAGAAGAGTAAAAACATTTCTTCGTAAAAATCCATGATTTTATCAATCAATCTAATTTGTTGAATAAATAGTCTTAATAATATAAATCAAAATGAGAAAATCAAAATATTTTGATACTCTTTCATGAATAGATCCAGAGGTAAACTTATTATAAAGAGGGGCATGGAGAGATCAAGAGCCTTGTTTTATGCCAATCAGTACATTGGAAGGCCTTTTAAGCCCGCTAGTCAGCACAGGTGGGCCCTGCAGGGAGCTACTGCGGGAAATGGCCATGTACTAGGTGAATCTTATCGCTACATGTGGGCCCTGGTAGTTGTGAAAGTTCAACGTAGCTGGGTTGAGTTGTGATTCAGGAAAAGAAATTGGTGCCAGCTTTCCTGTGCAATTTTTCACTTTGACCTTTTAGCAGGCACTTGGATAATGACAAATATCATCATGTACGTAGGTGCCTTTGCCTTCCATCTCCATTCTTACTTTGGCTTATGATCCTAACCGTTTGATCGCGGACCTTTAACCGATGAGCTAAAAGAGAAAGTGGACCCCACATATTGGTAATCTGGTCCTTTTCTTTTATGGCTTTATGGCCGTCATGGTACATTCTCCATTGCACGGGTCAGATCAACCAAAGCTGGGCTCCCTCAATTGTAGTGTGGCACACTATAGTATCATTTCTCCTCACTGAAATTGCAACCTTTAAACAGTCTAATCCAAGTGCTAGATTTGGCCGATGAATGACATTATTGGGAGTGATCTCAGGGTCAAGAAAATCAATGGTTCAGATTCTCTTACCGTAAGGTATTCAGGTAGTGGCATACAACCAATCAATCCCCAACGTGGTCCATCATATGTAGCCATGTGCTGCCACAGGTGCCCGCATGCCTGCCACGTTTGTCTGCTGACGTGTACCACCCTCCACTTTTTACCCTATCTTTAAGATCCGAATCCTACTCTTAAACTAATGAAAGAATTCATCTAATTGTCAAGGGTATTTTCGTCTAAGAGAAAAACAAAGGGGTATTCCTGTAATTTCATAAAGTAAAAGTGATAGAAGAAACGTAACAGCCGTTCATCCAACCGGCCCTCTGTCAGGCCCCGGCCCCACAGAAACAGACGCACTCTCACTCCCTCTCTTCATTTGAGTTTCATTTCGTCTTCATTTCGCATTTCATTTGGTCCGGGTTTGGGTTTTATGCAACCGGAATCTACCCCTTTCTCCCCGCATTTTGCTCCTTCTGCTCAAAGCGAAGGAGAAAGGGTTTCTGCAATCTCCTCAACACTTCCTCCTCCACTTAAAAGGTAAGCTATTTTCCTCTTCTCTTAGCTTTTCTACCTTGATTTTCTGCCATTTTCTATCATCTTTTCTCTACCTTTCTGTTGATGATTGTTTTCCACGTTAGATTGCTGGTTGTACCGATTTTTACTATGAAATAAGCTCCATTATACTGTGGGGATCTAGTTCTTGGACTTGTAACTGTCCGATCCTCGTGGTGGAATTGCTTTGGCCTTAGATCTAGGATGTTTTATCTTATTTTGCACCGATCTTCTGAAAAGTCTCCATCTTGATGATGATCGTTTGAAATTTAAAGAATTTTTGGAATTGATGCACTCTTTTTCGCTGTTGAACTGGTCTGAACCGAGGCAATTGGAAATTGAATGTCGGATCAGTGATCCATCTGCTACTGGTTGAGAGGCGATTGGGATTGGGGATGCTCTGAGAAGGTTACTTTACTTATTTCCTGGTTAGATGGATTCTTGCATGTTCCCGATCGTTTGACGTGGACTGTCAGTTGAATTTCCATTTGATCGTTTCTGTAGATCTGGTAGAGGGTTTCCAAGTCGCAAATCTCTTCTTGCAATCGTCTTTTGCTACTTCATGTGTGTGTCTGCTCATCTGATTGTCTGTTTTTCTTGGTTGGAGTTTATAATTAGAAATTGAGACATGCAATGCTGGGAAGTCGAGATTAGTGTCTGCAGAAGTAGGAATACTGTTTGTTCTGATGATCTAATGGACTTCATTGCAGTGTTATTACCGATCTTTTATTTGGTTGCTGACGAGTCATTTCTCTAGCTTATTCAATCTATCGGAACAATAGGCATAGCATTGCGTGTTGTGGAATCACTTGTTACCACAATAGTTGTTGCTGTACTCCCACCTGAGAATGTCCGAAATTGTTTTTCTGCATTGTCTTTATTCAAGTCGGAAGTAGTTAATACGCACTCAGACTTTTGTTTGGTATTATTTTTGCTGTTTCCTTAAGCATTTCTTACTTAATTGGTGTTTCGTTTGGGCTTGCCTGATACTTTGATTCATAGATTGAGAAGCTTGGCCCACTAATTGAAGTGGGTGAGTTTTCTAAATGGATCTTTCTTGAGGTACCTAATTTCAAATATTTTAATTTTCTTGAGATGGTTTTGTCCCATATATCCTCTTTGTACTAACAAGTTTCTGCTTTGAAATTCAAGTTTGTTATATATATTTTTTTGATCCTATGCTGAAAAATGCAATTTAAAAATGATGTGGAGTCGTTGAAAACCAACTGGCTTCCCTGAATGATGAGGAACACTAGGCAAAGCAAAAAAAGTTGGGAGCATGAGAAGGAAAATCCATCTGGTTGGCTGTATTATATAATCTGAGGAGTAAAAGGAGTTGGATGGACTTGTAAGAGCATTATGTTTCTTTGCTTGGTTAAGTTTAATGGAAACGAAGGATTATCTGAAGACTGGCCGACTGGCCAACTGGCCTTCAATCTCTGAGGTTCTAATCGTGTTCTGGAACTTGGAAGTAATAGAAGTTGAATTGCTAAACTTAAAATGCTAACACAACGAATCAACAAATATGGGATTTAATGAGTTAGATAGCAGTTGATTGCACTCAACTTCATTTGTTTGTTGTTTCAGAAGATGAAGAAGAGAAAGCTTCAATGGCTGATGTCAATTGCTTGACTGATTGATTCTACTCTTTATTCTACCTTTTAGAAGTGTGTATACCTTTATAAAATTCATAAACTAGAAATTGAAATTCTAAAACTACATGAGGACAACCAGGGTAACTTGGATGGCAACAATTAGTTTGATGAAAGATTTCCATTTGCTTGAGATCAATTTCGTATTGAATTGATTGCCTTTAAATTGCAGTCTGCTGTTTAGATCACTTCCATCATTTTACTGGAATGTGAGTCGTTTGGAACCGAGAAGGTTGTTAAGAGGGAAGATCACAACATCCAAGATTGGGTCCTTTCATAGTTTAACAAACTAGTGTTACTGTAGAGTTACTAACTCATAGTAATTGTTATATTATTTATTACAAGAATCAAATCTGGCATTGGTTCCTTGGCAACCTAACCTCAATTTTTTAGTGAAAGGTCAATTTCTCAGGACATTGAATCTTGAATGGTGTAAACTGAGAGAATTTTTCTTTTTTTTTAGTGAGGACTTATGGTGTTGTTTAATTCTGTGAACTTTACAGAGTAGATAAATTTTATGTTAGAATCTGGTCTGATGGTGGCTTATAATGATAAGTACTCTTGAGTCAGATTGTGGTTTGTAATGATTAGGATGAGTTATGGTGCTGTTTAATTCTGTCGCCATCTGCATTATTGTGCTTCTCTGAGTCATCTAGTCAGTTTGCAGGTCATATAGAGGTCATGTACACGATATTAATTGAATTGATCACATAGGTGTGGACCTTTGACGTTGCTGCTATTTCAGGGCTGGGATGAGAAAGTCCAGTTGTTAGATGGAAATGTTGTAATTAGAAGTAAATTTGTAGCTCAAAATAGAAACTTGAAGAAACCTTTGCTGAAGGACATGATATTTCATGAGAGTGCATGCTTTGCCTTGAGCCTTGTGGAGCATATTTGCTTATCTTCTAAGCAATAAGCAAGTTCCAAATCCTGTAAATTGAAGATGGTTGATTTGCATTCTCATCTGCATTTTTATATGATTTATCGCTGAATTCTTATTTCCATTTGCCCCCATTATTTACTGCTTGCATATAGTTTTCTTATGTGTGTATCTCTACAATGATGTGTTACGGGTGTCTGAAACACTTGGCTACTGATGCAGGCACACTATAAAGAATGGCTGACACCGAGGACATTCAGCCTCTTGTCTGTGATAATGGAACTGGAATGGTTAAGGTGAGGATAATTGGTCTGACATATTGTTTATATGCCATTCTGGAGCCATAGTTTTGCTTATTGTATTTATATATGCCATTTGGCTTCTTTTAACAGGCCGGATTTGCCGGAGATGATGCCCCAAGAGCTGTGTTCCCAAGTATTGTTGGTCGACCTCGCCACACAGGTGTTATGGTTGGAATGGGACAGAAAGATGCATATGTTGGTGATGAGGCCCAGTCCAAAAGAGGTATCCTTACGTTGAAATACCCCATTGAGCATGGTATAGTGAGCAACTGGGATGATATGGAGAAGATCTGGCATCATACCTTCTACAATGAGCTTCGAGTTGCCCCAGAAGAACACCCTGTTCTCCTTACAGAAGCTCCTCTCAACCCTAAGGCCAACAGAGAGAAGATGACACAGATTATGTTTGAAACCTTCAACGTCCCAGCCATGTATGTTGCTATTCAAGCCGTCCTCTCCCTCTATGCCAGTGGGCGTACCACAGGTCAGTAAGGAGGCTGTTTACAGGCATGGTTGCATGTACGGGATCTCAAAGCAATTTGTCTTTGATTGGCATTTTTGCATTTTTGCATGTTTTATTGTGTTTGAAAATAGACATCTGTGTACACTGATATATACTTGTGCATGCAAGCAGCAGCTGTATCCTTGTTAATCATTCTATAGGAAACAGAACGCTAGCCACCTTGTTGTTCTTTTATACTTTTTTTCATTGGGGGCCCATACATGTGCTACCTGTACCATTCAAATGCTGTTACTCTCTTTAATTCAGACATCATTTAGACAAGCTGTATATTTCAAAATATGTTTAAAATAGGAATTGTTAGCATAGATTCATCTAGTTGTGAGAACATGAGATTTGAAATGCCCGCAACTTAAGTGCATATATTATTTGATATGTATCGATCAGTTGTAAGCTAACATCGGTTGTTGCTTCAGGTATTGTGCTGGATTCTGGTGATGGTGTCAGCCACACAGTCCCAATTTATGAAGGTTATGCACTCCCTCATGCAATTCTTCGTCTTGACCTTGCTGGACGAGATCTGACTGATGCTCTGATGAAGATCCTGACGGAGAGAGGATACTCGTTCACCACAACTGCTGAAAGGGAAATTGTTCGTGACATGAAGGAGAAGCTTGCCTATGTGGCTCTTGACTATGAGCAAGAGCTGGAGACTGCAAAGAGCAGCTCATCAGTTGAGAAGAGCTATGAGCTTCCTGATGGTCAGGTGATTACCATCGGGGCAGAGAGATTCCGTTGCCCGGAGGTGCTCTTCCAGCCTTCTCTCATTGGGATGGAATCTGCTGGCATCCACGAGACCACGTATAACTCGATCATGAAGTGCGATGTTGATATTAGGAAAGATTTGTATGGTAATATTGTGCTCAGTGGTGGGTCTACCATGTTCCCGGGCATTGCAGACCGTATGAGCAAGGAGATCACTGCTCTTGCACCTAGCAGCATGAAGATCAAGGTTGTTGCACCACCCGAGAGAAAATACAGTGTCTGGATTGGAGGATCTATCTTGGCCTCTCTAAGTACCTTCCAGCAGGTAAGTCTCCCTAAAAATACTTCGGCCACTTTTTAACGTAGCTGCAGATCATGTCTATCTAAAAATAGTAAATCTAAATCTATCCAAAAATAATAAGGAAGCACAAGTAGGTACTTCTCTTTTATGCATGTTCCTGGACCTACATTCTGTATTGGGTCTGGACTGTCTAAATTGTGAGCCTGTGGATGAGCTGTAATTGCACTATCCAAACTATCTTTAATTGGCTGGTCTGACAGCTGCAAAGGAGAAACATTAATAGCCTGTTTAGTTGGTTGGAAGTGAATGGAAATTGATGCTTTCCATCCATTTCCTGCCAACCAAACATGTTAATGGGGCACATTCCGCGCCTGGAAGTTCAGTGGAATGATCCTTCCCTACAGGAGAAGACGTGGCCAGAATGTTTTACCAGTCTATGTGATGGTCCGGCTCTCCCAAAAGGCAAATAACTAGTGCCTAATGCATAGAAGCACTCAGAGGTTGCTTGGAAACCAAGCATTGCTTGAGAGCTGTTTAAGCGCTCTATAACAAACATTGATTGCGCAATGGTGTCCGCCAATTGAATTGTGTGGTAAATTTGTTGTGGCATCTGGTTTCCTTATGTGGCGCATGTTAGTTGTGGAGCTTGGAACAACTAATAGTACAGTGGTTTAATGTCCACATGGCCCTGAGAATGAGAACTCGGTATTTTTATTGGTATCTGAACCTTGTAGATAAGACGTTTATGTGTGCTTTTGTTTTTTCAGATGTGGATATCCAAAGGCGAATACGAGGAATCTGGACCATCTATTGTCCACAGGAAGTGCTTCTAGATTTTGGGAGTTGTTGTTTGCTCGTGCCTTTTGTGGTCCATATTTGTCTGGTTGAGGAACGGTCTGGTTTGCTTGTTTCGTTTGAATTTTTTCAAGAACCTCTCTTTCCAGCCTATATAGAATACTTAGATATATGTATGTGTACGTATACGTAGGTCGTGTTTCAAATTCCAAAGCCTTTGTTATTTAATTTTCACAAGTTTCTGAGATGCCAATGATGAGGCCACAGCCATTCTTCTGCCTACTACATTTTTGAGCTACAAATGCATAGCCTATATTTGTCTAGCCTTGACACAACATAAAACCAATGAATATGACAGGGAGAGAGGGAGGGACTAAAAATCTCCTGTAAACCTGCGGACATTGTATTTGGTGGTTAGAATGGCTGTTACAGTTGCTTAAATCCTGTGAGCTGTTACAGTTGCCTAAATCTGGTGATGGCTATGCGAGTCTTGACCGTCGTTTACCGACTTGCGCATGTTCCAAGCTATTTAGCCGTTAAGCACATTTAACCTTGTCATGTGTAAATTGCGGCAAATGACTGGTGGTCAACGTGTAAGACGTGAAAATTCCTTCTGCCAGCCGCATTTAAAGTTAATTTGTTTGGGTGTTCTGCCCAAAATAATCTTGCGGGACGAAGTTTGTCTGGATTGAGATGTGGAGGGATGACGGATTTGTCGGAGCCATGTGACCGAGAAATAAGATTTTACAATAATTTTGCCGGTACCGTTTATATGCTATTTGTGTATAGTAATAGTAGATGGTCAGTGGATGAGAACGTAGAAATAGAGCAGTCAAGTCTGTCAGTCTTGGATGATTGTAAGCCATGGGGTTTCTTTGTTCAGACATTGGCACCGTATGACATCCTTATTCGCTTGTATGATGTACAATTTGCAGATGAAAATGCATGGTATGGGAAAAAAAAATTGCTTCAAAAGAAAGAACTAAAATACAACTTATGTAGGCACAACCAACCATGGCAATCACCCCCTCCACCCGTTCCCAAAATTCGAGATGATATAAAGTCAAGGTGATTGTCGTAGGGTCCTGGATTTAGCAATACGCATCCATGCACGCACACAGTGACAGCGGATGTATGTCAATACTAAGTGATGGTGTTGCTGGCGTTGCTTGATTAAGTCATGTTCTTAGAAACCACGTTTGTGTGTCTTAAATGTTGACTAATGCACCCGCAAGCACTCTCGAACCCCTGACCCACCACCACAAGAGAGGTCCATTCTTGAGCCATTGAACTAGAAGGCCTTGGCTCAAAGCCTCAAACAAAGGTGCAGACTTGGGAGATCCCACAAACAAACAGCATGACGACTGACAAAAAACCAAGCATATGAGGGAAGGCACTATTTAATCATTTGAAAATACCAGGAATGGAAGCATGCACTCACCCATACCTCTTGAAGATTTTCAAACTTGTGAGCGTCCGGATTGAGACTCACTCTTGTGCTAATGTGCAAAACTCACACACCCAGACTACAACAATATCAAAAGCAGCTTGTAAGTATAAATAATTGGATACCCTAACCTATGTGACTTTCAGGATAGGAACCATCTGTTTTGGCTAAGATGAACGGTTCAGCTCATTAAAAAAGGGTGTCCCACCTCTACATTTACCACAAAGAACCAAGTTCGTGTGTGATAATAGTATCAACAGAATCATGCCACTAGGATTTGAGTTCGTATACTTGGGAGATATAGCCCAGGATCTGAGTTCGTAGACTTAGGAGACAATTGCTGAAATCTGAGAGCAGGAGGCTTCACAGGAAGTAGACCAACCCAAGCCTAGCACATTCATTCTCGGAAGGGAACAAAGTATAAGTTCATAATCGGGAATACATTGGCCAACCAAATATTCTTAAGATTCAGCAAATGATCATAAAAATTTTGAAAAAAATCAAGGAAAAATCATTTTTTAGATATTAGTTTCACTTTTTTACTTGAATTTTGAACAAGATTTATAAATATTATTTGACAATTTGACAAATTATTTGTAAAATTTGAGTTTTATTAGTTAAATCCATGCTAATTTCTTGAAATTTGAAAAAACTTATTTTTGGTCAGGAAAAAGTCAGGGCATAAAAAAGTCAAGACTTTTTCCAAAAAAGAAAATTATTCAGAGAATTTTATAAGTATGGAACGAAGTGGCTGATATATTAGCCAATTATAGTACGGACAATAAGGGGACTTCTATATGGTTGAATAACCCTCCGAACTTTCTTTGTGAACTATATGTCAAGACAAACGTAGTAATCCTATTTATCCTTTAGCTATCTAATTTCACCCCTCATCAGAAAATAAAATAACTGCCAAAAAGGGGCGCATAAATATCATGTCCTAAAATATTTGATAGTGTATTTTTCTATAAATTTTCAAATCCGAGCTCCTCAGACTCGTCAAGTGGTTTAAACATCCATTCGTCCATATTATTTTGAGAAAAAGTAGTGGTACAAGGATTTCAAGGAGTGGAATAAAGAGATGCACGTTAGAGGTACCTACAATAGTGTTCAAATATCAAAAATAGAATTGCCGAAAGACTGTTAACTAAGACTATAAATATTCCAAAATAGGCTATAAAAAGGGCAGCCTTAGTGCACCAAGCTCCCATGTATGCAGGGTCTGGAGAAAGGGTGGACTAAAATAACTGATTGAAAAAATTGCATTTGTTATAAATTCATACTAATCTACAGGATAATTTTAATTGTTATGTAAAAGGTTTATTGATGGTTAATGGCCCGAACCACATCCAATTAAGATTTAGATCCTAAAATATAGATCAATTAAGATTTTATGCACTGTAACTTGTGGCTTACTACAGCCCCTCGTTCTACCCTGACCAATCTTCTTCCCCGTTCTCAGGTCCTGAATTAGCCCTTATCACACCAAGAAACCCCTACCTTAACACTCCAAACAACTACCATACTACAAATAATCATGGGGTGAGAAATCATGGTCTCGTGACTTTGTAGGCCGTCTTGCAGTCGCAAGATCAATGGGCATGCAGGACCAAGAAACTCAGTTTTGCAATGGGGAAAAGAATCATGGATTAAGTTGTTCTATAATAGCAAAACTTTTGCAGGCTACTAGCAACGTAGGAACACATAAAATTATTCAACCATAGATAAAATAGCCTCAGAAGCTTGGCTGCTTGGTCTAGAATAACTTTACCTATATTTTAAGACGAGTTTTTTGTGGTTTGACATACATGTACACGTAAGTACATCCAGGAATGCGTCCATTAGAGGTGTATATATAGATAGACTAACAACAGAAAGACAAGGCTTTTAAAAGTTTAGTTTCTAAACATTGGTCAGATTGCCAAAGTCAATGGTATCCCGACAAGAAAAATTAGAAGACAGGTCCTTTTGGAGATCCAAATTATTTCATCTGTTGGTTCCGTCTTAGATAGTCTATTGCTCAAACTCTCATGCACCAAACAACAGTAACACTCAAGTTAGACCTTTATTTTTTGAACTATTTGACCCATCCATTCAGCACCTCGAAGCAATGAAAGCTTGAATCATTAAACAAAAAGGAATTTTGGCATGGCCTAGTAGATGAATGGTCTAGATCACCAAAAACAATAGGGTCTTTCTCAAAACGAACAAGCTGAAAATGATAATTTGCACTTTTACTCCAATATATTGTTCTCGCCATACTTCCAAAAGAAAAAAAGAAAAGGACAGACTGTTTCCACATATTCTCATTCAAGGAGCCCATGGCCGGTGGCAAAAACTCCAACTGACAAGATTGATAGTAGGTCAAATCTTGATGGTCATTGGTGAGAGACATACATATATGCCAGTGGCAGTAGGGAAACATATTTCTGGACATCAATTAAGAAACAGAAAAGGTCTACTAGTAAATGATATTGTAGGTCATTGGTGAGAGACATACATCAAGCATTCAGCATGTATTAAGTTTATGAGGTATCATCAAAACTCCAAAGAATAGTATGGCACATATTTTTAGTACTGTGGCAGCAGCAGACTAGTTGTGACCTCTGCATGTGCTGAATATGACTCTCTGCAACTCATGTATAAAAATTGGGAATATTTCTGAGACAGAATAATAAAGTAGCATGAAACTGCACCAATATAGCTTCATTAGTCTCCAGTGTTCAGCAGAACTGAATGAAAAAAAAAAAGAAAAAGAAGTGAGATAGCACAGGGAGGTGCTCAGATGAGACTTGGGTACTCTATAATATTTGCAGTTGTTCCAGACAATTTCTATCTTTATTCATAGATTTTCCAAAACAAATAGCTATGCCAACAGCCACCTAAGCAAATATCTCAAATATAGAAACAGGCAACATGTATTGGACAGCCTAGAGAATGACAAGTTGATCACATTTCAAATGATATATAAATTAGCATAGGCTAAAATTATTATATAATTAAAGAAAAACAAACATAGCATGAAATTAATAAGATAGAAATCCAATGAATCAGACCTGAAACTTGTTGATAGCTGATCTATCGCGATATAAAAGAACAAGCATGCATTTCTCCAGTAACTTAACACCCTCCTCATAGGTCAGGTCCTCACACCATTCGTCACGAAGGATTGGTCGTGCAAGGTGGTTACCAAAACCAGTTGCCACGTGGTTGTCATTAAAATGTACACCAATCATATTAACCTGTACAGTGTCAATAATCAGGAACTCTAAGAAGTCATAGCTATTGAAAGATTAGATTAAGAAACAGTTCCAAGTAATGTTTAAAAGTTCACTCTTAGTCAAGTACTCGTGAAGTTCTTAACTGGCTAACTTGCGGATGTATCTTTCATTAACCAAAGTATATCAAAACAAGGTCAACTCTGGCAACAACAAAGTTGGTGTGAGTACTAAGTACTGCTTTGTGTCTATAATTGGAAGGAAACATGTCTAGAAAAAAGGTATTACCATGCCAAGATACTTCTCTCCATTTTTTATCCCACCAATAACAAGTGTGTTCCAGAGGGGATTAAAGTTGTTACGCTTGTTATACAGCATCCGATTCAAATAGCTGTGAACCTGTTTAGGTCTCAAGGAATTGCTATCATCCCACATATTGTCATGTAAGCTGTGTTCAGAAAATGCTGAAACCATCGAAGCCTTGAAAAGTAAACTATCAAAGACTGCTGCAATGTGCAAATTACTAGTCAATTTGAAATAATGAAGAATGCTTGTACCCCACATTCTCAGAAAAAAAAATTTTGACAGAATTTACAAGATTATAAGCTTACATTAGCTCATCAAGATTGAGCAAGATCTCTTGAAAATCACTTATTTCCCCACTTGCACCCAGGATGGAATGTTTACCAATAGCCTTAATTCGCTCCACACTCTTGTATAGTAGAGTAGATCCATAGGAACCTGTAATCCCACAAATTAAAATGGAATGAATATAAAAGGAAAAGTTCGTGCTTAATTAGCTATCGCAGACAGAAATGACAATTTAACGTCGACAAAAAGCTAACAAACACATAATAGGTGTAAATGAGTCCAAACCTCAAGCTATTTTGCAGAACTCCAAGTAAAACATCTGACAAAACAATCTATAGGAAGAATCCACTGACAATGTATTGCATCATCATGGGTGTGAGCAACTACCCCATTTGGTAAGGTGCTTTGTTTGCCACTATGTGAGGTACAATGTATCACAATTTACTCTTTGAAGTTTTCAAATTACCATTGGTATCGCATAAAAACCATCATGGTTCACTGGAGTAAACATGACAATAGGTTAGGTGATTTAACTGATTTTATGAATTCTCTGTCGTGGTTGTTTTTACTTTAACATATTCATTGTTCTATTTCACTTCAATTTGTATCTCCCAGTGCATCTTTTCCCCACAGATTCCAACTATATGTAGTCTAGTTTGCACTACCATCGGTGTCATTCCTATGTAACTTGTTTTCTGCATTGGTGGTACCTAGTATGAACTACTATTACCTGGTCATAACAGTATGTCATTAGAAAGCCACCTGGAGTTTAAAATAGTGTCAAATTAAAAAGATTCCTCAAAGGCATGAATCCCAACTATCAATGTAAAAACTCAAGATCAACCCACATGAGTGCTTAAGCTTCACAGATGCTAGAGGCAGCTGCAAGCAAGAAGAGAAACGAATATAAGAAATAAACTATTTTTAGACCCACAAGATGGCACTGGCAACAATGGAATCCAGTAACAGCTGCCTAACAAGAAGAGTTGCTGCATCTACATAAATACCATTAATGAGAATCCCCTAAATTGCAAAGAGCCCTTGAAAATATTGTATCGTTTTTTATCAAGTGCATTTCTTTTTCGGTCAGCATTGACACTTTACCTTACATTGACTCAGCATCGTTTCTTGGGCTAAATAAGATCCTACATCATCAGTACATTGGACCTTTCAAGGGGCAAACTAAAGCCTCCTAGATGGATTAGGATATATAGCCTATAATGGTGGGAAGCCACTTGGCTAGATATTGGCAGTTAGAAAATCATCTACAATTAGGAAACTTAAGAGATCACACCATAGCTTGTTGTAGCTTAAATTAGAAAGACTTATAAAGAGAGAATAGTCCCAGATGCTTCACAAGAAGAGTAGCTGCATCTACATAAATTCCATCTTGTATGGGAAGTTATGGGACTTATGAAACTGCTTATATAAAAAAAACAAATGGAAATTGCTTGAATGGGTTTAGGAAACTACCTAAGGCTTAGAAATTGCTACTTGAGAAACATCCAACTTTAGGAAGCCAATATTTGAAAAGTACCTAAGTCTTACAAGCAATTATTTAGATTAGGAAAATATTGTTTTAGGAAGTTGCTATACTCTTGTATTAGTCTAGGAAATTGCTTATGATGGGAGGCTGTTCCCAATCTATTTAAACTGCCTTGTAACACGAATAGAATAGAGTATTTGGACGTTTTTTCATTAAAGGAGTTAGATATTTCACTACTTTCTTTCGTCTTCTATATCTCTTGGAGGGATCCTAAAGTGGTGAGGTGCCTAGTTTTGTATCTTTAAGGTGGTGATTCTTCTGTAGCTTGAAAGTGGTGAGCTAGTTCTATCATTTAGTTCTGTATCTCTATGGCAGTGATTCTTCTATATCCACAGAGTGGTGAGCTAGTTCTCTACTTTAGTCCTATATTTCTATGATGGTAATTCTCATGTATCCTTAGAATGATGAGCTGTTTTAATCTATCCTATTATCTAGTATCAAATTGGTACAAGGGTACGTTTCCAATGGCATTTCGAGCACAACGCGTGAATAGAACTCCTTGTATTTGAAAAAATGTTCAATAGTATGAAGCCAATCCAGGAATTCATCGGGTTACATCCTTCCTTCAAACTCAGGAATGTTCACTTTCCTTACCTAAAAAGTGAAAATCATGCTACCTTTGAGGAGCATAGTTGTTTTATGAAGATCTCCCATTTGAACCATGACTTCTTGCAGAAAAAGAGTGATAATCGTCTAAACCACTCTTAGATAATTCAACTTCTAATTTTTCACCTCCTTGATCTACGCATTCTTGGAGTTCGTGACTTGGAGATGGATAACCTAAAGAGATAAATCAAATGATTCCAAGAACGCCTAGAGCAATATGATCAATGTAGCAATCATGGTGACCGAGGAGGTGAAAAATCAGAGGTTGAATCATGTAACAGTGGTTCAGACGATTCTCACTCTTTTTCTATAAGAATTTGTGGTTTAAATGGGAGATCATTGTAAAATAACAAAGCTCTTAAAAGGCAGCACGATTTTCACTTTTCAGTTATGAAAGTGAACATTTCTGAGTTTGAAAGAAGAATGTAACCCAATGAATTCCTAGATTGGCTTCATACTATTGAATGGTTTTTCGAATACAAGGAGTTCTTAGACAATACTAAGGTAAAGTTAGTTATTCTTAAACTTAAAAAGTATGCTGCTTTGTGGTGGAAGAATATATATATACAGCACGTGAAAAAAAGAGTAAGATTTAATTTTGGGAAAAGATGAAAAAAGAGTTGAAAAGATGGTTTTTGCCTGAAAATTATCATATGGACACATTTCAAAAATTCAAAAATTAAAGCAAGAAACCATGCATGTTGAAGAATATACTGCTAAATTCAATTTATGTTAACATGTGATAAGGTGGAGCCAAAAGAGCAAACCATTGCACGTTTTTTAGGTTGTTCAAAAAAGATATTGGAGATACAGTACTAGTCTTTCAATGATGTAAGAAAACTTGCTTTAATTGTGGTAAAACAACAAAAAAGAGAGTTTCAAAAAGAGGTGTTTTCAGATTTGGTAAAGAGGAAATTCTTCCAATCCTAGGAATGTTTCTTCTTATAACCAAACACCTAATACAAGATTGCAAAAGCCTCAAACCAAGGGTGATGAAAACAAGCAATCCAGTTGCTCAATTTCAAATTCGAGTAGATGTTTTAGTGTCAAGGTTATGGACATATAGCCTCTGAATGTCCAAACCGTAAGGTGATCGCATTAGTGGAGGAAGATTCTGAGCTTAAAAACGAAAAGAACTCTTAACCAAGCAATGCCAAAGAAGAAGATATCACTTATGCTGATCAAGGCAATCTATTGACGGTGCAAAGAAGCTTAAGTAGTGTCCATGAAGATGATGATAACTGGCTACACAACACTCTTTTACACTACATGCATGTCCAATGGCAAGGTATGCAATGTTATCATTGATAGTAATTCATGTTAGAATGTTGCCTCTACTAAAATGGTCAACAAACTAAGCTAAAGGCATAGCCTCATCCTCAGCCTCACAAGTTTAAGTGGCTGAAAAAGGGACATTAATTAAGATAACTCAAAAATGCCTTATTTCTTTTGCTATTGGTAAAAAACATAAGGATGAAATTTGGTGTTATGTAATTCTTATGTAGACTTGTCATTTACTGTTAGGTTAACCTTCGCAATATGATAAAAGAGTATAGAATAACAGTTTTAGAAACGCTCTCTTTTTTTTTTTAAGAGACAATTGTTTTAGCACCATTAAAATTGGAGATATATTTTGAGATAGTTCATCTGAATAGAAAACATAAAATTAATCAATTTGTTGAAGTATTGAATGCTAGCATTGTTATCTAAGAGGACCCAAAAAGGTACACCCCAGATTTTCAAAGATTTTTACTTGCGAAGACCCTAAAATTGTGGCGAATAATATCAACCAAAGTTCTTGGGGCTCCAACCTTATGGGTGTACTAGGTGCAGGCAACTTGGGGACGAGTACTTTTCAACCAGGGGACAATGACAGGAGAGTGTCTCTAATTCAAAAGATCAATATGGATCAAAGGATGACAAAATTGATTTAAATTGGGCATCCTAGATCAGTCTATTTTGGGCGTCTTAGATTCTCAAGAAATGGACGACTTAGATCATCAAAGCATGAATATCATGGATCAATAAGAATAGACATCTTGGCGCAATGGTAAAAGTTGTCGTCATGTGACTTTGACGTCATGGGTTCAAGGCGTGGAATCAGCCTCTTGCAAAAATGCAAGGTCAGGCTGCCTACTTTAGGCCATTGTGGCCCGCCCATTCCCTGGACCCCGCATAGGTGGGAGCTTCGTGCATCGGGGGCTGCCCTTTTTATCTTGGTAGTTAAAGATGGATGGCTAGGATCACCTATAAATGGACATCTTAGATCTAAAAAAGGTGGACATCTTGATCACTCAGTGGAAAACATCTCATGGTCAACTCCAGCACATTCCTATTTTCCTTGATTAAAAAGTCTTCATAAAGTTTACCTTGATTAAGATGTGTTGACTAGTCAAAGATCTTAGATCAGCCAAAATAAGGAAACTTCTTGTATGAGAAGTTATGGAACTTAGGAAGGCTGCTTGTTTGACAAACATGTGTATAGAAATTGCTTGAATGGGCTTAGAAAACTACCTAAGACTAAGAAATTGTTATCTAGGAAACACCAAGTTAAGGAAACCATTGTTTGGAAAGTACCCAAGTCTTAAATGCTATGATTTAGTTTAGGAAACTATTGTTTTAGGAAGTTGCTATAGTCTTGTGTTAGTCTTGGAAACTGCTTATGATGGGAGGGTCATTCCCAATCTATTTAAACTCCCTTGTAACATGAAAGAATAGAGTATTTGGACGTTTTTTTCACTAAAGGAGTTAGAGATTTCTCTACTTTCTTTTGTCTTTTGTATCTCTTGGGGGGATCCTAGAGTGATGAGGTGCCTAATTCTATATCTTTAAGGTGGTAATTCTTCTATATCCTTAAAGTTGTGAGCTAGTTCTATCCATTAGTTTTGTATCTCTATAGAGATGACTCTTCTATATCCATAGAGTGAATGAGTGATGAGCTAATTCTATAATTTAACCCTGTATCTCTATGGTGGTTGGTCTCCTGTATCCTTAGAGTGATGAGTTATTTTAATCAATCCTATAATCTGGTATTAAGAAGAAACCAACCAAGTCTGACTTGTGAAATATTCAATAATACTAACAACACCATGCAAGGCTGCCTAATCTTTACAAGAGAACATTAATCTTAAAGAAACCTTTTCAAAGCAAACACCTGCAAGGGTACAGGTCAACCAATCAAAGGCAATAGAACTGTTCCTACAGATGTCTCTCTGCTTAGGGATGGAAAAGCAACTAGGCTTATCACAACCTTGTACTAAATAATTTGGTCACTAATAGAAGTTACATCATGATAGTTGACCATTCTGAAGATTAGAAAAAATATTCAACAAATGACACTGCTAAAGAAGGGACAATCAGCAGACAGTCAGGCACCATCACCACACAAAAACCTTTCTTCAAATAAACCACAACATTATTACCGAAACTTGATGAAACACAACTTTCCGGATACAACAGTAAACCTAAAGTAAGATATCTCACCTATGGCATCGCCTTAACTTCAGATGAAATAATGTTAGGACGCATACGTATTTGTGTGATTCCTCTAGAAGTCAGCAGTACTTTACTGCCTTTCACATGAGAAGAAATGCCATTCAAACAATGAAGCATGTTCCCAAATTTCAGGAATCGGTAAGAAGACAAAGTTTAGCTATCAGTTTAGCTTCCACCATTATGTTCCAAGTGATCTTTGATCCAAGAGGTATTACAAGCTTTGACATGTACTGAATCCCATTGTCACAATCAAATTAGCACCACACTCTTTTCTTTAAATATTAATAGCATGAGCCAGAGGACATGTCATGCAGAAAATTTCAGTTTAATTCAATGAGATCAGACAATCTCCAGACATGTCGTGAATGAAGAAGAAGACACCAAAAACTGATATCTAACCTGGACACCATCCATCATATTTCCCAGAAAAAAAAAAGAAAAGGTGCAGGTACCCTACTTCAAGACCACAACAGATGACAGATTTCTCAGATTAATATCATGACTAGAAAAAAAGAAATCAAACTTGCTGGAATTTGCACCGGTATTCATAAACAAGACAGAAATATATTACATAATTTAAAAGAGAAGGAAATAATTGTAAGTTCGTATGTCCAGTTTCAACATTATGCCTGAAGCACACCTCCCATATCAGCAGCCATGAGAATTCCATCTTTGTATTTGATTGCTATTACTGATGTGCCAGTGACATACGGATACCTGTAAGAACTCCACTTAATTAGGACTTTTTCACTCCCTTGTATCTTAGAGTAAATAAAATGACAACAAACACTACAACAATCCAAAATAGGAAAGACCTTCATGAATTATCCAATGTTAACACTAATACCTAATTCACAAATGCAAATAGGATTTCCTTCGGACACACGGAACGAAGAACATTAGCATATTTAGACGACTTTTTTGCGCAATTTTCATTATGAAAGCACCCAAAAATAGGCTTCTTCCATCATGTACATTCGTTGGGGTAAACTAAATGCAGAATCAGTCCCAAAAGCTAGTAAGTAAATCTAATACCCAAGAAAAGTCTTCCGACCCAAAACAGATAGATAGTGAAAAGACAGGAGAGTCAAAAGGTAGATTGAAGACTTACAGAGTCCTCTGCGAGTCGATTTGAACGGTTTCCGCCCCCTCTACAGCAAATGACTACAGATATCACGAGAAGAATACTCAGAATAAGATCTATGAAGGAAAAGAGAGACGACGATGGAGGTAAATGGAGAACTTACGTTCATTTTCAGGAGGATGTGAAGAAGAGCTGATTAAACTCTAGAATGGTAGAGAAGAAATGGAGAAGAATCGCCAAATTGATCAAAAATCGGAAAGAGAAGCGTTTTCCCCCTCGTTACTCTTTAGGGGGACGAAAACTGGCGGCCTATGCATAGAGAAGACACGATTTAACTGAAATTGCAAAATGACCAAAATACCCTCCCTAGACGAACTACGGAGGGAGCACTTTTTGATACTTCCTAGATGATACTTCCTATTGATAATTACTTGTTGAGCTTTGGGTATGCAAATAACAATCAATATATTAGGTTACGTGAGTACTGCTTCGTTAACTAAAAGGGCAGCCTTGGTGCACGAAGCTTTCGCTTATGTGGTGTTCAAGAAAGAAGCGGACTAAAAGAGCTTAAAGTACACAGCCTTATCTTGCATTTTGTAGGAGGATGTTTCTACACCTTGAACCTTGACTTCAAGGTCACACGACGATAACTTTTACCGTTACGCGAAGGCTCCCCTTCGGCATTGCTTCTGTACCTACTATTTACAATTTGGGTTTTTTTCTTAAATTTTTTATTAGATATATGTTTGTTCACTTATAATGGACACCTAATCCAGCAAGAACGTTGTGAGCATGTGGAAATTGTTTCCTCTACTAAGAATGGAATTTCAAAGTCAAGAAGAGTTTATTGAGTATGTCTATGAGTTTGCAAAATCTCAAGGATGCATAATTTGTATTAAGAGATACAGAGAGACAAAAATGTTACCCTTGGGTGTGTCCATAGGAACACTCGAAAGATTTCTTCCAATCTCCATAAAAAGGAGGCATGCACACGACTAATGGATTGCCCATTTAGACTTTATGCTGCAAGGACTAGTGATGGTTCATAGAACCATAAGATAAAAGATCATAGGCATAACCATAAACCTTCAGATGACATATCAGGCCATCCCTTAAGTTGTTAGTTTTTATATATTAAAAGTATGAGTTTGCTGGTCTGGAATCTCCTTAGATATTTCTTTGAGGCAAAAGAATGCAAATTTTCAAGCCATAGCAAGAGATGTCTACAAGTGCATAGAAAAGCTAACAGGCCATACTCCAATTCAAGCATTATTTGATGAACTTGCCCACGTTGGTTACTATTACAATATAAAGTATGATAAAAGAGGCTGTTTGACACGCATATTTTTTGCTCGGCAAATCAATTACACTAAACAAGAGTTATCAAAATGTATTTGTGATGGACTGAGATGCCCTTATTTGATATTGTTGGAGTGATGAGCTTTCATACTTCTATTCATCCTTTGCCTTTCTACAAAAAGAGGAAGAAAGAAATTATGAGTGGTTTTGAAAATGTTTCATAATATGTTAGGTGTGTTAGGCGCAGCAGTTAGGATCCAAATCACATAGAAACGTAATCACACACAGAATAAAAAAAGGGTTTACATGGTTTGGCTATGTATAGCCTACGTCCACGAGAGGAGGAGGGGAATATTATTACTATGAGAAAGGATTACACTTGCTCTGTTCTCTTGAATTTGGCTTTGCCTCTGGTCCTATTTATAGAGGCCAGAGGCGGTGAAAAGTTTCCTAATAGGATTCTAATCCTACTTTCCTTTTGCAAGATTCTTCGACCATGATTATGGGGATGGACGTCATCAAGGTGGTGTTACCCAACCAATAGTACCAATAGTAATTGTATCTAATGGGAGTTGGCCTTAATAAATGCCCACCACCAAAATTGCTAGGACGGCAAAAAGAAGACGGTTATGACGCAACCATCTTAATCAAATAAATCTAAGGCAGCTACAAAAACACGTTCTTATATAATATAATTTAATAAGATAGTTTTTTAAAAACATCTTAAAAAATTATTGGAGGGAGTTAAATTTTTTAAAGATTTTCGTGGGAAGAACTTAAGAAGATGATTAGTAGGAATCATATTGAAAATTCCCATTTAAGAAGATGGTTAGAAAAATTTATCTTGAAAAAGTCTATTTAAGAAGATGGTTTGAAAAAGTATCTTGAAAAATACTGCTTAAGAAGACAGTTAGAAAAAATCATGTTAAAAAACTTGATTAAGAAAATAGTTTAAAAATTCTAATTAAAAAGACAGCTAAAATGCCATCTTAAATAATCCAGATTAAAAAGATGGTTAGAAAAAACCGAATTAAGAAAATGGTTGGAAGAACCATCTCAAAAAACATTGATTTAGAAGATGGTTATATGTCTTAAAAAAAGCCATGATTAAGAAGACAGTTTTTCAAAACCTACTTAAGAAGACTATTGTAAAAAATCGCCTTAAAAAACCTTACATGATATGAAGATTTCACACCTCTTTTCTTTCTTCTCTCTTGTTAGTTTGTCTTCATCCAGCTGCATCATACTACAAAGCCTGAAGCTCATCTAGTTGCATTTTGGCTATGGCTAGCTTTAACTAAAAACCCAAGGACTAGAGTGGATCAACCATATGGTTTGTTTTCAAACTTGTACTATCTCAGGTAATAGAAGTGTGTAAGTTTTCTTCCTTGTCTTATGTTTTATTTGTGTGATTATGGGTAAAAATAAAAATAAAAAAAATCTAAAGTTTCCCATCTATCATGCATGTTTGAATCCATCTTTCTATCCCAACTTAGAGTTGAAAAATCTCCATACATAATGAGTCTTTTCCAATGTTTTCTTCACACACATAATGTTTGCTAAAGACGGTTTCAGGAAACTGTCTTGAAAAACTTGCATTTTAAAAATTGTTTTTCAAAACCATCTTATTAAGTTCTTCTCGTGAAGGGGCTCAATGCTGGATAATATGATATGTCAAAAATCATGACAATAGAAGGACTAACATCTCACAAATTGGTGTTTTTCATTTTAGATTGTTGTTTACATAAAGTTTCTAAATCATCTATTCTACTTTTTGTGATTAAAAGTACAAATTACCATGTGCCTTTTGAACCAGTTGGATTGTCAAATCAGAATGCTGTTTAAGCTACTAAAAATTCAAAGCCCATGCAATGAAATGAACCATTAAGATCATTCAAAAGGGAGTTTCTTCGTATTAAGATCATTCAAGTGCCTTTTAGCACTTTGGTGCATATAAAACACAAAAAAATCATTCCTCTATTTATGTATCACTTATTATCAAATAACGATTGGTCTTGTTAGATAAGATCTGTCAGAGAAATTATCAACTAAACAGATCTGCATTATCTTTGGTGCTTACAATATGTCATTTCTATATAAGCATATTTGTATCTCTTTAAAATCAACCAATTCAGTAAAAATGTGGATTCTATCATGGTATCAGAGTTATGGTAAAGATCTTCATCTCGGATCAAATCTGTCACCCCCGATCAGACTTTCCCAGATCAAACTTTTTTTTTTTTTCTTCTCCTCTCAATCTCTATCGGTCTCTCGTCTGCTTTTATTCCTCCACTTGACCTATCATCTCATGCCCCTGCATCGCTAGTTCTAGCACAACTCTTTGAATTGAGAAAAGCTACGTGACTCCTCGCTTGCCAGAGCAGAAACAATGTATAAGCACCGTGGTGGGGATGAGTGTTTAATGGCTTGTCGTCATCGAAGCATTCCTCATCTGTCACGATCTTTGCCAGTCGACTCGATCCAATTAGAAAAACAAGACCACCCCCTGATTCCTTCGAGAAAGGTTTAGGAGATAGCCGAAACCCACCAACCCCAAGAGATTGCTTCTCTCTTTGACCGGTTAGCCATCAGTCCTCTTGCCAGAGCAACTGAGTCTAAAAGCACCTCACAACGCCTCCTTCAGGCCATTCCCCGACTGTTCGCTTTGTTTATCCAGTGATGTCTCACTGGTTCTGGTCAAGCGATAGCTGGGCTAGCACTTCCTGTACCAATAACCTCTTATTTGGTTCCTACATCATCGATTTTGCTGAATCCGGCGTGGTTTACATGGTCGGAGGCAGAGTTGGTTTGTGGAGAGCATTTATCAAAGGCCCACGTATAGGCCAATTAGCCATTTTAGTAGTTCAATCGCATCTGGGTACGTTACTTCACTGGTTCGGATGGTACGGATTTAATCTCGGATCCTTCTTCACCATCCTACACGCGTACGGGTAAGGAGGGTCCTACTACAGTTAGCGGAGTGCCGCGGGACGAACAGTAGTGACGACGGCGCAACCCGGATGTACAGCCGCATTAATGATGATGTTCGGGAAACGACTCCTGTCCGGCCATTGCAACGGGATCGACGTCTATAATGGCCTTTTGCGTGGTATCACTGCCATTACTTCCGGCTGTTGGGTGATTGAGCCACGGGCCGCCATCATCTGTGGCATCATCACTGCAGCTGTGCTCATTGGATGCAACAAAACTCGCAGAGAAATTGAAGTACGACAACCCACTTGAGGCTGCCCAATTGCATGGTGGATGTGAGGCTTGGGGGAGTCATCTTTACGGCTCTATTTGCATGGGAGCACTACGTCAACGAGGTGTACCCGGGCCATCTCGGTAGGCCCCACGGACTCTTCTTGGGCTGGGGAGGAAAATTATTGGCCACCCATACTATTCAGATTTTGGGGATCATGGGATGGGTTAGTGTTTTGACAAGAACACTATTTCATGTGATATTAACTTTGTTGGTGTAATGGGGGACAACACCGTTGTTCCCTTCCTCCTCTTCCTCGTGACTTGGGAAATCATCCACGAAACACAATGGATAGCCACCAATGATAGGGCCGTATTTAGCCCAGTGATCTAGACCGCCAAATGCTACATGGCATGTTGACTTAACTAATAACAAATCACCATCGTCCCCACAGGCAATATTAGTAAGCAAGGGTAGGTTACTCTACGATCACAGTCATTGTGAAGATCTTCGTCTTCAATCTTGTCAATCGATTTGTCGATCTCCGATCTTGTCTAGTGTATACACAATTGTTAATCTCCGATCTTGTAGATTGCATCTATGATTGTTGATATTTGATTTTATTCTTTTCATCACCTATTTAACGTAAACTGCCTTGCCAATCATGGAATTCATCCTCAATTGATTATTACGTTTGTGCTGTTCCATCTGAAGTTTAATGCTTTTCCAACATTTAGAATGCCCAAACCCCCTAAATTCTTAGATCAATTGCGACGTAAAGGTATCACTGCTCATACACAAGGGAGTTGTGTCATCTAATTTCCTTATCAAGTGATCAATCTTATGAAAGTAGTTAGAAAAGCCTTCAATCTAACATCTTTTGGTAGATTAGGCATCTACCTACCATTAATGGTCTGAAAATTCTGATGGACTTCCTTGAATTGCTTTAATCGTCATTCTATTTTGCGATTAGTACTTAAAGATATAATGCCCATTACTAAGAATTTTTATACAGTGAAATGCAATTAAGTTGGGTTCATTGAAGAAGACATTGTCGATTTTGAATCTACTTTCGACGATAAAGGAAGTTTGGACTGACTTGAGATTATACTTTAGTCAATTATTAAGGAAACAAATTTTCAATTACAACATTTAATCAGCAGGCTAATGCCAAAATTATCTTTGCATCCGGAGGTAGACAACTTTGGCATTTCACTTGTCCAGCTTCGAGTCATTGTTTACCCGATTAGATTTAGGAGAGCATATGATTCGTTTGCTTTTATAATTCTTTACTTGTACCAGCAAAAGTAAAGAATAAATAAATAAATAAACCCCCAAAAATTAAAAGATCATCCCCTGCTCAGAAACTTTAAAGTGTTGGTGGTGTTTAAGATGGAGTGAGCTGTGTTGAAATAAGATGAGAAGTGTCTGTCGTACTTGAGCTGGTTGAGATGAACTGATATCTCCTCATCTTATTACCAGTGGTGCTTGAATGAATTCAAATGAAAATCATCTTGTGTTAGCTTATTCTGAGTGGTGCTTGGAATGAGTTGAGATGAAAATAATTTTATCCCAGCTCATTATTAATGTCTTGCATATCACTTCGTCTCAAACTTCATTGTTGAATGCGAAGACTACTCGAAATGTAAGTGTCATTTCTTCTCATCCCAAAATTCACGGCCATTCTTGTTTTTTACTTGAGATAAAAATAAGCCATATAATATCAATAACTCGTGCCCTCCAACTCATCTCAATCTAGCTCAATTCATTTCATGCCAAATTAAAGTCATCTCAACCAAGCAGTCAAGTTTTCTTAACCTAGATCTCCTCTCATTTGAACTGAGCTCAGTGCAGCTCAAGCATCACTAATACCATGTTAAATAGCTGGTGTTTCAGGCCATTGATCACTTTACACTTAGTACTTCGAGAATCGTTTTCCATCGGATCATCTTAACCTTTGCATCCCTTAAAGATTTTTCTACCCTTATTTGCAGCCTTTAGAACCGTCCGTTTAGGATCATTAGATGAAAATTTTGCGTGGATGGGCCATCTAAGATGGTGGCAATAGATGGGAGAAAACCCGGTATCCCATTGAACATTTTGCTCCTGTACGTACTGAATTACAGACGCAAACGGGCTGGCAGTCTACAAGAGGAGTGATTCGATCTGATTGACAGAAGACAATCATCAACGGTTCAAGATCCATGATGTGTTGGTACTTAGCGGGCCCAGCACTTGCAGGTGACGATCGATTAATGATACTGAACCATGTTTTGGATGCCGTTCATCTCGCGCTTCTTTCTCACGTTCGTTTGCGTGCCCGCCTCTCGCAGTCACCGGCACGGGGAACGTCACACCTTGTGCGTATTCTAGCTTCCACATCCTTAATCTAGCTAACCTGCACAACAAATGACACAAGTGTACGGACTGATGACGATTGGCCATGTACCAAGACAGGAACAGAGAAAATCGAAACCGCAATTCCCTCATATTCCCTTTATAAATTTGGGGAAATCTAGGGTTTTCTTAATCTCCTCTCTCTCATCATGTCCATGCAGATTTTCGTCGTGGATTTTTCATCAAACAACATAAGTGCCTGTAAGTCTGCTACTTTTTGATGTTTTTCTTACCTCTAGATCACCTTGAAGAGTTTTCTGGAGTTTATTTGCTAATACAACTTGTTGGAGCGATACCCTGAGCTACAATCTCGTAGCTCCTTGTAATTCACAGTGGAGTTTTATTTCTTCAATTCTCATTCTCTTTTGGCAGATTGTTTTCAACCATAGATCCCGTTTTTTCTGCTATTTGGTGGTTAACATTAGGGTTTTATTTGGATATTGTTGGTGGGTTTGGCTGGAGATAGACTGTTAGCTAATTAGCGATTTTAGCCTATGTAATGGCAGCTGAATAACCGTGGATTTTGTTATTTTTGGGAGTTGTTGTGATATAAATTGAATAGTACTTCTAAGCAGAATGGATGGGAATTTATCCGGGGGGAATATGATTTCTGGTCATTATGGGGTATTGGATTTACAAGGACCTTTGCGTGCTCACCAGCAACAGCAACAACAACACCCACACTCACTTCATCAGCAGCATCTCCAAGATGTGTATCCTCTCTCTGGCTGTTCACATCTCGTGCATGAGAGCGAGCAACCACCGTTGGGAGGGAGTCATAGAAACACTAAGAGTTGTACCAGTGATGAGGATGAGCCTAGCTTTAATGAAGACGATGGTGGGAAGGGGAAGAAGAACTCCCCGTGGCAGCGTATGAAATGGACGGACGGAATGGTGAAACTTTTAATCACCATCGTTGCTTGTATTGGGGAAGATACTGGGCCAGACTGTGGAAGGAGGAAGCTTGTTCTATTGCAGAAGAAGGGGAAGTGGAAAGCCGTCTCGACGGTCATGGCTACTAGAGGATGTTATGTTTCGCCACAACAGTGTGAGGACAAGTTCAATGATCTGAATAAGCGGTATAAACGGCTCACTGATGTACTTGGTAGGGGTACATCTTGCAAGGTTGTTGAGAATCCTGCTCGTTTGGATACAATGAATCACCTTTCTGAGAAGGTGAAGGAAGATGTTAGGAAACTCTTGAGCTCAAAGCATTTGTATTATGAGGAAATGTGCTCCTATCATAATGAGAATCGTTTACATTTGCTGGATGATCCATCTCTACAGCAGTGCTTGCAGTCAGTTTTAAAAGGTAATGATGGTCGGGAACCAGGGAAGCTTTTGAGGGATGAAAATGGTAGCGACGATCAAGATGAGGACGATATTGATGATGGAGATGATGAAGGCGATGAGAATATTACTCTTCAAAGTGAAGATGGATTGGTTGGGGTTGGCCATCTTACAAAGAGAATGAGGTTAAATCATAATCTGGAAGAAGCAAACTTTTGGACTCCCATCAGTTCACATGAGTGTGGAAAACGTTCTCCCTTCGAGAATAATGCCCCTGAGATAGATGAAAACATGCAAAGACAGTGGATGAGGAATCGCAGCCTGCAACTGGAAGAGCAAATGTTGAGCATTCAAGCTCAGGCTTTTGAACTTGAGAGTCAAATGTTTAAATGGCAGAGGTTCCGCAGAAAGAAAGAGAGGGAACTAGACAAATTGAGGCTTGACAATGAAAGGATGAAGCTTGAAAATGAGCGCATGTTGTTAGAATTGAGGAAAAGGGAACTGGACCTTGAATACAACAGACTAGGCACTTCAATGACTCCTGGTTCTCTGGCAATGGATCGATTACAACAGAGAGAGCCAACTGAACTGGAGAGGGGGCAATGCAGCAGATGATTTGCTATTTGGGAATGGTTTGTAACCTTTACTTGCATAAGCTAAGGTCTCTTTCACTTATAAGTTGGTCAGCTCTAATTTCTCAATGGGCAAACCTTAGGATTAGTAGATAGCATGTTTGTCATTATAGTTTTGGAATTTTATGTGCAGTTTCAATGGTACAATACCAGTTGGCTTTTAGGGTTGGCTATTTTAATAGAAAACAACATCTAAAGATTTTAAGCTGGTGTTCAGGTGACTGTTCCTCCTTTAGGGTTTACTGCTGCTCCTTTTAACTGTTTGTGTGTTCTAAAAATGTCCTTGGTTATTCCCCTTTTTCTGTAACAAAAATAGGAAACAAGAAAGAGACACAAAAGCTGTTTGATTAATGCATATTTAGTTTCTGAGTATTTGGTATAGTAAGATTCTTGTTTTTGTTGCCAGTTATTGAATTTTCTTCTTTAGCAGTGTGTTAAAGCGATTAGGCATCAGGAAGTGGGGCATGTAGTGAGCATTTAGTTTCTCCTTGGAGTATGATCCTATTCTGAGTTAGTTATGTTATGACAGGATGTACATATGGGAGTTGAAATGTAAATTTACTGAGACACTTTTATTATATTGATCTTCAATTGAACTATCATCATCATCATCAAGACCTTATCCTAATTAGGGGTCGGACACATAAATCTTGTTCCTCCATTCCCCTCTATTAAGTACCATGGCTTCAATTGAACTATATAAACAAATAAATTGAATGTAAAGCTTCTTTAACTAAGACATAAGTTAGCATGGTCCAGCTATTTCCATTAGGCCAGTTTGTACCTGTAAACTCTTATCATCATGGTTTCTTCATAAGGATGAATTCTTCAACACAAGTAGATGTTAAGTTAGAGGACCTCTTTTTCTCTCTTTTGAGATCAAAGCATTGTTTTGCGACAAGACAAAAGTTGGCCTGAATTGTTTGATTGAAGAAAGCAAATTAAGGAAGATACCAAATACTATGTATTTGTTAATACATTCTCGGATGAGATAGATTTGTGATTTGAGATTGGTGTACATGATATAGTTTTGCACGTGCAAATGGAGAATTGTTTAAAACTCCGCCAATGCCGGTCCGAAGCTCGGATGAAAAAGGAGGAGGGTCTTGAGTTAGATGCCAGTAGGCAAGGGAGAAGTTGAAGATGATTTTGTTATTTCTCTCTTACAAATGAATATACATTTGTATATTAGTTTGTGAGGAAGAAATGAAAATAATCTCCAGCTTCTTAAAATATGACAACCTTTGTGTCAGGTGCCTGCCTGCAAGGGTGAAGCTGAAGATGATTTTATTATTTCTTTTCTGCTTACAAATGAATATGCATTTGTATATTAGGTTGTAAGGAAGAAATGAAAATCATCTTCAACTTTTTAAAACTATGACAAAAAGCTGACTCCTAATTGGGATGAGGTCTTGATGATGATGATGAAATAGAGAATTGTTTAAAATGTATAGAACAATGGGGGTCATTATGAAAAGTACATAAGAAACAGGATCACATCAATGTGATGGCTGAACAACCTGAGTTTCACTTCTTGAAAAGGCAGTGACATTGCATGTGATAAATATATGTGTCAGCTATTGGGACTCTAAAGGCTTGCTTTTAATACTCATGAGGTTAAAATTCCTTTTGAATTTGAAAATTGGAACACACTTGCACATCATGGTAGCTGAGTTAGAAAGGTAATTGCTTGACTTTTGTAGTGGGAAGTCAATTAGCCGAAGCTGAGAAGATGCCAGGTCCACATCATTTTACGAAATATGAAGGTTTCAGGGTAGGATACTAAGGAATAGGTTGTGCCTTTATTAGCTACTCTATTACTAGCAAAGCCTGCATATGTCTAAACTATGAAACTTCTCGTTCTCACATCATTGTAGAAGGAAACTAGTTAAACTAGGAGTCATTCATTTAGCCAATAAAAGGATGAATTCTTCACAAATTGATTTACCTAACATAAGATTCTAGAAATAAGCAGCAAATGATAAAGTACATGATACAAATTGATGTAATTAGGCTTCAGCCAAGCTGAGAACTTACTCAACACATAGCCTACGAGAGTCTGGCGGCGAATGTGTAAAATTTGTAATCTTATGAAAAGAGCTGAAGGGGAGCCTTGGCGCAACGGTAAAAGTTGTCGTCATGTAACTTTGAGGTTATGGGTTCAATGCGTGGAATCAGCCTCTTGCAAAATGTATAGTAAGGCTGCTTACTATAAGCCCTTGTGGTTCCCCCTTCTTTGGACCCCGCATAGGTGAGAGCTTCGTGCATCGGGGCTGCCCCGTTTTATGAAAAGAGCTCATTTTTGGAGTTAAAATTGCTCAATTTGTGAGAAGACAGGTGTACATCAACTTGAGATGTCCGATTCAATGAGTTCAACTGGTCATATCTCTAAGTAGGCAAGTGCATAAACTAAAAATTGAATGGAAATACCACAAATGACTTCTCCTTCTCTCCTCAGAATTCTAAGAGGGCCTTGTTTCTAATTTCTGTTAGAGTGAGCCCATTTCTGCATTCTCTTCTTCGTGACTTGGGGTTTAACCAATTTGGCATTCTTTCTTTTCAAAAATTATTCCACTCAATGAAGTTCTTCAGTTCTAGAGTTGTAGATAGAAAGATAAGACCTAAGAGTATCAATCTTCTAGCAATCTAGTTTCTAGAGTTTCTTATATTGTGAAATGCTTCTTGTTCTTTACTGGAGTATGCTTGATCTTGGCATTCTCTTTTCGATATATTTCTCTATGAGATTTAGTTTTTCAGCTTAAATCTTTTGATCCCTTTTTGAAGAAATTTGGGTTTTGACAGTGTTTATTTCACCTTTAGATTTTGCACCATGTATTTTGTGATTCTTTGATCTCTAATTTAAGAGAACGAAAGTTGATTATGGTTTCTAACATACTTTGACATAGACAAGTTTGACTTTCCAAGAACAAGATTTTGACTAATTTAAGATATATTATTTTAAAACATTAATTACCAGAGACAAGAGTACTATATAAACTTGAGAGTACAACTTAGTTTAGAAAGATTAAGTCTGGTTTAGTTGAATCCAAAAGATAAAGCTGCCATCAAATCTTTTGCACTAGGAGCAGGGTTGCCAATCAGAATGGGTTATCTGACATCTGAACCAAATAGATAGGATTTGGAATGAAAAATCTTATCCATGGACTAATGCAGAATTGATTTTTAATATTAACTTTTTTTTTAGTGGACACAGAATGAGGGCTCCTATTTGAAGATAACCTAGTATGAAATATATATTTTTATGATAAAAGAATCCTAAAATATTTATTAAATTATACTTTTAGTGCAGGGTAAATAAGTTAATTTATATATCAAGTATTTATATTAAAATATGAAAAAAGGTAAAATTCTGACTTAATATAAGTAATTTGGGATTTATGATTTTTACTTATTTGAACTATAATTCTTTTCCTATGTCGACGTTGTCATTGGGTCACTAACAGTCTAATTAGCCATAGTTTCCTTCTTCAGAGGGTTGCTATCCGCTGCCTAGGCTAGGGGTTGTAAGAACCAAACCTTTAGGATGAAGGAATGTGTTGAGTGATCAAAAGGAGGGAGAAACATCAATTCAGGAGATTATAATCAATGAGCATTTCCTAAGTAAAATAATTCATGCACATGCTTGCCTGGTCGTGACTCAAATGGCTGCTCAAAAATCAAAGCCTAAGTATATTGCTTTTCAAAACATTTACCAAAACCAAATGGAATGGCCGAACCAAATCGAATAGAATGGATTATGAAAATCCAAACTACTATCTGACTTCGTATCCAGACCAATGAAATCTATTGGAATGATTATAGAATGATGGTATCTAAACCATATTCGATCCATCGGCAGCCTTGACTAAGAGGCTTCGATTATCTTCAAGAAGTTGCTTTAAGCCAACCTCTAAGCTGGTTTAATGGATTCATTATAGTGCAAGCATGAAATTGAATGTGGAATACATTTTCAAGAATAGTCTATCAAATTTCTTACTGTTGTAATTGCATTGCTTCTATTAGTTTACTTTTAATAAAAAAGATCAATCTTTCTGAGGTTACACTTTCTAAGAGACTGACCTTGGGAGTAAAGGTGTAAATGTTCACCCAAACAAAGAACCGATAAGTAGGAAACGAACCAAAGAACTAGGGTATGGTTTTTCAATTGAAACCGATGGTATTGACTCCCATTTCAAAGAAACGAATCATATTAGTGCACTTTCCATATCTTAACCCAATACATATTCAGTTTTATATTAAGATGCACTGATAATATTATTTTAAATTTAAGTTTATATGAGACTAAAAGAGTAATTTGAATTAAAATAAATTTATTACTAATTAATTTTAATATGTCAGTTTATTTCCTTCTATTATTAGCAGCTAGTTTTAGGATCACGCACGACCCGTTGTGTTCTCTCCATAAATTTCCTAATAGCATTAGAACAGCAATGGCAAAAATAAGGAATGAGATGTGCATACTTTTCATTCCCAAATACATTGAATCTTCCCTATTTTGAATTCCTACCAACGATTTTTGCTAGTTAAGTGAAATACAACTTAAGAATGAGATGTGCATACCTTTCAACGATTTTTATCACTCTTCATCGAGATGAAAGAACGATGGTTGGGTATATACATGTGCTCTCCATTATATTATCTTGCATCAATAATTTGTGAATTCTGTGACACTGGGAGCGCCATAACTAACTCGTGCTTTCTTTAAGGTTACAAGAGGTTAGAATCATCCAATCCGCGTACTTTCAAGTACTAAACTTCCAAAGCCAGATCAATTAGATGAACTGCTCGGATCATCCAAACATAGGGCTCGGACACCCAAATGGTCACCATCACGGGACGGTAGTAGTCAAACATCCCATGGGGAAAGGATTCAAAGGTTCATTTACGAGACATGCATGAAAATTTATTATTTGGATTTCAAGGAAATAAGGTAATGCTTACTATTTTAAGAATTAATATAAGGATGAGAAAGCCCGATAACAAATAACAAATTATAGACAGTTGCAATTAACGTTCAGAAAAAAGGTAAGAACGCTGTAACTCTACGGGGCCGTTAGCTACGGGAATAAATGTCACGGATTAAGCTGTTCTGGAACGGTAAAAATTTTCCTTTGCGTTAAATCTTTAGGTACTCCACAACAGCTTAATCCACAATTCTTATTCCCATCCAAACAGCTCCCATAACTATAATGGTGCAATCTTTCCTAGTATATCAACAGGGCCCCGATAATGTAGAGTGTTTCCCATCTTCAGACAGGTAGATCCCATGCTTATGAGAAGGTTCAGGCCTTTAAATCCTTTTTGTTTTTTTTTTGGATTCGCCTAAAAGGACAATGACTAAGTTTATCTACAGAAGAAATGACGACAGACTACGACACAACGCATTAAGTGACGAAGTTATCAGTGTTGCATTAGAAGGACGGTGGTAATCTATCCTCTCATGCTCACTTCTGTCCCCATTTTTTTTCTTTTTTCATTTTGAAGAAAAACTGTCTCCATTTGAGTGTGATTCTTTTAATTCGCTTTGTTACATGTAGGTGCCCGAGTACCTACCTTTCTGTGTCAAAAATCATGAAGCATCTGACGAGAGTGAACCTCAGATTGTTCTTTGGTCCCCAATCAAAGGTTCCGAAGTATATAAGAAACATGGCCAGAAGGAAAAGACAAAAACTTGTTAAATACAAATGAGGAAGGTGCAATGAAATACTCAAAATACTTTACATTAACGAGTACGTATCTTCGCAAAATAATTCAACGACCCAAAAAAATGTTCCGAGAACTATCAAGGAAATGAGCAAACAGGTACCAACAAATGACAAAAAAAGGAGATACAGAAAAAAGAAAGAAATAGAATTGCTCGTAGTCCATGACAAATTTACAGGGATCTCGGAAACAAATGGCAAAATGCAAGGACTAAGGTTGAAACATGCTTCAAAAAATTCTGAATGCTCTGAATATTTCACTACCACATCTGGAACAGTTGTTAGAAGTGAAAACAGAGCACTAACCTCCCAAGAAGCACGCAAATTTGGGTATGTCTATACAAGATCAGTGGCAGGACGACCAATTAATCTGCACTGCTCAGGAAGCAACGATGTGATAACCTGCCCATTGATCTTAAGAAGCTCGCCATCAACGCCGCACCCATTATGAGTGTTTTTACCAGTCTTAAGCTTCACTGACTTCACCTGCACCACCAATAGAAATAGAAATTAGATTATGTGCTTGCATCTGCTTCATCTGTTCTATGTAACCTTAAGAAAGAGAGATTATTTGCATGCGGGTGAGAGAAGCAAAAAATGGCAGTGCTTAAATGTGCCTTAAGAGTAATGTCTAACATTTCTGAACCATTGATGAAGTAGCATCTGGAGCAGAAAACTTTAATAAGGCAGTTCTGTTGTTAGGTGCTGCTTTGGATAGATTCCACACCAGAGGAAGCAAATTTGTTTGATCATTTCTCAGATTTTTCCAACTGTGAATGGGCCTCTATCAAATCTTAGATTGGAAGTATGGACTTACAACAAAGAATCTCCCAAAGGAAGAGCTTGGGTCTCCTGTGTTGGTCATTTCCTTCCAAGTTGGCAGGATGGTTGGTTTTTCAGATGAATTCTCGTACAAGCAGAACTACTCAAGAGTCCTGGTATTTTCGAACGCTAAAGCCAACATCTGATTTTCATATGCTGGATTCTCATATTTTTTCTTAGATCTGAGGTGTCCATCTTGTTCGGCCTCCCATATTTAGCCTTCTCACTGAACATCACACCAATCGGATGATTCTAACCACTTCATTTTTCTATTTTTAAATATCAATGGTTATGGTTAAACTACAAGGAAACACAGGCAAAAAACATCTAATTGGAGTGATTTTTATTGTGCAGGTAAAGGAAATTGAACAAGACGAAATGGTTAGATCTTCCAAAAGTTATGCTGAAAATCCAGAAAAGAAAGCGTATGGATGCTATCCTAGTGTTTGATCAACTTCTCAATTTCATTAACAGCCATACATATTAAAAGAACCACAAAGTCTATAACCAGATGAAAAAAGAAAACTCCTTTTGCATATAATACCTTGACATACTCCACGAATGGCAGAGAAAGATGCCGGCCACACTGCAGGCGTAACAAAAATCTTAACAACCTCAATCGCCCACATCCATGAACTAACAGCAAGTCCAAACAGTCATCGTCATGCTCTGCTTTGGGAGCAACCACTTGGGAACTCAAGCTTTGAACAGTCTTGCATGAATGGTTGCATATTAAGACACCAAGAAATTGCCCTTTCTTAACGATCCATTTCTCTTCATGCTCAGGAATAACGTCCTTAGCTATTCCTATGTGTATATCCTCCACTGGCCCTGGCAGATGAATAGGGTTCTCATCCACACAACCAGGTTCCGTGTACCACTTGGGTTCAGCATCCCAAATTGGACCTGGGTCGGACATTGTAGATGAACTATCCTCTTTGTCATTTACTCCTGCATTGCCCCAAGAAGTTCTGGAATCATTTCTGGCTGTCAAGCCTGTCCAACCTTTGTCCGTCCTTGACCTAGATCTAGTCCTTGGCCAATTTGGGGTGGATGACAGAGGTATCTGAGGGTGAAGAACAACTTCTGGCTCCTCCTGTATGTTGCTTCTTCCAGCAGATAGGCGTTTTGTTTTCGGATCAAGACCACGTACATATTCTGATGGCTCACTGCCAGCATGTGTGCTAGTCATGTCCAAGTCTCCAGAAATTTGAGTTGGAGTTGTGATCGAATCAATGCTTGATAAACTGGAAGCTCTAGGAATGCCATCAGTGTTTGATTTTCTCATGTCTGGATACAGGTCTGGCATATCAAATCTGCCACTATCTGCAGCATTCTTTCTCTCAATGTCCAATGGTGCCTTTGATACTGGAAGATATTCGAGCTCAAAACTGTACTTTGGCAAGCATAAAAATTTTGAAACACCAGCCACAAAATAGCGAAGTGGACCAAAACGTTTCTGATATTTCTCTGAAAGCTCAAGTACTGCAAATGGAAAAAGAAAATTGAAGTAAAGCTTCTTATAGGATCCAAATTAACTGTCTTTGAGAAGTGTTGGATTTTCTAGTTGTGAAGTTTTAGCTCAGAAAATTAGGGAACTTTTAAGGTAACTACGATGATATCTTACAGCTGTCAAAACCAATACCATTCTTGTTCTGAAATTACAATGAGATACTTGAAACAGAATATTAATATTTTACTAAGCACGTTGCTCACCTTACATCATAACTACAAAAATCCTAAAAACCAGCTAAGACTATGTTGATGACCAGTCATGCAAATGATGAACTTTTAAAGAATGCTTTCTCCAAAGGGAGGTCATCGTTAAGGATACAAAAACCTCATTATTATGGACAAAGAAACCACAGTAAGAACAGAATTTACCATCACTAACAAAACCAAAATAAGAGACTGTCATTCCATACTGGTAATGGACGAGACCATTCTGCATCCACTCAACAGCAAAAACATCTGTAGCAGTGAGACCTCCCTGTGACCAACAAAGATCAAGACACTAAAATTAGTTCAGCAGCAAAGATACATGGTACCGTAGACATAATGACAAGACTTCAAATCCACGCAACAAGCAGAGGCCTGGAAGCCAAAATTCATTCACCAAGTTAAATAAATTTTAGATGAATAGCAAATCAATGTGACTAACATGAATTTTGTTGTTTTTTTTAGGAAAATTGCAAGCTTTATTGATTCATTATAGTAGACATGACTCGTACGCATTCCTGACAGTAGACATCTTTATTATCCAACCTACAAGTGCTTTAACTTCAGAATATGCTAATAAAGAACAAAGTCATTGACTTGGTTCTTATGTTATCTGTTCTATGCAACAATATCTTAAGTTGTAAACCTGATCTACAAAATGAAAGATCATGAGGATCAATTGATTTTTGTCACTACTTTCAGGCTTTCCGATGATAAGAAAGCCAAATACATATTGCAACTTTCATACTATGAGTTAGCAGCTGCAGACAGAAGCATAAAAAGACATGTATCCAATTGTCCCAACCATGATAGGTTTGAGTTAGCAGCAGCAGGCAAAAAAGAAACAAAAAAACATGCATCCAACCATCCCAACCATGATAGGTTTATGAGAAACTAACTAATTCAGAAACGAAATTTTTATTTACCCAGAAAGAAAACAGCACTAATGAAAATATAAGTTCCACTAAGTCAAATGCAAATTCAAAAAGGCTCATATTATCAATCCTTTGTCTTTTCAAGTATCTTCATGGAAACTATTTTAGCTTATAGTGGCTAGTCCAAAAAGATGTGTTCAAGCTTGCAAAAATAAGCAAACAGAAGAGTAAGGACTTAGACGACGTTAAATGCATTAAAATTGATGACCAAAGGGTACTAGTCAAAGCTGATGAGATCAATCAAAGGTGGGAAAGTTACCTTAAAAAATTGCTAAATGACAAATATCCTGAGACTATGGAGATCAAGAGAACCGTAAACCCAAATAACATTGGACTATATAGGTTTGACAGTAGGATTAGGATATTTGAAGTGAAAGAGGTCTTGAAAAGGATTAAACTAGGAAATGCCTTGGGGCACGATGGTATTTACCAATAGAGGTTTGAAAGTATATAGGAGATATTTGAGTAGTTTGGATGATAAAATTGTTTAACAAGATTTTATAACCAAACAAAATGCCAAAAGAATGGAGGAAAAGCTCTATTGTACCAATTTATTAGAATAAAGGAGACATATAGAGTTGCACTAATTATCGTGGGACCAACTTATGAGTCATACCATAAAACTTTGGGAAAGAGTGATTGAGAAAAGGCTACGACATGAGATGAGTGTATTAGCAAACAAGTTTAGTTTCATGCCTAGGATGTCTAACATGGAGGATATCTTTTTACTTAGACAATTGATAGGGAAATATAGGGAGAGGACGAAGGACCTCTATATGGTCTTTATTGACTTAGAAAAAGCTTATGATAGGGTCCCTTGGGAGTTAATATGGAGGGTGTTGGGCAATAAAGAGGTTTCATGTGGGTATATAAATATAATTGAATATATGTACCATGGAGCAATAACAAATTTTAGGACCACTAGCGGAGAAACTAATGATTTTCCTATCACTATAAAATTGTACTAGGGATTGGCATTGAGCCTGTAGCTTTTCGCATTATTTATGGATGAGTTAACAAAGCATTTGCATGAGGAGATTCCACGGTGCATGTTATTTGTAGATGACATAATTTTGATTGATAAAACCGACCATGGTGCATGTTATTTGTAGATGACATTCACTGCCAAGTAAATAATTAACACGGAATATGGATAGGCTAAAGAATGAAGAGAAATGCATTATCAAAACAATGTAGGTGTATTGTGCTCTAAACAAGACATCAGAAAACAAGTTCATCATAAATAAAACCGACCATGAGATCTATGTCTGTTTAAGTAATTTATGATTACCTTCACAATGGCAATTGCAGCAGAAATGGGATCTCTAACACCTAGAACTGTCCAAACAAGTGAATTGTCGGAACCAGCAGGAATTATCCCAATTGGAATCGAAATTGCTTCTTTCTGGTTACTTCTAATAAGAAGACCATTTAAAACCTGCACAATCACGCATCATATTAACTTTTCAGAGTTTCATATTGACTATTGCAAAAAGATTCAGCAAAATCAAAATCAAACAAATAATAAAGGACTTTTTATATGGTGTTCCTGCACCAAGGCCACTGGTATTTAGAAGTACATTTGGAAGCCTAGCAGTTGGGTGATCTAACCCGCTAATCTGCTGGGGCTTATCTCAGCTAAGCCATGCCCAGGAAACTTTTCCACTGCATCGTTCTAACTGCTACCTTTCTCAGGTATAAAATGGAGGTTCCATATCTTCCAAATAGCAGTAAAATCTAGACTATTCAAGGGTAACTAGATTTGTCTTGCACTGGAGACTTTTAGGGCATTGCCCTTCTAAGGTTGAGTTGAGCAAGTGAATGTTGAATCATCAAAACACTGTGCCCCAAATGTACTTCTTGTTTTATCACTAAACCTTGGATTACAAGCACAAGCTATGTAATTGCAGGCACAAGGCACACCCAGGCGCAAGGGGTGCACCTGGAGCCTGAGGCGCACGCCTGAAACATGAGGAGCAAAATTATATTTTTTCTAATTTTCGTAATTTTTATTTTCAAAAAAATTGAAAAAACATAAGACTAAAATACAAAAAAAGCATGAAAAATACATCATACATGAAGATACAAGCATGGGTAAGCTATATATGTGGATAAGAATAGGTATTAACTAATAAATATTAAAAAAAAAATCTAATTTTTTTAACTTTTTTTTCTGGGAAAAATTAAAAAAATAACCCTAAATTACAGAAAAAAAGATGAAAAAATTATCACACATGAAGACACAAGCATGGGAAAGCTATATATGTGACTAGAAATACGTTTCAATGAAGAAATATGAAAAAACGAAGACTTTTTTATATTTCCATAACTGATTTTTTCGGAAAAACAGTAAAAAACCTAAAAACAAACTCAAATCTAGAGCAAAGAAGTATAAAACTCAAATGGAATGTTTTCTTATACATATATAACTAAAACCCATCAAGGTCCATGGAAAAAAAGTTAACAAAAAACAAAAAAATTGAAAAAACGGTACTGGTTTTTACGTTTTTTTTTTTACAGAAACTGTAAACAAATGCTAAAATTTGTAAATCCACACCTTTTGTTGCTTAGATCTGTGAAAAATCGAAGAGGAATGGTCGTTTTCACCTTCTCAGTAGGTTGGAAGATTGAAATTAGGGTTGGAAGGTGAAAAATGAAAAAAAAACGAGGTTTATACGTTACCGGGTAAGTGGCGCGCACCTAGAGTAGGGGCCGAATTAGGCGCAAGGCGCAAGTCTCATCCAGGCGCGCGACTAGTCACGCTGCGCCTGGGCTAAGTCGAGTCGCGTGCCCTGCACCTTCTTGCGCCTAGCGACTAGTCGCGCCTGCGACTACATAGAGCACAGGCACCACATGATATCTCATATTAAAGACCAGTGGCAGTCATGAAAATTATTGGGAATGGCAAAAATTAAGAACTTTAGTTAGCCTAGTTTCCAGATTTGAACCGACCAGGACTGCTTGTAATCAGCTTCTTCCAAATGTCAAGGCCACACATTGAATATTCTAAGGATGCTCACTTAAGCATTGAAGAAAACATCACTGCTTTTGCAGGTTTCGACATCATAAAGGAATGTCTTTTGATGTCCTGCAAAGGAATATGCTTATCCTGCCACTCCCACCCTGACCTCTCCCCCCCATGTACTCACTCACAGGGCAACCCACCCAGAAACAAACAAACACAATACCAAAAACCAGAAAGAACAGGAAAAGTACAGACACAAACAAAGAAAGAGAAAATGAAATTAGGACTTTCACAAAGAAGACCTCTCTTTTTCAAGTGACATTTCACTTGGAACAGATCATCTTGACTTGAGTGATTTTGCTCCATGGGATAAAAAGAAAAGGCAGCCTGGTGCATGAAGCTCATGTGTGTGCGGGATCTGGGGAAGGGACAAATAATGATAACATGTCTCTTAAAAAGATAGTATCTTCAATCTATGTGATTTTCTGCCACTTCAATCTTCACAAGATAGTCTTCTGAAGAATAACATCCTTGTTACATCTGTAAGAAATGACACCAAGAGAAGCTCATCTGTAATATGATGCAAATTTACCAACTATAGAGTAGTGATTTGAAATGTTATTGATTTATGTAACTTGCAGCACAGGTCCTTGAGAAATCTTGAAGGATATCCTGTTAGTTTCACTGTTGGATGCTCATGGAATAGTTTTTCTTTTCTTGTTTTTTAGAATGGTCATGGAATAGGATGTGAGTTTCACCAATGGATCGTCATGGAATTGTTATTCAGAGAAAAATATTCTTGATCCATATAAATCGCATGCCTGAATCCCCAAAAAATGACTCCAAGAGAAGACAATCTTTGATATGATGTAAACAAACCACTAGGTCTTTACGAACTGTCTCCTTGGAGAAAAAGATTGTTGATCGATGTAATTAGTATTGTTGGATCTTTGGGAACTGATTCTTGAAGGGAATCGTCATCGATATTATGCGATCTTACAACTGGAAAGCCATAAAAGTAGTATTCTAGGCAAAGACACTTTTATCCAAGTAACTTGCACCATTGGATCTTTGAGAAGACCTTATCAACATGATATATTCATCACTTGATCCTCCTAGACACAGTCATTAGGCAAAAGATATTCCTGATCTAGGCAAATCTATGTTGGAGAAGTGATTATTGGAGGAGATGTCTTCACTACGACGTAAATTACACCATTTTACCCTCATATAATGGAATTTAGAGAATAACATCTTTTATCCAATAACTTGCAAAGTTGGATCACTGAGATGTGATTTCTTGAAGCGATTGTATCATCATGGAGTGATCACCATAGGGTAGCTTCTCCAATCCACTGAGATTCGTGGCGCCTAGAAGGGAACTTCTTATCCACTGTTTTTTAGTCCATTTGATCTTTGTGAAGATTATCCATGGAAGAGTATTGTTGATCTATTCCTTCTTATCAAGCTAAATATCCAAAAGAATTGGCCTCCCAGCATCGCTGCTTACTAATGTTCCACAAGATTCTGCAGCAGGCATTCTTCTTGGTCAATTTAGTGATCTTGCACACGTACCATGAGCTTCAGGTTTCAGCTAATGATGAAACACCCAGACGACCTGTTTTCCATGCGGTTATGTTGTTGTCAATATGTTTATTTGCTGAATGCCATGTGTAAATTTGTGGTCGCTTCAGGACATGTTACTTTACTGGTCTTATTTTATGGAAAAGAAACCAGTTTCAACAGCATAACAAGTCAACTTTGTGGGCAAATTTAACATGCACAATAGAAAAACCACCAGAAAGATGCCAGGCTTAACAAATAAGAAAGAATGATAGTTAGAACTTCGAATATGACAAACCTCATTTACAATCCCATCACCACCAACGCATATAATTCCTGCACATTAAGTGACGAAAGACCATGTTAAGAATGCAACAATCAGCAAAAACAAGGGTGTAGTGAGGAAGTATTAATTATTACCATCTGGGCATGTACTGAAATCAACACTAGAAGCAAGGTTCTTCGCATGACCAGCATATGTTGTCTTCACTACTTCAATCTTGAAACCTGCAAGCTGTCATCACTTTGCAGCTTAAATAAACATGTAATTGTAAACAGAGAGCAGAAGAAACATCTCAACATGAAATTCTTCCTTTCCATGAACCAAATAATATAAGTACTGAAACAAATGGATATAACTCCATAAGCTTTTAGTACAATAGTATACAACTTATTCCAATATTGAAAGTACTCAATCTGAATGTTGAACCAGAAAATGAGTTGTGTTCTCAAATGCAGCAGTATTTATTTGCTTAGTTCAAATAGGATCTTGGCAGCATTCATAAGCTATGCCATTTTGTGCAGGCAAGCTTCATCATTAAGCATAGCGAGGACATAACCATGGAGCAAAAGAAGATTCCTTAATAAAGACTCCAAGATCATACACTAAACACAGAAAATCGTCACACGACCTCAATTATACAGCAGTAAGTGTCAACATTCACATGAAATCTATCCTTTCCTGATTCATTTTAGCAAACAATATCCTTCTACCAACATCATAAGCAAGGACACCTCCATCCACATGATATCAGCTATCCATCTGGCCATCTCAATTTAGAGATATTTTCAGGGTACTTTATTCAAGAAAATTGAAGTATGACAGAGATCAACCATGATGATCTGAAAGAAAAACAGAAAATGTGGATGAAAAAGAGCATATATGCACGCTAACTATACAACAGGAAATGTATCATTTGGAACCTGAAACTTCTCCCACTAAATATAGGAAAGTAAAGATCTACTGAACTGAACTCAGATGGAATGTCTCTCCCGTCTTGTTTTGCCTTTTTCCACTAAAAGGGCAGCCTGGTGCATGAAGCTCCAATGTATGCAGGGTCCAGGGATGGGGTGGAACACAAGGGTCTATAGTATGCAGCCTTGAGGCTAGTATTCCTAATTCAATTGCATCCATTTAACTACATTTGATGAAACTCTCTACTCCCTCCACTATGAACTGAAAGGCAAGTCTCTAGTCCATTGCATCCATTTAACTACATATGATGAGGCTCTCCAGTCTGTTCACTATCAACTGATAGAGGGACCGGCAGCATCACCTTCTAGTGTGAGGGTCAAAAACTCATGCTTCATCCATGTCCTTCAAATCCCCGGTCATGGAAAAACCAATTGGTAATTGATTTTCTCTGATAATGCACCCAGTGCCAATGACACATGGTTTACCTACAGAAATTCAGTCATGAGAAAAAAAAAAAAAAGCAGCAGGGACCAGTAAGATATAGGGAACAAGGACTTGTCACACTGTCGCAAAGAAATTCTGTGATCAATGAATCCTAGGAGCCATGCCTCTAGGGAGTTCTTGTCAGAGCATGGCTATAAACTTCTTCATCATCATCATCATCAAGACCTTATCCCAATTAGGGGTCGGCCACATGAATCTTATTCCTCCATTCCTCTCTATTAAGTATCATGGCTTCATTTAGTCCCAAAGTTTTTAAATCTTTCCTCACCACTTCTATCCACATTCTTTTGAACCTTCCCCTTGCCCTTTTAGAACCTTCTACTTGTATTGCCTCACTCCTTCTAACCGGTGCCGTTGTTGGTCTCCTTTGAAAATGTTCAAACCATCTAAGTCTAATCTCCCTCATCTTGTTACCTATTGGTACTACCCCTAATTTTCCTCTAATATTTTCATTTCTAATTCTATCCTTTTTTATCCTACCACTCATCCATCTCGACATCCTCATTTCTGCGACGCTCATTCTATGAGCACAATGTTCCTTAATGGCCCAACACTCTGATCCATAGAGCATGGCCGGCCTTATGGCCATCCTATAGAATTTTCCTATTTAGTTTGAATGGCACCCACCGATCGCACAAAACTCCAGATGCACATCTCCATTTGTTCCAACCCACTTGGATTCTCTGGGTAATCTCCCTCTCAATCTCTCCACTCTCATGAATCATTGATCCTAAGTACCGAAAGTGGTCTTTTACAAGGACTTCTTGGTTATCAATCTTGACTGGTGTTCTACTCCTACTCCTCTCCTTACTAAAATTGCATTCCATATATTCTGTCTTAATTTAGCTAATTTTAAATCCTTTACATTCTAATGCTTTCCTTCATAACTCTAGCTTTGTGTTTACACCCTCCCTTGTCTCATCAAGTAAGACAATATCATCTGCAAATAGCATGCACCAGGGAATCTCCTCGTGCAGATGTTTTGTTAACTCATCCAAAACCAATGCAAAAAGGTATGGGCTCAATGCCGATCCTTGGTGCAATCCTACAGTGACAGAAAAATCACCAGTCTCACCACTAGTGGTCTTAACATTTGTTACTGCTCCCTCATATATATCTTTAATTATGTCTATATACCCCTGCAAAACCCCTTTATCGCCCAACACCCTCCATATTAACTCTCTAAGGACTCTATCATAAGCTTTCTCTAAGTGGAAAAAGACCATGTGGAGAAAGCTTATGATAGATTCTAATGCTTCTCTCCATATCTCTAGCTTTATGTTTACACCTGTCTCATCAAGTAAGACTATATCATCTGCAAATAGCATGATAAAGAAAGCTTATATTTCTCTACTAATTGTCTTAGCAAGAAAATAACTTCCATGGTAGACCTCCCAGGCATGAAACCAAATTGATTCTCAAATACACTTGTTTCATGTCGTAGCCTCTTCTCAATCACTCTTTCAAAAAGTTATTTTCTTATTTCTCTGATCAAGCTCCCACTAGTTCTTGATCCCCAAAATGCTCTATAAATTGTGGTGAATATTCGCATCCCCAAAAAGCTCTAGCTGGTTATCAAAAGTAAGACTATGCCCAACAACCCATCATTGACTGTGGCATTGGACACCCAATGCTTAATCTATGATGCTCTAGTTACAAGGGCAGCGCACCACATCAACTCAGCAATTAAAAGCCGTGGATGAGAAAATGATCCAATATCCACAGAGTCATAGATTCCTCCAGTGGACAACACTTAGGCCATGATTGAGGGTTGTCCAAAGTTGATGAATTAGGCATCCAATAGTTAGGATCTTGTCAACAACTATATTCAAACAAAAGGAAATCTCTTGAAGGACCTATCTAGGACTATAACCCATTGATGAGCGCTGCCAAATTGGCAAGACTTATAAACCTAATTAGAAGCGCCCAATAGAAAAGAACTACCTGAGAATACCTGTTCCATTCCTTTGGTCTTGTCCCTCTCTTCTAAAGCCAACAACATGGAAACATCAAGGGGTCATTGATAAACCTATCTCATGGTCCTAGAGCCCCTCCACATAGATGCATTTCAAATAACTTCTCCCGATCTTCAGTGACTGATGAGACCCGTTAAGAGGGACATCACCGCAGGTACCAACAGATTATGCCAATTATAACAAAATATAGAGACAACGTCAGCCGACCATGGTTATAGCCCTCTATATCCTTATCCTAAAAAACAAGATCAAGTATCACCACCTTCTAGACATGTATTTTTTGTTAAAACTGAGCTAGAATTATATGCTGCTTTTCTTAGGGGAAGATCACCTCACCACGTGAGCCATGCTTTTTCACATCCATAAAATTAAAATTCAGGAGTTCCACTCGTAGGACTCGCTTCGTAGCATCTCCGATTGCTTTCAATATGCATGCCGGAGCATATCACATGCCAATTTCAGGGTGAGTAATGGAAAGGTCTAGATAGCTGACCCTTAATCTGATAAGGCTTTGATGATAATGATGAATGGTAAAGTCTAGATCATCAACTTGAAATCCCTCACAGCACTATAAGCCTTTTTTTCAGCATTCTACATTAGCAGCGGGGAAATATACTTCTACACAAATATAGGTCTAGATCATCAACTTGAAACCTCTCCTTCACACTAGTACTACTAGTCTTTTCAACATTCTACATGGAGTCTTGGTATCTAAACTTACCATAACTCGGTTGAGTTGAGGCAGTTTTGAATTTTCTGCATTTTATTTATACAACTCACCAAGTTTCGCCATGTCTAAGAAAAGAGTTTTTCAGACATTTATCATCCACTAGTAAGTCCATGCTAAACATTATGAAAAAAGTGTGACCAATTTTCCTCCACAACCGCCTAGTACTCACCCGCATTAAGCAGTGTCGACTCCTAGCAAAGTCTGCATTGTGTCCAAAATTTGGGTTTTGACACCATGCTTGGAGCTTGACCACGAGTAGAGGATAACAGTAAAGAGCATCTCCAAGGCTTGATCCAATTGAGTTCTCAGGAAACCTTTTGAAGGTCTTTTCCCAACAACAAAAAACAATCATGCTTGCAACTGATAATTCAACAACAAATCCCATCCTACTCATAATCTGGGAAATTCATTAGAGTATCCCCTGAACTCTACTCCACCTTCAGATACGGATTTCTCCACACCAAGGAACCAAATCATAATGTAAATGGCAATATTGTTGAGCTTCTGCACATCTATCCTGGACTGGATTTTGCTTTCTCAACTAAAGGAATCATGCAGCAATGTTCAACCTTCCGGAATCACACCCTCGCAAAGGGAACCTAAAGATGTGAAAAAGCCAGGTCTAACACCTTGCTCAATCTGGATATGATATGATGCAGGCAGATTTTATAATTATATGTTCATTGATATTCTCAGAAATTACAAAAGAAGAAGAAACTGTTGGTAGATAAGTACTGTTCATGTTTACTATTCACGCGACTAGTAAAATGTGAAAAATTGACATTGTTCATGTCAGAATTACTAGACTATCTGGGTTGTTTCTGCATTAGAAATGTCAATCATTGAGGTGTCTTTTAGATAGAGTTAAAAGTTAATAGTAGTTTCCAATCTCAAAGACGCTAATCTTAGAAAGTTTTCTATTAGTTTAGCTTTTAAAACTTCCTGTTGAGTAGGATTGCTCTAGTAGTTTTCATTTTAGAATTTTTCCAGGAGTTTCCTACTTGCTTTTAAAGTCTTTGAGTTTGTTTGTAATTGGGAGACTTAAAAGATCTATAGATACATATTTAGTGGTATAGATTGAATGGAGTTTGATTTTTCTAGTTCCCTTCTATTTCTCTATCTCTATCTCTGTCTCTCTATTTCTTTGTTTTTATTCAGAGATTGCAAGAATTCTTTTATTTTCTTACCATGCCTTAAGATGGTTGCATAAACTATGTTTTTTCTGTGAATCAATGAGGGTGAAACCTGATACAGGAAACCTAAAAGTTATTGGTCTTTCCCTAAGATCAGTAGCTTAGTTCTTTGTGCTTCCACTGTTTTTTATTATCTCTGCATCATGATACCATGGCAAGAACTTCACAAACATATAGTTCCTGCACCAATATACTTTTTCGCTTGCCTGCTTGATGTCATCTTTCTTAAGGACAATAAACTTATTTTGCATTGAGATTCTGCCATGGAACCTCTTTCATAGAAAATACAAGTGCCTTATGTGGTTCATCCAACAATCTCTAAGGTGGAAGAAAAGTCATCCAAGAGTAGCCAGTTTCAACACTGTAACTCCTTTCATCTCAACATCAACTTCTCCCATTAGAACTCCAACTAATAACTCCAAATGTAGAGAATATCAGATTCTAAAGAAAAAAAATGCACAGGTGACAGGCTCAGAATTTTCCATTGCAAAACCACAAATTACCTACCTAGTAATACAATTTTAGCTTCCAGCACTTGTACTATGGTAAAGAAGGGATATTATTATCCTCCTTCAACCACATCTTCTTCATACTTTCTGCCATCCACTTTTTGTATTACAATTCTCTCAGTTTCGTATTTAAGGGGCTTCTCTTAGTATTTATTCATCCTCGCAAAGATTCCTCATCCCTCTATTCTATCACACTCTGCAGCTCCTTGACAATTTCTTTCCTCTTCTCATCTAGACCATCAAAATTCTAAGACTTACTTTTAAGTATGCATCACATATTCTATTTAGAGAACTAATTACTGCTCCACATATTGCAGAAAACATGAAGAGCAATCCTACCAACGATTTTCTCTACCTGTTGGACTTCCAACCACATCAACTCTAATTAAAAAGTAACAGACCAATGATTTCAACCTAAATTCTCTACTATAGAGCAATGGTTATGCCCAAGCCTAAAATTTTTGCAGCTCTCTCGTGAAATGTCTAGTCCACACCTACTAGAAACCTAGAACACCAATCTCAGATTGGGACTTCCTGATGGATGGACCATGAAAATTATTGTTGACCTAGTGGGAGATTAACTAACTGACTCCACTCCACCTAACAAAACCATGAAAACATGGAATTGGTTATGCTGGCTCGCTTGTATTTATTAGAAGACCAGATGATCTTACTGTCTCCCATATCAACAGTAGGTTCTACTGAATCATCCAATGCCTTCAAGAGTTCATCTCAGTTCAGCATTGTTCAGCCCATAATATGACTGAAGTAAAAGTGCATCTGGAAGTCTTTTGTAATGGATCCAAAATTGCAGAAATGAGGAAAGACACTTCGGTGATATATACTGGCTACAAGGTTTTGATGAACCCTAAATGCAAGAGTACCTTCATAGGCCCAGCTGGAGTTCTGACAAGCCCATTTGATTCTGTATGCCTCCACAGGGACCAGATGGTCTAACTCTATTTCGCACAACACTGCAAGCTTTGGGTATGCACTCTGTCTTTCTTATCATCTTTAACCATTGTCCTCCTTTCAGTTTCAAAATGATCATGATCCAGCAGAAACATTCATAACTAACCACATAAAATCTGCATCCTCTAACCTCCCTTGGCTGCCCAAGTGGAAGATTGCTCAAAGCAACTCTTATAAAATTTGTTGGTTACCTGCTACTTCTTACTTACGCTTCTACGCTTTCCATTTGCTGAAGTTTTTAAGTTATCTGCTCTCTTCTTTTCAAATAGAAGGAGATGTGTTAAACCCACTTTTGCTCCCTCAAGTGTGTATTCTATCCCTAATAGTAGATTCAATCCACTAGGGACAGATTGCAGCAGGTTAAGCAATTCAGATTGCAGCAGGTTAAGTTCAGCCAGTGTGCTGAATGCTAAAACAAAGAGTTTAACTAACAAAATTTCTGATGAGGTTTCAAATGCAAAAGATAAATTGATCAATGCAGTAAAATTATGTAAAAATGAAAAGAACAAATATAGGTTAAGCAATTCAAACTATAGTATCCATCTAAAAGAATGAAGCATATTAAATAAAGCCAACCCGAATAGGATGTGTATAACAAAGGTTAAACATTGAGCTCTTCATTAAGTAATTTGATCATATGAATAAGAACTAATTTTAACCATAAAAACTGTTACCAAAGAACAGTGCTCTGTACTGATGCAGATAACTATAAGCTCTTGTATTTCATAAGACCATATTTGTTTTACTCAATAAGAACCGTTGAAAATTCAACATAACACGAGAAAAAGTGGCCACAGAAACGATTACTTGTTGGAATATTTGACAAATTCTAAAATTAGACTGTGGTTTAGTAACTGAAGTAGAAGGAAGTGAGCAGCAACAAGCAAAAGCTGGAGGTGGAGGTGGAGCTGTAGAACCAGTAAACAGGAAAAAGGAAAAGCTTTTATGACCCTAAAGGTCTACAGATGTGGATCCGACAAAATGGCAGCCAAAGCAGAATCATGCCAAATTAGGAAAGAGAAAAATGTAACAATTAAACAATGGAAAGTCGGACATGTTATCAATATGAGGAAATTTGAGTATAATATATATAGCCTGAAACTGCATTGATTGATCTACAAAGTTTTACTGTGCATTTCCATTTTTTTGTTGCATAGATAGATACAACAGTAGGATAATTGGTGTTTTTGAATGAGCGTGATAGATGCATGCTCTAGCCAGTTCACAATCTGGAGTCCACGATGTAGTAAAGACCACCAATGTGACAAACCTTAAATATTGGTTCCACTTTCGCATGAAAAACTTTACTTGAACGACCACGTCCTGAACGTGGATTTAGTATCACAAGCACTGTTGGTGGGCTTTTACATTTGATACGTTGTTCTGGTGGAAAATCACTTGCAACAATGTTAGGAGCTTGCTTCTTCGAAGATACCAATGGATGAGGTAAACAATTCACGAAGCACTGCTGATCTGCAAAGCCATTAACCCATTGAAGGGCTTCCTCTGAATTAGAAGCCAAAAAGCGGAAGTCCTTTCTACATCTTTGAGGCTTCATAAAGCAAGAAAGGCCACAGGATCTCTTTCTTACTGGGTAGGAATGAACTGTAAAATATCTGACACCAGCGCTGTATGACACCTGCCAAGGTCATAATGGGATATCAAGTCCAAGTCAACTTAACCAGAAACAAGAAGGCAATTATCCCAAGCCAACCACAAGAAACAAGTGTGATTGTTCTAGCTGTAGAGAACTCACAGAAATGACATCCTCAAGATGTAGCATATGAGATCCCCAAATCAATGCCTTGCTTGTAAGTTTTGCATCAACCCCATCTTGGGTTTCGGTTTCTTTTGAAGTTTTCACATCATCGCCGGTAGTGGTGGTCCTCTTATCCAGGACCAGCTTCCCAGAGAATACTTCATATCCTAGTAAGTCAGACTGCTCATCTCCTATGTCAATCCTGTGCTCCTGTGCCTTTGTCTTTTCTGGATCTTCACCAGCGACATTGACCACATTTTTCCTGGAGGTTTTTACCTTACCACGTTTTTCTGGAAATACAGTTGGAGAGTGCTGGCCAGTTGCTATCTGAGAACACCTACTACTCAAAATGCGTAGAGGCTGTTGAGGCAAAACTCTTAAGGGAATAACATTTTGGTAGAGATGCCCAGGCTTCTGCATCTCTGTCCCACAACCAAAACTTCAGTGATGACTATAAACCACGACAGCTGTATGATAGTATCAGTTTCCTATAAGCTGTAGAGTAGACAGCTTCAGATATCCCAAGAGAATAACCCAGCATAATATAAGCCTGTATAAAACAGAATAGAATGATTAATGTGGTCCAATATGCCAAGGAAAATTTTCTTTGAGTATGCAATGGCAAGTACAATGGCTGAAGACTAAAAAATACCAAAAGAATGAATGGAGCTTCAACAGGTTGGTGAATTAGGATTGATAACTCTCACGGATCCATCTCAATAAAGTCATTTTGACAACTTCCGCCAAGCAAGGATCACGAATGCCAAAAATAGCTATGCAGCGCTCAATAATACAGAAAAAGGAAAAGAATGCAGACACTTAAGACAACCAAATTTATTTTCTGCAGTTCAGATGGAACCTATTTGTTCAAAAGCCTCAATAAATGGTGGCCATTCAATTCAATCTAGGCTTCCTAGATCAAGCTTGACAACGCTAAGAACATATGTACCGGGTCGACTGTTAGCATAGGCATGGTGTATAAGTAATAATATGAGTCCCAAATGATGAGACCATTTCGGTTCTGCAAAGCGAAGGTCCAATAATCAATACAATGCAAAGACCTAAAACTTTGTGCACTGAAGGTGATGCTCATCGATACCAATTATGTTTCAAGTGTTCAATATGAGAGCATTTATATTTTATTAAATCCCTCAAGAAATTCATGGCGAAAAGAGGTAGCCCATTAATTTTATGAGTTGCACATTCATAAGATTCCATAATTTTTGGAACAATACCAAATAGAAACTTATAACACTTGTTTGAAGATTAAATCTGAACCACTTAGTCCTCAGGAAGAACAGCTCCAGCATGTTCTTTGTCTCCATTGAGAGGTCAGAGGAATCTCATCAGTCCAAAGGCAGGGAAGCTACTAAAAGTATTACACAGTTTCCCCAACACAATACTTAGACCTGTCAATAGTCACCTGATGAGGCAGCCGTAATTTGTGAACATGACAAAGTGGTTTTACAATCTCTAGTTGTGAACCAGCTCACACTTGAATAAGACTAGAACATTCACCAAAGAGAATCCTAGTGAAACAGTCAAATTTAATCATGATTCATTGGCTCCAAACAACAATAATGAGACAAAACTTCCTCTGAACATTTATTCTACTTTCAACCAATTGGGCCGTTTCATTCAACCACCAAATCCTCTTGCAGAGTGCAGTAGAAGGTAAATATTTAAGAAGGAAGCGAATACTAATCAAAATAAGGAAGAATTGGTACTGATCCACCTCTCAGCCACAAGCTGCCTAAACAACCTGTAGTTTGTGAAACAAATAACAGCTCTATTGGACAGAACAGAATTACAGGACAAATGGTGGACAGAGTTTGCTTGTGTGCATGGAAAACCTGGAAACATCATTTAGCTGTCCGTTAGATTGTTGTCTCTTCCAGAGGTATGAATGAAGCATAGAGCTGCTTCCGTACAACAGTCAAATCTTTTATGAAAGAACAGAACGGATCAATTAAAGAACAGATGGCCGCTTCCTATCATCAAGAAACAATGACTTGTTCGCTTAATCAACTTATTGTAGAAAGGAAAAAAGATCATTTTAGGTGCCAGCATGCGTGTATGACAGAAACACGCACAGAGAGAGAGAGAGAGAGAGAGAGAGAGAGAGAGAGAGAGAGAGAGAGAGAGAGAGAGAGAGGGGAAGGGGTTCTGGAATAGTTGATGCTTTGCACTGTTGCAGATTTATGGGAGGGAATGCCAACTTAGATGTGGAATATCTCCATCCATCACTGCTCCCAAAGTGTGGAAATAGGGTAGCAAATCCTGGCTCTCCTATTCTTTAAGCTTCTGACTTGGCTAACTCCTGGAGTGCACATTGCAGGTGAGAGGATGGTCAAGAAAAGGTAATTGTGAAGTCCAATCATTTTATTAACTAGAAAACGGTTGGCGATATGCGTCATAAACTTTGCAAACCAGTAGGTATATCATATCAGATACTACTTTCCAGGAAATATGATTATACTTTTATATTTAATAACATTGAAGGCTTTTAAAAATATGAAAATAATTTCATTTTGGCGCTCAGATCCGCCAACTAAGTGTCTAGAAACAAGTAGAGCTGGAGAATCAGGCAAGAAATCCAATCAAATTTATAAGTTCAATAATTCTTGTACCAGAGATTTCGTCAACAAAGTAAATGATTTGCCAGTAGGACTCAAACCTAACACAATTTTATCAGATTCCTCAAGGTCCACTGCATCCAAAAAGAGCATGCCGTAGAAAGAAATTATAACAGAAGCATGAAAACATAATTAAAAAAATTTTAAATTAACGCCAACCACAACTTAGCATTGAACACCTCAAATTTCAGCATCGAACCAGAAAGGAAAATAAAAAGAAATTACTCTAAATTCAACTCATAACATCTCCTCAGCAGTCTGCAGTTCAGATCTCTTCTTAATAAAAGAGGTAAGAACATCATCAGCGAGTAATACACAGATGAAAACAAAGGATCAAATCGAATAATAATAATAACCATAACAAAATCGCTACAACAACTAGAATTCAACACGAAACCAAATGAGAAGAAGAAGAAATATCGAAACGACTCCACAAATCAAATACAAAAAATCTGCAGAGAAGAACTCTAACCGGCAACAAGACACTGATCCGATCCTCGAACCAGGCTACCGACAGGAAGGACGAGATTTTCTAGCACGCCAAGCTACCAAAAAAGGCGAATTCGGATCGCGTGGAAGAAAAAACCCTAGAAACCGGAATTTGAAATCCGAAAGAGGAGGAGAGGAATACTAGGACGAAAGGCGTGTCGGACACGAAGCGGCAAATGGTGGAAGGGCGTGAGAAAGTTAGCGAGGGGATTTTCTCCTTCTTTTTCCTTATTCTTTATCTCCTCTATTTTCGCCCTCTTTCATTTCAGCGGGTGATAGCCAGAGAAGACGGCATTGATCGAACACCGTTTTCTGAGCCAAAACTGCGTCGAGACTGTAGACTCTCTTCCTTGTAAGCCTCTCCCTAGAGAGAGAGAAGAGGAAGCCGTAAGATTTGTAATGGCTTTCTCTTGCGTAGGATTTAATGGTAATAAATTACAGTGTTTCAGATTGGTTTAATTACTGCTCCTTCAGATAGAGACCATCATTTACTACCAAATAGATCTTAAGAATCAAAATGGGTATCCCAACCGTCGATGTGACGTTAGTAAGTTGATCCAACAGTCAAAATTGGCACGGCATGGTCCATATGGAAAGTGTCCTTGAGATTCTCATCCAAGAGCCTGCCAAAGGCAGTTTGGAGCCCGTAGTTTTGGATGAGGCTCGTTTGGGCTTCGCCCCTCGCCAAATACGCCGCCGCCCAATCCATTATAAAAGCGGGCTACGAGTGTTTAAGTTCCTACGATATTTCATTTCGGCGATCGTATCCGGTACGATTTAGAAAATTTCGGACCCCCAGCCATCTTCAAAAGGAAAATGGTTTCCTATTGATTCTCAATAGAATTTGCTAGTCACTATTCAAATATTTCAATAATTCCATCGCATTTATTGATTTGCATATTGAAATTCAATGAGATATATATTTGAAAATTAGAATTATTGTGGAAACTTTTCTCGTCAGTTTAGAATGAGCAACACCTCTTGTTTGGGAAAGATCAAATGTAAGACTAAATTTGGCAACATTATAGACGTCGATACATCTTACAATGCTCTTTTTAGTCGTTCCTGAATGCATGATCATCACATTGCGCTAATGCGTGTCTTAGCCCTCCTTTCTCACTTATGCTGACTATGTAAATGCTTACTTCCTTGCTTTTAATGTTTGAGTATTTATTATTTTTATCTAGCTTTTTATTTATAGTAAAAGCAAAGAATTATATTAAAAAATTACTTATAAACTCTATCTTCCTACTAAATCAAGTCATAAATTATTGACACTTACAATGGTATTGAAAAAAATAAAAATAGGGCAGCAGCGTGCATGAAATTTTTGCATATGTAGGGTTTGAAGAAGAGATGAATTACAAGGGTTTATAATACGCAGTCTTACCTTATATTTTTTTATAAAAAATTATTTTTATACCTCGAACCTGTTACCTCAATGGTACACGACGAAAACTCTATCATTGCGCCAAGGCTCTCCTTCTTACAATGGTATTAAAAATACCAAAAATATATGATATCAATACATGTAAATCGGCAAAAATACATGTACTACATGAAAGTTTACGTGAGGCCAATTTTTGCATTTATAAAACTTAAATAAGTCGTGCCCCAAAAATTATTTCCAATACCAAATTGTTGGGACTAGCCGAAGCTCTTTGGCATTTTAAATTTAATCTTTATTTATAATATTTTTTATTTAGCATAAGCAAAAATTATAAAGTAAATCACTCGTGTACTTCCTAAAATCTAATCTCTCGGCCAAAGAGAAAAGTAGTAAATTGACACCTGCAACGAAGACTACACATATTCCAAAGAAGATGCCAAGTGATCCGGACCAGCTGCCGTGATGGTGTGATCACTATATAGTCCACGTATTAACAGCAACTACTATTTATATTTTTTCTGGAAGATTTTTTCACGAGACAACTTAGAAAAGTACAGTTTTGACCCACCGTTTCTCGTACAATATCTTGTAATGTTGTTGACATGATTCACCGTATTACTACGCGCACGAATCCACCCTCCGCGACCATCCTTGCCGTCCAATCCGTTGACGCGATCAAGAAATAAAATTACTCTTTTCCCGGGTTGATTCTCTGATGTAACAGAAGGCCCATTGCTATATTTCCCCTAAGAGCCGTGTCAAGAAAGGACTCTCGGGTGAGAAATGGATGATTTGTTTAAGTGTGTATTTAGTTGGTAAGAAATGGATAAAAATTAATTTCTACAAGAAATAAATTATTTGTAAAAAGTATTTTATGCCTTGAATTATGTCAAAGACTCAAAAAAATTATAGTATAAAAGATTTTTGACTCTTTGGAGTTACTTATTTTTTGGGTCTTGCATCGTGCTATTTTGAAGTTACGACATCGATAGGTAATAATAGTCTCTTAAAAAATGCAAGGTAAGAGTGTTTACTATAGACCTTTTGTGGTCCACACTGTATATTTAGGAGCTTTGTTCATATGTACTACCCCTTTTTGGGGCGACTCAATTTAAAGTGATCGAATACTTTGTCACAAAAATTTTCTTTTTCTTGAAAATCAAGGCACTAAAGCTTTATTTATCTCTTGTTTTTCCATTTCTATTTCTTAAGCCTGGAAGCCCTTTTCTCTATATTTTGGGGTGATGTATAAAATTCATTTTTCCTAAACCAACGAAACCAAATTATCCAAACATGTTTTCGGTGTTTCTCCATAAACAGGATTCCCAAACACATCCAAGCCCACTGATGCCGAGGCACCAGTGTGAGTTGTAGTCAAGGGTGAAACGCATATTTTATCAGTCTGGCTAGATTGGAATGCCAGGACTTTGATTTTCTGTCGTGCTTGCACCCATAGCAATCCATGGTTGGGCAGTTTAGATAGATGGTTGGGATCATTTGAGTTTGGGAATGGCTATAAAGCTTATGGCTAGACATGCCTGACTAACCCGAAATTGTAGGATGAACCTATAATGGAGTCCACTATGAAGAATTATAAAGCAAATTACCCACGCACTTCTATTAGTACGTACTCTTAAGTGATCTCACCAATGACTATATTAAAAAGAAAAGACAGACCTTTAAATCTTACTTATGAAAGTGAACGATGTCCCTGACATAATCCGAACCTGCTGCCAAGCATATTTTGCAGGTGAAAAGAAATGAAAATTAGATAGAAAAGTAGGGAAATTTGGTGGTATTACAAATGCCCGTCCGAAAGATCCTACAAATTATGCATAACATTCATGTTAGTATACTTCACACTTTATGCAAAGTAATAAAGTCCGTTGCTTTACGTAAAGTAAAAAAGAGATCCCCACTTGAAAAAATAACTCCATTTTTTTATTATATATTTTCAATTACTTAAATTGTTTTACATGGTTAAAATGAGGATAATACTCTTATTATTTACAAGCCATGAACGGAAAAGGGGAGCCTTAGAGCAATCGTAAAAGTTGTCATTGTGACCTTGAGGTTACAGGTTCAAGGCGCGAAAACAGCCTCTTGCAAATGCAAGGTAAGTCTGTGTACTTTAAGCTCTTGTGGTCTGCCCCTTCCCACCCTGCATAGGTAGGAGCTTCGTGCACTGAGGCTGCCCCTTTTTTTTTATTTACAAGCCATGAACGTGAAAGGGTCTTTCACTTTCAGCTGGCGAAGTATTTTTCAATAATTTAAGTATACCCCTGGATTTATCTTGGTTAGGTGTGCTTTGAGTTAGAATTACAGCCATACATTATCAAAAGAAAATCACATAATAAAGTTTCTATTGGACATGAAATTTAATACTTAGCCCATCCAAGTCCTTTTTCCCATGGTAAACGACTTAGATCTCCATAAAGAGGCAAATACACTTCTACAGAGAACCAGCGGATTTAGTTTGGGGCTAGTCTGATCATGTCATTGTAGTTTTCTTGATCTAAACGCAAACACCATTTTCAAATGGTTTCCTATCATGGCAGTCCCGGTACACGAAACTCCCACTAATGTAGAGTCCCAAAAAAGGCGGACTACAAGAGTCTATAGTATGTAGTTTTAACTGTTTTCACATCTTAAACCCGTGACCTTAAGATAAAATTAAAGCAAATCAAATAGGACAAACCCAGATGGTTAAAATTGCCTGAATTTATGGCCGTTAATACTCCTTCCACATAAAAAAATGACACTTACATATCCAGTTATGAGTGTTGATTAGGACTGCCTCGACGATAACGAGACCCGAATTCTGTGCCCATTATCATGGCTAATACGGAATCCTCACGCGGGTGAATGACGTAAAAGCTATGCTGGTGCTAACCACGGACACTTAAATTTTTTTAATCTAATCTAGACCGTCAATCATATGAAAATGATAAAATAAAGACAAGATTATTGGCGGAGATTAGTTTTAGGAATTTCTTAACATGGTCCAAAATTTCGGTCTAGGTGATAGGGACGGCGCCTAAGGTCAAGGTTATCAACGTCTTCAATATTTATCTGGATAAGAATTGATAATCAGGGAACCAACAAACTCTATCTAGACCGTTCATCTGATGGGTCAATCGGCCACGTCCCTTTCCTACCTGACAATCACAACCACGTAATTTGGAGACTTGGACAGATGTCTTTGGCGTGTACAGTTTCTCGGTGGACCACTGGAGTTGGTGTGGTTTACGGTGCATGTGTTAAGCAGAAATGACTGTTCAAATTTGTATGGCTTATTTTATAAAAACAAGCTTTTGCTTATAGAAGGCAACAAATGAAAGTACCCAAATGTTAGGACCCACAAATTACCGTAAAATCTGATTACCTAACCCATAAACAAACGTGTGGGGTTAGGTGGCTGTCATGTAATGGGTCTGTCTAGATCAAAGAGTAAATGGGTTGTCTTTTTCGACGCACCCACGAGCAGCCTGAGGCTCTTCCTCCTGCCAAAAGGCTAGAAAATCATAGTTTGCTCTCCAAGTAAATAGTTGTTAGGCTACTAGGCACCTGCTCCTTGTTCGGAAATTTGAAACAACCGACCAGGGAAAGGCGGTGCCAACCTTGTTGCTCGGAATTTCAACGCGGCTCCAACTGTCTTGTTTTCACTTAGATGGGCCTATTATAAGTATATTTCGTTTCTTCTTCTTCTTCTTTGTCTCTCGGATCTTTTGTTGGGTTACAGGAAATGCCTACATGTAAACATCAGTCTGTCAAACACTTTTTTCGATTATTCTCAAGGATGAGCGTTGGTTAGAGTTGATGTTATGTGATACTGAGGTCATGGGTTCGAGACATAGAAACAGCCTCTTACAAAATGCAAAGCTACATACTATAGACTCTTGTGATCTGCACCTGAACTCCACATATGCGGGAGCTTCATACACTGGGCTACCCTTTTTACGCAAGTTAACTACTAATGGCTTATTGCAACTTACAAACAACTGACAGTAAAAATACTCTCTAGTGTTTAAGAGGAATTTTCAATTGATAAGGATCGAATGGTGAAAAGCACAAAATATAGTAGGGAGATGGACATAACAGCAGTGGACGTGGGTTGCTGGACTTGATATAAGTTTGAGATGGCAGCTGACACTAGCTGACATCAAATTTTTTATTTTTTATTTTCCATGTAAGCTAAGACGTAATGCACCATCTACTAAATGGCAGTTTTAAGCAGTTTAATTTGCAACAATAGCTACTTTTGGCATATTTCTCTTACTTAGGATTCAGATATCAGGGTGTGGCAGTAAATGAGGTAGCAATATCAGATAAAAGAGACTCTAGATATCCTTCTCCTTCTCTTTGAGAAAGTCTCTACCAGAAGTAAATTATGTTTCTCGGAGGCATAATCTAAAAGCATATGCCTGACTGCTCAAAGCTCCCACGTATGCGGGGTTCAGGGAAAGGACAGAACACAAGGATTAATAACATGCAGTCTTAGTGAGCACTTTGCAAGAGGCTGTTGGCTAGTGGATAATTCCTGACTGTTGGCCATGGATAATTCTTGGCTAGTGGCACATTCTTCCTCATCACCGGTAATAGTTACCAACAACAGCCATTTCTTTTGTAGTAAATTTTGGAGGAAAAGGTAAGAAATAACTTCCTCCATGATTAGGTTAATTGGTTAAACTTTTTCTGGGACAAACTAAACCATTCATCTATGTTTAGATATTACCCCAATCAATGCATTCCCTTTGGATGGTGAAATGTTATATGAAAGGAATGCTCTAGTAAGATATGCTTCATTGCTGTTGCATAACGTGCCCCTTATATTGTTGGTTCCTACCGTTCATCCCATGTCTACTCCTACAGCCGAAAAATCACCCCAAATGTAGTCTCTAAACAAATGGGTCTCTGTCATTTCACATTTCACACAGGCTACTAAAATGTTCGCACAAGTAGTAGTCCACATTTAACATCCAAAAAACATTATTGGCATTCTAGAATTGTTCAATTCTATGATATTTGCCCTACTAGACATTTGATGTGGAAAAATGAGATGAAAGGAACAGATCAACAACACAGGAAGGGCCCATTATGTAAAAGTAGTATGATTCACGATGGCCTAAAGTGAGATTGTGCCCAAGCAGATCAACCACACAGGAAGGGCCCAAGCAGAACGGCCACATCCAATCACCAATGTGATAACAAAAGTGAAGAAAGGAAAAGGTGAAGGCAAAATAGAGGCAGGGGATAGTGCAATAAATATGGTTGAACTCTCCACACAATAGAACCCAAAAACACCAAATCCATGAATCTACATGAGAGCTTCTCCTGCAACAAAATGATCAGAGCTCAAACAGAACCATGCCTTGCAATAAACCACTCGAAATGGGCGAGGTAGCAAACCAAAATCAGCACAGCCTAGAGCTTTCAACTCAATCACCCACCTCACTAATAACGCAATCTCTCGTGAACAATTGTAAGAGTCCTTCCCTTGCAAGACCATCTGCCTCTGCATTGGAAAATCTCTTAACATGCACAAAACGACCCTGACGTGAAGAAGCCACTTCTCAAAGAACATGTACTTGGTCTTAATACTTCCACAGGGGATCTTTTTGTTTAGATAACCATCAAATTATGTTCCCACAACTTCCTTCCATGATAATGTTGTGAAGGCCCAAGCTAGTGCATTCCAAAATAGAATGGGACACCGTGCTTAGCTCAGCCAAATGAATCTCTCCACTGTGATGGACTAGAAATGATAAGCAAGCTCCATTGTTTTGTTTGGTCAATCCATCAATGCCTAAAATCCCCGGCTGTCACAAATTTGCCCCCTCTGTGCAAGTTGTCCGAAGTAAGGGGTCTAGAATTAGAGAGCACTTAAGAAAAGGCATTGACCATCGGATAATAATGTAGGTACCATGCAAAGTAGTGTTCTTCACTCAACTCTTTTCTCTTTAATCACCTGGAAAACTGACTTAACAGAGAACTGCCCACTGGGCTGTGGCTTCCAAAACAATTTGTCGTGTCTATCCAAGTAAACGAATTTGTTCTAGAAAAGATTTAGAAGCCTTAACTTGTTCTATAAAAGATTCAGAAGCCTTTGTAACTCCCCTTCACCAAATCCTTAGACCACTTCCCATCCTTCAAAGAAAAATAAAAATAAAAATTGCACCATACCACATTTTAATCATGCACACAAACCACATTTTTAAGTAAATACTCTAAAGGCTCTTCTGAACTCAGTTTTCAGGCATCTACCTTGCAGCTATGTGTCATTTTAGAAACCTTTTTATCTCCCTTTCTGACTGAGATTCCCAGATTTCTATTGAAAGTTTCTTGCTCTGTATAGATGACTGCCAATTAGTTCTAGTTCTTTATCTCCTCTCCTTGGAAAGATTGACCATCCAGATCTTTTAGATCAGTTTCCTTTACTTTCTAAGAAGTGGGCTCCCAAGCCTTTTTGGATTGAAATTGCTTCGTTCCTTGAGAAAGTGTATCTGAATCTTGTTAAAGATTGGTGGAAAACTCTTAATATTTATGGATCACTTATGTAAAACATGAAAGGTCGGGTCTCTGCCAAGGACAAAGAATCAGTGAGCTTGCCATTCAGTGCTGTCATTCAGTCTGGTAAGCTCCCCTAAAGTAGGGGCTGATATTTCATATTTTTACAGTCCTATGAGACAGCTTCCCCTAGCATTTCCCATCTCAAGAGGTTTGGGAAGAGACGTGACTCAGTTGGTTTGCAAAGGAACTTTCTTTACGTATTAATAACAATTTGGTGAGCCCACATGCTCATATTTGAGAAAACTTTTCACATGCCATATGCTTCACTGTTGGCAGTCTTAGTCGGTTGATTGAGTGAAGTAGAATTATACACATATTTCCACGACCAACATTTTAAAATTCGAGTTCCCTGTGTTCTTATCTGCTCAAACTAGTTTCTTGTTGGAGGATGCTTCTGTCAAGCACAGGCAATCATCGGCCAAATAAAGAAGTTAGAAGTAAGGAAGGAGTGGTGATATCAAAATAGGCCTCCTTTATTCTAATGTTAGAGGTAAAGATATACATGTATATCTATGGTTTAACAGTGTGGAAGTGCGCTGTCAGGCTCATCACAACCACCATTTATTGTTAAGCAATTTTCAGTTAGGTAAGCTTCCTTCATAATGCAAAGGCTAAGACGGTGCCATTGATGCAACAGCAGGTCGACTATATCAAAAGTAAGAAGGGTGGGGAAATTGCTAATTTTCTTTACAATAAGTTGGTTCTTTTGTTTGCTATGCCTTTCTAGTTGTCCAATGATTAGCACATCTCTCAGGATTTCTATGAATATCATTGTCTGAAGGGCAGCCATGAGTGGGTAAAACTCTTTGGATAATCCAAACCACTTAACTAGAAAAATCAGTTATGGGGATGCATATCATATGTAAAGATTGAAGGAGAGCTTTGGGGCAATGGTAGAGTTGCCGTCGTGTGACCTTGAGGTCATGGGTTCAAGGCGTGGATGTTAGAGATTTTCTAACATGATCTAACATGCTTCATGAACTCAAATAGCATTTGGATCTTAATGCAGAATAAGGATGGAATGAAATCACATACCTCTAGCCATTGCAGCACAATCCTCCTTTTCTGGAATGTATATTTGTTGGGACTCTTCCAAATCCTCAATCAATCTCCTTCGATGGTGTACTAACTAAAAGTGAGATTGCAGACTTGGAGACCTCACCGACAACGCACTGATTTTTATGGTTTGCTCTACCCATCATAGAGCCAACCTATCATACACCCAAATATGCATTCAGTTTTCCAAACATTATCAAAGTGGGCAGTTATCTTATCCCTAAAATGATGGAAATTAAATGGACCACTAATTTGCTTAATTCACTCGGTTGTTACCGAGTTTTAAGGAGAGAAATACCAACATTCTCTCACTTCGTCCATATATTTTATCATTTATCATAGTAAGAAACAAAACACATGAATCATGGTGATAGGTTACTCTATAAAACGAGTATTATCTTCCATGTATCACAATGCATTATGTTTCTTAAACATGTACCCATATTCCTTTATGAATAAACCCTATGTTTATTCTAGGTCCAGACATTAGCAATATTTTTCAAAATGAATCATTGTGTACACAAAGAAAATTAAATGTAAGAAACATCATACATAGAGTTTCATTGAAAATAACATCCATTCTTATAACAAAATTACATAGTGGAACCAAGTCTCATTCTAACTACATGATCCTTGAACTTGAATGGTGGCATGCCCTTGGTCGAAGGATCAGCGATCATCAATTCAATACTGACATGCTCAATGACCACTTCCTTTTCCTTAACACGTTCTCTTATAGCTAAATACTTGATGTCCATGTGTTTGCTTCGACTACCACATTTGTTGTTCTTAACCATAAAGACAGCAGCTAAATTGTCGCAATATACTCTCAATGGCCTAGAAATAGAATCTATGATTCTAAGCCTAGATATGAAACTCCTTAATCATACACCATGTGAAGTATCCTCAAAATAGGAAACGAACTCAGCTTCTATAGTGGAAGTAGCAGTTAAGGTTTGCTTAGCACATCTCCAAGATATAGCTCCACCAACCATCATAAAGATACATCTTGATGTTGATTTGTGTGAATCAACACAGGCAGCAAAGTTCGAATCTGAGTAGCCAATTACTTCCATATTTGTTGTTCGTTTATAAATAAGTATGTAGTCTTTGGTTCCTTGAAGGTACCTCATCACTTTCTTTGCAGCTCTCTAGTGGTATGTACCTAGATTGCTCTGATACCAAATGTTAGAGATTTTCTAACATGATCTAACATGCTTCATGAACTCAAATAGCATTTAGATCTTAATGCGGAATAAGGATGGAATGAAATCACATACCTCCAGCCATTGCAGCACAATCGTCCTTTTCTGGAATGTATATTTATTGGGACTCTTCCAAATCCTCAATCAATCTCCTTCAATGGTGTACTAACTGAAAGCGAGATAGCAGACTTGGAGACCTCACCGATAACACATTGATTTTTATGGTTTGCTCTATCCATCATAGAACCAACCTATTGTGCACATAAATATGCGTCCAGTTTTCTGAACGTTATCAAAGTGGGTAGTTATCTTATCCCTAAAACAATGGAAATTAAATGGACCATTAATTTGCTTAATTCACTTGGTTGTTACCAAGTTTTAAGGAGAGAAATACCAACATTCTCCCACTTGGTCCATATATTTCATCATGTACCATAGTAAGAAACAAAATACATGAATCAGGTGATAGGTTACTCTATAAAGCAAGTATTATCTTCCATGTATCACAATGCATTATGTTTCTTAAACATGTACCCATATTCCTTTATGAATAAACCCTATGTTTATTCTAGGTCCAGACATTAGTGATATTTCTCAAAATGAATCATTGCGTACACAAGGAAAATTAAATGTGAGAAACATCATAAATAGTGTTTCCTAGAAAATAACATCCGTTCTTATAACGAAATTACATGGTGGAACCAAGTCCCATTCTAACTACATGATCCTTGAACTTGAATGGTGGCATGCCCTTAGTCGAAGGATTATCGATCATCAATTCAGTACTGACATGGTCAATGACCACTTTCTTTTCCTTAACACATTCTCTTATGGCTAAATACTTGATGTCAATGTGTTTACTTCGACTACCATATTTGTTGTTCTTAGCCATAAAGACAGCAGTTGAATTGTCGCAATATACTCTCAATGGCCTAGAAATAGAATCTATGATTCTAAGCCAAAATATGAAACTCCTTAACCATACACCATGTGAAGTAGCCTCAAAATATGAAACAAACACAGCTTCTATAGTGGAAGTAGCAGTTAAGGTCTGCTTAGCACTTCTCCAAGATACAACTCCACCAGCCATCATAAAAATATATCCTGATGTTGATTTACATGAATCAACACAGCCAACAAAGTTTGAATCTGAGTAGCCAATTACTTCCATATTTGTTGTTCATTTATAAATAAGCATGTAGTCTTTGGTTCCTTGAAGGTATTTCATCACTTTCTTTGCAACTCTCCAATGGTCTATACCTGGATCACTCTGATACCAAATATTAGAGATTTTCTAACATGATCTAACATGCTTCATAAACTCAAATAGCATTTAGATCTTAATGTGGAATAAGGATGGAATGAAATCACATACCTCCAGCCATTGCAGCACAATCCTCCTTTTCTGGAATGTATATTTGTTGGGACTCTTCCAAATCCTCAATCAATCTCCTTCGATGGTGTACTAACTGAAAGTGAGATAGCAGACTTGGGGACCTCATCGAGAACTCACTGATTTCTATGGTTTGCTCTACCCATCATAGAGCCAACCTATCATACACCCAAATATGCGTTCAGTTTTCTAAACATTATCAAAGTGGGCAGTTATCTTATCCCTAAAATGATGGAAATTAAATGGACCACTAATTTGCTTAATTTACTCGGTTGTTACCGAGTTTTAAGGAGAGGAATACCAGCATTCTCCCACTTGGTCCATATATTTCATCATTTATCATAGTAACAAACAAAATACATGAATCATGGTGATAGGTTACTCTATAAAGCGAGTATCATCTTCCATGTATCACAATGCATTATGTTTCTTAAACATGTGCCCATATTCCTTTATGGAATAAACCCTATGTTTATTCTAGGTCCAGACATTAGCAATATTTTTCAAAATGAATCATTGTGTACACAAGGAAAATTAAATGTGAGAAACATCATAAATAGAGTTTCATTGAAAATAACATTTGTTCTTATAACGAAATTACATAGTGGAACGAAGTCCCAATCTATCTACATGATCCTTGAACTTGAATGGTGGCATGCCCTTAGTCAAAGGATCAGCGATCATCAATTCAGTACTGATATGCTCAATGACCACTTTCTTTTTCTTAACACGTTCTCTTATGGCTAAATACTTGATGTCCATGTGTTTGCTTCGAATACCATATTTGTTGTTCTTAGCCATAAAGACAGCAGCTGAATTATCGCAATATACTCTCAATGGCCTAGAAATAGAATCTATGATTCTAAGCCCATATATGAAACTCCTTAACCATACACCATGTGAAGTAGCCTCAAAACAGGAAACGAACTTAGCTTCTATAGTGGAAGTAGCAGTTAAGGTCTGCTTAGCACTTCTCCAAGATACAGCTCCACCAGCCATCATAAAAATGTATCCTGATGTTGATTTGCGTGAATCAACACAGCCAGCAAAGTTCGAATCTGAGTAGCCACTTCCAATTTTGTTGTTCGTTTATAAATAAGCATGTAATTTTTGGTTCCTTAAAGGTACATCATCACTTTCTTTGCAGCTCTCTAGTGGTCTATACCTAGATCGCTCTGATACCAAATGTTAGAGATTTTCTAATATGATCTAACATGCTTTATGAACTCAAATAGCAGTTAAATCTTAATGCAGAATAAGGGATGGAATGAAATCACATGCCTCTAGCCATTGCAGCACAATCCTCCTTTTCTGGAATGTATATTTGTTAGGACTCTTCCAAATCCTCAATCAATCTCCTTTAATGGTGTACTAACTGAAAGTGAGATTGCAGACTTGGAGACCTCATCGACAACGCATTGATTTTTATGGTTTGCTCTACCCATCATAGAGCCAACCTATCATACACCTAAATATGCGTTCAGTTTTCCAAACATTATCAAAGTGGGCAGTTATCTTATCCCTAAAATGATGGAAATTAAATGGACCACTAATTTGCTTAATTCACTCGGTTATTACCGAGTTTTAAAGAGAGAAATACCAATAATGGAAACAGCTTCTTGCAAAATGCAAAATAAGGCTACGTACTATTGACATTGGTGGTCTACCCCTTTCTCAGACCCTACATAAGCGAGAGCTTCGTGTGTAACAAAGCCTGTCCTTTTAAATTACCCCATACAGAGACATAATTTACTTTTGACAGAGACTTTCTCAGAGAGAAGGTCTTAGATAACAATGCCGCGAGAAACTTGTCCGTTGGATGATTCTTAGTCTTGATGTGATCGTCTGAGGTGTAAAATGACGGCTCTAAATGTTAAATGGTGAAGGTATGAAAATCTTGAACAAATCGAGGCTAGACTGTTTGATGCTTGAGATTTTTGCAAGCCTGTCTCTAGAAAATGGCCCAACAAATGGGTGGTTGGGTTCTATGACTTATGCCTACTTGTACTTCTTCAACATCGGCGCAAGCCCTCGGTGGTGATTCTGCGAGAGGGATGCCTTGCGAGCCGGGCTTCTAGAGATGAGACCCGTGAACCTTCTACCTCCGTGCGGTATTGCTCTGTCAGGCTTTTGCCCATTCTGAAAATTTCCCAATGCTGTCTCCTGTAAGAGTCTGGGTCCATTACCAAATCAAATAAATTTTTTTTTTTTTTTTTTTGAGAAAGGGTTATTTTATTGACAGGGGAGAAGTGCCCTCCCATGGCCGTACAAGATAAATCGAGTTGATCAAAAAAGGCAAAGAAAAACTACACAGTAGGCAAAGTGAAGAAATTCCAAGAGTTCAAAGACTCCTAATACTAAGGGATGAGAGATGGACTCCCTCTCTAGCCAAAGAGTCTGCGATATCACTTGGTAGAACTATTCATCAGGGCTGTTTGGCACGAGAATAACAAACAGAGGATCATACTATTGCTAGCCATAATTGGTAATATTATTTCCTGTTATTGCCATTCTAAAACATGGATAAATTATTCACATCTAGATAAATGGCTTTAAAAGCTTGGCCCGTATATTCTTATATATCCATGGATCAGCCTGGGAAACAGGCCCAAAGGTGGCCTGATTGAGCCCTTCAGTCTTGATATGAAGCTTATTGAGGGAGTGTTTGAAGATCCTGTTTCTGCTCTCTCATTTGTGTTTTTAGAGACACCAGAAACACTTTTGAAAATTTTTTATTTTCACTTTTTGTGGGGAGAATCATTTATGTGCATTAAATCCGAAATGCAGAAAAATGAAAATTGCTTCTCAGTTTCTACTCTAGGCTCTAGAAATATAAATGAAAATCAATTGCAAACACCATAATATTACATTGAAGTTTTAAGGGCTGTTGATCCCCACAAACAAGATTGGTTGATAACGATCTATATCTTTATTGTTAGCCAAAATAGAGCCACCAAAATTGAACTCTATCAGAAAATTGTTATTCTCTGAGTTGCTACAAAAGTAGCACATTCACAAGTAATGGAGAATCGACAGCTAATTCACCAAGTTCCTTAGAGTGGTTGTTGTGGCAGAAGACATATAGCCCGCCGGCTAATTGAAACTTATAGTTAATTACTTCAATTACATTAATGAAATGCTTCTGTAACTTTGTTCACATGGTTAGAGGGAAAAAAAAGAGCTTAAAATAATGGTCTAAATTCATCATCAGAGCATCCACAAATCAAAGGCTCAGTCGTCCAGTGAGAGAGGATTTTAGTGTACAGCCTGTTCAGTTGCTGAACGTATTAAATCAATGGCTTTGACTTATAAAGAAATAGGCTAAAGACATGCTTTTAGCCACTAATTTATATGAACATCTATTAAGTAGTGCTTATTGTGTGATGCTTTAAATCATTCGACAACCATGTGGAAAAGAGGTGATGGTTCAACTTTGGCACTTTGAATGGTCCATGTTCTTCCATAATTGATTCTTGCTTAGAGCAGTCCAAAGTTGCTTGCGAAACAAAATAGGAGTTCGTACTGTGACAGGGAGTTTCAAGTGGTTAAGAAACAAATTTCAGCAAGATAAAGAAGGAAATGCAAAGGGGAGCCTTGGCGCAACAGTAAAAGTTGTCGTCATGTGACCTTGAGATCACCGGTTCAATGGGTGGAAACAGCCTCTTGCAAAAATGCAAGGTAAGATTACTTACTATAGACCCTTTTGGTCCGCCCCTTCCCTGGACCCCGCATAGGTGGGAGCTTTGCGCACCGGGGCTGCCCTTTATAAAGAAGGAAATGCCATGGTTCACTGAATTAGGACAGTAGAATTTATAAATTTAGACTTGAAGAGGGAAGTTTTGAATGAAAGCATGGTTACAGACTCTAACTCAAAATAAGACAGAAATTCAAGAGAGAAGTCATCCGAATTTGATGCAGCAATGGTTGCATTGAAGCTTTCTCAGTTGTATTTGGGTCAAGCTTTCATCCCTGAAATTATTGATGAACTTTTGCCATCACCTCGTCAGATGTTTCTGTGGAGAATAATAACGGGAATGGCATTGGAAAAAAGAGAGGATGGGTGATTATATAATGGAAGAATCTTGTCATTGATTGGTGGAACTATTAGATTTGAGTCATGATTTCTTAACGAAAGATTGGAACAAATGGGATGGATACTGATCTATCAATAAGAAATTGAAGCTGGATTTGCTTTTCTGAGAGAGAGAGAGAGAGAGAGAGAGACTCTTTGTTGGTTCCATAAAAAAGGGCAGCCCCGGTGCACAAAGCTCCCGCCTATGCGGGGTCCGGGGAAGGGGCGGGCCACAATGGCCTAAAGTAGGCAGCCTTACCTTGCATTTTTGCAAGAGGCTGATTCCACGCCTTGAACCCGTGACCTCAAGGTCACATGACAACAACTTTTACCGTTGCGCCAAGGCTCCCCTTCCCCGTTGAACCCGTGACCTCAAGGTCACATGACGACAACTCTTTGTTGGTTCCATACAATCTACAAATGGTACACTGAAAGCAGAAAAAGTGAGCATATTGATTATGACATGGGCATCTCAATACAAAAGTGCTACCACAATCTTACTAAGGCCAGAAGAAACAGAAACTCTATTGGTTACAACAAAAACTCATCATGGGAAACTGTGTAAGCAACAGGAACTTGGGTTTTTTTTTTTTTTTTTTTAATTACCAACAAGAGATCAGTTCTTGCTTCAGAGTTAATTTGAGAATTTGTTTACGTCTCAGGAGTCTCCTTCTGAGTACAAGGCAATTGAAAGAATTGCCAATGTTTTACCTCTTAAGGCAAGTGAGGTTTTGAGAAAACTAGTTGATGTGGAGGAATGCAGAACAACTTTGCTTCAGATGGTTTCAGCTAAATCTCTAGGTCCAAATGGACTTCTTAGAGGTTTTCTTCAGTTTTCATGCCCAATAATAGGGCATTCTATTCATGAGGTGGTCGCAAGAGTTTTGTCTACATCAGTATTTCCAAGCAGCAGGGTGAGACATCTCTGGCATTAGTTCCAATAACAAAGAACATGGATACATGTGATAAAAGCCCATTATTTTATATAATGATATTATCAAAAGGATTGGTTAACAAATTGAAACTTTTCTTGCCACAACTTTGCTGCTTATAGTCAAGTAGCATTTGTTCCAGGAAAAAACATTTCTAATATCATATTTAATTCTATCAACAATGGACCAGAAGAACCATGGTGCATGGGTCCTTACTGAGACTTCAACTAGGCAATAACAATGGATGAATTACCTTCAACAATAAGGAGGCATCCTTGGATTGTTTCCAAATGTTTAATGCAGTAGTGATTGATAGTAATCCAGCTTCATTTGAGTAACACCAACATAGAGGCCCAGCATAATGGAAAATAATTTCACCATTAGAGTTACTTTAGGAGCCCTCAAATCCCAGATGCACCATAGCTCCTGTAGCATGCTCCATCAAAATTAAGTTTGAAGGAACCTTGAGCGGGGAGCACCAGTTGGCTTGCATCTTTTTTTTTGCTTATAGATAGTTGCAGAATTTCACACATTTTCTCAGAATGTTGTTGATAGATTATCACTCAAATTCCTATGAAGAAGAGGCCCAATCAGCAGCTATGTGGAGTGTTTTCCCTATAAGAAATTCCAGGGATCCCTGAGAACCTTTAAAGGATCTCTTGTTACACTCAAGACTCACTTCCCATATAACAGCCATGAAGCAACAAAATCATAAAATATTTCCTCTAAATTTAAGCCTCAAAGCCTCCCATATGAATTACGAGCTCTTCAAAAGATTTTGGCGTAACCGATGTTGCCTGAACTTGCTTAAAATTATATTCCAAATTGACGAAATTTCTTTGCAAGTAACAAGAATATGGTCTCTAAACTTGGTCTACAAATGGTGAATGCAGATATCCTGTTGTCAGCTGACAACAGATGCTTTTGGGCTCCAAATGAGTTTAGCAAACTCCTAAGAATGACAATCATTCATAAGAGAGTGATAAGTGAATTTAACCGAGATGATATATTCTGGGTTGGTAAAAAGGGCAGCCCCGGTGCACAAAGCTCCCGCCTATGCCGGGTCCGGGGAAGGGGAGGACCACATGGGCCTACAGTACGCAACCTTACCTTGCATTTTGCAAGAGGCTGTTTCCACGCCTTGAACCCATGACCTCAAGGTCACACGACGACAACTTTTACCGTTGCACCAAGGCTCCCCTTCTAGGTTGGTATGCCATATAATTATGTCATCTTTTATCCATATAAACAAAGACAGAGGTAAGGGAGTTGAGGAGAGATTCATGTTGCTCAACCTCAAAATCATGCAAATTTCTTCCAAAGGCAGGAGCCCATATGATAATTTTATCATAAAAGATCAAGTATCGGCTACCGAACAGTAGCCATCAAGAGCCACTCTGTATAGGCTCTGCAGACATCTTTCAAGATCTATCTTGAAACCATATTTCATTACAGAACTTGACAGATGATCCATCCCGAACATAAAAGTTGACATTATCCTTGAAACTGCTTACTAATATATTGTTAAACCTGCCAACCATTATTAATTCATTGTCTTTGATCCACCAGTTATGAGCCAGTAGATAATTTCTTTTGGAAGGTGCTGCCAAGGTTTTGGTAGTAAGGGTACAACCTCCAATGCCATTTTGACGAGAGGGCTTGATTTGTGTCCTTGAGCTCCCTTATCCCTAGGCCACCCACCATTTTTGTTTGACAAATAGTCTCCAATGCTAATGGAGTGTATTTTTTCACATCTTCACCCTCATTTCATAAAAAATTCTATTGAATTTGTTCTAGCTGTTGAATAACACTCATGGACAAGTAAATAAGGGCATGTGATATATAGATAAATTAGCCATTAAAGATTTAATCAAAGTAATTTTCTCTCCACTGATTTTCATTTTTTAATAACACCCTTTCATATTTTTGGTCAATCCATCGATGTTCAGTTACCTAGCAGGTGTCAACAAAGAAAAAATAGAGTCCATTGGCCCAGACTTTTAGTGCAGTGATGAGATAAAGAAAAAGAAAATTTCATTGCCAAATGAGAGAAACTTGTAAACTGCTTGACAGTGGAGGTCTATAATTCAAATGCCCCAATGACATGCATTCTATATTGCCTCTGAAATGGAGCTGGAGGTTATTTGGCGATGAAAAGAAGAGTTTATGGTCCAAGTTAACACCAAGAAATATGGAAGTAACTCCATGGATATGGTTTTCAAATCAACATCACAGATATGGTAGACAATCTTGCTAGATTGGAATTAGTAGAGTTACAAATGAAGTTAGAGAGAATGCTGCAAATATTTCAAGAAAAGGAAATACGGTCTTCTATTTTGAAGACATGATTGGGTGATCGAAGCTTCTATAACAAATCTAGATGTCATTATAGGATGGCGAATTCAAAAGCATTTTATTAGAGCTTCGGGGATGAAAATGCAAAGCTGATGTTATGCACACCTTTGAAAATAGGCAGGACAACATGCAACTCCCTATTTCAACTTCGTATTTTTCTAATAGGTAAACCACTTAAATATAAATGAAACATGTGATCCAACTCTTACATGGCCTATGATTTGAATGGGTTAAATCTTCTGAACTGTGGGCACAACTCTTTCAAGGACTATGATTTGAATGGTTTTAGAAGATCTAAACCATTCAAATCGTAGGAAATGTAAGAGTATATATGGCAATATGTATGAAGAAGTTTATATACAAAAACCTCTTTAAGATTTGTTGATCCTAGGCACCCTTGTCATTTTGTTGATTATGCGAGGGCATCTATCATCTTAAAAAAGGCCCCTAGACATGATTTTCCAATTCAATTAGGCACTTCCTCATCAAGGTCCTTCAACCCTTATGACTCAACTCTTTCCTTCACGCATTTTAGAAGTGGGTCAATCTTAGTACTTCTTTACACCAACAACATTGTGTGTTGTGGAAACGATACACAAGTTACTTAGGAACATTCTACTTATCATATGTTTGTTATACAAGGTGTTGGAGATCCACATTGTTTTCATGGTATGTCTACTTCAGGACATCCTCATCTGTTTAGCTACGTGAGACACGATAAGCTACTAACACTAAGAAAAAAGATTATTATGAAGCTTATTCTTGGGGCAACAAAATTCTAATCTATTTTTTAGGGGGAATATTCAATTCTTTTCCAGCCTTTTCTTCTGCCTTGCACAAATTTCACTTCTACTTATGGCTGTTTTTCTTAATCTTTGTTATCATCCTCTGCTATTCTCTCTCTCTCTCTCACACACACACACAAAAAGTAGAAGGATGTTTCTCCTAAAAGAGTTACACAAGCACTAGCCTAATTCTCTGTAAGTTGATGAATTTTTTACATTGTTTGTATTATAAGAAACTCATGTTTAGTATATCAAAAGCTCTTTTTGTGACTTGTTATTGTATTTTTTCTTCATAAAAAGTTTTGATGAAATATGTTTGTATTCAAATTTGTGCTTTTCTTGTGGCATGAGCATTTTATTTGCTATGCATGGTCTACGTAAGTAGTTTTGAATCCTATCTAGTAGAGTTTGGTGGAATATTTCCTTCAATTTTACCAATTCTACTTGATGAATAAGGTGTTAATCGGTTAGTTAGTGATACAACTCTTTCTTATTTATATATTACTACTTATTTCCCCCAAAAACACTTAGATAAAGGCAGTTCAAGTAGTTTTATTTCATTCAAAACCCTCTAAATAGCTTTTGAGAGAATTGGTTCCTACCTTGAATCTTTACACTTGCCGCACTTTGAAATTTGCTATCAGGTTTTTTGAAACTTACAAGGTGTTTGATTATATTCATTTTAAAGATATGATATATAGGATTTTAAAGATTTTTTTATTATGCGCGTAGTCTAGAAGGCATTAAGGATTGCCTATATACTTGTCACATATTTATAATTATTTTTGCAAATATGCTTATGAAATAACCAACCTTTGATGCATATTGAAGCTGTTTGGCACAAGCATACAAAATCATGAATTACATTGTCAATAAATCATGATTTTCTTCCTTGTTATTTGTACCCTTATTTTTGTTCTCTTCAAAGTCTATTTACAACCTTACTACTTGGATAAAATTATTCAAACAAAGATAAAACCCTAAAGTTTAGGCAGTTTGTTCTCACATGATTGCTATCCATGTTATTAAGGCTCAAAGATTAAAAATTGCAATGGATTGGAAATTTTTTTGCTTTTGTAGTTCAAATGCCTAGAACAAGAATTCCACATTCTAAGAAGTGTGTGGCCTAAACAATCTAGATTCATGATAGCAACTCGAGGTAAAGTAGGTTCTCCACCTTAGGTAGGAATCCACATGATGTGTAGGATGGGATTAACCAACTTCATTATTGACTTCTTCTACAAGAATATAGGATGCAGCTGTGCCACCTCAACATGTGAGGGGCTTTCTTAAGAGCAAAATGAATTCATTGTTCTCCCAATAGCATATGCTAATTTCAATTTGAACAAAAATTGTTATCTAAATACATTTTAGATAAATTTGTTGTATATGGTGAGGAAAGACACTTATTATATAGAAGTTTCCTAGCCAAGTCTTCTCAAACATTATCAAACTTGATTCTCCATATCCAATTGCAGCCTTCCAATTAGAGAACTCCTATACTTCCAGATGGAAGTTGCAAAATTCATTTCAACTCGAGCATAATTCAAAGTAGGACTAATTAATTAAATTGCAAGTCAACCATGATGGTGAATAAAGCTAATGGTGTGTCATACATGATTACTTAGAAGTGATGTAGGCAAAATTCATAGTTGGTATTTAAAGCATGGGCCTTAAAGTCTCTAAGCGAAAAGTGGAAGGACTATAAGTCAAGATTAAAGTGTAAACGTTATAGGCCAGATTCCAATGATAAACAATGGTACATTTGTCTTGACATATGAGTTGACCCAAATTAATGGAAATTATTGGTTGACTTGGGATCCTAATGTGGGAAAGGTATTACTTGCCAAAGTTATATTTTTATTTACTTATTCCCTTTGTATGAGACATGACTCATATTTTTCTGTATGCTTGCCTAGTTATAGCAACGAAGTTTGACAAACAAAGCTAATCGTGCCAAGCAAATTATGAGACACACTATAGGTAGTAAGAGCTTTGCAAGGGCGCAACATGAAGAAGTAAATTATGCGACTTACATTATAATCATAGTTGAATGTGTCTTAAATGTAACATATCAATATTGGTTGCGAGAATAGTGAGAGAAGAGATCAGACAAGAGTGATCCTACTTGGGCAAAATTTTCTGCTATCACATACATAAAAATGTTATGAAGATGCAAAAAGATGAAAATAAGAAACATGCAGATTTACATGGTTCCCTTTGAATTGAGGTATGTCCATGAGCTCACATTAGTTTCACTATCTCCATGGCTAAGAAATAGCAACTGCAAGATACAAAAGATTTCTCTCACCCTACAGAACCATATGGTTGTGTGAATACACACGTGTTGGTAAAAGACATAATTGGCAAGCTGTTTACCATTTTTTTCAAGCTGGGGGCTCCACCGCTTGAACCCTAGCAGTGGCTCATTATCCCCTACACCCTTGGCAAGCTGACCATGTAGATTGCCCCACACTGAGGGCTCTGCCCCATGGATTATCAATTCATAGCGCAACATAATTTCATATAGGAATAACAGGATCAGGCCAATTAGGCTACGTACTCACAACAAACTCCCCACCTGGAGACTGATTGTAAGCAACCTTACTTCATGTTCTCTGTAAAATAATGTAGTTTCACCATTGACATAAAACTTGATGTGAGTTCTTCTTATCTTTAGTTTTGAAGACCTATAGAACTTAAGCATGCCTTCGGCTTCTATATTATGACCATCTTGGTTAACATATTTGCAAGATTTTTGCTTGCACATATTTTCTTTAAAGAAAATAAACCTTCGTACCAATACAATCTCAAGAAATGATACCTTTTGTCCATATGCTTTGTCCTATCATGAAAAGCTGAGTTCTTTGCCAAATGAATTGCACTTTAACTATCACTATATAAATGTAATTCTTTTGCCCCTTTCTCAACTCCTCCATGGGACTTTGTAGCAAAGGGGGAGTTCTACCCTAAGCTTTTATAAGGAAGAGTCTTCTTTGGAGCATATTCTAGGCTAGGAATATCTTTATATTAGTTTTTGTCTTCTAATCCTTTTTTCTTTGCCTTATTAGGTATAATTTCTTTCCTTTCTCTATTTAATTTCTTATTTGCTTGTATTTAAAATAGTTTTCATATAGAATAGGCTTTGGAGATCAATTCCTTGCTTTTCTACTCTTTATAGTAAATTTCTTGCTTTATAAAATAGCTTTTCAAGTAAAGTAGGATCTCCTCCAAATGAGAGGGGACGGAGAGGAGCAAGCTTCCTCCTTCTCCTAAGAACCCTCCTAGCTTAGTTAGGAGATCTCTCTATTCCTATAATAGGAGCGGTTTTTGTAACATAAAGCAAGAGATGATCATTTATTAGATCATTTGCATAGCCTATTCAAGAGGTCTCTTGTACTTTTGCCTCCCCTAGGGTTGTTGAACGCGATTATGAACCATTTCATGTTTTAGTTATTCTAATCATTAGAGTTGGTATTTAATTTTTGAGCCATTTGATATTGATAACTAATATATTTTTACATACTATTTCTCATGGATGGTGATATCAATAGATATTCTTGTGAAGGAATTTTCAATTCTATGCATTGACTTACTTAATTTTCTCTTATATGAATGTTATGTGTATGAATGCTAAGCAGTTTCTATTTATTGTGAGTTCTCTTGTGAATTTGATATTTTGACACTTGCATTTATATCAATAAGTACTCTCAGTAAGCACTATTACAAAATTCTTCAAATTTTTTTTTTTTTTACAAAAATCCTTGACTTTTTTTCCCCAACTTTTTCCTAACACTTCTCAAATCTTACGTTTTTCAAATTTAAAGCAACTTTTAAGAAATTAAGATGAATTTAGTTAATAAAACTTAAAAATCCCTCAGATAATTTGTCAAATAGTTAAATTTATTTATAAATTTAGGTAGAAATTCAAATTCAAATCTAAAACTCCCTTATGAAAAATGCTCTTTCCATGATTTTTTTTTTTCATAATATTTGTTTTGCTAATTTAAATTTAGAATCCAAACTCCCTAACCATACCCAAAGTCCATACTATCATGTAAAAAGTCTGGTAAAAACAAAATGTAAAGCCTAAACTCAAACTGGCTCGTGACACAAAAGTTAACCTTCTTTTTTACCCAAAAAAACGTCAACCATGCCCATGTGCAACCTCTAAACGGGCATATGAACTGTAAAGATTATTGGTGCATGAAAAAACGTAGTGAGCAAGGAATTGATTTAAAGACATCATTCTTGTGGTCCGCTCCTTTTCTGAATCTTGCATAGGCGCTAACTTAGTGGGCCGGGGTTACCCTTTCTTATTCTTAAATTGAATCAATCAATAGTACGTGACACTTGCATCATACAGCTCCGTCCTGGAATTTGGACCTCTCCTTTCCTTTGACCAACGGGTCCTCCAACCAACCTGTTCTCGCATAGAGGCTCCTTTTCATTTATTGATTGATTGATGAAAGGCAACTTTCGCTTGCCAATTGACAGTAGAAACTAGCCGCCAGAAGCAAAGCGGCCAGAAAAAAGCTTCAAAAGCCTTACTAACCAATAAGCCTAACGACGGAATGCCAGTAGAGCGCACCAACACCGCAACAACAGTACATCTCTTGTAGTTTTATATAGTAGCCTGCATATTATTAATCCTTGCCGTTCATCTGATTTTCCCAATATATACTGGTGCAAAAATACTGTTAAAAAGGGAGTTACTAGCATCCAATAAATTATATTTTAGCTCATTGGACGGGCTTAAAAAGAGCTTTCTGACCATCCGTTCTACTAAGACGAAAGCACTGTTTGTAGCTGATGGTTAGCATGGATCAATCACACGTAGGCCCACCATACAAAAGTAGAAGAGTTTCACGATTATTAGGGTGTTGTCGCGATGTATACCAACATTTCACCCGCTAATAATGCTTCTTCTCGCATGAGTCATCTAAGATCCACTAAGTTTTTGCGTAGTACCGCAGGTTACTTTACTAGGAGTTCCGTAGTACCACTAATAACCTTTTAACGAGAAAATCGTCCAACTCATATGGCCGTAGGATTAAGACACGCGTACTTTATGACGACGAAGTCGGTGCCATTTTAAAACAATAAAGTCAAAATCCAAGCAGGTCCCACAAAGTGGCTGTTCACATGGAGAGGACGACCCACGTGTTTATTAGAGAAGATCGCAAAATACATCGAGCGTACAACATACGCACACCAAAATATGCATGCTTCCAGATGGTCAGCGAGCCGTGATCACGGCCGTTAAGTTCTGGGGAATGTATTAGATAAGAAATGCCTTTCTGATTATTCTGAAATCTAGCTACCTTCCCTCTTCGTACTTGTTACGTTCCAGAAAAGTAATAGGTTCGAATAATCGAATGGATGCGCATGGCCCACAAGATTTGGCGTAGAAAAGATGGGTGGTTCAGATCACTAACATATGGTCTAACACAGGCACCATGAGCAGCTTCCGAGTTAGATGCTTAAAGAACGTATCAAACTCAAAAACGAAATCTAGCGTAGTGCGTGACACTGCAGCTAGTTGACGTAGCGTGCCTTACTTTTGAGTTGATTAGACATTTTTCATCCTGTTTCTCTACTTTGGACGATTATGATCAACTACACGAATTTATATTTTTTATTTACCTCTATTAAGTTTTATTATTTTATTAAATTTAAAAGTTTAAATTTTAATTAAGTCTTTTCGGGCTTTCACATTTCTCTTTTAAAATTTTCTATTTAGATACTCTCACTATTTTTAACAGACCATTTAAGTTTACCCTATCTCATTTTATTACCTATCAATGTTATTATTAAATTTTTTTTAATATTTATTATCTTACTATTTTTGTATTTTAACATTCTTATTTCGGCTATGTTCATTCTACCTATATAATATTTCTTAGTTGTCCAATACTTTGATTTATAAAGCATGTTTGTCCGACAAGTTTTGATTGAGAGAAGTGTTCTTCTGATCGGCACATGTAGGTGCTGTGAAACATTGTTTAAAGAGCCTCCATATTCTATAAGTAAAAGCACTTTTTTTTTTTTTGGGTTTTATTATGATCAATCCTCTCAATGTTTGGCATCAAGAAAATTAGATGGACGGGTCTGATTAATTATTAGGGAACCATCATGCAAATGTGAGGCGCACTGCAGCACTAACTGTAGTGTGGCGCGCTGGACTATCATTCTTCCATTTAAAACTAGGTTATCCTAGGTAATTAATTAAGTTTAGAATTAAAATCGTCAATCAACTCTCTCTCTCAAACGACTTCCCTGTTTCGCTTCAAATTTCAAACACACATAACGTTGGGAATTTCATCATAATCGCCGGATCAAAACTATAAAAGTGCACCAGCAGCTAAAAGGACGAGCGGACCCATACTTCCAATTGATCCAAACCGTTCAAATTCCCTAATTGACTTAGGCCGTGCTTATGTTAGAAGCTTTCCGGTCGATTAGCCCAAAAGATAAAGAAAAAGAGCGATTTCTCTGCCTCTCAAGACCCACCCGGGAACATCGCCTGGCTAAGCTCCACCGTTGGATAATTTGACTGGATGATTTTATTTAATCTTTTCTATTTAGGTTATTTACAACAAAATATGCCCATTAAATACTTTTAACTACTAGTTTTTTCTGTTGAAATATCCAAGACTTAGGGTTAAAAAACTCAAACTATATAACTAAAATCATTAAGGAATCATAAACTTTAGTATCTAACCGACATGCAAAGGGTCGAACAAGATGAATAAATTAGATCATCCAAAAGTAAAACTTAGCTAAGCAAACTTTCAAAGTCAGTTTTGAACTCATCCGAGTAGCATCTCCTTATGGATGTTCTTGTGAGGAAAATATGAGCGGCTGAAAATACAGGGGATTACACTGGTCCAATCATCAACACCGTTAACCAACTGGGTCATGCAAATCGTTAGGTTGGCTGACCATCACAAAAGGAAGCCATATAGGCGCCGGAGTAAACGGGTGGTTATACACGGCCGACCGCCGTACCGAACTCTATCCACGGATATGAAATTCTCTCTCTCTCTCTCTCTCTCTCTGCCTTTTGTCTTCCCATCGGCACCCCACTATCTGATTTCAACCCCTCCTCCTTCCTCCCCATTTTAGCCACCACGCAGATTCAAGCACAGTGAAAACTCCTCCATTCGATTCCTTCTCCAACTTTCCTGTCCATTTCTCTCTTTCTCTTTCTCTTTCTCTTGGGCTTGGGGAATAAAATTTTCTCTGCCTTGAAAATCATTTCTCGGCCATTCCACCCTAGCGTGGAAATGAGCGTCAACGCCAACAATGACAGTTCTCTCCTACCATGACAACTGCAACGACAGTCCGAACCATTCTGTTACCAGCAGTGCGGCAACCGCAATCCACTCCCTGGCTCGCCCCCGCATCCGCCGCTGGCGCCACGGCCGCGCCTCCACTGCTATAATCGCCGCTATCTCCCTCATCATTTCCACTTCCGCCTGGCTTTCTCTCGTTTTCTCCGGCACCACCAGCAAAACCTTGTACCTTCTCGGCCACTGGGAGGGCAGCCCACAGAATTCCTTCCCATTTCTTCATCATTCTCGCCAACCAACTCCTCCCGCCCCTAAAATCCCTTCCTCTCTCTCCCCCCGAAACCCTAACCCTAAAGAGCTCTCACTCAACCACATCGTCTTCGGCATCGCCGGTTCCGCGCATCTCTGGAAACGCAGAAAAGAATTCATCCGCCTATGGTGGCGTCCGAACGAAATGCGGGGCCACGTTTGGCTGGAAGAAGATGTTAACGACAAGGATCCTTCTCTTCCAGAAATTAGGGTTTCTGAAGATATTTCAAGGTTTAGATACACCAATCCCACGGGGCATCCTTCGGGTTTGAGGATTTCTCGAATTGTCTCGGAATGTTTTCGGCTCGGGTTGCCTGATGTGAGGTGGTTTATGCTCGGCGATGATGATACCATTTTCAATGTGGATAACTTGGTTGATGTCTTGAAGAAGTATGATTCCAGTGAGATGGTTTATATTGGGACTTCTTCGGAAAGTCACTCTGCAAATACATATTTCAGTCATTCCATGGCGTTTGGGGGTGGGGGCATTGCTATTAGTTACCCGCTAGCGGAGGCGGTTTCGAAGATTCAGGATGACTGCTTGGAGCGGTATCCCAAGTTGTATGGCAGTGACGATCGGCTTCATGCTTGTATTTCGGAGATTGGTGTTCCTCTCACTAGAGAGCCCGGATTCCATCAGGTAATCTTGGCTTCAATTCTTTAGAATTCATGTTTTTGTTTTACTGTTTTCGGGTTTGTTATGAATTTGAACTGGAGGCTATTTATGAATATGTTGCAGTGGGATATTAGGGGAAATGCGCATGGGCTGTTATCCAATCATCCAGTTGCTCCTTTTGTTTCGGTTCATCATGTTGAAGCTGTCAATTCTTTCTACCCTGGATTGAGTTCTCTTGAGAGTCTCAAACTCTTCACAAAGGCAATGAGAGCTGACCCTAGGAGCTTTCTACAGCGGTCGATTTGTTATGATCACACCAGGCGGTTAACATTCGCTGTTTCTCTGGGTTATGTTGTTCAAGTGTTTCCCAACATTGTCCTCCCACGGGAGTTGGAACGATCGGAGCAGACATATTCTGCTTGGAACAGACTCAGTCACAGACATGAGTTTGATTTTGACACCCGGGATGTTTATAGGTCGGTGTGTAAAAAGCCAATTCTGTTCTTCTTGAAAGGTGTCGGAAAAAATGAGAATTTGACGGTAGGTTCATACGGGCGAGCTAAAGGGAAAAATGATCTAAAAAGGAAGGTCTTCTGTTTTCCCCGATCAGTCCCACTATCTGAGGTTAAAAATATCCGGGTTGTTGGAAATCCACTTAGCGAGAAGTGGCATTTGGTATGCTCTTTACTCTTACCTATAATTTCATATGATGTTTACAACGCCATACTATCTGTATTTAAGCGGGCTTTGCAACAGGTTCCGAGACGACTCTGCTGCAAAGTTAACCAAACACATGATGAACTTCTGGAATTAAGAGTGGGACAATGTGAGAGGGGAATTTTCAGGTCTCTGGCTGATTATGCGTGACTAAAGATGGAAAGAGCAGGATTTAGTCTCTTCCTTGGCGTATTTAGTTCATTCTTAACAACTGACAAGCGCCTTCTTTTTGATGTGCTCGAGTTTCATCATAAGCTTGAGCTTGAGTTGAACCATGACAAATTGTCAACTAGCACTTGGCATTTTGAAGAGCTGAGCACAGAGAGTGTGGATACCTGAGGTATTTTTCTTCCACAGTCGAGTTGAAGATGTTCAGTGTGCATACTTCAAGATTGAGAATTGTATTCTTTACCTTCAGTTTTTGTTCAGAAGGTAACTATCATAAATTAGAATCTGACATTTAAAGTCACTAATGAAGTGAACTAAGTCTTAGTTTGTATTCTTGAAGGCAATCCAATTGGTGGCAATTCTCTTATGTATTTGAGCTTGTGTAGGTATGATCACTTTGCTTCCAGCTTTTATGAGTAACGTTTAAATCTGGAAGTGTATGCATAAATTCTTAACTTTTTCTCAAAAATAAAAATTAAATGTGACATATTCTCTCAGAGGCCCCATAAAGCTGACATTCATACACCAAAATTGGTCGTGGGTCTTTTAATTTCATCCATCTGCCCATTATTAGTCTTAACAAATTCTAATGATGTAAGGAGATTGAAACCATAAAGAGGAACTTCTAGTAGCATGTTGCTATTGTGATTTGGTATTATTTTCTTGTGTGGTTTCTAAATAAGTGAAAGTGTGCAAGATAGTCTTGCATTAAAAGGGCATGAAGCTCCTGCATATGCTTTCTAGGGAAGCAGCGGACCACAAAGGGTCAATAGTATGCAGCCTTGCATTGCAAGAGGCTGTTTTCACACCTTGAACCCGTGACCACAAGGTCACACGACGACAACTCACCCGTGACAAAAAATTCTTAAAGTTTCACGAGGCCGTATGGATCTTTTATATTCTTGCTCTGTTAGAGAGGTCTTGGACCTTCTTCTCCATCCCTGCATAAATGTCCTTTCTAGTTCAAGTTAGGTCAAACCTAGTCTTTTGCTTTGTATCGGGACCTCCTTTTTGTAGAAAATATGACCTTGTTCATGAAAAATTATACAAGCAAACCCCTTCAACTAACCACATGCATCTCATCATTTACTGGTTTCTTTCCAAGATAATATGAAGTCCCAGCTAATCTATTTCCTGAAAGGTTAATTTACTCCTCTAATGATTAATTATCATATCCATGATCTATTATGACCAACAACAGGTCTCTCTGTAACATCTTAATAAACAACCGGAGTGCACTGTATTGTGGTAGGTTTTTCACCATGTTTTATAATTTCTACTATAGTATGAGGATGTTGTTTCTCCAATATGCTCTTTGCGACTACATAAAAATCTTATCCTCTTCATAATGTTATGGGCTCCAAAACTAGGATTTATTCTGACTTTGTTGGCTGTCAATTTAGATATTCATTATAATCCGGCTGATGGTGTAACTTTGGACAAACTTATCCTTTTACCTCTTGACGAAGGTCATAAAAATCCCGTTTAGCTCAACTTGGAGTCGACAGCTTGTAAAATAATCTTTTTGTCTGTTGGCTGATTAAGAAGGCATGAAACTGGAAGGGTTATCTTGTTTCTTTTCGAGTACAACCATCGCCATCCCACTTTAGAAGCCATATGCACTCCAATCTATAAGTGACCTGTTCAGTTTATCACTACAGGCAGTGAATCTCTTTCTTTACATCTTTGTAATTTTTCTTCTTCTCTAATTACATGCAATATGATGTGCGAAGGTTCTAAAGTTCCTTTGATGCTAAAACCAAATTTAGATGCTTCTGTGATGGAGAATAAGTAAAGATCAACAGTTATAAGTGAAAAGCAAACTATGTCACCAATGCATACATTACTTCAATATTTTATTCATTGATCAGTTGCAGATTGTTTTTAAGTTCATTGTCAATTCTCTAACCTTCAAACTCATAACAGTGTGATCCTAGGCTTCTTTGAGATGACATAGATTTGTCTTGTAATTGTTAGAAGTAGCAGTAGGGATGGGTACTAGGAGCAGATATGAGGTCCTAGAAAAGTTGCAAAGTAGTTATGTTGTTTCTAGTTCATTTCTTTCTTTTCTTTTCTTTTCTTATTTTACTTTATTTATTTATTTATTTATTTTTGGGGGGTGGGCTCAGGTTTTGGAACAAGATGAAATCCATATTCAAAAAAGGCTGTAAACATCATATTAATTGAAAGATGTCATAAGATATACTTAGTGATATTTCCCTACATAATATCTTCACCTAAACTTATGCTCTTTGTACAATCTCAAACAGTAATCCAGGTTAGTCTGTGATTCAACATCAATGATACCTACACAACAGGATGCACTCACGTGTAATTAATTTATGGAAACTATGAACAATATAAGAATGCTAAAAACGTTGCTAAGAGAATAGTAAGTGAGGCTAAACTTAAAGCATATGATGAGCTCTATAATAGACTAGGAACAAGAGAAGGTGAGAAAGATGTGTTTAAACTTGCAAAGGTAAGAGAACAGAAGAGTAAGGACTTAGAGCATGTTAGGTGCATTAGAAGCGATGATCAAAGGGTATTAGTCAAAGACGCTGAGATCAAACAAAGGTGGGAAATATACTTCCAAAAATTGTTAAATGACAATGGCCCTGAGAATATAGGGATTGAAAATACTATAAATCTAAATAACACTGGATATTATAGATATGAACGTAGGATTAGAATGCTTGAAGTAAAAGAGGCCTTGAGAAAGATGAAATCAGGAAAGGCCATGGGGCTGATGGTATACCAATAGAGGTTTGGAAGCATATGGGAGATATTGGGGTAGTTTGGTTGACCAAGTTGTTTAACAAGATTATAAAATCAAAGAAAATGCCTAATGAGTGGAGGAAAAGCTCTATTGTACCAATCTATAAGAATAAAGGAGACATTCAGAGGTGCACTAATTATCGAGGGATCAAACTTATGAGCCACACCATGAAACTTTTTGAAAGAGTCATTGAGAAGAGGCTACGACATGAAACAAGTGTATCGGAGAATCAGTTTGGTTTCATGCCTGGGAGGTCTACCATGGAAGCTATTTTCTTACTAAGACAATTAGTAGAGAAATATAGGGAGAGGAGAAAAGACCTACACATGGTCTTTATTGACTTAGAGAAGGCTTATGATAGAGTCCCTGGAGAGTTAATATGGAGGGTGTTAGGTGTTAAAGGGGTTTCTCAGGTATATAGACATAATTAAAGATATGTATGAGGGAGTCAGAACAAATGTTAAGACCACTAGTGGCGTGGACCGGTGATTTTCCCGTCATCGTCTGATTGCACCAAGGATCGGCATTGAGTCCATACCTTTTCACATTAGTTATGGATGAGTTAACAAAACATCCGCATGAGGAGATTCCCTCGGTGCATGCTATTTGCAGACGATATAGTCCTACTTGATGAGACAAGGGAGGGTGTCAACATAAAGCTAGAGCTATGGAGAGAAGCATTAGAATCGAAAGGATTTAAAATTAGCCGAACTAAGACAATATATGGAATGTAATTTTAGCAAGGAGAGTAGGAGTGGAGCACCACTCAAGATTGATAACCAAGAGGTCCCCATGAGAGACCACTTCCGATACTTAGGATTATTGATCCATGAGAGTGGAGAGATTGAGAGGGAGGTTACCTGCAGAATCCAAGCGGGTTGGAACAAATGGAGATGTGCATCTGGAGTTTTATGTGATCGGCGGGTGCCACTCAAACTAAAGGGAAAATTCTATAAGATGGCTATAAGGCCGGCCATGCTCTATGGATCAGAGTGTTGGGCTATAAGGAACATCATACTCATAGGTGAGTGTTGCGTAAATGAGGATGTTGAGATGGATGAGTGGTAAGACAAGAAAGGATAGAATTAGAAATGAAAATATTAGAAGAAATTTAGGGATAGCACCAATAGGTAACAAGATGAGGGAGATTAGACTTAGATGGTTTGAACATGTTCAAAGGAGGCCAACAACAAAGACCTAGAAGGAGTGAGGCAATACAAGTTGAAGGTTCTAAAAGGGCAAGGGGAAGGCCCAAAAGAACGTGGATAGAAGTGGTGAGGAAAGATTTAAAAACTTTGGGACTAAATGAAGCCATGGTATTTAATAGAGTGGAATGGAGGAATAAGATTCATGTGGCCGACCCCTAATTGGGATAAGGTCTTGATGATGATGATGATGATGAGTGAGGATGTGGATGAAGCATGACAAGGATATAACTGTATAGAATCAATTTATGTAACTTATAAGTTCAAGATTTAGGAACCTGTCAAAAGGATGAGAACTACAAATATAATATTGTATGTTTCTTTGCATTTGTTTATTTAAAGTGTATAACCAAAATTTGGTCTAGGTCATATCTTGATCTAAGATACCAATTTCTTCTTGTTGAGGTCACGGGTTCAAGGTGTGGAAACAGCCTCTTGCAAAAATACAAGGTAAGGCTGCGTATTATAGACCCTTGTGGTTTGCCCCTTTCCCGGACCCCGCATACGCAGAAGCTTTGTGCACTGAGGCTGCCCTTTATACTGATTTCTTCTTTGGAGATAGAATCTTCCTTGACTATATTAAGTTCATATTAGCATTTAAATGTGGTTTAAGTCATCTTTAGGTAAAAAGAGGAGGTCCATACATGTAAATAGGTTTCATTTTTCTCTTTCATGTAATAAGCCTTTTATGTGGAGTACCATTTTCAACTAATCACTTCACTGTTCCATACTTCCAGGTTTATACTTCCTGTTAGGCTGTTATATTTTGCAGCACTAATAAGAGCTACTTTCAGATAAAATGGAATAGGAGGACAGATTTTTCCTTTCTTTCTATATTAATATTTGATGCTTATAAAGTACTTCACGTCCCTTGCTAGTATTCTAGACTTCTTCTTTTTCAATTTGTGGTCATTTCAAGTTTTATGAGATGGTTTGAAATGGTTTATATTCTAGAAGTTTAAGTGTCTAACAAAGAAGGTTTTCAAATCAGGAAATGGGTTGCTTAAGTTGAGGACATAGTTTCAAAATTGAAGAGAACATTTTCATTTTATTTTTGAAGAATTCATTTCCTACAATGTGTTCTGCACGTCTTTCTCACCCAAATCAGGAAATGGGTTGCTTAAGTTGAGGACATAGTTTCAAAATTGAAGAGAACATTTTCATTTTATTTTTGAAGAATTCATTTCCTACAATGTGTTCTGCACGTCTTTCTCACCCAAATCACTTTGTACCTGATTATTTTGAGGAGAAAGGGGGTGAGGTTTTTCTAGCCTTGCCCAATGCAGGAGCTCTTCTGCTTGAGGGGGCAAGTTTTAGTCCAAATGTGTGGGCATTGGCAAAGGCCTTGCTTCTTGTTTGAGAGGAAACTTGAGTGATTGGCTTTGCTGTGTCATTTGTTTTAGACCTTCACTTTTATGGTGTAATGCTGACTAAAAGGCCAGCCCCAGTGCATGAAGCTCCCGCTTGTGGGGGTCCGGGGAAGGGGCGGACCACAAGGGTCTATATTACGCAGCCTTATCTTGCAATTTTGCAAGAGGCTGTTTCCACGCCTTGAACCCGTGACCTCAAGGTCACACGACAACAAGTTTACCGTTGGCCAATGCTCCCCTTCGTGGTGTAATGTTAACTATGTTAGCAATATTGGTGTGATGCCAATAAAGAATATTGTCTCATGGTCACTTTGAGAGTTGGTTCCTACTTCCTAATAGGTTTTAGCTTGAGATTAAACCTGGTCCAAGAATTCCATAGTAGCCTAAATGTGGTACCTCATTTGCTGCCAATTCTTCTAAGTACGATACTTAGAATCCTCTGTGAACTCTCGTGTGCCACTCATAGACTCTTTGCATGAGTTAGCAGGTACAGTGCTTGCTAAAACTATCCAAAAATGTTAGAAAACCCAAAATCTTAGTTTGTGCATAATTTTGTTTTCCAACAATCAGAAGTCATTGATTCAAGCTCATTTCATCTAATTTCAGCCCTTATTTAAGTTTGATATCTGTTAGAATTCAATTCCAACTTCCTAATTTCATTTTACTGCTATTTGGAAGTTGTCAAAAAACTCACCTGCCTCACCAGAAACTAGGTTTGCATGAAATTTATTGGGTTTTAGTTTTGAATTAGATCTTAACTGGTTTTCAAACGGATTCTCAATCCAACTTGTTGTTTTTAAAATCTTTGACTATATATTCAGAATTTCTGTAAAATTCTGAATTTTTTGAGACTTGAACTCAATCTCTGAGTTGCATCTTTTGCTTCTGCTTTAATTCTCATTATTTCCGATCAACTTCCAAGTTTTAAAAGTTCTTTAGAGTGTTTTCTTCAATTGTTTTGCATCAATCAGCTTATGATACTACAATCTTGCGAAAATTATGTCAGAAGTGGCCACTGTCAATTTTGAACTTAACTGGGAGATGAATGGAAGACGGTTTCAAAGATTCTTGAAGGGCTTTATGAATGGTTAGTCATGCCTATTGGACTTTCTAATGCACTGAAGACCTTCATGCTGGTCATGAAAGAGGTACTCCACTCCTTTATTGGTTCTTTTGTCGTCTTTTACTTTGAAGTTACCCTGGTCACTTAAGAAGTTCTTACAGTGACACAGTCTGAAAAAATTTATACAAATGTGAAAAAAATATTATTTAGTGACGTTGCTTATTATTTTCTTGGAATGATGTTTTGGTTGAGGCCATCAAGCCAGAATCCAAGAAGATTAAAGCTATCCAATCCATTCATGGTCATACCAGTTTCTAAAGGCTATTTATTTGGAATTTTAGCATGATTATGGCTCCAATTACTGAGGTTCTTCAGTATGATTCTTTTGAGTGGAATTCTCAAGGCATTAGGCATTCGATAGAAGTAAGGTAGTTCTGTTCCAGGCCCTTGTCTTGCATTGCCTGAGTTCTCTTAACTTTTTGAATTGGGCCATATGCTTGTTATGTGGGCATTGGGGTGATTTTTGAGCCAAAACAAGCAACCCATTGGTTGTTGCAATGAGAAACTTAGTAGAGCAATTCTACAAGCATTGGAGTCCTGGCAGCACTATTTAGTGCATTAAGATGGCCAAGAAACTCTCAAGCCATGTAGTGCCAAATGGGTTGCATATTTCAGAATTGTCTATATTGAGCACAAGGCAGCCATTACTAATTAGTCGCAGATACATTAGCATAAGATGTACCTGATAACATCAATACAGTTTGACATCACGGGCTTTGACCTTCTTTGTGAGCAACAGTTTCAAGATGCTTTCTTTGGTCCTATCATCTCTAATCAGCCACAACGCAAATTTTTTGGTTAACATTGATTGGTGGTTCTCTATCTTCCAGATACATCTTTACATCTCCTTATCATGCAAGAGACTCACAATACCCAACATTGGGGATGAGACAAAACAATTGCATTTATTCAAGAGTGATTCTTCTGGCTGACCCTTGACAGAAACATCCCAAGGTTTGTAAAGGTGTAGACTGTGCAAATGGCCAAAGGCACCTCTTAGAATGCTGGGTTGTACACACCTATACCAATTTAGTCTTTCCTTTGGATAGATGCGTCTCTTGATTTCATTCTGGGATTGTGTTGAATAGTTTGAGGATCAGACAACATACTTGTCACAGTGGATCAGTTTACCAATATGGTGCACTTCATTGCCTACAAAACTACACATGACGCCAACAAGACTGTTGATCTGTCCTTCAAGGAAATTGTGAGGCTTCATGGATCTCCGAAAACCATTGGGTTCGATAGAGATTCAAAGTTCTTAAATCATTTTCAGACCAACTGCTGGAAACATGGACAAACTGAAGCCATTAACAGATCTCTAGTAAGTCTGTAATAGGCACAGGTTTGTGCATCGGGAAATTTCGATCTCTATCTATCAGAGATAGAGTTTGAATCTAATTATTTTGCCAACAGAATCATTGGTTTTCTCTATTCCAAACTTTGTTTTGTTGCAATTCTGAAGGAACTTTGGATCTACTACCCAGACCAAAGGTAACACTTGTCACAAGAAGGCAAACTATTTGATCTTGCACTTGAAGGAAATTCATGATTGAGAATGAGTTAACATTCAATCAGCTACAGAAAATATGAGACTAAAGCCAATCATCATGTTGACAGTGAAAATTTTAGCCTGGAGATGATGTTTGGGTGTACTTATCCAAAGAATGATACACAAGTGGAGAATATGATGAACTCAAACCCAAGAAGATTGGTCCATGCAAGATTTTGGCCCAAAACAATGACATTGTCTACAGGATTGAGTTACTTCCAAGCCTAAAAAGAGCAGCCTTGGTGCACGAAGCTCCCGCCTATGGGGGTTCGGGGAAGGGGCGGACCAAAAGGGCCTATAGTTGGCAGCCTTACCTTGCATTTTGCAAGAAGCTGATTCCACACCTTAAACTAGTGACCTCAAGGTCACATGACAACAACTTTTACCGTTGTGCCAAGGCTCCCCTTCTAGTTACCTCCAAGCCTATGTTCACTATCCATGGGGAACACACTGAAGAGACCTCGTGTTTGAGTTCATTTTTAGGAGGTCCCAATGCAAGCGCATTGACCAACATATAAGACTTGGCTGGGAAGTTGTTTAATCAAAAGGACATTTGAAAATCTTAAGAGTTTATGGAAGCATGGGCAAATACATCCAATATGGGCCATGACATATCTTTATCCACACCCTAATAAAGAGGAGTGTGACTCCTTTTTTTTTTCCTCTTCCTTTTTGGAAGTTGCTTCCATAATGAGAGGAAACTTTAGGACTTTCTTTTCCTAATAAAGCACATCTTTTGCTAAGTTGCTTCTTTCCAAGTTTAGGTTTTCCTTTTAGAGTTTTGGGAGTTTTAGTAGTTTCCTTGTGTTTATAAGAGTTTTTAGAAGTTTCCTTATTTCTAATGTAAGATTAGAAAGTCCTAGTAGATTTTGTAGAGAAGAAAAAAGAGTCCTAGCTTGATTCCCAAGTTGTGTTATGGGCCTTTATAAATATGCGAAGGAGTAGAGGATGTTTTCTCCATTCTTAATCAATTAACGTACAATGCTTTTCTACCCTAGTGATTCCTTCAAAGTCTCGAGCAAAAACCCAGAAAGAATTCCTAGAGAGGATAGTGTTTTAGGGTTTGAAATACAGTCCACTCATTGGAACTAGGTCAATCTCCCTTGATTTGCTTTTTCATTGTTCTAAATTTTATTTCAATTTCTAATCATACTTTTTAGTGTTGTTGCCTTGGGTGACTTAGGCTTCTTGGCAGTGGCTCTCGATTCTTCTTCATTTGTTTGGGCCTCGAGCTTTTAGGAATTGCCTTTAGTGTTCCCCTTGTTGCGGCCATAGAACTTGCATAATGACAAAATCGAATGAACCATCTTTCTGATCAATCTTCAAAGCTGATTACAATTAGGAAAGCCACCCATATATAACACAAAGGGTGTAAATTTACTTTCCCCTTGAGAAAACTAGTCAGAAGAGAACATAAGAACATAACAAAACACTTAAAATAGGGCCTAGAAACCTAGACAACTTAAACTTTATGGCAAAAACGTAACAAAACGACTTTCAGTTTATAACCACACAACCTTAGTGGGGCATGGAATGGTCTCCACCAACCCAGGAACTTCATAGGGTGCATCAAGGTATAGATTTTTCATTCAATGTTGTGAGCCCATCGAGAAATAGTTATTTTAGATGATTGACGATATGACATCCACAGGTGATATGATGCTATAGATGTTGGCACAAATGGAGCAATACTAATGCAATGTTGAAATGTGTGCATCGGGCCACCTTGACTGTGTTTGCTGCCCCTTGGCATTTGTCTAATAGAGAGGCCCTTCTAAAATTTTAAATTTTAGAACTGTAAAAGGGTTGTTGAGCATTTTATTTGGGAAGATATTGTTGCTGATATCTTAATTCATGAGGTGGCTCCTTGCACGACCTTTATTATTTTTATGGCCCTTCTGTATGTAGCATAAGTCATTGTCATCATCAAGACCTTATCTCAATTAAGGTTGGCCACATGAATCTTATTCCTCCATTCCTCTTTATTAAATACCATGGCTTCATTTAGTCCAATGTTTTTAAATCTTTCCTCTCCACTTCTATCCATATTCTTTTGGTCCTTCCCCTTTGCCCTTTTAGAACCTTCTACTTGCATTGCCTCACTCCTAATTGGTGCTGTTTTCAGTCTCCTTTGGACATGTGCAAACCATCTAAGTCTAATTTCCCTCATCTTGTTGCCTTGGTGCCACCCCTAAATTTCCTGTAATATTTTTATTCCTAATTCTATCCTTTCTTGTCTTACCACTCATCCAACATCCTCATTTCTGCGTCGCTTATCCTATGAGCATGATGTTCCTTAACTGCCCAACACTCTGATCCATAGAGCATGGCTGGCCTTATGGCCATCTTATAGAATTTTTCTTTTAGTTTGAGTGGCACCTACCGATCACACAAAACTCGAGATGCATATTTTAATTTGTTCCAACTTGCTTGGATTCTTTGGGTAACTTCCCTCTCAATCTCTCTATTCTCATGAATCATTGATCCTAAGTACCGAAAGTGGTCTTTTACTGGGACTTCGTGGTTATCAATCTTGACTGGTGTTCTACTCGTACTCCTTTCCTTGCTAAAATTGCATTTTATATATTCTGTCCTAGTTCGGCTGATTTTAAATCCTTTAGATTGGCTTCTCTCCATAACTCTAGCTTTGTGTTTACACCCTCCTTTGTTTCATCAAGTAAGACTATATCATCTGCAAATAGCATGCTCCTGGGAATCTCCTTGTGTAGATGTTTTGTTAACTCATCCATAACCAATGTGAAAAGGTATAGGCTCAATGCCGATTCTTAGTGCAATCCTACAGTGATAGGAAAATCACTAGTCTCGCTACTAGTAGTTTTAACATTTGTTACTGCTCCCTTATCATCATCATCATCATTAAGACCTTATCCCAATTAGGGGTCGGCCACATGAATCTTATTCTTCCATTCCACTCTATTAAATACCATGGTTTCAATTAGTCCCAAAGTTTTTAAATCTTTCCTCACCACTTCTATCCACGTTCTTTTGGGCCTTCCCCTTGCCCTTTTAGAACCTTCTACTTGTATTGCCTCACTCCTTCTAACTAGTGCCGTTGTTGGTCTCCTTTGGACATGTTCAAACCATCTAAGTCTAAGCTCCCTCATCTTATTACCTATTGGTGATACTCCTAAATTTCCTCTAATATTTTCATTTCTAATTCTGTCCTTTCTTGTCTTACTACTCATCCATCTCAACATCCTCATTTCTGCGATGCTCATCCTATGAGTATCATGTTCCTTAACTGCTCTCTTATACATTACTGCTCCCTTATACATATCTTTAATTAGTCTATATACCATCATGAAACCCCTTTCTCGCCCAACGCCCTCCATATTAACTCTTTAAGGACTCTATTATAAGCTTTATCTAAGTCGATAAAGACCATGTGGAGGTCTTTCCTCCTCTCCCTATATTTATTTACCAATTGTCTTAGTAAGAAAATAGCTTCCATGGTAGACCTTCCAAGCATGAAACCAAATTGATTCTCCGATATACTTGTCTTATAACCTCTTCTCAATCACTTTTTCAAAAAAGTTTCATAGTGTGGCTCATAAGTTTGATCCCTTGATAATTAGTATAGCTCTGTATGTCTCATTTATTCTTATAAATTGGTACAATAGTCCTTTTACTCTACTCATCAAGCATTTTCTTTGATTTTATAATCTTGTTAAACAACTTGGTCAATCAAACTATCTCAATATCTCCCATATACTTCCAAACCTCTATTGGTATACCATTGGGCCCCATGACCTTTCCAGATTTTATCTTTTTCAAGGCCTCTTTCACTTCAAGTATTCTAATCCTACGTTCATATCTATAATATTCAATGTTATTTAGATTTATAATATTTTCAATCAATATATCTCAGAGCCATTGTCATTTAACAATTTTTGAAAGTATGTTTCTCACCTTTGTTTGATCTCATCATCTTTGATTGATACCCTTTGATCATCACTTCTAATTCACCTAACATGATCTAAGTCCTTACCCTTCTATTCTCTTTTGCAAGTTTAAACACATCTTTCTCACCTTCTCTTGTTCCTAGTCTATTATAGAGCTCATCATATGCCTTAAGTTTAGCCTCACTTACTATTGTCTTCGCATCCTTTTTAGCATTCTTATATTATAGTTTTCATTATTTCTATTCTTCTGCCATGCTTTAAAATACATCCGTTTTTCTTTAATAACTTTTTGTACTATTTCACTCCACTATTATGTTTCCTTTAGTAATTGCCTTTTACTTTTAAATGCTCTTAAGACATCTTTTGCTATTTTGCGATGGCTAAAGTAGAGCTTTGTGGAATTGTATCCTGATGTGAATTCTTAATTGGTATGTTTTGGACAATCCCGCTGGTTTGCTGTTTTTTATGGTGCCATGAAATACTTGTGTTGAAGTAGAAGAGGGTAGACTCTGAAAAAGATTAGAATGTGGTTCTTCTAAGATGTTGTGATGAATACATTTACTCATAATCCAATCCTTGCATGACATACATGTTGAACCTTGTCCTTATTATCTAATGTTGCTGGATGACAAAAACTTGATCAAATTTTTATTCGATGTAAGAGCTAATCTAAGGAGAAGACTTGACCTTCATAAACACATGCAGTTTGAACTGGCTTTTGACTTCTTAGATTAAGTTGTGTAGTGTCAACACTAATTCCATTGTATTACTGGAAACGTCAAGAACTTGATGCAGGATTTGAGGAGAAGAGTTAGAGTAGATCCAAACAGCAGTTACTGAAGAAGGCTAATTAGGGAGTCTTGTTTGTGGGCTTCAGGGTGGGTAACTCTTAGTCAATAGTTGGTATTCTATATTTGGCTAGTGGGATGCTTCTTTTAGTGGTTTGTGATAGGTTTGCCACAAGAAGTTGGTCCTTGGTGAAACAGTTTTTTAGTAGAGCAACTTTTCCTATTTAATGGTCATGTGACTGTTAAACCATGGACTGGACACACAAATTTGGCTGTAGTTTTCACTGCAGGTAGTCCTTTAGTCCTCACACCATAATCCTCGTGTCTGGCCTCTTTTTGCTGGTTGCACTTTGTGGAAAAACACATTTCTTACTAATTTATGTATGCAATTTAGGAAATAAGATCTTGCTAAGTTAATAGAAATCTTTCAGTCCTGACATAAGTAATTTACACTAATCTTCCAACCACGGATCGTGAGAGAGTCATCACAGAAGGAAAGCCTATCAATAGGAGATCTGTTTGTTATCCATTGGAGGAAATCCCATAGTCTCAATGGAAACTACATTGCCCTTCTATTTGCTTTCAGTCCCAATCTCTTTGTAAGGGGAAGAAGATTTTTTTCAGCATGTTCTATTCGATACTAGTAGCAGGGCTGAATGCTTTCTACATCCCAATGTGGGTTTCCAAATGAAGGTAGTGAAGTAAGAGTAGAGGAATCTTTTAAGCAGTATTATTGATGGAAAGCCAAGACAATGGAATAGTAGTTCTATGTCACAACTTGATTCTGTCAAAGAGTTCTGGAAATATGAAACAGATCCAAAAATGACTGCATCCCAGGAAAAAGAGGACATTGGAAGGGAAAAGAGTAGAAATTACATCAACAGGGCTCAGAAGAACACAAATTGCCCCCAAGATAGAACAGAGATGAAGACACAACTATGCAATCTTAATCTATTTCATAAAGGGGCGGCCCAGTGCATGAAGCCCCTTCTCACTTCTATGGGGTCTGGGGAATGGGCAGACCACAAGGGTCTATAGTATGTAGCCTTTGCATTTTGCAAGAGGCTGTTTCCACGTCTCGAGCCAGTGACCTCAAAGTCACACGACGACAACTCTACCATTGCGCCAAGTCTCTCCTTCAATCTCAATCTATTTCATATGAAGTTAAAATTGCGTATCACATTCAATCACAACTCCATACACAACAGTCCTTGTATAAACTCTAGACTAGACCTTTTACATTTTTGAAACAAGCTTCTTAGAGAACAGCAAAAGATAATCAAATACCTTTCAAATTTCCTAAACAAGACTCTAGGAATATGTTTTTGATAAATACTACTACACAATCTATAAAAAGCACACCCGTGTTCTTTGATCTCACTTCTAAAATAAGCTGGTACTATAGCAAAATACTGTCTTAACAATTTTTTTATCTTCTTGACCTCTCCAAAATACTGCAGGCTTTGTAAGGAACTAGTATTTAGCATTGAATGCATCTTGTCGGATATGTTAGGAAACTTTCTCTCAAAATTAGTTCCTAGTTTCTAGGAATTAGTTTTGATCTTATCCTAGTTTGTTTCCATAAATAATGGAGATTAGGATCAAATTTGAATCTGAAAATTTCCTTTCCTTTTATTCCTAGTTTAACCCGTATGTTAAGGGATTTCCTTTAGCTCAATCCGTGGGATTCAATGGCAGGTTTGTTGCCATGCTTCCCTATATATATTTGTGTAATTTTTTGTCTAATGACAGATAGAAGAATACATTCTTTTTCTTCTAAACTTTCATGGTATCAGAGCTTAGGCTCTTGATCTGCTTTTAAATGGCTAAAACAGCCATGATTGGGGCTAGAAGAACCTCTAATTCATCGGAAACAACTATTGGAAGTTTCTCGTCTGGGACAACCATGTCGAACAGTGGTACAAACCACTTTTCCCTAAATACTTCATTCCAATTAACTTCTCACAAGTTAAATGGGAAAAACTACTTGGAATGGGCTCAATCCGTGAAGCTAGCGATTGATGGCAAGGGAAAACTTGGGCATTTGACAAGAGAAGTGAAGCAACCAGAGGCTGGAGATTCGAATATGAGTGCATGGAGGTCAGAAAACTCACTAATTATGGCCTGGCTTATCAACTCAATGGAGCAGACCATAGGTAAACCCTTTCTTCTTCTCCCCACTGCAAAAGATGTGTGAGAGGCTGTAAGAGAGACCTATTTTGACGTAGAAAACTCATCTCAAATCTTTGATCTAAAAACAAAACTGTGGCAATCAAAACAAGGAGAAAGAGAAGTTACAGTATACTATAATGAGATATTTTCATTATGGCAAGAATTGAACCAGTGCTATAATGATGAATGGGACTGCCCTACTGATAGTATAAAAATTATAAAGGAGGAGAATGATCGTGTGTATCTATTTTTGGTTGGCCTCAATCGTGATTTGGATGAAGTTAGCGGTTGGATCCTTGGAAAGAAACCTCTGCCATCTCTTTAAGAAACCTTTTCTGAGATTAGAAGAGAAGAAACCAGGAGGAAGGTTATGTTAACCAACCAGGAACACAAATCTGTGATGGAAAATGATAATTTTGCCCTTATTTCTAGAAGTGCTGATCCCGATGGTGAAGGAAGGAAGAAACCCTGGTGTGAACACTGCAAGAAGTCATGGTACACAAAAGAAACTTGCTGGAAACTCTATGGAAAGCCTCCAAATTGGTAGAAGAAACCCAGAAACGACAACTAGGCATTCCAACCCTCACATGAAGAGAACCTGGGGCGGCAAGTTAATTCAGAAACATCTTCATTCACAAAGGAACAGCTAGCGCACTTGTACAAACTCTTCCAATCTCCACAATTTAATGTTAACCCCTCTTGTTCTTTGGCCCAAAAAGGTAATTTCATTATTGCCCTTCTTAGTGTGAATCCCAACCAAAGCAACTCTTGGATCATAGATTCAGGAGCAACTGATCATATGACAAGTTACTCCAGTCTTTTCTCAACTTACCATCCATGTGCAGTGAGCAAAAGAATCAAGATAGTAGATGGATCTCTCTCAACAATTGCTGGGACAGGATCCATTGTTATATCACCTTCCTTAACTTTGCATAATGTTCTTCATGTGCCTAGCCTTTCTTGCAACCTTTTGTCAATTAGCAAGTTAACCAATGATATCAAGTGTCAAGCTAATTTCTATCCCTCTTGGTGTGAGTTTTAGGAACTAGCCTTGGGGAGGATGATTGGCAGTGCTAGAGAAAGTGGAGGTCTCTATTTCCTTGAAGATGAAACTAACTCGAGAAGACAAGTTCAAAGTACTTGTTTTGTTTCTGATACTAGTGAATCTAATGTTATGTTATGGCATTATAGATTAGGACATCTAAGTTTTCATTATTTAAAACATTTGTTTACTAGTCTGCTTAAAAATAAAAGTCCATCTTCATTTCAATGTGAAATTTGTGAGTTAGCCAAGCACCATTGTGCCTTTTTTCCTCCAAGATCATATCAAGCATCAAAACCCTTTATGTTAATCCATAGTGATATATGGGGACCATATAATGTTTCAACACTTCGGGAAAAAAATGGTTTGTCAGTTTTATTGATGATCACACAAGGATAAGTTGGGTATACATTTTAAAAGAAACATCTGAAGTTGAAGAAGTTTAAATTTTTTTTTTTTCCATGGTGGGAATACAATTTCAAGAGAAAATAAGGATTTTTCTAAGTGACAATGGCAAGGAATATTTCAATAAGATCTTAGGTAATTTTTTCTTGGAAAAAGGTGTAATACATCAAAGTTCTTGCACTAACACACCCCAATAAAATGGGGTAGCTGAGAGAAAAAACAAGCATCTTTTGGAAGTTGCTAGGGCACTATTGCTCACACATAAAGTTCCTAAGTATCTTTGGGGTGAAGCTATACTTACAGCAACATATCTCATAAATCGAATGCCTACAAAGATTTTAAAATTTCAAACTCCCCTAAGTGTCTTTCAAAAAAACTTTACCGATATCCAAGTTATCTGCGAACTTATCATTGAAAGTATTTGGATGCATTGCCTTTGTACATGTTCATGCTCACAAACATGGCAAACTAGATCCTATAGCAAGAAAGTGTGTTTTTGTAGGCTATGCTCCAACTCAGAAAGGGGTATAAGTATTTTGATCCTACTTCCAAAAAAATGTTTGTCAGCATGGATGTCATTTTTTTTGAGTCTTCACCATTTTTTGAAACTCATCTTCATGGGAAAAGACCTATGGAAGATTCGGATTACTTAGATGTTTTTTAAAGAAAAAACGCTGCCATATTGATTCCTGATGAACCCAATGTTTTTAAACCTCTAAAACCTTGTGTTTTAATTGATGAAAACCTAGGTCCGAATTCAATAGAGCCATATCATAACCTTGACAAAACTAGCAATGAAAAAATAGTTACCAAAGAACTTCTGGTCTACTCAAGGAGGAACCAAATTCAAGGCGATGAGACCAATGCTCCTCAACAAAGTCAAGAATTCGAATCAAAGGCTGATGAAAATTCTATCAAGTCATCAGGTAATTCTTCCTCTAAACCTATTCGAAAAAATTCACCTAATTCCGAGTCTATTCATTTTGAGTCCTGCTCTTCTGATCTTAGTATTTCTATTGCTAATCGAAAGGGTGTTAGAACTTGTACTAAACATCCCATGTCTAATTTTGTCTCTTACAAAAATTTGTCCCCTACTTTCTTTGCCTTTACTTCACAATTGTCTTTTGTGGAAATACCAAAGACTATACAGGATGCTTTATAGATTCCTGAGTGGAAGGAGGCTATTCTTGAAGAGATGAAGGCCCTTGAGAAAAATAAAACATGGGAGGTTGTGGATTTGTCGAGAGAGAAGAGAATGGTTGGATGCAAATGGGCGTTCACAACCAAACACAAGTTAGATGGATTGCTTGAGCGATACATAGCTCGTTTGGTGGCCAAAGGCTTCACTCAAAGATACGATATTGACTACCTTGAAACCTTTGCACCTGTTGCCAAATTGAACACTGTTAGAGTACTTTTGTCAATTGCAGCCAATCTTGACTGGCCCCTACAGCAGCTGGATGTGGAGAATGCATTCCTTAATGGGGACTTGCAGGAGGAAGTCTACATGGACCCACCATCGTGTCTTGATAGGAAGTTTGGCTCGAAAGTGTGCAAATTAAAGAAATCCTTATATGGATTGAAACAATCACCAAGAGTCTGGTTTGAGAGATTTACTCAGTTTGTAAAGGGTCAGAAATATGTTCAGGGGTAGACTGATCATACAATGTTACAAAGCACTCAACTGATGGGGGAATAGCTATTCTCATTCTGTATGTGGATGATATTATCCTAACTGGGGATGATATAATTGAAATGGAATGGTTGAAAAGGTGTCTAGCATTTGACTTTGAAATTAAGGACTTGGGACCATTGAGATATTTTCTTGGAATGGAGGTTACTTGATCAAAGAAAGGGATTGTTGTCTCACAAAGGAAATGCATCCTTGATCTTTTCAAGGAAACGGGAATGAGTGGCTGCCTTCTTGCAGAAACTCCAATTGATCCTAACTAAATACTTGGAGATAGTAAGGGTGATCCCGTGGACACATCTCGATACCAGAGGTTGGTTGGTAAGCTCATTTACTTGTCCCACACATGTCCTGATATTGCTTTTGCAGTAAGCCTTGTGAGTCAGTTCATGCATTCCCCTCGTGAAGAACACCTTGAAGCTGTGTATTGAATTCTGAGGTACTTGAAGAGTTCTCCAGGAAAAGGTTTATTTTTCAAGAAAAATGAACAACGGAGTATTGAGGTGTACACAGATGCAGATTGGGCAGGTTCAATCATTGATAAGAAATCAACATCGGGTTATTGTACCTTCGTGTGGGGAAACTTAGTGACGTGGAGAAGTAAAAAACAAAGTGTTGTTGCCAGGAGTAGTGTAGAAGCATAATACAAATCAATGGCTCATAGAGTTTGCGAGATGATATGGCTGAAATGAGTTTTGGAAGAGCTAAAGCAAACTGTGACCATGCCAATGAAGTTGTATTGTGACAACAAGGCGGTTATTAGCATTGCACACAATCCGGTTCAACACGACAGAACAAAGTACGTTGAGGTTGACAGGCACTTTATAAAGGAGAAAAATTGAAGCAGGAGATGATTGCTTGCCATTTGTTCCAACTTCACAACAAATAGCTGATATTCTTACAAAGGGACTTTTCAAACATAACTATGAGTTCTTCATTAGCAAGTTGGGCATGATAGACATCTATGCTCCAACTTGAGAGGGAGTGTCAGATATGTTAAGAAACTTTCTCTCAAAATTAGTTCCTAGTTTCTAGGGATTAGTTTTGATCTTATCTTAGTTTGTTTCCATAAATAATGCATGTATTGGAATGATATTTGTGGCTTGTGGCCCCTCTCGTAAGTACTGCTAAGTAGCATATTAAACCCAGACCTTGTAAATAGGAAGAGGTTTTTGTCATTCTTTACATTAGAGCCTTTTTTTGATGAAAGTTACATTTTAGAGCTACTTTAGGACTATGAAAAGGATGATGAGAAATCATTAGCATATTGTAGTTTGCGTTGAAGACTAAACATGGGAAAGGAAGAGCGTTGTATGAAGATTTTGGAGAAATTCAATGATTTCTTGAAACACAAATTATGAGAATAGATGCTTTTTTTTTTTGCTAGGACGCATACATGTTACACAAGCAATCCAATGATCTTGTCCAAAATGGAAGGTATCATTGGCTGTATGGATGTTTCACTTTGGAGAAGACAACTTTTTTTTTTTTTTTTGTCTAAAACAATTGGCGAAAACCTAGAAAGCCATTTGTACAGTTATATCCACCAGCTCTACAAGTAAAGGTTTATTTGTGCTACGCAATAAAAATGATTTCACTGATGTCAAACTAACGCAACCTAGAATGGATACTTAATGCATAAGAGAAGTCCTGAGCGTAAGTCTTGGGCTCACAAATAGATCCCCACCAACAACCTCTCTCTCTCCCACACTTAATGCATAAGGTAGAGAAGTCTTGAGCGTAAATCTTGGACTCACAAATAGATCCCCACCAATAGATCCAATGATCTCGTCCAAAATGGAAGGTATCATTGGCTGTATGGATGTTTCACTTTGGAGAAGACAGCTTTTTTTTTTTTTGTCTAAAACAATTGGCAAAAACCTAGAAAGCCATTTGTACAGTTATATCGACCAGCTCTACAAGTAAAGGTTTATTTGTGCTACACAATAAAAATGATTTCACTGATGTCAAACTAATGCAACTTAGAATGGATACTTAATGCATAAGGTAGAGAAGTCCTGAGCGTAAGTCTTGGACTCACAAATGGATCCCCACCAACAACCTCTCTCTCTCCCCCACACTTAATGCATAAGGTAGAGAAGTCCTGAGCGTAAGTCTTGGACTCACAAATAGATCCCCACCAACAACCTCTCTCTCTCCCTCTCTGCCCGCTTGCGTGCACGCACGCACACACACACACACATCGTCATCATCAAGGCTCGGCTCCATGAATCTTGTTCGTCCATTTCCCTTTATCAAGTGTCATGGCTTCATTTAGTCCAAAAGTTTTTAAATCTTTTCTCACCACTTCTATCCATGTTTTTTTGGGCCTTCCCCTTGCCCTTTTAGAGCCTTCGACTTGTCCTGAGGATAAGTCTTGGACTCACAAATAGATCCCCACCAACAACTTCTCTCTCTCCTTCTCTGCGAGCGTGCGCACACACACACATCATCATCATCATCGTCATCAAGGCCTTATCCTGATCAGGAGTTGGCTCCATGAATCTTGTTCATCCATTCCCCTTTATCAAGTGTCATGGCTTCATTTAGTCCAAAAGTTTTTAAATCTTTTCTCACCACTTCTATTCATGTTTTTTTGGGCCTTCCCCTTGCCCTTTTACAGCCTTCGACTTGGATCCACTCACTCCTATTAACAGGTGCCCTTTTCAGTCTCCGTTGGACATGTCCAAACCATTAAGTCTACCTTACCTGTGGATCAGCCATTCACAGCACTTTTATGAATGGTTGTTTATATTAATTATGATTCCGCAGTTTGACCAAATGTTTTCTCCAACAAAGCTTGTTGCACTTCTTTGCTAACATGAGTTGTATGTTTCCCAGAACTGCTCCTAACGTAGTGTCATCATACACAACCATCTCTTTTGGATCCTTCATATGAGTGATGAGGTTCTGGGCGGCAAGGAAGTTTGTTGCAACTGAACTCCTCCCAGGACAATACAACCACCATGTGTTAAGCTCTCGTTCATCAAATTATATAACCAAGAATTACTGTTTAATGGACTTAGTTATTTTCCTTGTCTTTGCTACTCTTTGCAACTATTGGAAGTCAAGAAGGATTGCCTAGAGCCTCAAGCATTAGATTTTGTGCAATATGTTGCATGCGCAGACCAGTAAAAAAGCCTATAGTGCTACACCAATAGCCTCCATGTAGCTTTATAGCCAGTCTCATTGTCTATAATTAAGTGGACTAGGTTTCCAGGTCCTACTTAGTCCACAACTTCCTTGAATACCTAAAGCGAAACACAACTGAAATAGTACCACTACAGGGGCGTTTCGGTCCTGATGACTGACTGGAAATATTGTACCTGCAATACTGGCTGGTTCAGAATGGAATTTACTACTGTATTCAAGTCAGTGACAAGCGTACAAGTTTTGAGATGAAAGGTACCAAGAAATGCAACAGGGCCGCAGATATCACCAAGTTTCTCTCTAATAAGTGGGACCAAGAATAGTGCAGAAAGCCATGATGAAAGGTACCAAGAAATGCAACAGGGCCGTAGATATCACCAAGTTTCTCTCTAATAAGTGGGACCAAGAATAGTGCCGAAAGCTGTCTGTCTACTCTTTAGCTTCAGGACCAGTTGATCGAACTGGGAGATAATTTATCATATACTAATGCATGGTTGGTTGAGTCTTTTGTCGGAGCAGTATATGTTCTTCCTTACCAGAGTTTATTTATATTGACAATTAAGTATCAAGTGTTGGTTATTGTATGAAGAAATCCAAAAAGTGAGTAAACCAATGAGAAATCCAAAAGGGAGAAATATATAAACCAGGGAGATTACTACCCACGATCAACAGGTTAATAAACCATTGATTTCCCTAACGAGCTCACTGTGTTAAAGTCGTGTCTTTGGTGAGAATAACAAAGAATATGGTTTCTCATTCTACTATTTATTGAGGTTGCAACAAGGTGTTCTCCCCTCTCCAAACTTGCTCCATTGCAGACCTCGTGGAAAGAACTTGGGGGCCTGTTTGTTTGTCCGGAAGTGGATGGAAATTGATTTCCTTAGAAAAAAGAGTTCCCATTGGAAAGTGTTTGGGCCTTGAAATTGAATTATGCCAAAGACCCTAAAATCTTTAGTGTGTGAAATTTTTGTTTCTTTGACCTAATTCAATTTCAAGGCCCAAAACACTTTGCAGAGAGAATTCCTTTTTTTATGGAAATCAATCTGTTCATTTCCTGCCAACCGAACAGGCACCGGTGGTAGTCAGGAGAAACTCATTAATATTCCAGTTCTTCTGGACATGGGGAAATTACACAGGATAATAGAATCCTTGATGTGAAGCTTGACTAACATTCTGTAACCCGACATGAGGGAATCTCATATCCTTATGGCCTTCATTTTTTCAAAATTTTTTTCTGTTGAATGTCATCTCATATCCTTGTGTTGATGAAGGGCAAACCCAGTGCATGAAGCTCCTGCCTATGCAGGGTCCGGGGAAGGGGCAGACCACAAGGGCCTATAGTATCTGCGAAAGATCATGCTCCTCAACCATCCCATGTTAAACATGCCTGTGTATTAGAGGCTAAGCCAAATTCATATTTTTGTCTCATGCTTCCTCCTTGGCACCTTATGTGCCTAAATCTTATGAGGATGGTCTTGCACTATCAGGATGCATGCTTTCCATCTGGCACCCAGTTTTTCTTTATCTGTGATAAGTAAAGAATTGCTCCAGTTCTCTTCCCTGTGGAATCCTGTATTGTTTTCTGAAACATCTGAGGTCTTGGAATTAATTTACTTTGCTCAACTATGACACCAAACTTTGATAGTTGGATCATGCATATTATTGGATTATGTGCTGGACAGAATGACTTGTCTTTCTGCACATGATTGCTGACTTCCTGAAAAGGCACCTTGATTTCAGTGTAGCACATATTCTATAGCTTCGTGAAAGAATTTTAGAAGCATGGCTCTCCGAGATCAGGGAACCTGTATTATTCCAGCAAGTTTCTTGGTGCTGATTTTCAAGTACTGCAGAATTCTTTTGTTTGAATGGGGAAGGGATGATATCCCACCAACGATGGAGAATATATGTGTGAAGGTTTATCAGGATACTTTCTTCTGGAATGCTGTGTATCAAGTACATCATGCAGATGAACAGAAATGCTGAATTTCAAAGTTCAGCACGATCTTTTCAGGGTGGAAGCAGGTTGACTTCTCACAATATATCTCCAGTCATGGAGAGTATAATTCTCTAGTTTTTACCAGGATACTCATCCACATAGATTAGTGAACCTACTCATCTAGCACTAGCTGTTGGTGTCTTTCAAGGTCATCCATGTGATAGAATGGTCCTGTTTTGTGCACATTAATATTTGCTTGAACACTGGGGCATATAAGTGACATTCTTTGCTACTCTGGTCTTATGATCTCACAATTTTGCTCTCATTCATAGGGAAAATGCACACTCACTGAGAAATACTCCAAATCCTTATAACCAGTTTAGCTTATTTCTACTCTGGCAATGTGAGACTTAACTCTGAGGCCCACCTAAAGCTTGTTATCCTATAGCTGTACATCCTTTCTTCAGTATTGCCCACCAAGATTGCCCTTTAGGCTCCCTATTCTCCCTTTAGGGAACAGGGTTCCTTGCATGAGACCACTCTTTGGTATCCACTCCGATAACTAAACTCTAGTCTGCATAGTATTCAGCCCGCCAAGTTATGGAATATTAAATAAACATAAATGAAAAAAAGAAAGAAAAAAGTGACATGAAGATAAGAAAATAAATAAGATGGTTACAGCAAGAAGTGCTATCACCGCAAAAGTAGTTGCTAATCTTCTTTCCCTCTTCCACTGTCAAGCTTAATTCCTTGCGTCCATTTTCGCACCTAACCCTATTTAATTCTCTCCCAACATTTTCATCTGATAGGGATGCAATCTTATTATCCCTTTCATAATAATAAATGGTAACAATGTTTTATGTAGTCATATGCGCAATCTACACCAACAACAATAACAGCAATGATAACAAATAAAAAATAAAAAATGAAGAAATTAAAGAGAATGTAAGGATCGAATGAAGATGGACATCATGCTTTATGTGCTGGTAGGGCGACGGTTGCAACCACTTGTGTAATCTTACACACTGTATGATTGGGCATTAATTCCCTCCCCCCCCCCCCCCCCTCTTCTTTAGACAGATATGTGATGCTATCTTCTTACTTTAATTCACAAACCCTACTTTCCCTTTCCACTTCCCTCCTGCGAGATTTTGGAGCCTTTGTATAATTGATATGCATGTGTCGCGGAATTCAATTCCAGTGTGAAACCCATTTTTCCTGTGGAAAATATGGGCGGGCTAATCTACAAATGGGCCTAGTTAACTATAATACACTAAGCACCAATGTGAAAACTGTAAAGCCTCAAACTGATGGAATGCTTCAAAGTGACACACCATGGTTTGCATTCATTGGCAAATGGGAATTTTTTAGTACGTCCCTCCCATTCAACGGTTTTGATCCTTGGACAAGCGGGCCATGCCGGTTTTTCACGCACATTTTAGCACATCCATACATAATGGTATCAAATATGTAACCTTGTGGGGCTGATCAATGTAACCCAGAAAGGAAATATTTTCATTTTCTGATGGTTGGTTTCCCTTTTGGGGTCTAAGACTAGAATGCTGAAGGAGAAGATGAACACCAAATACACATAAGATAATCAGGTTGAAAGTGCCATTGCACTATTATTTATGTACCTCGTGGCACGCATGAGATTTTCCTTGGTTATTTTACTATATCCTGAGATATTTGATTTTCCTATGATCAGATTTTTTGGGTACGGAGGTCTAGAAGAGGAGAATATTTTGCCAACGATTAAGATTGAACGGTTAAAGGAATGGGTCCCAGTTGGTTGCAACCCCCATTTGAAGAATTCAACCATTTGGGTTCCATCCCTATTCTCTTTCCTCATTTCCCAGCCAATTCCCCCACGTATGATATTGATCCTCACCGTACAAAAGGGGTGGAAAACTGAGGGGCAGAAATTAGAAATCTTAGCAGGGAATTCAATTTCCTGATCCCAATTCACATGTATTAATTACATCACGGTGTAACTAATTCCATGGGGGGAATGCTACTTGACGGTGGGATCCACTTGATGAAAAGCAGAAGCACGCGTACGGTTGAGATAGCTTTTCATCCGGTACGCAATTGGATAGAAAAGGACAGTCATTCGAGGTTAATAATTATCGGAAAGGTCCTTTATAATGATTGATTGAAGAGAGAGAGCGATAGAGAGGAGGTGGTTAAGGATGGGTGTGATGTAATTATTGGGGAATTGTTGGGCAATATTTGTAGACGAGTAACGGAGTGGAAAAGTAATAAAGGAAAAAACTGAGTGGTCCGACCGCTAATTTTTTCTTCCGAGTCATTAAAGCCGAGCTGGCCACGATGAAGAGCTGCCCGACACGTGGAGAGACGAGTCTGACGCTGTCGTGCTCGAAGATGCCAGGTTTAGACAAAGTCAACTTCTCCTACAAAGCCGGAGTTCGTCATTTTCGTCTAATTCGGCTCCAATTACAGGCTCGGCTTCGAAATCATGCAGACTGAATTCCATAATTTAGATGAGCAATTACATTATTATCCTTGCATTTCGTGACATTGACTTTGTCCACCTCTTTACAAGAGCCTCTGGTGAAGACGGCATTGAATTCCAGAGTGGATTCTACCTTGGTTGAATTCTAGTCCATCACGGAATTCAATTCCACGACAAAAAGGGGGCCTCGTGTGATCGAAATGCACGTTTTCATGTAAAGAAAAAGATGAAGAAAACGTGTAGTCCAAGCTTTCACTTGTGCCGTAATACAGAGGTCTATATTACACGCAGCTTTACTTTATATTTTTGCTGTTAGCCTTAGTTGGACAATTACAGGCGCAAGATACAAAGTTATGTGGTCAACAATGAGCACTCCACCAAATCAAAGGCTTAAGAATCATGTGATGGTGGTGCATCAATAGTCCACCAATTTGAATTATTGATTCCATGGTCCCACTAGGTCTTATTTGGTAAGGGAGACCATATTTTGATAGCAAAACTCGGATAGTCTCTTATATGTTTATCGTAGATTTTTTTTTTTTCTTTTTTCTTTTGGTCATAGATAAAGAATTACAAAACAAATCACTCTCATAAATCCAGTTCATAGCCGAAGGGAAAACCAACACTTGAAGAAGAGATGTCAAGTAGCCTACGACCAACAACAATGCAAAACTTTGATAGAAATGGAACTCTTTATATATATATAGTCTCGGTGCACAAAGCTCCTGCCTATGTGGGCTTCGGGGAAGGGGCAGACCACAAAGTCTAAAGTACATAACCTTACCTTGCATTTTGCAAGAGTCACACGATGACAACTTTTACCGTTGCGCCAAGGCTCCCCTTCTCTCTCTCTCTCTCTCTCTCTCTCTCTCTCTCTCTCTCTCTCTCTCTCTCTCTCTCTCTCTCTCAATAGTCATGACCAATGATATTATAAGCCTTGCCATGGATGATCCATATATACCCCAAGCTTCTCCTTCATCTAACGATTCTAGGCCTTTTATTTGTGATGACGCCGTTGATGAATACAAGCTTTAGTGCTTCCGTTTTAGAATCTGCACAATTGAAAGTAAAGAAGAAGCTAGACTAATGGGGATAATCAATGGCTAATTTATAGTAGATCCATCAGATGAATGGTTTGAATAATTAAATAGGTGGGTTCCACTCTCATATATATATATATATATATATATATATATATATATATATATTTCCAGTAAGAAAAGGAGTCGGCCCCATCTGCAAAAATCTTCTTATTCAAGGGTTTAGAAGCAGCAGCCTACATCCATCCGTAAAAAAATGATTTAGAATTTTGATTTTTCTTTCAAGAGATAGATTAAAGGCTTTGGCTATCCACAAAAATCTGCTTTCCTTAAAAAAGAAAAAAAGAAAAAGAAAAAAGAAAAAAGGCAAAAAAAGAGGCTTCGAAATTATGCAAGAGGAAGACATTTGGTTTATGGCCTATCATCTCAAGGCCGACTGTTAGACCAATATGTTAAAGGTTGAATGGTGGGCACCACTGCATTCGTTTCCGCTCACATTTTCTTTCTACAGTATGCCCAATAATCACATTACAGTTTTATTCCTACTTCGACATGCATACAATTCACACCTTACAAATGTTGATAAAGTTATTGCCTCTACATGTTTCAAAATTTTGACAATCAAGGGTGGATTGTGCACTTTTTGCAGTCTTCGGACATCAAACGGACTTTCCCACATGGTAATCTTAACGTGGCCAATCTTCCATGAAGTCGAAGTCCTTTTCACTGGGGGACTCGCATATAATCGATACGAAGAGAAGCCTTGGCAGAACAGTGGAGTTGTTGTTGTATGATTTTGAGGGCACAAGTTTAATGCGCAGAAATAGCCTCTTGCAAAATGTAAGGTCAGACTATGTACTATAGATTTTTTGTGGCCAATCAAATATCACCTACTCTTTACACCTGCACTTAAATAGCACTCTTTTTAATTGGACAGAAACACAATATAAGAACAATATCAACTCTGGATCAACTGACTAACTCCAAATTTCCCAACCCTTTATGTGGGCAACATGAGATCCACGTATCTTTGCAGGACGTTGATGGGAACATATACCAGACCCAATTTAAGGGGAATTAATACGCCTAACTCCAGCGGAGTCACGTAAATCTTCAAAAACATGCCAAGATGGTAACGACCCAAACATTCTCTGCATGCTATTCTCCATTTAAACTGGCTGAAATTAGTTAAATGTCACAGGCATGATTAATTAGCCAGAAATTAAAAAAGGGCAGCCTCGCCTGTGTGGCGTCTGGGAAAGGGGTGGGCCACAATGGCCTAAAGTAAGCAGCCTTACTTTGTATTTTTGCAAGAGGCTGATTCCACTCCTTAAATCCATGATCTCAAGTTCACATAATGACAACTTTTACCTTTGCACCAAGGCTCCTCTTCATTAATTAGCCAGAAATTAAAAAGAAAAAAGAAATTTTTATTTTTATTATTTATTGTTTTAAAGATTTGGCTAAATGGAATAATTGAGATAGAAATGACTGTTAGTTATTTTATCGTAATGCATTAATACTTAATTTATTAAACATTTCTCTAATTAGCAGTTGATACTTCATAGGAGTGCCATTATCATTTTCTAGTTAAAGATGACATGTTGAAACCAAATGGTATTTTTCGTACTTATAATGTAGTCCAGCGTATAGTTTACAATGTTTTGATCCCGGAATAATTTGGAAAAGTGGATATTAAATCGACTTTTGAAAAAGATTTTAATGTACATGCATTGAAGCTTACTGGATTATAGAGTGGATCATGGACTCTATGGCCCACCACCAACCTTTGAGCATTTGAAGAAGTCGACGCTCCTTTTTGTCACCTGATTTTAAGGTCACGGATTCGAAATGTAAAGCTGCATACTCTAGACCCCATTTGTGCACTAAGCTGTCCTTTTTTATTATGTTGGACATATAAAAAATAGATAAGTCATGAGAAATTAAGACATCTAGATAATCTTAACTACTTATTTTAGGTCTTAAAAAAACTAATGAAATTGGATGATTTAAAATTTTAAATTAAAGTGGCATAGGTAAAAATATTTCAGTGGATATAAAATTTTGTATTTAGCCTTTCCAAGGCAATTCCAGCACGAGTGCCTTAGATGGCAAAAAATGATTAGCATAAAAGTGTAATTATTCATTTTGTATTTTAATTAGCAGATAAGATCGGAGCCGAGAAATGTAGCTAGATTTACATATAATATTTGAGAAATTGACAATTTATTCATAATATTTGTGTTTAATTTACCTAAATTTATTCGGAGTTAGAGAACGGATAACTTGGGAACTACGCAAGATGAAGCCGGCACGTCAAAAAGTCGGGGTTTTCACGTAAAGCTTTCAATTATGCAGAGACTTTGTAACTGTGTGCTCTGACCAGGGAGTGATTATCGATCCTACGGTTGGGATCATCAAATCGTGGCAGGACATCTTTCTCAAATTAGGTATTCAGACAAATGGGTCCCACCAAAATGTGCGACTCGCCAATTGAGTGGTACCGCCCTTCAAGTTGGTAAGAGTCTGTTTTTTATCCTAGCACAATCCCTGAATCAAGTGAGCGACAAGTCAGAAACAGCAGGCACAGATCTCTACGTTCTGTGGGGCCTACTCAGTCATCCGTCTAATTGTCACCAATAGCAGCACCGAATAGCAAAGGGCCCCATACATCTTGGTGCAAACAAGCACAAATTTTTTTGAACGCAATGACAAAAGAGCCCTTGTCAAATTTATGAAACGACGGAATTACCACTCCTTATCTCCCCTTCTCCATCCCGTGGGATAACTCCAAGCCGAAACTTCACTGGTGGACCCACGTAAGCGCTGTAAAGATAGAAATCAGGAAACCGATCTGGATAGGCCGCTCTTTCCCCGTTTCACGTGGGTACAAATTATCCACCCAGATACTCGAGTAATTAGTTAAAAGACGAAGGGTATAACAGTCATTAAGAAATAATTTATAAGCCCGCACGCCGGAATTAATACTGAAAGCCCGGCCGAGACAAAACCCCGCGGGGAAAACGGTTTTAGGACGGAAGTACCCTTTCCAGATTCCTTAGGGACAAGGTTTGCCATTACGAGTCCATTGCTATAGCCATTAGAAAACCACCTGGCTATTTGTATTTTTTTCATAAAAGGGTAATTAGAAAATAATCTCTTTTATGTGAAACTGAGAAAAATAGGAAAAGGAAAATTACAAATTACCTCGTTATTAAAATTTAAAAAAGAGAAAAATAAAATAATATAAGAGAAGTGATATTTGTAGATATTATTTCTATAAAAAAAAGAAAAAATGGTGAAGATAAATAAAAGAAAGAAGACAGTTTGGTAACGAAGCTCTTATATATAGGATTTGGGAAAGGGGAGGACCACAAGATATTTTTCTATAATCTTAAAGTTACACAACGACAATTTTATCATTGGGCGAGGGCTCTCCTTCTAAAATAAAGATAAATGTATTTGAAAATAAAGGCAGTTAAAAGAAAATGAGAGAGGGACTTTTTTGTAAAAAGAATCTAAAATGAGGAAGAAAGTAGAAAATAATAACGGGGGTGGAAGGGACCTCTGTTTTACTTGCGGGCCCCACGGTACTAACTCAATCAGTCCGTGGCGGTTTTATGGACGAGAAATTGAGGGTCTTGTATCGTATCGCCGGGATATAGGTCGTGTAGGTGTTCCGACCGGGCGATATCGCGAGAATGTGGAGACACGTGTGATGAGGTGCACCCGTATTCCGGTATGGTAGGCGGTCGAGGCAGTGTGTGGGATCCGCGATAATCGCCCGGCACGTTCCGCACTTTCGCCGTGTGGCCCACTCTACAGCTGTTGCAACGTTTTCTTGTCTGCTCGGAAACTTTCTTTTTTTTTTACTCCTTTTTCTTTCTTATCTTCGCGGCCCGCTGCTTTGTTTTTGCCTTTACTTCTTTCCTATCTCCAATTCCGCAAATTACAGGCACAATATGCGCGAGTGGATCGCCACAAGTAGCAAATACACGTTCGGTCCCACTTGAGGAGATCTAGCCCGTTCATTTAAGTGGATCATTAGATCATAAAGTAGAGGTCTTATAGCCCATCTAAGATGTGATGTTGCAGATGGACGGTTTGGATGACGAAAAGGGTATTTGTTGCTTGCTGGTGAACCCTTAAAAATTGCACGCGCAGACAGCATAGATGGCAATAAACCAAGCTCTCTCTCTCTCTCCCTCTGATCTACCAATCTATCTGTCTGATATTATTGTATTTATTATTTAATTTCCTTGGTATTATTTTCTTAGGATTGTTTTATGTTGCGACAGGTGGGCATTGAGGGGTGGGTTAGTTTAAGCCGGAGATATTCTGATTCCAGGCGTCATGGGGTAGAAGAGGGAGAAAATCTCTCCCTTTCTGTTTTAACTAGTAATGGCTGCAAAGTGAGGGCGGTCACAACGCAGCATCTCGTTTGTTTATCATTTCCCGTTCTTTTATACTTTGCCAACTCTCCCTCTATGTATTTCATCTCATCATCATACACATCATAACATCATCCCCATCATCATCATCAACAGCATCTCTCTCTCTCTCTGTTTACCAAGCTATCGCTCTCTTTTTCATTTCTGCACTGGCTCTTCTCCTTGTCTTCCCTCCTCCACCTTGCGCCCTCGCCATACCCTTTCTCTTTTACATTTTTTGTAATTTATTTATGTATGTTTAGGATTATTAATATTTTTTCCAGCGCTCACTCGTAGGAGCAGCTTCTCTTTCGCTCTTTCCAGTTGTCTCTATCTTTTTCACCTCCTCATGTACTGATTTCCTTTTCCAATTCCCGGTCTTTCTCTCTCTCTCTCACTACAATTCTCCTCTCCTTCCTTTCAACCCCACAGTCCCCCCTCCCCACATCCTTACTCTCTCCCTTTCTCATGAGTAAGGGAGAGAGGCAGAAGAACATCAAACAATTCGAATCTTGATACAGTAACAGAAGGAGAGATTGGGAGAAAAGGCCCACGTACACACACACACACACACTCTCGATTGAAGATAAAAATAGAAGATAAAGGTATGCAGCAGGGCGGATCTCAATATGGTGTGTCGCCTGAAATGACTTCTTTTGCCGGAGCTACTAGCAGGACCCACATGCTTGAGATACAACAGCAGCAAAACCAGCTGAAACAGCAACAACTGCAGCAGCAGCAGAAACAAGGAGATGCGGCTTTAGCAGAAGCTGCTTCTCCGATCAGTAGCCGTCCTCCAGCGAGGAATTTCGACGAATTGGTGCCGGTTTCAAGTGGGTTTCCTGAGGAGGATGCGCTTGTCGCCGGAGAAGAAACGGAGAGAGGCGCCGGAGGGAACCGGTGGCCCCGACAGGAGACTTTAGCCCTGTTGAAAATACGGTCGGAAATGGATGCTGCCTTTCGTGATGCTACTCTCAAAGGACCTCTCTGGGAAGACGTTTCCAGGTAAAAATTTGATTCTTTTGGGTGGGAATTCGATTCTGTGCGGAACCCATTCGCGCAATTGGGATTGTTTTGAGAATTTGAGCTGATTTTGTAGAGATTCTTCTGCAAATGTTCCTTTTGTTCTTCGCTCTTCATTTTCTTTCTTGAAATTCGTAGATCTGAGCATTCTGTAGGATTTTTGACAGAATTTGGGCACCTGAATTTTAGGTGACTTGGGTTCAGCTCAAGGGGAAAAAGGAGTAATTACTGAAAACTAGCATAACGATCTGGGCTTTTATCGTACCACGGATTTTCAGAGACTGCCGTTATTGTTTTTGCCACTGATGATGGTCTTTCAGTTCTATTTCTAAATTTTTTAACAAAAAAGGAAGCAAAATGAGTAGATCTCTTAATTCACTGTGACAGTTCTCGCACGCTCTCCTTCACAAGCTGAGCATCTTTTCTCTGAATTCGATAACAGTAGCTCCAGATCCACTGCATCAACTCAACCAATCCCGATTATTCGAATTTCACTATATCTTAGGAACCCAAATCATAAGAAGTTATCAAAACGCATGCATTTTCTCACTTTTCCTCAATTATAAGTACCCAAATTGTAATCATCATCACACAGTACAACTTCCCTAGTTTCTCTCTCTCAACTTTTCCTTTCTGAGTTTTGATTTTCAGGAAGCTAGGTGAACTGGGTTACATCAGAAGTGCCAAGAAATGCAAAGAGAAGTTCGAAAACGTCCACAAATATTACAAAAGAACAAAAGAGGGACGAGCTGGCCGGCAAGACGGCAGGAATTACCGCTTCTTCAGTCAACTTGAGGCTCTTCATAGCAGTAGCAGCGATAACACTCCGGCCACAACATCGGGACCCACTTCAGCTCCTCAAATCCCATCACCCACTCCAATTTCAGTCGGAATTCCCGGCAATACAATGGTTGGATCTTCTGGTAGAATTCAGCAAATCACTCCGGTATCCTCCACCGCTCCGGCCCAGATCAACGTCCCCCGTTCTGTTCCCGATTTGGCAACGGGTCCCAGCACCGGAGTTTCAGCTCCCACCGCTGGAATCAGCTTCTCTTCTAATACCTCTTCTTCATCTTCTGAGTCAGATGAAGAAACCGAACCTGGTCCCAATACCCGGAAGAGGAAACGATCTGGATCCGGCTTTGGTGGTAGTCGGAAAATGATGGTGTTCTTTGAAGGGCTAATGAAGCAAGTTATGGAGAAGCAAGAACAGATGCAGCAGAGGTTTTTGGAGACAATTGAGAGGAGGGAGCAAGATAGAATGATCCGAGAAGAAGCTTGGAAAAGGCAGGAGATGGCTAGATTGACACGAGAACACGAAATCTTGGCTCAGGAGCGAGCCATGTCGGCTTCCAGAGATGCCGCAGTTATTGCCTTTCTTCAGAAGATTACAGGTCAGACAATTCAGCTCCCTCAACCCGTGACAATTCCGGCAGCTCCACCTCCGCAGCCCACACCAACCCCGCCACAACCACAACACCAACATCCTCAGCACCATCAACCACAGCTTCACCAGCAACAACCGCAATCCACTGAAATTGTGCGGCACCAACAGCCACAATCATCAGAAATTGTGGTCCAAGAACCGCAGCAACAACACCACCACCAAGAGATTACTCCAAGTGGGAATTTCGATTCAGCATCTTCTCGGTGGCCCAAATCCGAAGTTCACGCTCTGATAAAAATGCGAAGTGGGCTCGAGTCAAGGTACCAAGAAGCCGGACCAAAAGGCCCACTTTGGGAAGAGATATCAGCTGGGATGCAGCGAATGGGATACAATAGAAGTGCCAAAAGATGCAAAGAGAAGTGGGAAAACATCAACAAGTACTTCAAGAAGGTGAAAGAGAGCAACAAAAAGCGCCCAGAAGATGCCAAAACTTGCCCCTATTTCCATCAATTAGATGCTCTTTATCGGAAGAAGATACTCGGAAGTGGTGGAGGGGGTGCTGGAAGTAGCAGCACTTGTTTGGGAAGTCAAAATGAGCAAGATCAGGACCTGGATCAAAACCCCAATCAGAATACGAATCAGAAAGAACGGACTGATGTCCTTGCCATCATGCCCCCGCCAGCCCAGCAAGAGACTGAACCGAAGAACAACAACAACAACAACAATAAAAATGGAGGAAACCCAGAAGGAGGAGAGTCTAATATCCAGGTACAGACAAGTAATGGAGGTCTTCCACCGAGCTTCCTTGAAGAAGGATCAGTGAAGAAGGTAAGCAAGGGCCTAATTTTGTGATTGATCAACTTCTCCTCTTTTCAGGATTCGAATGATTCTTGTTTTGGATTGAAGCCAGAAGACATTGTGAAGGAGCTGATGGAACAACAACAGCAGCAACAAGCAGTAATGGACGATTACGATAAGCTTGAGGAACCAGACAGCGATAATCTCGATCAAGATGATGATGAGGATGAGGATGATGATGTTGAGGACGATGAAGAAGATCCAAAGATGGCTTATAAGATTCAATTCCAGAGGCAGACTGCAAACCCCTCCAACGGCAGTGGGAACACGAATGCGGGTTCCTTCTTAGCTATGGTTCAGTAACTTCACAATCTTGTCTTTGCTTCCTTCCAAATGTACCATATGTACTTATGTCCAGAGCTTAAAAGGAGAAAAGGAAAAAACAACAGTAAAAAAAGTCGAAAACCCTAGCCTTTGATCGAGACCCAATAATCTTTTTAGTTCCAAAACTCTTCTACTATTGTTTCCCTTTTAGATCTTTTTTCGAGTCCCCTTTTACTTATTTTTCGTTTCGAGGTCGAAATTCGTGTTGTCCCTTAGTTCCTGCTTCGATCCTTTCTTATTTTATTGATTTGTTGTCGAATAAAGCTCCGTATCCAGTTTAGTGGACGGACAAAATTGAAGACTGGAATAAGTTTAGAGAGTTTGCATCGAAGAGATCAGTGTAAGAAATGGAGAGGAATTCAAATGAAATCAAGTCCAAGCAGCAGCTGTAAGAGCAGCGTTAGGAAGTGTTATTTTCATTTGGATTTTTTTTTTTTTTTTTTATGTGTTTATCTAAGCTATATGTTTCAATAATATAATTTGTAATTGTTCTTTCTCTTTGTATTGCTCTCTTTTGGGGCCTCCTCTGACAGTAAAAAATAGTTGTTCGGTGCAGTAGGAAGAAGTAGTAGTGGGACAAGGCAGTTGCTGGAGAGGGGAATTTCGTTTTCGTTTTGAAGCTTTTCTTGTGGGTGAATCCTCTCTTTCTTGCTGTAAATTTTCTTATGGGGAATCTATTACTAGCTGCGTGCCTCTCTCTCTCTCTCTCTCTCTCTCTCTCTCTCTCTCTCTCTCTCTCTCTCTCTTTGTTTTTACGTCTCCATTTTTCTTGCATGAAAATATCTTCATTAATTTTTATTTACTACGTCGTTTGAGTTTATCAAGCTGAAAGTGAGGAGAATTTATTTTGAGTAGAATTTATCCAGAAAACGAAAATGAGCGACACCAGCGAGTGCAATTGGCAGATTCAGTCGAAAAGAAAATTAGAAATGGAAAAGGCAAAGGCAAAAACGAGGAAAAGAACAAAAACAGCAACTGCAAGTGGCTGTACCAATGCTCCCAGAAGCAGCAGCCATGTTTTGCTTTCTCAACTCCAGTTTTCACCCGACGGAGAAGAAGACGCCGTTGTTTGCTTTCTCAAACAACAGCAGAGAGAGAGAGAGGAATAAAAACTGCAACGGTTTCAGTGAGAGTGAAGGGCGGGAGTGAGTATTTATTACGGAAAGGCCACCGGGATGTTCACCCTCCAGTAGCCCCAGGACCAGGGGAGCGATAACCGAGAGTGTAGAGGAAGAGGAATCAACGATAGATATCAGAAGCCACTTTGCTTGCGTCGGAGACGATGACAACGAACGAAGTCGGTCAATTTACTTAAATTGCCCTTTTACGTTTTTCATTTTAACGTCAACTAGCTCTAATTCGCACAGCAACGCTAAATTAATAATATTTTCTTTCCTGTCCCTTCCGCTTTGCTACTGCAACTCTCGCCCTTGCCCCATTCTCAGTTGGTCGCCCATTTATATGGACAGGATGGCCAGTGTTTGTGGCCGTTGATGTATAGTCCCCATTTCCCTGTTATACGAGACAGAAAAACCTCAGAGCGACCTTTATTCGATCAGTCTTGTCGTGACATAACAAATCAATAATCCACTTTTATGCGATCAAGACCCTTCATTTTAGTGGCCCCTGATCAATGTATTCGTAAGCTGAGGCTCCTCACGATGGGACCTATGAATTGATCAAGTCATATATATATATATGATTAATGAGCCAACAATATTAATGGACATGAATGCGGGAACATGGTTGATGCAATTACTGAGCTTGTCTCTGACACATTGCAGATCATCCCACCTATGCAAAACCATATATATTCTCATACCAAAAAGCACCAGCCTAAGGTGACAAACTTAGCCCAAATTCTGTACGATCTAGACCCTCGTCTCCCGAGACCCACCATAGACAGACAGACAGCTACGAAGATCCCATTCGATTAAATAACGGTTCAGATTACGGACTTAAACTACTACGTCACATTAGCTCAAGATATATTGCACAAAGCTGTTAATTTGATAACGGCACTCCTTCGTTAAGCAAATGATACACTTGTATAGTCTCCCTGTTGATGCAGATAATAAAAGGAAAGATTTATGACGGGGCATGATGCACATGGTGTTCAGTTCAAGTCACTTGATCCGTGGTGTCTAAGGTTTCTACGTCCTTAATCGTACGCTGTACCCTACGATATTAGTCTACATCTTTCCTTTTACAATCAAACCGTTGCAACCAATTCCTACAATTTTCAATTCTGACCTGGCCGATGAGCTCGTTTCAAATGTTTGACATGTACAGTGTACGTTTGTGTTCCCTCGTAGTAATGGTAGAGTTGTTGTCTCGTGACCTCGAAACTACAGACTTAAGGAGTGAAAACAGTCTCTTGTTAAAACAAAAAAAGAAGGTAAAACTGCATGCTATAAATTATTTTGCTCTGCCTAAAAACTTCATGCATCAAGCTACCCTTTATAACCTGATTCTAAACCCATCATTTAGACAGCCCGGAGAGCTTATATGAGCTAATTAAAGATGCATTACTTAGCTCCACATGAGACATCCAAGGATCTCCCATATTGCAGGCCTCCTTGGATTAAAGGCTATTTCCCGGCCGTTGGATGAAAGATGCATCACTTTGGCATACATTAAGGTGGCGATCGAATGGAAATGGAGCATTCCTTTCCTCCCAGTTAGTCATCAACGTTCTGTGTTTAACAGTTGGAGTGGCTGTACCAAAACGAGAGACTGCTATTTGTCCTATTAAAAGTAAAAATGTAAGCAGCAGCTTTTTCCCTTTTTTGAAAAAATTTGAGTTTTATTCGCCCCTGAAAGTGGGGCTTATCCGAGGGTTTTACAATGGAGGAGAGAATCTGGTAATTTCACTACATAGGAGCAGACAAACTGTAGAAAACTGGCCGGCTGCATGTGCGTTGCAACACGGTTCACGAGAGGAAGTACATTAACAATGAGAAAGAGCGGGAAAAGAAGATGGTCGTGCGGTTTACAGGTGTCGTGTAGATTGCAGCTGCACGTGCGTCTCAATCCGTCTTAGATTCCCTTTCCATCAAACTTACGGTGTGAAGTAAACCGTCCGATTCTGGCCCCTTTAACTGTTCAAAGCCGGGCAGGTAGTTATTGAGATAACATGAGCAGCTTTCAAATGGGGGCCTCGGCTGTACGACTACAAGGATTTACAGCAGCAGCTAATAAGGACTTGCAGGTTCATGTGTTTGGCGATCTGAATCGCTCATATTTTGCGCTGTCAGCCAATGGGTTGTTTTCTTCTAATCGATCTTTTGAAGAAGGGTGGTCTAGAGCACCGCTCATCTGAATTTCCGAACTTTGAATATCTAATGGCGCATGAATGTGCAACCTAGTATAAAGGTGGAAAGCAGGCGGGTCGAAAAGCCGGCAGTTCTTCCTCCCACCTGCCTGCTTCCTTCCGCCATTTAAGCAGGCCCTTCCGAAACCCACCAGCTTGGTTTCCTAGACTACGTCATGACCTGTTTGTTTTTGTTTTTAACTTCTTCTACCGCCTTTTATTCTGGTTTTATACTCCATGAGCGTCTTTCGGACCTGTCCGTTTCAACTACTCGATTTTTGTTTTCACACTCTAGCAGCCGTTTCATGCTCTTAATCTCGTTTTACATGCAGGTGCTTGCAGAACAGTGATACGAGAGAGTTTTTAAAGATTGATGTGATGGAACTTAATTATGTTTAGCACTATACAAGTGGGACCTTTCCCCAGTTTCAAAGATTGATGCGAAGGGTCCCACTAAAACAGCCAGAACCCACGTTAGCAGGCGTCTCCAGCACATGTTAACAATAAAAAGTTTGGAATTGGGTAGCACTCTTCATTTTCTGTTTTTAGGAAATAACTTCTTCGTAATGTAGATGATATGCAAACGTTAGGAATGGGTTTCACTAAGGTGAATTTAGATTCATTAAAAACATGTATATCCAGAGACAGAAGAAAATTTAGTGATTTTCATGAGGTATAAAATTAATGGCTTCGGAATTCCAAACTACAAGCATAAAAAATTTGAGCAATTAGACAGTTACGATATTCTAATAGAATAAACTTCAGGCCATCACCTGTCTAAGAAATGATCCAATTCATAGATGATACTTCTGCATATCTGTCATCGACGTCATGAGCATGGGGCACGCACTTAGATGGCTAAAAAGAATGAGATTTGTCACCTAGTTTAATTTAAATTATCCATGTGAGGCATATAAAATGGCGATGTATGTTTCACTTATGGTGCCTTAAGCGTTACACAAAGAAAACATTTTTTTTTTTGTGTTCGATCCGGAGTTCATTCCAATTTTAATTAACAAGATAGTTATGCGCATATATGGTGTAATTATTCACTAATCGCTAACTTTGTTATGAGTGAACCGTGAGTTTAACTTTGTTAATGGAATTGCATGAGAAACTTTCACATATAAGCCAGTTCTAAGTGATAATGATTAATAATGATATATGCTAATACTAAAAGTTTAGAAAATAAAATTGGTTATGCAACTAATTTAACGCATCACGTGTGGAGAAGGTGCACTCAAATATTCATGCCAAAAGGGAGCTAGTAGCATTCAGAAATGATTTTTTTGGTTTGTCGATGTAAACCGGTGCTCATCTAGAAGCTTCTAATTGTTTGTCTGGCAATATTAAAGCAACATTTATTGGATACTAGAGGTGCACTTTCTGCTAGTGCTTTGCACCAATAGATATCTAAAGTCACGGAGCCAGATGAACAACATGGACCAATCAACATGAGTTCCACAGTTATAGCTGTTTACACAAATGAGAGATTGAGAAAAATGTCTGCCCAAAGTTAGTAATTGTGCATCTAGAAGCTTCTAATTGTTTGTCTGGCAATATTAAAGCAACATTTATTGGATACTAGAGGTGCACTTTCTGCTAGTGCTTTGCACCAACAGATATCTAAAGTCACGGAGCCAGATGAACAACATGGACCTATCAACATGAGTTCCACAGTTATAGCTGTTTACACAAATGAGAGATTGAGAAAAATGTCTGCCCAAAGTTAGTAATTGTGCCAACTTAGAAGCATTTTAGAATTGAGGGCACCTAAATTTTCTACACAAAGAACGAATGAGTATGGTGAGAGGGATCACCTTGCTTCAGCGCCTTCTACAAAAAGAACCAATCAAATAATTCCATGTTAACTAATACAACGATGGATGTTGAATTGATAATGAACATAATAAGTTTAACAATTTTAGTGGCAATGGGCACTTTTCTATTACTCCATAATCATTTAGTTATACTATCTCAGAAGCAATTTTAGTGGCTAACCTCTTCTCTACAAGTTATTAAAGGTTAGTGCTCTTTCTTTGGCTATAATCCATCCAAAGACATTCACTTTAGGGGGTTTCACTAAAGTCTAAATAAACTTAGCAATTTCCTGAGGTTGAAACCTTTGCCTTAGAGTTTCATATGCTAAATTCACATAGAAGATGGTTGAAGTATATAGCACAATCCAACACCTCTTATCCCACATTATTGGCAATAATATCTTGAAGTGTTATACGGTTCTATAGTTGCACTTCTTCTAACTTGTAATGAAAGCACCCAACCTGGAAGTTCCAAGTGACTACATCATTGACGATAATATACATATTTTGAAGGAAGCCTCATTTAGAGAAGAAAATCTATGAGATCTCTTGAAATCAAATTTGAGGTTTCTATTTGCACACCAAGAGCCTTCCCAAAACGTAGTATAGCTTCTATTTCTAATGTGACACCTCGAGTTTTTGTAAAAAAAATTATTTATTTATTTTATAACAATAATAATTATAGTTGGGATCCCAAAATCAAAAGATTCTATTAATTATTTTATTAAAACATTTACTGAAAAACCTTCGGGTGTTATCTCTTTTTTTCAAAAACATCATGATCACGATTAAAAGATAAATATAAGTACACAGCAATAAATTTAAGACAATACTAATATCAAATCCAACGTCAAAATCAATGATGCCTTTATTTTTAAAATAATAAATATCCAAAAATCATAATAATATGGCCCAGGGTCTATCCATTATAATATTCCACTATACTTAAAAATATGTCCATAATATATAAGGTCATAATCAAATCCATCTAATAAAGATGTATAATCCATAAAATAGGTTTAAATTGTAGTCCATCTAATTACTTACGTCGAGTTATCTATCAGTCAAATCAAAGTGGTCATCACTACTATCACTGTCTCTCCATGGCCTTGTTTTTTATGCTGTCCCGCTTGGTATCTAAGACATTGCAAAACAAAGCAATGCCTCAGCAAGTTATTGCTTGTGTAGGTATATAGACATTTAATGTAATAACAAGGAATACAAAATCGAATAACAATGTTGATATAATGTGTAAGTCAATTATCCATGAGGCGTATGTTTTATGGCATATGATGTTTTAAGACTATATCGCATATCATAAATTACATCACAATTTTATAAATCGAGTATCTTGTAAAACCAAGAGCACTCGTGGCTCACAATTCTCAAGGCACACCCCTCATCCCGAGCTTAGCCTCTCAAAAGACTAGCCATCAAGCCTCCAACATCAATATTATGAAAACCAATCAATCTCAGTGATGCAATAAGAAAACATAATTACTAATCATATATAAGATACATGGTATCAATCTCATAAAATAATCGATCATAAAAACCCATTCAATATATTATCAAAATCTAATATTGATCATAGCATAAAACATTGAATCTCACAAAATCTCCGAATAAATAAACAAATGACAATCAATCACTATCAACCATGAATGCAATGATAATGTAAAGTTTTAGAAATCAAAACATAACATTAAATGTCATCACCTACCTCAATAAGAGATAACACAACTCAAATGTGTAATCCTCTTAGCTTGCACACTCTGATGTACTTGTCAGTATCATAATACAATTTTATGTTATTTATTTCATCTTAATTGAATCTATGGCTATCCAACTGTTGGATCGTTATCTAAGATCTCTATTTATGATTTGGTCCTTAATCCCAACATCACTTGTTATTAATTAATCCTATCTCATGTTTATCTACTTATTTTTGTATATCTAAAGTTTACACATTGATCTAAAGGTCATATCATCCTTAGATCAACAATTTCTCAAGATCTAGGTTAAATCAATGGTCTAGATCAATTACTGGAGTAATTACATCTAATTTGATCTTTGGGACTCTCATTTAATATCATATATTATCTAGTTATTCAAGTCCTGGGGCCTAATCACCATTTGATCGAACGTATCTAAGTAATTTGGAGCTCTTTTATGAATTTGACTTAACTAGATGTAAATAGATTAATATTCTAATACTAAAATCATGTTTACATCATTAAAATGGTTCCAACAGACCTTTCAGATCAAAGATCAGGCTTCTATAGCCTCTAGAATCTTAGAAAAACCATTCCAAATAAAAAATCAGATAAAAAAACCAATTTTACACCCATTCGCACTCGCAGAAAAGCTTTTACACCGGTTTGCAATTGTGGAAAAAGGGTTTTACACCAGTGGAAAGGAGGTTACACTGATGTAACCTGGCGTCCTAGAGCGCATGAACGCCAAAACGCGTGGCATTTTTTGGTCGTCTGGGACAGCACACTTGAGTGCTCCCATGCGCATGTGCACGCGATGGGGTTCCTGCATGTACCATCCACCCCTGTGTGTCCTGGTGGATGTCTTGGGAGGCACCGTCCATAGGGGACAATGAACCCGACCCGTCCACCTTCTTTTGGCTTGATTGGAGCTCCAAATGCTCTATTTATTTTATTTTATTTTTATATCTATTTTTTCCGTTTGTAGGATTTTTGGGTCCAAAGATCACAATGAATGACTCAAATCTACCATATGAGGTGTCCTTAATGTGAGTCTAACCATGCTCTACTGTTTTGACTTCCTACGCCATCCAACGGCCATTCAGCCCAGATCTAAGAGGAAAAAGTTGGGAAATAATGTGAAAAATAAGTTAGAGTGTGTGGCTTACCTGATTAGGGCGGTCCTCTAGTGTGTACAAAATTCTGTGTGTTTTAGCACTTGCAAAGGGAAAAGAGGGGGTTTTTTTCTGGTTGTTTGTCATGGGAATGGAAGGGAAAACTCATTTATGGAGTTGTAGATCCGATTTCATTGCAAGAAAAGGAAGATCATCGCCTTCCTCCATTAGAGTCAGAATGGGAATGGAAAGGGGCATCGTTATCAAAACAACCCCCTCTAATTCACATCTTTGACAATTTACCATTGTACCTTTGTAACTTAAAATGGTCATATCTCACTCATCCGAACTCCATTTTTTACATTCTTTATATCGTTCAATTCCTATCGACATGTACTTTCTAAATTTAGTAATTTCAAAACCAAATTCTATGCATAAATTTTTTTAATTAATTAATTTTATTTTGTTACTAATTTAGGGTTAAAAATTGAGGTTATTACATCTAATATGAATAGAAATTGCATAAATGAAAACCCCCTAAACACTATATATATATATCTTAATAATGAAGCTCTTCTTAATCTTTATATATCAAGACCCCAATGACCAATCACATACTTACCGTTTAGATCTGTTATCATAACAATTGGTGCCTTCACTAAATCTCTACAACCACTTCGTCAAGGGAGTTCTATTAACAACTATAAGATCTCTAACCCCCAAGCCACCTAATTTTGTAAACTTCTTTCCCACTTTCACCAGGTGCTTTTCTTATCCAAATAGTTATCCCACAAGAAGTTCCTCAAGATTCTATGGAGTTCCACAATGATCGAGACAACACAACCATAAATAGACATGATATAATTAGCATGTTAGATAAATAGACAAAAAAAGTTTCCTTCCTCATGCATGACTATGAGTAAACCTTTTAACCATGAGATTCTCCACTGCTCTCTTGGAATCCATCATATCCCTTTTGATGTTTAAACTTACTCTAGAATCCACCTTGTGTAGTGTTGTTCATGATGTGACTAAATTTTGAAGCTACAAGAAATCCATCAAGGCTTCTACTTTGAGTTAATGTATATTATTCAAACAAAATTAGATCTACATAACTTTCGTGAGTCTTTTAGATAATACTACAATAAGGATCTTATGACCACTTCCAACCAAAGTGATAGGTCTAAAGTCTTTCTATTCAATAATATCACCTTTCTAAAGAACTAAAGTAATAAAGGAGGCCCAAGGTGGGTGTCAATAGATTCCTTGGAATAGAACTTGTTAATGAAGTTACAAAATCTTTCCACATGAAGTCCCATCTAGCTTGAAAAAACGAGAGCAAAATCCATTTGGACCAGGGGCCTTATCTCCTTCACACTTTCCCCTTTCTTCTTTTGTAAACATAGCATCATGGCAAGATATATCACTCTCATTTAGATTATTAAACTTAAGCACTTGGGGAATATGAAAGAAAAGATGTTCATAAGCATACAACTTTCCATAAAACTGCAAAATGTGTCTACATGTTTCAAGAAGATCCCCAATTCTACTACAATTCACTTGAAAGGGTAGAAACAAAGTTATGTCTTCTTCTTGCTCCAACAAGTGCATGAAAATATTTGGAGTTTTATCTCCTTTAGCTAACCACTTGACTCTTAATCTTTGCATCCATTTGCTTCTCATTTCATTCTCTTCTCATACTTAATATCTAAATAGACATTACTCTATTCCTTAGATGTTGAGTATGAGTAGAGTAATTTCTTTGCTAAGTATGAGAAGTAATGTGATGAAATGGTAAAAATTGAATAACCAAAAATGGTACATGATATGAAAAAGATGTATTTGTAATTAAGACAAAATATGGAACAAACGATGAGATTAGAAATCAATGTGGCATGAAAATAATACATATAATGCAATGAAGAGAAGATAAATGTGTAAAAAATTAATGAGAGGGAAGGAAGGGATAGTGGTGAAACAAATAAGTATCAGAGAATTTAAAATTATGAGAAGTGAGCTAAAAGTGGTGAGCCTTGCGAAACAAGCTAAAAATTAAGAGAATGCAAGTGATATGGGGAAAAAAAATGTTAAAGTGTAATGTGATACTAGTAGGGACTACTATAACACTGGAGAGAAAGAAGGATAAGCTAATGCTAAAATAATGGAAAAAGAAAAATGAAGCATTGTGAGAGAAAAATGACTATTGTAAAATGGGAGTGAATTGAGTAATGCTAAAAACTATATGAGAATAATGAGTAGAGAAATTTGAGATGAATGCATACAAAATAGAGCTCTGGTGATTTTAAATATTAGATTATCATATTTGTTGGCATTATTTCTTGGAAAAACAAAAATGTGTGTAGGAGTCACAAAAAGACGGTAATAAAACAAAAGATGAGGCTAAAAAGGATAATGGTTAAGTTAAGAAAATGAGGGAAGAATCATATGGAGGAGAATGTTTGATGGATGAAAGAAAGATACTACCAAACTATATATTCTCCCTTGGGATGCAATGTATTCCATGTATAGCTCATGTCTAACTCTAGTTCTCATTTCACAAATTTCATCCTACATGAAAATGTTTAACTCTAATATACATTGATGAATGTGGGTGATGAAAATAATAAGAGAGATTAAGAAAAATAAGGAACTAGGAAAGACTTCAAAAAGTGACACCAAGATGAAGGAGCCTAGAAGAAGAGAATTTAACCATTAAGAAAAACCAAAATATACAAGTTGGAACACATGAATATTAACAAAAATGCACATAACCCTTTGCATACAAAAATAGAATTTAAAATGTAGAAATTGTTTACTTAAATTTGTAGATTGAAGCCTTTCCTTCTTTAGAGTGATTGGAGGTAGTGTAAGTGCCCCTTGTTCACCGATTATCCCTCTTTATTTTGCCCTTGAATTTAATGGACATTTTCTTTAACCTGAGCATTTTTATTACTATTGTGGGAAGAACTTTTAGGAAGGATAACTTTTGATGGAGTTATGAATAGAAATGTTTAGGCTCAAAAATGGTTACATTGTGTATGTGACTAAACTGGAGAGGATCAAGTTGCATGTGTACTTAAGTGTCGAGATCAGGTCAAATGTAGTTCAGGCATTTGTCCCAAGGGTGGATGATTAGGGAAGAATATATGGTGCATTTAATTATTGATGACTCTCTCTCTCTCTCTCTCTCTCTCTCTCTCTCTCTCTCTCTCTCTCTCTTCAATATTGTACTGTTTAAGTATCAAATTGGTGAATCAAACATAATTGAATAAGTTGAGGAGAAATTTTTTATGATCATAGTGTGACAAATACGTCATTTCTAAGTGTTGTTTGTGTAACTACTCAATAACTTGAAAGTTGTTTATACAACCATTGCTGCTACACCTCTTCTTTCTCCCTTTTTCCTTCTCTTTTTTGGATTGTATTGGCCAATCTTCTTGACTTGCCTACTAAATATTGAAAACAGATGGTTAATGAATAGCTTTTTTTTTTTAACACTCATTTGAAGTTGGGGTTATTCTTTAATTGTTTTAAGCTCATTTGAAGTTGCCTACTAAAACTTCTTCTAATCTTTCTATGTTGTGTTGTGTGATACTATGCTCAAGACAATTAAAGAATGTCCCAGTAAGATGGGACTTTGAAATTGTGATTAAGGCATAAGCAAGGTGGTGATGTTTCTAAGAGGATGAGATGTAATTTTGGGAATAAGATATGCAAGAGTTAATTATGCAACTATAAAGATGAGAAGATGAAAAGGAGTAGAAATATGGAGCCAAAGAATTCCAAGCTAGACTACATCTTAAGAAAGAGAACCATCATGTCAACCTCTAGCTTATTCCACTAAACTTACCCTTTCATATCCATTATCAATCATCAATTGAGGGCAAGAAAGTTTTTATATAGAGCTGCAGAGTAGGATACTTGAATGATAAAGAAGAAGAGTTTCATCTCTCTGAATTAAGTGGTAGGAGATAAAGGGAAAACCATTTCTAAATAGTTGAAATGCTTGAAAAAAGAAGAAACTACAGCTTAAACTGAGGCTCTTAAAGGATGAAAGATATGATAAGATCAAAATATAAAATTTTAATATCCCATCATTGAGTAATAGTCATTTCTCATCCTTAATTTACATCCATTTGGACCATTCAACCATTCCATCAATTTACACATTCCAAACATCAATATAGAAAGTATATATAGGATAACAAGATAGAAACCTCTATGAAACAGAATATTAAACAAAATTTATACAAGTTAAAATGTTGCTCAGAGTTAAGCAAAGTAGCATAGAGCTAAAAAAGGGAAGAATTTTTTATTTTTATTTTATCTTTGATATCCAACAAATGTCTTGAGCCTCCCAAATTTTGATTACAACCTTTAGGGGTATACAAGGAGATATGATAGGGGAATTGTGGTTCTTATGATGTCTAAATATTAGTTATAAAAGCAACGAACAATAGGTGATTTTCAACCAAGAGTGTAGGCACTTTTGTCAAGTGAAATCCTTTAACTATTGTATTGAAAACTATGATTAAGACACAACCTACAGTTTTGGCTATAAGGCCTAACCTCCCTAAGGTAAAATAATCAAGGACCTGAGTCCCTTGCTTCTCAAAAATGGATCAATTAACTCCATCTTTAAGGCCATTATGCAAAGTAGCGGATGTTTGGAATGTGTATATTAAACCTATGTAAAAACTAAGTGGTAGGAGATAAGTGGTAGGAGATAAAGGGAAAACCATTTCTAAATAGTTGAAATGCTTGAAAAAAGAAGAAACTACAGCTTAAACTGAGGCTCTTAAAGGATGAAAGATATGATAAGATCAAAATATAAAATTTTAATATCCCATCATTGAGTAATAGTCATTTCTCATCCTTAATTTACATCCATTTGGACCATTCAACCATTCCATCAATTTACACATTCCAAACATCAATATAGAAAGTATATATAGGATAACAAGATAGAAACCTCTATGAAACAGAATATTAAACAAAATTTATACAAGTTAAAATGTTGCTCAGAGTTAAGCAAAGTAGCATAGAGCTAAAAAAGGGAAGAATTTTTTATTTTTATTTTATCTTTGATATCCAACAAATGTCTTGAGCCTCCCAAATTTTGATTACAACCTTTAGGGGTATACAAGGAGATATGATAGGGGAATTGTGGTTCTTATGATGTCTAAATATTAGTTATAAAAGCAACGAACAATAGGTGATTTTCAACCAGTAGTGTAGGCACTTTTGTCAAGTGAAATCCTTTAACTATTGTATTGAAAACTATGATTAAGACACAACCTACGCTTTGGCTATAAGGCCTAACCTCCCTAAGGTAAAATAATCAAGGACTCGAGTCCCTTGCTTCTCAAAAATGGATCAATTAACTCCATCTTTAAGGCCATTATGCAAAGTAGCGGATGTTTGGAATGTGTATATTAAACCTATGTAAAAACTAAGTGGTAGGAGATAAGTGGTAGGAGATAAAGGGAAAACCATTTCTAAATAGTTGAAATGCTTGAAAAAAGAAGAAACTACAGCTTAAACTGAGGCTCTTAAAGGATGAAAGATATGATAAGATCAAAATATAAAATTTTAATATCCCATCATTGAGTAATAGTCATTTCTCATCCTTAATTTACATCCATTTGGACCATTCAACCATTCCATCAATTTACACATTCCAAACATCAATATAGAAAGTATATATAGGATAACAAGATAGAAACCTCTATGAAACAGAATATTAAACAAAATTTATACAAGTTAAAATGTTGCTCAGAGTTAAGCAAAGTAGCATAGAGCTAAAAAAGGGAAGAATTTTTTATTTTTATTTTATCTTTGATATCCAACAAATGTCTTGAGCCTCCCAAATTTTGATTACAACCTTTAGGGGTATACAAGGAGATATGATAGGGGAATTGTGGTTCTTATGATGTCTAAATATTAGTTATAAAAGCAACGAACAATAGGTGATTTTCAACCAGTAGTGTAGGCACTTTTGTCAAGTGAAATCCTTTAACTATTGTATTGAAAACTATGATTAAGACACAACCTACAGTTTTGGCTATAAGGCCTAACCTCCCTAAGGTAAAATAATCAAGGACCTGAGTCCCTTGCTTCTCAAAAATGGATCAATTAACTCCATCTTTAAGGCCATTATGCAAAGTAGCGGATGTTTGGAATGTGTATATTAAACCTATGTAAAAACTAAGTGGTAGGAGATAAGTGGTAGGAGATAAAGGGAAAACCATTTCTAAATAGTTGAAATGCTTGAAAAAAGAAGAAACTACAGCTTAAACTGAGGCTCTTAAAGGATGAAAGATATGATAAGATCAAAATATAAAATTTTAATATCCCATCATTGAGTAATAGTCATTTCTCATCCTTAATTTACATCCATTTGGACCATTCAACCATTCCATCAATTTACACATTCCAAACATCAATATAGAAAGTATATATAGGATAACAAGATAGAAACCTCTATGAAACAGAATATTAAACAAAATTTATACAAGTTAAAATGTTGCTCAGAGTTAAGCAAAGTAGCATAGAGCTAAAAAAGGGAAGAATTTTTTATTTTTATTTTATCTTTGATATCCAACAAATGTCTTGAGCCTCCCAAATTTTGATTACAACCTTTAGGGGTATACAAGGAGATATGATAGGGGAATTGTGGTTCTTATGATGTCTAAATATTAGTTATAAAAGCAACGAACAATAGGTGATTTTCAACCAGTAGTGTAGGCACTTTTGTCAAGTGAAATCCTTTAACTATTGTATTGAAAACTATGATTAAGACACAACCTACAGTTTTGGCTATAAGGCCTAACCTCCCTAAGGTAAAATAATCAAGGACCTGAGTCCCTTGCTTCTCAAAAATGGATCAATTAACTCCATCTTTAAGGCCATTATGCAAAGTAGCGGATGTTTGGAATGTGTATATTAAACCTATGTAAAAACTAAGTTCAAACTAAACTAGTCAAACTATAGTAAGAAAAGTAAACTAAAACAAACTTAAAACAAGTTAAATTAAAATAAACAAAGATGGACTAAACTAAAGAAAAAAAAGAAATGATTAGTATAGAGGTTGCTAACGTATCCCTACCCTCAATTAAAATAACTCTTCAAGTTTTCTCAAGCTCTACAAGATTCCAAAATGCTTTGAATACTTAACTATCCAATTAAAAGCTCTAGTAGAAAGTTAACTACTTTTTATAAAGTAGTTAGATTACTATATTGAGTCTAATATACTTGATCATGAGTATGTTAAATTATACTTATTATCAAGTGGGTTAATCTCATTTCTTTTATTTGTTAGGCACTTCCCTTTTATAGTATTAAAACCAGGAAGTTTACAGGTAAAAGAGGATATAACTAACAAAACAAATTTGCTAACCTCATTGAAGTGAATGATTGTGTTGCACTAACCAAAATAGCATAGCACCAAGGAAAGCTATTAGAGAACAAAATACTATGGCATTGAAATGTTGCACTACGCCAACTAAAATAGTGTAACTCTAAGAAAAGAAAATAGAAACCAAAATAGCATAACATAATAAAAAAAATAGTGTTCAATAAAGTGGGCAACTAAATGTTGCACAACACTATTAATATGGCATAGATGATAGATCATCTTAGGTCAATTTTCACTCATGATTGATTTGGTGGGACCATAATTGGGTCTTTATAGCCCCAAGTTTTTGTTTTTATTTCACATATTTTAGTTTCATTACTTGTATGTTATTAGATGGGCATACAAAATCTCTCGGCCATTTAAAGTTTTAATCTCTCAAAGCCAAAATTTGTAAAATATACATGGCACAAGCCCCCAAGTCTTTAGTCATGCATCCAAAAACAAAAGGAAAATAATAAAAACACTATGCGATAAGAATTCAACTTTATGTTGAGAAATTGTTGAAGGAAATCCACAAAATCCAATAATCTATCAAATTTACTAAACATAGGCATCAATTGACTACTAGACCTAGCATGCAAAGCACCCAAAAGATGCATATTGACAAGCCAATTCATATTAATGACATCATTAAACTCATACATAGCAAGAGACAAAGATTTGTTGGTATTTCTATATGCAATATCTTTACTAGCATTAAAATCTCTACACATATACCATAAATCCACTCACCTATCTCTAATAGTGTCAAGATTGGGACATAGACTGCATATAGACTACCCAAAATTCAAAGATAAGAAATTTTAAATTTAATAAAGATAAAGTACTAGCCAATTTCACCTTCAATCAACATGACTAAGTTTGATTACTTGACATGAACATGACCTCCAAAGAGCCCCAACATTTGCTCTATTTCTCCACTCAAAATTTACATTAATTCTTAGGCTCCTAGCTTCAAACCAATTTCAATTTCAAATTTTTTCGTCTACAATGAGCAAATCATAGGAGTTTCTCCTTGATATATCTCTTAATATGATCTTTCTTTTTCTTTTGGCAACCTTTACCCCTTTGTACTATCTAAAATGCTCATTCCCATATATTTGCAACAACCAAAAACATAAAACTAATAAACGTCTTCCCCTTAGATGAGGTTTTGTTAATTAAGTGAAGTGAGTATATACTCCTACAATAACTAAATAATGGTGTGCAATATCAGCAACTATATACCCCCTATTATTGGATGTAATCCTTCATCAAAAGTAAGAAGTTTCATATATTTTGACCAATTAAGGGTGAAAAATGGGTGTGCACCTTAGGAAAAACTGGAAAAAAAGTTGAGTCAAAATATTCCAATTACCCATTAGGTTATTAATTAAATGTCAATAAAAGAAGGACAAAACTTTTGACTATCCACATTTCTTAATAGAGATCCATAGGCCTTAGGCTAGAAAGATGCATGGGGTAAATTCTGGGAACCATAAAGTAAAAGAGAACCATCGGCAAGATATAACTAGCTATGAAAAGCTAAGACCATAAGTCTGCATGATGTAAACGAGGATTGTAAATGAACCGAGATAGTTCTTGGGAGGGACGTGGAGCCATTTCTAATTCCTTCAGACTCATCAACCTTAGCATGGGAGTTAATGCTATTGTTGGCATGCTTTATCAGTATCATTAGATGGCACACCCTTGGAAAGAGAGTTGGTCAAAATCTTGTTGCCTGCCTTAGTGGACTTGTTTCGAGTCCTTGATTTCTTTTGAGCCTCGTCCTTGGTCTTGATGTTAGTCCCATGGACATTGAGCATATCCATGGGGATATTGATGAAGGTGTTCCTCATGTGGAAGCCACAAGAATTCTTTATTCAAAGCTTGGATGTCGTTGAGTAAACCTGCAAGGTAGATTAGAGCAAATGTGGCTTGAAAATGAAAGCATAAATAGAAGTAGTACAAAGTTTTCCTGGCGAGATTTTATTAATCAAGTGAAAGTGAGTGTGTAGCTTCAAGCCACTAAGTTGTTAATTATATTTCAATAAAAGAAATACAAGAATTTACTTATCCATTACTTTCCTTTATAATGAAAATAAGCCTTAGTCTAAAAGAGTCGTAGGTAATAATGGGAGCCATTAATTAAGTAAAAGAGAGCTAGAGGTAAGGTATAGATAGCCATCAAGAGGTTCAAGTAGCATTAATTATCCAAGTCAAATTTTACATTGAGTGTAATGTATAAACAATCATACAAAAAGGAAACTGAGAATCAATTTCCTCATGATAGACTTTAAGTTATTTACCAAGTGATTGTGGGATATATTCCTCCAGTTACATCAAGTGCTGAAAATTTACTTTTCAGTCACTTGTGGTTGTTACTTGTATTTCTTTGATGATTGAATGTATACAAAAATATTTGATTATTAAATACATACATACTCTCTTTGACTATTGAATACATAGACATATAAAGAAAAGACCCTTGATTATAGGTCTACTGTATAAAAAATAAATATAATAATCAAAACCTTCAATTGTCTTCATGTCTATTCTAAATCAGTTCTATAATATGATCAGGTTGTTGACTCAATTTAACATGATAATATAGTTAATATATCTTCCAAATTATCATTTTAATTCTAAAGAGTGTATGGCCTTTGAAGCCTCTCTGTGTAGTATTAGGTATGGCGTCAACACATTCTTCTTTTAGTCATTTAGGTGTAGATAGTTCTGTCCTCAAGTACATGGAAATATTCTTTTCTTGGTGATGAAAGAGATGCATAGCATTGTTGCACATAAGTTTTGCATCCTTTTAACTATTCGATGTTAAAAAAGAAGGCATATATTGCCACTAACAAGTTATCTTCAAGAGGATATGAGGCTCAACTCTATTGAGATCATGAACTCTTACTTGATTTAGTTTTATAATATAATCAACTTGCTAACTTAGTTTACAAAATAAGTTGGTTGATAAATGATATATGAAGATATCCCTCAAAGTATTACCTCGACTTGATAAGAGTATATGACTATTAAAGTCTCTTTATCTAGTGTTAGGTATAGCATCAACATGTTCTCTCTTTATCATTATAACATCCCTTTAGCCATTTAATGTTATAGGATGCATATTTGTAGCCTTTGACCATTTAAGAGGGCACGTGGTTTAAGTTGGTTGGAGTCTTAGCATATCTTTTGATACATAGATTATTAGGAGACTATAGATGGGAGTTCATAGCTAGAGTCCTTGTGTTATAAAGATTCTTCACAATGGTGTCCACCAAGGCTATAATCACCATCACCTCAGGATTCATGCAGTTGGGTCCACTATAGTTAGGTCCAGTAGGTTAGAATTATTGGCACTTTAGGATTTTTCTAAACTAGAGCCCATCATATCATAATTATCAACTTGCATGGATTGTTTACATAAAATATCATATAGTAATACATGGCCACGTTTGCATGAATTATTCATGTCAAATATGATGGAGCCATTCATGTTGACTTTTGAATGAACTATTCGTGTCAAATATTTTTATTATGAATATTCAAGTTCATGTCCAATATTTTTTGTTATGAATATTGAAGTAGAGGCTTGCTACCTTTGCATGAATTATCTATGTAAAATATTATAGTTGCATGGATTATTCAAATAGGGGCTTACCACCTTTACATGAATTATTCACATAAAATATTATAATTGCATGGATTATCTAGGTAGGGATGCTAGCTTTTTATGATCTATCTATGTAGATATTATAATTACATGGATTATCCTAGTGGACCTACCACTTTTGCATGAATTATCCATGTAAAATATTACCATTGAATGGTTATCCAAGTAGGGGCTGCTACCTTCGAATGGACTTTTCGCATTGAATAGTATTGTCACATGGATTCTTAGTAGGGTTGCCACCTTTGCATGAATTATACATGTGAAATATTATTATATGGATTATCTAAGTAGGGGTTGTTGCCTTTGCATGGATTATCCATGTAGAATATTATCTTCGAATAGATTACCATAGTAGGGCTACCACCTTTAATTGCATGAATTATCTACATAACAAATTATCTTGCCATGCATGGTCACAAACTTGGCATAGTTACTACATGGTTACCTTGTATGAATGATGCACGACCATCATATTTTGATCAATGGATGCTATCTTGGGATGGGCTAATCTTAGCCATCAAACAATTAGGACTATAAGTTTAGGCTTTTGGATTGATCATTTCGATTTAGGCTAGATGGAATTGATTTGGGATTTAGATAGGGTCACTTTGACCTGCATCAAATCAAGGTCTTTGACTTGTTCTTCTTAGGTTAGATCACTTGGATTTGAGATAGTTCATCATTTTGAACTTGTTGTTAGGCTAGATCACTTAGATTTCTATTTGGTTAGATCATCACCCTTAGTTACTTTTCAAGCTAGATCTTAACACTTCTTAGGCAAGGGCTAGAGCTAAGCCATTTAATTATACTCTAAGCTAGATCTTAGCATATATTAGACTAAGGCTAGATCTAAGCCATTAAATTTGAGTGAAAGATTCGATCCTAGTATCCATTAAGTTAGGACAAGATCTAGTCTGTTGGATTGTATTTTGGGTTAGATCTTGTTAATCACTAAGCTAGGGATGAATCTAAGCTATTGAATATTGCTATTTTAAGGCTCACACTTATCAATCACTAAGCTAGGGCCAGATCCTGGTAATCAAAACTTTATTTTAGGCTAGAGCTTAGCATTCTTATGATAGGGCTAGATTTGAGCCATTGAATTTCTCTCTTAAGCTAGATCTTAGCATAATTGAGCCAGGGCTTGGAACTAAACTATTAGATTATTTTCAAACTTGTCTTATAATTGCTCTAAGATCATAAATAAGGTCCTTCATTTGTTTCTTCCTTCTAGAGAGTATCCCTAAATTTTTCTCTTCTTTTTTTTCTTTTTCTTAATCTTTTCAAGATTTGAATTATGGGCACTTTATTCTGGGAGCGGGCTTAATTCAATTTTATTATAAGGGTTCAAAAGGGCTGCTTGCTTTAGTTTAATAAACAAGTCCCACTTTTAATTAGATTTTTGCATCCAAAATTATTTCTTTCTTTCTATCTTTTTTATTTTCTACCCTACATGTGATTTAGAGAAAAGGGGGCCTCTTACAATCCTTAGTGTGATCAATTTCCATCTAGTTTGGGAAAAAACCCAAACTTTAAGAAAAAGCCAAAAATAAAATGTATGAATCATGGCATTGGATGTTTCTTAAAATGAAAAACAAATAAGTATGAGATCAAGCATTAGATGTTTCCTAGAATAGTGAGTAGAGAAGCATAGACTAAAGCACTGGATGTCTCATATGATGGGAAACAAATGATATACATGTAATTATTATAATTAATATCACTAGAGATTACATTTTTAAACTCTTAAATAACTCAATTCATCACTAATTAGTGTTTATTTTGCATTTAGAGGATTAAGGTTAAACTAAGCAATTTAAACATTTTTGATGATTTAAAACCCTAAACATATCACTTTCAAAGCAGTTAGAAACTCTTATGAAACCACCCTTATCCACACAAGTTTTGCTATCATTATCAAATGTGAGGGTGGCAAATTTTATTCATGCATGCATGTCATACACTTCACCCTTTTCTGACTGCAAAAAAGCCACGCAACTAGGTCCACATGCAACTTACTCACCCATTTTCTCTCACTTCCTCACATGTAAAGGGGCCTACATGAGAACACATTTTTTTTTCTCTTATTTATCTAAAAGAAAATGGGTTCTTATGGAGAGAAAATATGAGTTCAAAAGATGTTCTACTTTGGAGTGAGAAATAGAAACTTTATGGCTTAAAGTCAATGAGCTAAAGGATGAAAAAGGGACAATTCAAGGCTCTCTAAAGTGGATGGTTTTCATTAGAAAAGGATTGACTATATTGAGGATTTTCAGGAGAAACTAGAGAGAGAAAAGGAAAGAGTAAAAATAAGGGATTAACGTGGACATCTTAGATGAGATTTTGAGAGAAATTTTGTGATATGAGAGAGATATTTAAGGAAGATATTTTAAGGTGGACTAAGGAGAGTGCATGACACAAGGAGAAAGAGAATGAAGTCACATGAGAGAGAGAGAGAGAGAGAGAGAGAGAGAGAGAGAGAGAGAGAGAGAGAGAGAGAGAGAGAGAGAGAGAGAGAGAGAGAGAGAGAGAGAGAGAGAGAGAGAGAGAGAGAGAGAGAGAGAGAGAGAACCAAGTGAATTTGTGAAATGTGAACAAGGAAGAAAGAGAGAAAGTATGGCCCTTAGAGTTGCATGAGAGGAAGAAAGAAATATAGAAAAAGAGATTTGGTGGGTTCTCCATTCCTAATCTTCTCATTCTCCAATTACTTCATAAAAATCTAAGTTCAGGAGGTTCTCCTAGATTCCTCTCCAATATTTTAAAATCTTTTGTTTAAAATAAATTGGGAGCCTCTCTTGTATTAAAAAAAATAATTATAGTGGAGAAGAAGTGGAGGACATAATCCATTCAAGATGAACTTCAATTTTCATTTTCTTTGAATTACTTTTAATGAGAAAATGTCCTATCAAGGGTGTGATTCTAAACTTAGTTTCCCTAGTTTTACATAGGAGAAAGCTAAATTGGAAATAAGGGAGTGATTCAAGTGGACCCTATTAATTCCTTCATTTCATCATTTTTTCCAAACTAAGATGTAGGTTCTTTTTCTCAAATTCTTAAGACAGAAATAATGATAAAGTGTTTAATCATCATTCCAAACTTTGGAAAGGATTGTGGGCCATACAAGGGCATTTTAGTCTAAATGGAGAGGAAGTGGGGTATCTAATAAAAATATGTCTCAAACATTAAGTTAAGTGGTTCCAAGATGGTAAGGCTATAAGCTTGCATGGTGTAAACTAGCTTATGCACATGTTCAATAGCCTTTGGGCCATGATTTTTGCCAACTGAACATAATATCAGCCTAGGCATAAAAGCTATGTCCCAGATTTGATTATGTGCATTGCACATTGACATAAATTATGGTCCGGTTTTATGACAATGGCTAGCTAAGACTTAATTGATCTAAGCCTACTGGCTGACCCTTAGGTAATAACACCATGATTAAGACTGAGAGGTCTATGACACATGATGATTAGCTACAAGCATCACCACAATGGACAAGGAGTAAGATCAATAAACCAGGATCAAGGGAGCAAGGATATGAAAAGGGGTCGTGTTAGTCCTTGACATTTATGACCGTTCCAATGCTTATAACTTAGAGGAAAAGGACATAAAATAGGCCGGTACTTAATCCTGTAAGAAGCAAGGCTAGGGTTAGACATAAGCTCATATCTCTTGTTACTACCTCAAAATGAGTAAGAGAACATTAGAGCTCCTCACCTTAGAGAATTGGAAAAATGAAATTTGAAAATTTGCAAATGGAATAATTTCAGAGTCTGTGGAGACTTGGTTTGCTTTAATGAGATATCATTATTAGATATGTCAAGTCGTTATATTAGATGATGGGTTTATCAACCAAACGGGGGGCTATCATGCAAAAGTCGCGCATTTTATCATTATTCCTATATGTTCTAACAGTGAGACAGGTCTCATCAGATGACATCCCAAGGATGGCATCAGTTCCTATTTAAATACTTCGACAAGTGAAAATCTAACTTGGTTGGCTCAGGCAATTCCACTCACAAATGAAAAGGGACCCGACGAGTAAGCATTACTGTGATTCCAGACTTAAAACAAAAATATTATAGCAGTTAAAATCTATTATTTTTCTTTTTCTTTGCCCAACTGATTTTAATATTTCCAACTATAAAATTTTCAAATATATGGAATTATCACACTTTATATTGACTATAATCAAATGGATAGAGATTTATGTCACAATCTTCAGTCTGTTTCTCGTATGTGTCCTATAGTAAGCCGACGCCCTACCTTTGAATGCTTAGGATTGCCTGACTGGTGATGCTTTTATTATCATGCAGTTGGGGATTGCCTGATTGGTGATGCTGTTATTATCATGCAGTTGGTATCTCTTGACAATGGGCCCAATCAAACATATGCAGTTGACCATTGGTGTTTCCTACAAAATTGTATGTTTCTTCAACCCAAGCATTGTTAAGTTCCTTCACTAGTATATATGCCCTTCTTCTGCTTCTTCCCCCCTTTTTTCTGAAGACTTTTTTATGGTACAGAAAATTCAAAACTTCCCCTCACAGACGTGACCTAATTTAGGTACAAGATCCCGGCCAAAAAGCAAATTAGGCACTACATCTCCTTTGTAAATGGAATCACTATTATGGGCTAGAAGGTTCTTTTCACAAGTATGCCCTCTTGGATGCTACTTTAAAGGTCCCAAACTTGGTTTACCACGGCTACAAAATGGTTCCCCCTGATTTTTGTTGATCCAAAACCATTCATGTTATTTTTGTTGTCTTATATAGGCTACGAGCCAAAACCCATGCATCAGATAGTCCCAACCGTTCTACTGCTCAAGATGTTTACCGAAGCTACTCTCTAGCCGTCCACTTTACACCTCCTACAAACGAGATGAATGCCTGTTCGAAAGAGAGCTAATACTAAACTGTCAATAAAGAGAGATGTGTATAGTGACAACGATTTTCTGGAGCCCACCTTTGCTTGATCTGACCTTTACATCTCCTTGTCATAACTTTTGATGTCTAATCAATCAATAAGCATATGAATTGGTTGATTCTAGGTTTAAAATTTAGATTTTTGTTTACCAAAGTTTCTATGCTATTCATTTCTAAGCACAACTGATTAGATGCTACGAGACTCTAGTCTGAATGCTCTCTGACCTGTAATACGTTCAATGACAGAGGAAGAAAATGAACGAGCCAGATCATAAAAAGTTGGGCTCTAGAAAATATGGTCACTAGATACACCTCCTTTTATAGTTAGTTTAGCATTCCTCTGGATCAAATGTGGACTCCTAACTGGCTTATAGTGTAAATTCTTATACTATATCACATACATCTCCCTTTGCGGCTAGTTTAGCATTCCTCTAAATATGTACTTTTGACCAATCCATTGTATAAATTCCTATACTATTTTTGGGATTCTGCTATTATCACGAATGGGTTCTCTAATATCAAGAACCCATTCGTCATTTGGTAGCTTGCCTCTTTTTTTTTTTCTTTTTTTCTTTTTTTTTTTTAACTTTTCACAATTATAACTTATAAAGTCCCACTAAGATTACACACTCTAAGAAGAGGAAGGTGGCTATGCCTCCTTATTTTTATGCATGGTAAAATTATTTTTATGGATCTAAATCATTCATCGTGTGAGGAATAAAATAGATAACAAAGCCTTCCGTGGAAATAGCAAAATCCTATTTGTGAGTCATGTCTTTGAGCTGGATCCGCTGCTCTTTCATTTTCTTTAATTAGACAAGCGGGGTTTTACGGAGATCTGATGCTTACAGAAACAGCAACCCGACATGATTGAACAGATCAGACCCAAAGAACTGATTTTCGATGCGTGCTTCAATATTGTAAACGTTTAAGAGAAATGGTTGTATTGGTAAACAAGTAGGTCACAATTGTACTTCCGCCAGCCCATATGCAGCCCATATTCTTCCAAGGACAACATATGGGCATCCATCATACAAGAGAGATAGGTGAATGTTAATTTTCAATCAACACAATTGAGCAAACAGTTACTGAAGCAAAAATGAACGAACCTAGTTATGTACGTGAATTTCACTGCACTGCAGATGCTGGTGGAAGTTACGTGAAGCCAATAAATGACATGGACCCCACCTTCTTCTTTATCATTTTCTGGTACAAGCAAAAAAATTATATCCACCTCTTATTTTCAATCATGAAAGTCTGAAAAGTTCCATACATGGGATCGATGAACCCAGCAATTTCCAGATCTGCATTTAGGACTTAATAAGTACCTTGCCAATCCACTTGTGTGGTTATAAGAACATTAGCTTACAATTAATTAATATATCGCAAAGGGTAATTAGAAAGGTCATCTCAGCAGGAGTATCTGTGAAGTTTGAAGTAGCTATCTCTTTGGTCATCCTCCTAAAGTTACCCACGGAAAGTTGAATGCGACAACTGGGTTACGGTAAGCCACACGCAATTAGATTTGATTAGCATAGCGATCAAAGTATAATATTATAGTGGTGTAAACCTTAAACTATTCCAAAACCCTGCTCCCCAGAGTAAGATTCCCTTGCCTGGTGAAGAAAGTGATAGGGCCCTTAGTGGTGGAAGACATTATCTAGTTTTCAGTAGAAACACTGATTTTGTAATTATAAAATCATGAAATTTGTCTTTTTTGTGCAATAGAAAAGGCATTCAACCATGAGAAAGATGCCAAGTAACATACCGAAGAAAAGCCAACGCATACCAGCAAAGCACACAAAGAAAAGATTTAACTAGGGTAAGTTGACACGAAACTTCAACTGTGGGTAATAGAATCCAGGTGGAAATTTCAGGAAACCACAAGTCTAACTTGGGCACATATATTGGTAATCCGAAATGTTCATTTTCTGCTCTTGTCTCTATATGTCATAAGAAATGTGTAGAGGGTTATACCCTCTAGCCGACTCCAAAATTCTTAAAATTTTAAAAGGAGAACCTGCAACTCAAAATTCGAGTTTGTGCACCTCTAAACCTTAAGGATGAACTGACTGAGAGGCTCATAGATTTTTATCTTAGAATGATCTAGACCTGCACTTGGGGCGACTTTTATCGTACTTATTCCAAAAAGGTGTGCTCTATGGCTGACAATTTGTTTTAGAATAATTGCAAAGGGTAATCATACAAAAATGGACCCATGAGGCAGTTGAACTGTCACTAAAAGCTCTAAAAACACATCTGCAAAGCTCGAAAACATTTTTAGAGATTTTGAGGCATTTTTAGCTGCCCTCATAGATCATTTTCTGTAGTGGGTCCATACTTAACAGACCAGGCGGGTAATAATGAACGCGCAAACCTCAATGATAGGCATTGGGTTTTAGTTGAAGGACACTTCTTTTACCAATTCTCTTGAGATTCAACAGACAACCTTCTATCATAAGTATAGAAAGGTAATATCACAACTGACTAATTGACAAATCATGTAATTTTATAAAAAATAGTCAACTATTTGAAAACAATTTTATCCACGCTTCCTACTCTGCAATTTGTAGGAAGATCGCTTCAAAAAGGTGAAGGGGCAAATACATAACTAGGATATCTTGAAGTAATAGTAGCATTAGCACCACCAAGTTTCTTTTTTTTGTATTTTGGGACAAGAAAAGAAGTCAAAGCAAATCACTCATATGCTCTCCTAAAGGTAATGCCACACTGAAAGGGAAAGTAGTGACTCAAATCTGCCCCCAAAGAGATGCCTTGTTGTATGTGACTAGCTATGCTAGACATTATTGGCAACAAAAAATACATTTTACAACTTTAGTATGTAATGCTGGCTACAATTTGAGCCAAAGCCTTCCAAGTGCAGTTGTGCAAGGAGTCTCTTACCTAGGTGACCACTCTACACGGGTGTGTGTGTCTACCATTAAAAAATATGTTGGTTACAATTTGTTTTTATGATATTTAAAGTTATCAATGAAGTATTTTCTTATAAAAATGAAAAGAAAAACAGGACTTAGGATATATTTTTTACAATAGAAACCTATATTCTAGAAATAGAATATATATTACTACATGCAGTATAGATGACAAAATGCCCCAACAGTTTGACTGTAGGGATGCAATCCTTCCTTAATAACTTTGGTCAGTTAATTAAGAACTTTTGAATAATAAGATGAACTAGTGGGAGCATCTAAAGGATGATCCCTTCAGCCAAAAGTGGATCGCTTACTATTTCTCATCTCTGTATTGTCTTGCCAATCAAAGTTGTGTAGAATGCACATGTAAATTACTGACATTCTCAATTGTTAGCATGATTAATTACTACTAGTACAAGTGAATCTCTCAATAATGAGGGAGAGCTTACATATTTTATTTATAGGCAAGAAAGATAATTAGAAACCCTAAAAAATCTATAGAAGGTAAGATTACAATGAATCTGAACCAATGATTTAATTCCATCATTAACATTCCCCCTCAACTTGATGGTAAACATTAGGTAACAGACAACTTGTTCTAACAATGTTGAACTGAGATTAAGCAAGCGCCTTTGGTCAACAAGTCCGCGATTTGATCCCTTGTGGAGATGAATCGAACACCTAGAAAATTTTTGTCTACTCGATCACAAACAAAATGAAAATCTACTTCAATATGTTTTGTGTGTGCATGAAAGAGTGGATTTGCAGCCAAGTAGGCTGTTGTCGCACCAACTACTAGAGTTTTCTTTAATGTATGCCAAGCTCATTCAAGAGCGATTTTATCCAAATAACTTGAGTTGCAGCAGCAACAACAGCCTCATAATCAGACTCTATGGATATCTTAAAATGATCTGCTGCTTTTCAGCTATTTAAGAGTGAAGTTGGAGTATAGAAGATTGAAGAGCCATCGCATGGATCCCTTATCATCCACACAACCATCTCAGTTCGTGTCAGATAACATATGGATTTGGGGTAAGGGTGATCTAGATATCAATATACCAGGAGATAAGTGTGTTTCAAGTATCATAGAATCATCTTTACAACCTTCAAGTAATCATCCATGGATTCTTACATGTACATACCTTATTGTCACGAGATCGCCGAGATAGCATGAGATGTTTAGTGCCCCAACAGTTTAAGGGTAGAGAAGTCGTCCATAAGCCAGATATTAAATTTTGGTATATACGTTGATGGCCCCCTTGGTGTTTGACATGGTTTAGCTTCTGCCATCTTGGTTTTGATTAGTAAATCATTGATGCATATTTGTTGAGATAGAAGACTACAATACTAAGGGGACCACTTCGATCCCTAGAAAATAGGCCAAGAGTCCCATGTTCTCGAGATCAATTCTTAATAGAGAGACGAACCAATCAGTGGCCTTTGAATGATTTCCTGTAAAAACAACATAATCAACACAGATCAAGAAATAGATAATAACTCCAGTTTTGTTGAAGACAAATAAATGCATTCTTTATTCAGTTAATGAATACTTGGCATCGAAGAAGATCGCCAAGCTTTTAAAACCAAGCCTGTGGAGCTATTTTAAAGCGCATAAGAATTTTCGTAGATAGCAAACATGAGAGGGACATTCCTGGTTAGTGAAAACTTGAGATCGTCACACGAACACTTCATTGAGGTCTCTATGCATGAAAGCATTGGAGACAACAAGTTGTCTAATCTACCAGGGTTTTCGGATGGGTATAAATAGGATCAATCTGGTAATAGGTGGCTTAACGAAAGGATTGAATTTTTTTTCCATAGTTAATGCCTTCTCCTTGGCTGTAGCCCTTCACTAAGAGATTGCACCTGGGAGTGATCTAAAACCCACTTGTTACCAACTACCTTCATTTGAATTGAAGGAATGATTAGACCAGTTGGCTTGTGATTGATTGGAGACGGTGTTTTGAGAAGATTGATGTGAAGGAGGCGTGGTTGGAGGGAAATTAAGAGATTAAGATGCAAGTTGAGTTGGAGATGAAATTAGATGAGGATACGTTCGGTGGCTCCATTTTGTATATGTGGGGGGACACTCTTGACAGTGGATAAATCCATATTTCTAAAGATTGGAGGTGCATGATAAAAAATCACCTCTCTAATCAAATTTGAATAATTTGAATTGATTGATGCTAAACCATTAGATGGAAACAAAGAGAGACATTGAAAGCATCATATTTTCTTGCATTTAGAAAATTGTATTCAAAATGATCATGAGTAAAAGTAACAATCTTTTTTGCCATTGATTGAAAATTTGAGGGTGGAACCCCATACATCACTAAAAAACAAATCTAAATTCCAGAGACTAGTGGAATTTTGGTCAGTTTTCCGCTATCACATGGCTGGCTCAATCTAAACTCTGATTTTAGATCATCACCGGAGATCTTATTGCGCCTAAGTACTCTAGTCTATGGACCGGCCGATTTAGGATGAAGATGTCCCAACCAGGCATGCCACGATCAACATTGACTCTATTCAGTAACGAAGGCGAGTTTATTAACAGATGGATAGGCCAAATCCACAGAAGAGAATTTGTATATGCCATTTTCAGTGGTTCCTTGCAGTAGATGGACCCACGTGATTTTGTCCTTCACAGGAAAAGAATTGTCAATAAACTAAAAAATAACTTGATTGTCATGACGGAACTTCTGAATAGAGAGTAAATTAATTTGAATTCCAGACATGAAGCACATTATTTGACTTGAAAATTTGAATGTCAGAAGAGATAAGAGAAGTGCCAATATTTGCTATATCATGACACCAACTGTCAAACTTTCTATTTGAGGACTCCATAGGATTGTTGTTGAAGGGGTTGGACAATAAGCTGATTTAGGCTCATAGAAGCTGTCATCAAAATGATGATTGGTTCATTTACAATAGTGGAATGGCTGGAACCTGTCTTTGTTGGTCGAGTCAGGAGAGAAACCTACTTGTTTTGAGATGTTATTGGAAGGCTTTATGATTGAGCTCGCGTACCTTTGCCCTTGTGACCTTTGTCAGCATAGCTGGCTGATGCATTCAAGACAAGCATTTCTTTGACTCAGATATCATGGATTTACAGGATGCTGTGAAGATCATGGAAAGGTATTAAAGTAAAACACAAAGATAAGGCGGCGATGATGTAATTATATTCACTGTCAAGAATTCTATATATGGAGTTAAACTCGAGTCGCTATTGGTTGACCTGCAGCTGCTAGTTCATCTGGGAGTATCAAAGAGTTCTGAAGAAATGTAGTGTTTGAATCGTCATCTTTTCGAAGTTCTAAGAGCTGCATACAAATATACAATAGGCAAGTATTGTTTCTTAGTCCAAACGCTTGTTCTAAGGCAAGGTAGCGGATCATGCAGTGGAGCAACCACACAGATATGTTAGGATTTCTTCGGAGATAGAGGTTATGATCGAGATTAAGAGCAACTGGTATGTTTGATGCCTAGACATGTAGTTTGTTTAGAAACCATGATGGTTGGATCAAATGATGACATCGTGGTAGGCAGACTCTGTGTCATTTGTAAGCCCAGTCATCTCATGAAATGCAAGAATAGGTAGAGATTTTAATTGGGATCATGTGTGGTGTGAATGATGTTCACGGTGGGTTGGATCATAGACGATGCAGAATAAAGATGTGAAGTGGATGACATCGAGGAAGTGGTGGATTTGGTGCAGATGGTTGAATGCTCAACGCTAATGGAGTATAACAGAGAGGTGCTTGGAATGGATAGAAAGAAGGGAGGAAGGACACAAGATAATGAGATTGGAAAGTGATTTGGCAAATAGAAAGAGGGGAGAGACCAAGATCAGCCTGCTCTTGGTACTATGATAGTGTGTGTGTATATATAAGGAGTGGTAGTTTCAGCTACTTAATACAAGTGTAAAGTACATGTGACATGTAATTGGGTAAAAAAAAGTCAAAAGCAGCCATTTTCTCTAACTTTTTCTACTTTTGACTTTTTTCAACCAATCATGTATGTCACCTGAACTTTACACCTACATTAATATAGTTGAAACTAACACCACTATACACACACACGATGAAAGATTACGATGAATTTAAACCACAGATTTTATTACATGCATGGTGGGTAAGAGTCCATGAATGAAACTAAGCAGCCAATCCTACACACAAAATTTGGCTTGTGAAATTAACTTACAATTTAACTTTTCAATTAATAAGAATCTAGTTAGAGTAATCACTGTTCCTTTTAGGCTCTGATTTAAGCATTTAAATTCAATAATCAACTACTCAACTGGAGAGAAGACAAGCAAAATGACAAAGATTTGATTGAACAAAGTGTGCATTTGTGAGTGAGAGAATTGACAATTTGTTTACAAAGATAAAAGAAGGATAGTGATATATGCTCTGGTTGTTTTTTCTTAGGAGTCAATGATTATAACTCTAAGTAGGCCTAAATTTCCAATGATATGAATGACTTGTAATGTTGCCCTTGACCTAGACTGGCCATGAACCAAAACTTTTATGTATTAAATGATCTTAGCAACTCTTTTTTCTTCTTCTTTTTTTTGTAAAATGGGCGATAAAAGATTTGCTCTCCATTTTACAACTCAAGAAAATAATAACTATGATCATCAAATGGATCAAAATTTCAAAACGTGGCCCATCTAAGTCAACAATTGATTAGAAATTTGAGCAATTACATTTTAGCGAGGGGCTTGTGAGTAAACAAAGAGGGGCCATCTATAACTACCCTAAAGAAGAATAATTACACAATAGGGCTAAGGAATCAAGGCAAGCCAAACCGTTTTCTGGTATCTTATAAGCGTCTTCTCTCAGCATGACTCATCATTAAAAACTATAATTTCCCACTTACCGCAGGTGGAATAAAGAAAGTTCAATAACCCTAACGTGCAAACCATTATGCTGAGGACTGTGCAATGACTTTCCATGAGAAATGCTGCAAGTAGGGCGCCCCACTTGGTAAGTTGTCATGCAGGCCTCATCTTTACACGAAGGGCCGCCTCCACAAGATAAAAGGGTTGTGAGAAAGAAAATAAGAACTAAGTAGATGTTCTATGTTAGACCAACTTCTTTGGTTTTATGAATTTCTTTTATTGGAAAAAAGTTTCTCAAACAATATAGAAAATAAAAATTATAGACTTGAATTTTTCTCTCTCTTTTTTTAACAAGTAAAGAATTACAAGCAAATGACTCGCACACTCCCAAATATAATCTCAGGTCAAAGGGGAAAATGGTGACTCAACGACCAAACTTCTGGGAGAGTTCACAGAGTTTGCAACGAACTGCACTTCTTTCTCATTTCTTCTACCTAGAAAACAAGAATTCTCATTTATGAGGCTTGCTCCATCCCCGCTGGTTTTTAATTCTCTTCTGACTCAATTCTTGTTCTCGTGGGGATTAGGTTGTTGGGTCCTTGCCAACAATCATTTGTTGGCTCCAAATGTTTCACATGGTCATGATTGATTGGATCAAGTTGCTTGACCTGTTTCCTCGCTTCACCTTGATTACATAATCATGGCATTCACACATTATTCACTGAATCACTGTCAAGCTTGGTTCAGTTTTCAGGCATGCATGAACTAGATAAGCAATCTTTAACTTCAAAATGAAAAAAGAAGGAAAAGCTAACCACTTGATAGACATGCAAGATCTACAGATCTTCTCCATCACACATATTTTTCTCATGTCACCAGGAAAACATGATTAATCCCACAGTAAAAAAAATTAACCAGCAGAATTTTCTAGTAAAAGAACTTTGGGAAAAAACTTTTTTTCCACACATCCAATTCATCGGAAAAGAAAGAAAAAGATTAAGAAGTGCCACATGACACTTCTGAAAATACTAATATTATAAAATGTGTAGCATATAAAGAGACCATATACTCCCAAAGTCATGGCATTGGGATGATCTAAACCATCTAGTTATTGTCTTCAAAATAAAACATCAATATGATTTACATAATTTTTGACAAATAGACTAAAGGGAGGGGCAACAAAATGAATAGCACACATCTTCAGGAAAATATAAAATGAATGGCAAAGATCTTCAAGAAAAATGTCGATAGGAATGGAGCTACAATGGGGCCAAAGTAAGCCATGGTCTAATAGCCATGGCGTTTGGATGGTGTAAGCCATCTAGTTACTGTCTTCAAAATAAAATATTCCACACAATTAACTTAATTTTTAACAGATAGACTAAGGAAGGAAGGAATAACAAAACGAATGACATAGACATTCCAGAAAACATGGCTAGATTGATGCCTCACACTAATCCATTTCTTCAGTTATCGTTTCTCCAGATACAATACAGAAGGGACGAAGGGATGACTGAGCAGTAGTTTCTTCGTGATTTCTGAGCATTTAACCCAGCCAGTTGGTAAGGTGCCCTTGTCTCGCAAACAAGCGGCTGTGCGTTCGAGTAACCCTCGGCTACCAGAAAAAGCAGCATTGCACATTTAGTAATTAATTTGCAGAGTCCCAAATGTCATTCCACCAGGCCCATCTACATGGCGCCCGAAAGCAACATCCCAACTGTTTCGTTATAGTTCCGTGGTTAATTTCTGTACGTAGGCCTCGTAGCATCTTGTTATAACCTTCTTCTTCTTCTTTGTTGATGTAGTAAATGCTTAAGAAAGGGATCTCACTAGATAACAGGAGCAGATATATCTGACATGTCCTCCTTTTTTCCACTTTCAACTGCATCCTTCTAATCCTACAGAAGTGCATGGCACACAGTGATAATTATAGATCTACTGACTGCATGATCTTAATCCAACTGCAGATGGAGACTTAGCGAAATTAACTTGACTATCTGAGGGAATAACGTTTGAAGTTTGCAAATTCAAATAGACACTAAAACACTATCTAATGAACCACCTGTATGCATTGAATAATCCACATTCTCAGTTTATGATCATGGCCTATACGCATTTCCTTTTGACAAGATCGGCTATTGATGGATTTAGGGAATTATAATAGCCTTCAGTAGAAAGCTGGAAATGTGCGGAAAAAAGAGTTCAACTACGTACATTTGCGGGTAAACAGACTCCAAGTTCCATGTGTAAAATGCCTCTGATCAAACAGTTAAGATTGTCTGACCAATTTAATCATTGGGCTGTGAACACTGCATCCACAGTAGGGCCAGAAATACGGATGGTCAGATCAAGTGAAAGATGCTTATCTTATAAGAAATCCAAAAGCAAAACAGAAGGCAAAAACTTTAGAAAAGTGTCTTCAACCCCGTCACAATCTCCTTTTCAAATAGAAGAAACCTAAGACAAGAATCTCAAAACCCGTTCTCTTTGGCAGTGACGAGTAGATGCAGTCTGTGTGAGTTGACTCCAATGAGTACATATATAAATATCATGAATCACTGGTTAGAAGTAACAACCAAAACCCATGCATGCTAAAGAAGTAAAATTAACTAGGCTTTCTGTCCAGAGAAGACACAGCACTAAACACCAAAGACCATGCCGAAGCGGCAACTAATTAGTCTTTTCTTTGTCCCAAATCTCATGAAGAGACAAACTAGTTGCCACCCATTTGTGCTCTCTTTGCCTGGTTCATGCATTACCCATTTTAGCTTACCAAGGGGCACAAGGAACCTCACAATTAGTGTCAGACACAACTTCTTTAGTTTGGTTCTCCTTCTTGCATGATAATCTCTCTCTCTCTCTCTCTGGGCAGATGAGATGGAAAGTTGGAAAGGGATTGAGGAGGAAGAAAAATTAATAGAATGTCCAAGAGTTAGGTCGTTGTTAGAAGAATCATATCTGCTCTGTTGCTCCATTTCCACGTAACTTATTTCAGAGGAATGTTTGGGTGATCCACGATAACGTTATCCTCGTTCTTCTTAAATTAGTCTTATGAGGGGTGAACATGATATTAAAGATGAGAGATGATATTAGGCAAGGCCCACATGGATATTGTTAGAAGTTAGGTTTGCACTTCGAAATGACGTTTTTGTCTTTGGTGAAGGAATGACAAGGACGGGAGATGAACACACAAAGGCAGCCTCTACTCTCTCACAATTAACGTAGTACCACTATTCCACAAAAGTAGTGGCAGGCCACGCAGAGAGAGAGAGGATGCCATCCTCAATAATTGAATTAGACAGTATAATAATATGAGATACTTAAGTTTACCCACTAATTGTTATTTTTGGATGAAACAGATTTACTTCAACTTGATCAAGGACTACATATACATATTAAATTTGCTGCTTTTTTTTATATGCACGCCCCTTCTTTGTTGTCTAGAACACTGTTTATATTATAAACTTCGTTCCATGGATGTTGACAATGCCATAAGGGATCGTATTAGCAAATTGATAATCAGATAAGATTACATTGCATAAGCAAAGTCATTTTATTGGTGCAATTCATAGTCAAAACTCAAAACTCAGCCAAGATGACTTGACAAAAAAAAAAGCCAGATTCAGGCTGCAAATCCTTTTATGAAAACATGTAGTAGGTATGTAAAAAAATGAAACAAATAAAGAGACATGATTCTGCTCACAGCGGTCAATTCCAATCCGGTACGCATTCCATTGTGGCTTTTGGACGGAAAATTCAGGATTTTGCTAATTTTGGACTGGAATTCCTAAATAATTTTCTGCCAAAAATTTTACCTTTCAACAACATATACGTACAAAGACCAGAAGAAACTGGAATTTACCAGGAAATGAACCCACATGGGCTGAAGTCTGCTGATCATAGGCACATGTTCTTCTGCTTGGTTGCTGGTGAAATGGAATAATTTGGCAATTCTGCCCGGAACGGAACGGAATTGACAGATATGTTCTGCTAGACTCACCTTCAATATATATATGAATGGTCATTGATTTTGTATATTTAGGGTGTTGAATTAACCTCTCTTTAGATGATAAACTTGGTTAAGCCTTAGAAAGTGCCTTGGATGGATCGGTCATGTATGATCCAAGGGGCATAGTGTAGCACCAGTTAAAGGCTGCTTCTATATCACTTCCCCACTGTGATTCATCATTCTCTTATTTTCAACCACTCTTTCATCTAATGATCTGCATGTCTTTCATTTTCAATAATTTATCAAGCTTTAGGCTATATGAAATATATCTAAAAAAGTAAAAAGGGGCAGCCCCGGTGCACAAAGCTCTCACCTATGCGGGGTCCAGGGAAGGGGCGGACCACAATGGCCTAAAGTACACAGCCTTAACTTGCATTTTGTAAGAGGCTGTTTCCATGCTTTAAACCCATGACCTCAAGGTCACATGACGACAACTTTTACCGTTGTGCCAAGACTAAATATATCTAAAAATGTATAAGTCATAGATAGACAACCATGGGATATTTCCCAACCCTTCCCAAATGTTTCCTCAGTTTGTTTGAGCATTTACATTGCTGGTTATCCACAACTCAAACTCTGCAAAAAAGGGAAATGAAAAATAAGTGATGGCAGATTCTGTGGTGCAAGGGGTAGTGAATAGCAGAATCTGGCTAACATTCCAAGTCGACCATCCTAGTAGCATCGTAGAAGTAAGATTACACGCTCAAGAAGAGAGGAAGGAGTACAAGCCTTTTTTTCTATGCATAGTAAAAGAAAAATATATATCTAAACAATCTATCGTGGTTGGATTCCCAAAAAAGGCAGTCCATAAGAAAGCATTACATTTTGGACGATTCTGACAATTTGTTTTTGTCTGTGAATAAATTAATAAATGAACGGTGCTGATTTTTTACCTAAAGAAACATAAGTTAAAGAATCCAATGGCTATAAAATATAATGTCTAGCCTGTCTAAGTCATTGCTAACATTATGAAGGGCTTAGATCTACATAAAAAGTTTTATAGTACAAAAAAGTGGTGTCTACTTCTTGTCCTCTTGAGCGTGTACTCTTACAAGACTCTTAAAAAAAAGAAAAAAAAAAACAATAATGCTGATCATGAGTCGCCTCTTTTACCACGAGGTTAAGAGTGATTTAGGAAAAATCACATTAGTCCATGATTTCGGCCTATATTTGAATGGGCTAAAGATTAAGAGCAATGATTCTTAAAATTAAGAAAAAAATGGCTTAGAAGTATCTAAATGGCGTGATTTTGCATGTTAATCTTAAAACAATGGGCACACAAGATGAATGACTTAGATCTTAAAAAGCGGCCATGGGTAGCATCTCCTATGCAAATCATCTCTAGTCCCTTAAAAATTTATTTGATAAAAATATGATAAATTGATAATTGCTATAAAATAATAAAAGGTCTTCAATTCTAACTTAGAAATGTGATAAATTAATAGTCTCAGCAAATTTATAAAATAATATATTTTCAAAATTTTCTTAAGGTCCACTGAATATAAATAATATTCTAAGTACCTAAAGGAAAAAAAAGAAGCACGTGTGCTAATTGCAAGTTAAGGATCGAAATTTCTAACAATGAGGAGAGAGATATATTTGTTTTTTTTTTTTTTTGAAGATTTGTTTACTCATTGATTTAAAAAATGAAAGAAAGAGATAGATAGATTTGATAGTTTAAAGAAAAAATAAAAGTATTAAGAGAAAATTTTAGGCAAGATTCTTTTGCTGAAACATTAAAAATAACATGGGTCACGTATACATTGATTTATCAAGATTTTTCCAATAAAATAAGATCCTGATAAATTAATAAAAAATTATTCAGCTAAAGCCATTAATTTAGTGGACTGTTACTCTATTACATTAATCGAAGATAAAAAATAATTTAAAACAAAAAAAATGATAAATCAAGGATAAGAATGAAATGTGACGTTGAGGACAGGCAGGATGAGAATAGAACCAATTCCTTTGACCCTCTCCCTCAAGTCGCATTTTCCCATTGCAGGTCTCCATCTCCCCATCACTTTCCTTAGCCACAAAAGGTTAGTGGTCGCCTGGTCTTGTTGGGTGGAGAAAGTGGCCCCTATGAGATAAGAAAGGGCAGCCCCGATGCATGAAGCTCTCACCTAATGTAGGGTCTGAGGAAGGGGCGGATCACAAGGGCTTAAAGTACGCAACCTTACTTTGCATTTTGTAAGAGGTTACTTTCACGCCTTAAGTTATTGACCTCAAAGTCACACGATGACAACTTTTACCATTGCACCAAGGCTCCTATGAGATAATATGACAAAATCCATCAAACAATATGGGTCCCACAGCCCCAAAACCATGTGGACCCCATCTTTTAGTGATCCTATTCATTTCATGATTTACATTGAAATGGCTGAGAAAAAGTTTTTAACTGTCATTTTCTCTAACTTTTTTTGCTTTCTATTTTTTTTTTTTCAGCCAATCAAATATTACCCACTCCTTGCACCTGCATTAAATAGCTGAAATTAATATATCCCATATATATATTTATGTGTATGTAAAGTTAGGATTTTTATGAGATTGGCAAATGACAGTGATGGAGATGCAGAAGGTGAAGTCGTTTTCGTACTAAAAGTTTCTCAATATACAAGTGGCCGCGCCACTTGATGCGCCCCAAGATTTCACAAAAAGGGGAGGTGAAATAATCCAACTCCAAAAGGTAAACCAAACAGCAGCTTAATGTTAAAAAAAAAAAACCCAAGGTCGGTAATATAACCAAAATATCACTGGAATAAAGTCCACCACATGGGCATCCCCTTGCTTTGATACTGGCACTCCTCTCGATCTCGATCGCCGTTGAGGACCCCTTCGAATTGCCATCTAGCAAGGTGGGCCGCCATGCATCGGACGATTCGGATGGATGTTCCCCCTACCACGCGCCATTCGATCTACGACAAGCTTGAGGATTTATCAGCAACTGAAACTACAAATAATTGACGATCTAAACTATTCATGAATGATCCTAAAGTGGATATCATACGAAATCTGAAATTAAAAACTTCGCTCTTGGGCCATTTCGTAACAAAAGGACCAACCAGATGAATGGTTACGATCACTAATTCGAAGGTCCACTTCAACTCTTCCAATCACGTAACCGAGTGGCCCCCTTCATCACTTGCAAACGGCAGGAAGGTAGCATTTTTCCAATCAGAGAAGAAAATAATTTGTGGACAGTTTTTGAGTAAATTATCTTCGGGAATAGACAAACAAGGAGCTGGACAAAGGGACCCACACGATGACACATCTCCAGTCAATTAGTCCTAATCAAACAACGTCCAAACGGGTCTCTTTCTGTACTCCACGCGTAAGGTCTACATCAACGGATACGATCAGGCACCGAAATTGAGGAAGAAAACGGCACGAAGGGTTGGGTTGGTTATATCGCCGTCTTATCATGCAATCAAGGCTCTTGGACCCACTAAACTCTCCTTTCCCTTACTTGCTTCTTTTGAACAACCGGATTAGGAACTGAGGAGATATACATCATGGAGAGAAAAACATATAAAATGCACACATCTTTAAGAATCTAGGGAAGTTGTATTATTTAATAATATCAGGCAAGTACCCACCTATGCTTTTTTATCATCCACATGGGTACTACGTCTGCCTAAAGTTCTTTGCCCTCCTATTGAGGGACATGATATCTGCACTTTCATGTTTCATTAGTGGCGCTCTCGTCTTTTTCCCCTTTTTTTTAAGCAAAAATTTTCAACTACATAATGTGGCTATTAGGGAAGTTCAGATATTTTCTAGATTAATTGGCCATTCTTCGATGTTCCTTGCTTCTAATCACTGATGATGACATTGTCACCAAGAACAACAGATTTTTTAAAATAGAATAATTCCCAATTCCCATTGAGGCTCAGTAAAAAATTGAAGCTAGCAGCTTTCTTGAGTTCACTAGTAAGCCCTAAGGCCAAAGAAACTATGGAATTTACTTCATCACTGCGGAATGAGCTGAGAAAGAAGGATAGAAGCTCCTCAGAGTCACTCAAAATTGAAATGTAATATATTATCCAATGTAGCATGCATAACTATTAAGTCTCGATAAATTAATACTTCATAATTTTTTCTTTTCCCTTTTTTTTAGTGAATAAAAAGACAGAGAAGTTACATGGTTCTTGACGTGACAGTAGCTGCAACATCCCTTGAGCACATTTTGCTAGACTAATATAACATATGTAGGTTCCAACTTAGGTAGTGGGGTAAATTAATACCCACGATGAACTTATAAAATAACATGCTTTTACAATTTAAATAAAGGCCCTATGATTATATAAATTAATACTACATGCAAATTTTTTTTGATAATTTATACACAAAATTGGCCTCTCTCTTTTTTCGAAGGTGTGTTGTATTGCTTTTGTGAAAAAAGATTGCAAGAGAAAGGTTGATTTTAAAAGAAGCTAAACTTATGCATCATAGACTGAAAAAACAAACATACATATGGATAATATACCACAACATAACTACACCCTAAAAAAATTTGTCAAGAAAGTGAATATACCACAAATACCTTTCCCTCTAAACATATGAAAAGATATTAAAGAGAAATATGTTGGCAGTTGAAGTTGAAGCTGGTAAACTTAAGATAAAAGTAAAGTTTACTCCCCTAAACTACTAGAAAAAATAGTTTGACCCCTAAACCACCCTTAAGTATTTTATCCTTGAATTACAGTTCAAAAACTTGACTTAGAAGTGAGGCAAGTAGAGTCCACTTGAGGCGACTAGCAAAATGACTAGAAAATACTCAAGAGGGATTTTTAATAATATTTTATTTATATTAGGTTAGATATAACTAATATCAAAGTTTTACTTTATGTTTTCAAATAATGTGTGTGGGTGAGTTGGTTTGGAGGTCGTATTAATGTTTTAAGGGTCTTGGGATCAAATCCCATGACAAACACAATATTTTTCAAGTAGTGACTTGAATTGTCAAGTGATTTGATTTGTTTCTTTAGTTGTGTACCTTAAACAAGTTTTTAAAGTCAACTCACAAGTTCTAGAACTATGCTTTGAACTATTAATTTTCTTCACCGTTAGTCCTTTGTCAACTTTATATTGATAGAAGTCTGTTTTGGGCTCATAGTCTATTATTTTAATAGTTTGTGGGACAATAGATTAAAGTGTTGGTAAGTGCTTAGAGTCAAAGCAATCCAACTTTTTGCAAGATGGAATCCACCTATAAATGATCTGCCTATTTCATCTAATTGCTTTGGCTTTTGGTGTCTCCTAGTACAAAAGTCATGCATATTGGCATGTGACAACATGGTGTTTTTCATTTTTGAATATAGACCATCGTTTATAAAGTTTCTAGTAGTCAATGAAAAGAAGAACTCTTTAGATGTTAAAATTGTCCAACCTACATGACTTTGGGACTAACATACATCCAAAACTAAAGAAATTACATGGACTAGGTAGATCACCTATAGTTGAGTGCCTTCATGAAAAAGTTGGAGCACTTTGATCCAAAGCGCTTACCAGTTCTTTAATTTAGCATTCCTATAATAGTTTTTTAAATTTTAATAATTTACTATTTTTATTGAGAAAAAAGAAATTTAAAGAAAAGGTTGAGGCCCTTTCACACTGGCCAAATTAACAATGGGAGAGAGAGAGAGAGAGAGAGAGAGAGAGAGAGAGAGAGAGAGAGAGAGAGAGAGAGAGAGAGAGAGAGAGAGAAGAAGAAGAAGAAGAAGCTCAACCTAACTTTTGGGCAATATTCTCCTCCTCCTCTTCTTCTTCTTTCCTAAGACCTCCTTCTTTTGACATAGGGATAGTTCACTTTAGTCAAACCCCTAATACCATGCCTATGTGAATCCAATCACTTCATAGAAGCAATCTACCTAATTTGTACTTCAATTCTGCCTATTCAAAAATGTAAATCTCAAATTTCTTCCTCTATCCATTCTCACTCACCATCTAGCACCAACCATACTTGACCAACACCATGTCTCTTCTCACCCAAACTATTCAACAATGCCCCTTTGACTTCTTGATTCCAAATCAATCTCTAGCCAGAAGGTAGTTCTTTTTCTTTTCTTTTTTCTACAATTCATGTCTTCATGTCTGCCATGCTTTCACTTCATCTCCCATAAAACAAAACCACCGATTTCAATTTGTAAGTTAGATGGCCATCAAAAAGCAACCTACTAAGCAAGAGAGAGAGAGAGAGAGAGAGAGAGAGAGAGAGAGAGAGAGAGAGAGAGAGAGAGAGAGAGAGAGAGTCTCTCATACCCAAAATAGGAAAGATACCCATATATCGTGTGAGTCTTATCATCATAAGATCCAATAAAAAACCCTAGTATTCAACCCATGGAAGTAAGATATTGATAGAAATAGAGATGGGTTTTGATTTTTAGTCCTGAACCCATATTCCTCTTTGTTTTTCCTTTTATAAGGCTTTGAGCCATGTTAGATAATCAAGGTCTAATTCATCTTCTAGTGGCAGGGAGCTAGGTTTTCATGTTAGACATGCACTTTTGCCTAGCTAACAACCATTCCATTAACATGCCGGTGTTTTTTGCAGGGAAAAGTATTGGCTGGATTACCCCAACCTTCAAGCCCATGGGCTTTTGGCTCCATCAAGAAAACCTATTACTTCAAAAGCCCATCTACTTCTCTCTCTCTCTCTCTCCTACAAATTGGCCTACAAGCAAAGAAGGCTTTGGCCTTTCAATTCTTTTCTTAAAAATTATTTTAAAATATAAAAACTATTAAAATAATGAGTAGTAGGGCCCCAAGGGTACTTTCCTTGATAGAAACTTTATGAAAGGACTATTGGTAAAAAAGAAGAGAAAAAAAAAAATCTATTGTTCAGGGACTAAGTTGTTGAATGGATAGTTTGGGGTAGGTAACTATACTTTTTCTTTAACTTAATGAGTCTTCCCACTAATGGAAAATCAAAGACCAACAAAAGGTTCTACAATCCTGATAATGAAGTAAATGGAAACTATCCTAGATCAAAAGTGACAAAATTACTGAAATTCAAGAGCATTCAGCCATTAAGACAAGACTCTTCTAGATGAACTTGATAACTTGATGTAAACTTGTACTGATTTGAGTACATGATCAAAATTCTGTCTTATCGATAGAGAGCCTCTTTTTTAGCTAGTTATTCTACTGCTTGATTGGTAGAACACTATTAAATTGTAGTTACGGATCCTTGATCCAATTGAAAATCTCATTTAAGATGTTCAAAAACCTTCATGGAGGTTTGGTCTTTTTACCACCAGTTAATAACATTAAGAGAGTCAACTTCAGGAGCCTCTTATGGTTTATCAATATCTTCAAACAGTAATGAACAGACTCCAATTATGCTTGAAAGGAATTTATGTTTCCAAGATGACTTGATGTTTGAAAACAAATCTTTAATATGGTTTTGAGGTAGGTCTCCAAGACTAGAGGGACCTAAATATTCTATGTTGGAGATGTCAAAATTTAGTTTGAAGTCTCTATTCTCAAGAGAAGACCACTTAGGAAGAGTCTTAAAGTTAGGCTGGTGTAAAGAACAAATAGTGACCAATCAAACAATATTTGAGTGGCAAGGTAATTAGAAAATTGGTGATAGGAGTGACAAAACCAAACCAATGGAGATTTAATAGGCATACACAAAGTTGGAACTAATATATTTTTTATTGCTAAAGGCCAAAGAGTGAAAAGAGGAAAATATTTACAAAGAGTCTTTCTAGGCTTTTATCCCTTGACATCTAATCTTGAATTGTAGATGGACATACCCAAGAATTTCCAATAGTTTGAGAAAGACAAAAACCAAAAGTTATGAGCATAATTGCACAACAACATAAAATTATTAGAAGTTTCAATGTGGACAAGTAAAAGATACATCTAGTAGGGCTTCACATCATCTCCTCTGTAAGTTTTGAGAAACAGTGAGCTTGGGTAGCTGGGCCTATATGCCAATTCTCCATAGCTGCTTTCAACATTAGCAAAGATGATAGTCACTTTCTTATTTTTTCTGGATAGATAGATGAAAGTATTCTATTCTAGTTAGCAAGCCAACTAAAAGAGATAACTTGAAGAGGAACATGAAAATTTTAATGTCTATAAAAGGGATTTTTTTTTTTTTAGAGTAATCAAAGAAGGAAGCATGTAATTATTTCATAGAAAACAAAATGAAAGTAATATAATCTTTGAGAGGACAAATTTGAATGGTTTTTAGTAAGTCATACAAGTTCTCTCATTCCTCTGCTGTGAAAATGGTTCCCTTCTCATCTTTATGCTCCCATTACTCATCTTATAGTAATCTAACACAAGAGCTCTTAGATCTAGCAAAGACCTTAAGAAATAAAGGTTTTGAAAAGACTCTGGCACTATCAATCTAAAAATTGATGTTGTTTCCCCTTCTAATAAAAATTATGTGTAATTCATGACTTGGTCTTTGATTATGATAATGTTTTTACAAGTGCTAGAAATATGCTTGTGGTTTAGCTTAGTGCAGAACCATCTTTTCTCATCTAAACCATTTTTGTCAAGAATGAATTTGCTCCTAATGAAATTAGAATGCCACTCAAATATCCATGTCTACTTTCTCAATAAAGCTTTGTTGGTCTCATTAATTCTTCTAATGCCCAAACCACCATGAGATTAGGCCATCAAATAGCTTCCCAGCTTACCAAGTGAATCTTTTTTGCATCTTTGGTATCTTTCTATAACAAGTTGCCTTATGTTCTCTCAATTTCATCTCCTACTTGAGCTAATATCTTGAATATGGAAAGAATATATGGAGGCATGCTGGAGAGGGGATGACTTAATGAGACTAATCCCTCTCCCCTCATTGAAAGATATCTTTTATTATCCAAGAAGAGCTTTTAATGCATTCTTCATTCTAATAGTAGGATCGTCAATGTTTCTTTATTGGAATACTAGTAAATATAATCCTAGAATATGAAAATGCATAGACCTAAGAATATACTTTTTGCATAGGTGTTGAGGTTATATGAAAGCACTTTAATCCCTAAAATGGAGGACCTTTTCCAATCGACCACTTTCAACAATCTTCTCATAACCAATGATGACTTTCTTAAAATTCTTGATTTAAACTGTAAGAATACTAGTGCATCATTTATATAAAGTAATTATGACATAGGTTCTAATGCTATGTTGATTCTTACCCCACAGAAAATGTCCTTTTCCATAAACATAGAGATGATGCCATTAAGCAGCTCACCCACAAGAATGAATAAGAGAGGAGACAAGGGTCACCTTATTTAAGCTCTCTCCCATCTTAAAATACCCTTTAAGAGGTCATATTGATCAACAAAGAGATCCATGAAGATTTGAGAACCATATTCACCCATTTTTATCATCTATTTCCAAATTAAAGCTCATTATCATTTAGTCAAAGACCTTTCGCTCCACCTAATTATAGGCTCTTCAAAGGTCCAACTTCACATATAAGCATTCTTTAAAATAGTTCTTCCATTTATTTGTCATTTCCATAGCCACCATCACATCATCTAAAATTTGCTTCTATTTTATAAAGCTATTTGATTAGTGGATATCACATTGTGAATCACTTTATTTTTAGACACAAGCTTTGAGATACAAGTGATCAAATACAATAGCCTGAAATAATCCTTTGCATTAGCAACTTCCTCTTTCTTAGGGATGAGGACCCAGAAAGATGAGCTAACTTTCATGTAAATACCTTGGTGGGAGAAGAAGTGGTTGAAAGCATCTTATTTAATAGATTGACAGTACTCTTGATAAAAGTGAAGACAATACACATATGGACCTTGGCTTTGTCTCCAGTGATTTCAAACATGATAGTTTTGATTTCTTTTAAAGAAAAAGGTTCCTCTAGAACTTATTATCAATTCGAGAGATTGAAGGAAAAGGAACACCTAAAGGAATTCAGTGATAACTTTTGTCTTGTGAAAAAAGGCTTAGTGGGAGATTGGTACTTCTGTGATGAAGTTATGATCTTTTGTAGGTGTGCCATTAAATTTGGAGAAACCACTCCATTTCTTTTAATATTAAAGCAAGCAATTTGATGGAAAAAGAATGAGTTTCTGTCACGTTGTTGAACCCATCATATCCTTGACTTTTTACTCCATGAGATTTCTTCTTCTAGAAAAAATTGATTGAAACCTCTCTGTCAATCTCTTTGATAATGCTTGTGAACTCCCACATTTTTCCTTACTTATGATCTCGTATGTTTGTACTCCATTGTATCAACTTTTTCTTCACAAAAATAATTTATATAGCAAAATACTATATTTAGGAGCCTAAGACCACTAAATCTGAATCATCTCTTCAAATTTGGGTTCTCTCAGCCAGGCCACTTCGAATTTTAATGGACTAGGGTATTGGAGTTCACTTCATAGGAAAATAGAAAACATTAATGTCCATATCATGTAAGCATAAACCCTTTCAATAAAAAAGGATATTAATTATTGAGGTGTAATTGTACTTAAAAGTCCATTTTAGAATTATATGCCCGTTTCAAGAAATTTATTATTATTTTAAATGATAGACACACACACACACACACACACACACACACACACACACACACACACACACACACACACACACACACACACACACACACACACACACACATGTGAATACCCTTAAACCCTGGTCAAAGTCTCAAGTATTAGTTGTATATCTGGTTAAAAAATGCAAATAGAAGGGTGAGTGCGGTGCAATGATACAAGAGTGAACCCCAATTGTGAAGGAGACTATTTTGAGGCTACTCAAGGGTACGTGTCCACCATTTCAAAACAAATAAAATCCAATTAAAAAGTGTAAACTTGCATCCTAAAATTTCTTTTCCGAAAATTCTTATACATGTCTTCTTCTTTTTTCTTTTTTTCTTTTTTTTTTAATCTTCTGAATTTTAAACACAAGCATGCAGGGGTCGCCTCGAATCCATGGCGTAGCATAGTAGAGGTTCCTTGCACTACTGCACTAAGCCTTGTTGAATTTTCCAAATATTAGCCTTGCCGACTATTCTAAATCCAAACTTTCTAACTATACTCACAAATCATTGTCCTGTCAACTTTCTAACTATGCTCACAAATCACAATATCTTTGTCCTGCCAACTTTATAACTTGCCTCCCTTATTATTGTTATTTCCTTTTCATTCGTTTTCAGGAATAGAGAAAAGGGAGGGAGACAAGCAATTAGTTTAACAAAAGAGGGTGAAAATGTTGAGAAAGAGAGTGGGAGTATAAATCACTCGTCATCAATTCTTATAAACAGCAGTCTAAAATTCTACGGTGGTTATCTGATGAAATATCTCCTAGATATGTTTGACCAGAACTCTTAATATATTCAGGCGCACTAGTCTAGGCGTGCCTTTGCAATTATATCTGTCTGTCTTTCGCCACATATGTTTTTACATGGAGTTTCAACTGGGTTATGATTAGGGTAGAAAGGAAGAAATCAGACTCCATTTTATCCATCTATTCGTTTCATTTTATGGTTGCACATGGAATTAGAAATACGTCATAAAGGGCATTTGCAACGTATGGATGTTAGTTGAATGACTTGACCTGTGCCATTGATTGGATTTCGATTTTTTCTGAACAGACAAGGCCTGTTTCTTACTTCCGTGATCTATTTTAATAGGATGAACCTGCTACAGCCAAAAAGATGAAGAATCCTACATGAATCTCCCATTCCAGTTTCATTCCCTACTCAATCAAAAGCTATACAACTGTTTGTCTTTTGCAGTCTTAAGGGCTGAAAATGGTAGAGTTTTTAGATTGTGTTGGACTGTGTAAACGTTTAACTACATGGTTGGTAATCAAAATCTTTCTTGCCTATAATTGGTACTTAGAAAATCTTCTCTAATCTGAGCCTCTGTTTCCACTGCAAAGAAATATGAGCGGTTTGGATAACAAAACTCTTGGACCCAGTTTCATATTTGTTCTAAAAAATGATTAGTGGGAAGTTCTAAATACCTGGCTTGTCACTACTGGATGTGGGCATTTTCAAATGCAAAAATTAGGGGCAAAAGGGACAGCTGGTACCTATAAGTTCAATCATCCAAATCATTTAATTTTTGAAGGGTGTGTTGATTAATGTAGTCATTGCAATTTTATTTTGTACCATCTATTGTAACCCTTGTGGTCAGCACCTTCCCTGAACCTGTATGTGCAGGAGCTTCGTGAGATAGAAATTTTAGAATCCATAAATTCCTTCCAAAGAAAGGTGGGTGATTCCCCGGCTGCTAGCATGGGCAGTGGTCACATGGAGTATGGCACACGGGGTGTGAATCACATGCCATAAAGACTAACAAGTCGTGCATGCCACTACTACCATGCCGACCACCACCCAATCATGTGAACATGTGTATTCTCTCTCAATCCCACTTTACCCATCTCCATCGTAATCACATTTTGCCTCCCCCTTGTGGGCCTCTCTCTAAAATAACCCCATGTAACAAGCCAGCAGCCATGACAGTTCATCCTCCTATGAGGGATCCCGATAGATATGGGTCTTCCCATATTGTAGTGTTTATAATCCTCCAATTCAATTCAATTCAATTCAATTCTTTTCCTTTCTTTTCTATTTCTTCTTTTGCCTTCTTATATTGGTCATGGGCCGACCAAGAGCTACAGACCCACTTTCCAGGCTAAAGTATAAGTGGGGGCCCAGACTTGGATACACGGAGTCCAGTTGCATGATCTAGTCTTCATTGATTTCATGTGTAAAATAGTTTTCTAGCAAAATGATGCTGAAAAGGACTCAACTTAAATAAGTCTCAAATTTTGGTGATCTGAATCATTCATCTTCTTCAACCTGCTCTTAGAACCAATATAACATAGTTTAGGCTCATAAGATTTGAGGAGACTCAAAGAATTCAAATATATATGGTGTAAATATCTTGACCAACCACAAAAGTTAGGATTCTCTCTCTCTTGGAATCACATTCTGGGTATCAAACAGCCCAAGAAGTACAAGTTATAATTGAGTTAAGGTGTTTTCCGGATGTCACTGTTCTTACATTAAAGTGCAAAATAACATTTCCACTCACAGGTTGAGATTGTGGTGGATATGTTGTACTTTTCATACCCAACCAAAATAATGGAAATATGGTAATAGTTATTTGTTATTTTTCTTGCCAAATGATATAGTCATAATCTCTTAGTATTTTCCCTATTTCACATCCAAGTTTGTATAGATGCTCCTTCCCACATTAAATAGCCTGAGCATTAGCAAGTATCCCACTGTCATGTGGGCTAGATTAATAAACTTGAGAATTAATTGTCTTCCTACTCAGCCTGTCCAACAAATATCAAATAAATTAGAGAATGTCTGGATAAATATTCAAAAGCATCCAATTTTTAATCCCTCTCATGCTTCCCATTAATCTTCTGAGCCTTGAATGAGATTGGTGTTGGAGCATAGCCTCTCTATGGCCTTGCCTGGAAGATGAACATTTTGGATCACCAAAAATCAGAGCCCACTAGTATTTTCGGCTACTACAGTAAACTTGTACTTTCCCTTCAGGCGATTGTGCTCGAAAAACTCATTATTTAGTACCAAGGATCTCAATAAACAATTAAATATTCCGACCAAGCCGATCAATTTTTCTTCCAAAAGTATTGTATTAAAATGTCAATGATATGATCAATTTAACAAAGGAGATTTAAACGTGCAGTTTTTAGAATGTTAAGTTGGGTTAACATCTCAACCACATTTTCGTCTCCATTTTTCTTTTTTCATTTTCTTTATTCATTATTTGTGAGGTGTCGGGCATTGAAGATTCCCTTGTAACAGTGGTCCAGCCAAGCCAACCCTATGGATAATGGAAAGGCATGTCTTGTACATTCATGAAAGTGAAGAAGCTGGTTTTTCATATCTTGACAGAAAAGTCCAGCAAAGGGTTAAAGCCTTACACTTTGACACCTAGCATGGCTTGCCCCACATTTCATCCTCCAGTTATCCCCACTTACAGCTTTGGCACATGCCTTACCTGTAGTTTCAATTAACTACACCATAGGCCCCTTGTATCCTTTATTTATTTATTTTTCCCCACATTCTTTATTTCTTTTTTCACTTAAACTGCATTACCATGGTCATGGCAGCTTATTCCTTTGCCTCTCTGTAAGTGAATGAAAAAGTCTATAGCAGCCTTTGTGATGTTGGAGAATAAGTCCCAACTGCTTGTTAGATTACCATTGATCTGCCCATGGAAGTAACCAAAATGAACTATAAGGGCACTATTCTATGACACTATCTCAAAATACCACCAACCAATCTTTGCTTCAAATATCTCTAGTTTGGTGGAAACCATGAAACGACTCATCTCACTGAGAATGATTTTTCTTGGACTTACAGCCATTAACATTGTTAAGGTCCAGGCCTAACTCATGGCGGGGCCTAAATTCTTTCCTTTCTTGTTTCTTTTGTTGGTAATTGCGTGGGGGTCTAACCCAGAAAGCTCTTGCTCGTAAGACAGGCCACTTGAGCAACCTCTTAGTGGGGCCTGACCTGGTACTGTCGGGTCTAATGAAGACCCTACCTTCATCACTAGTCTGTGACTAGTCAAATCTTTAGATGAAATCTATATTGACATTTCGGGTTATTGATAACATTAAGGTTGAAAAATGGCAATGATCTAAGCTTGAAAAGATGTAAACTTCAAGCCATTTTCACACACTGTAATTATGATCGATCGTTAAGTGCGAGTTTGCCAAACCTTTTTTTTTTTTTCTATTGTAAAATGGAAAGGACACAATAAAAATAAGTTTATCAAACATGCACTAGCATCTTTAGTTGGTTCAATCTTGTTGATAACCGTCCAATAGCGATGGCCCACAAAATCATTGCTCCTACATAATTTATTTTAACCGTCTACTTTTCCTGGTAGCACTGTAAGTAGTTCTACCCACCACACAAGGTCACTTCTGGAAAATAGTTTCATTTGGTAGCTCTCATTATCAGAGATGAATGTTGATTTATTTCCACTCTGCACAACTTCTCATTTCTCCTCATATCTCCTATCAGTCAAGATAGTTATAAAATAAGTCATAGTCCTAGCTGTTCAAGAAGTGGGAGATGTAAAAATACCCACCGACATCCTCATCATTTATGGAATCAATAGGCTGTCAATCCCAATACATATGCATCAAATGATAGGGTGGTGAGGGACTTAGCTTTTTTCCATTTCTTTATACCCATATGTTTCCACTCCAAGATTCCAAAACCCAACCCTAAAAGCCAAACTTAAAAACAACTCTTAAAACTCTAATTATTTCCATTTGTTCACAAAAGCCTGGAGGCAAACCCCCCCCCCCCTCTCTCTCAGTTACACCCACACAAATTAATATAGTGCTATAAAAATGAAACTTTTCCCCCTTTACTTCCTTTTTTTGAGAAATTTTTATGCTTTAGGTTGATCTGAGGAAAGACCCATATAGATCCATGTGCATGAGTCCCTGTAGGCCAAGCAAAGTAAAGAATCAAAACCCTAGATCTTGATAGGTGAATTCTTTATTGTGGGTGTGGCCAACCTATCAAAAGTTTTAAAACTATTACTTTCAAGTCTAAGGCAAGCTTTTGATGTGATGCATAAGTTTCTCCTTGGCCCTTGTGTCTGTCTCCACTACGGTGTACATTCATGCTTGCTAAAAAAAGGAAAAAGATGAAGCTAGACTCATCAGCCATTGATAATTATGTGTGAACCCTTTAACTAACAAAGGGATTAGCCCAACTTCCCATGTGCAAACAGTACCGTGGAAGTGCTTAGTTTAATCAGACTTTACTACGCTTTCTGTATTACATACATACATGCATGCATACATATATGAACATACGTGCACATGCATCCATCTTTGCTGCATGTGCACAGACATAATTTATTCAAACGTGATTGGTGGGTCCTATCATGATTAGAGATGCATAGGTTCCGAGAACTACAACAAGGCGTGAATATTATGGGCCGCAAGCACTAAAAGATGAGTGATAACGTCCTACTTTAGGTTATCTCTTGAATAAATAACTTACGAAGATCATTACATTAATTAGAGAGGCTAACACGCAAGGAGGACTTTACCATTTTGGTTATATAGTGTAATTATACTCTGATATTAGTTTGTCGATCTTTTTGTTTCTTCTCTTACAAGTGAAGAATTACAAAGCAAATAATTTATACACGCTTCTAAATCTAATCTACAGCATAAGCAGAAAGAATCATCTCAAACCTGTCACCAAATACTTCAAGAGAGATGCCCAATTGTTGTGTTATGAGATCGGACAGGGAACTAGAGGCCCCATGGCTACTGGGCTTCCTGGTAAGTAATAATTATATGTAATGGGATGGAAGTAATCCATTTTTCTGTTAAGCAGAAGCCATAACTATCAGCACTTCTCTGCTTGACAGGATAGCTTTCTGGGAATTGGAATAGCTTCTATTTGCTAACTATTATAATGTAAAATTAGACAAAACTACCATTATTAACATGAAGGAGATAAACATTTCTCTGCAATTTCCCCCCCTTTTTTTTGTTTTCTGCTAAGGACATCGAGAGTGTTGTTGAATCAATCAGAACAGTACGTAGGAGGTAAGGTAAACAATAACCTTTCTTCTTCTTCTTCTTCTTCTTCTTCTTCTTCTTCTTCTTCTTCTAGTTTTTGTCTAGATTAGTTAACTTATTTCTGATTCTTCGTTGATATGGAGCAAATCAAGGCAAGCAATAAAAGACATAGTCAGTATTACCAAAAATCAGATCACTCAGATATCAGCATCCTTAATGGAGTAGGATATAAATTTGGCTTTTAGGAGGCAGTGAAATTGATAGATCCTGGAAAGGCATCAAGTACTCAACCAAGAACTCCTGCCATATATTAAGAGGTATAAGTTATTGTTGCAATTAATCTTTCAGTTGGTGAATTTGGGAAGCAAATAGTCTTGCACAAAACTCATATTTCCTAATCTCTAATCTGGAGACCTTTCACCCTGCACAAAGTTGTCTAAACTTAAGTCTCACACCAAAACCTCCTAAATCTAGAAATGTAAACGTAGTTTTACTTACTTTCTATGAAGACCTGACTTCTATGTTAGCTATAAGTCTAGAATAGAAATCTTTTACACTTTAACTTACATGCTGACTCTTTACCTGCTATGCCAAGCCTTGCTTTTTCCTTCACGCTAAGGTTTTCTTCTCATACCCATTTAAGTACATGGCTACTGCTTGGGTGAAAATTCCTGATTGCAACTCTCTCTCTCTCTCTCTCTCTCTCTCTCTCTCTCTCTCTCTCTCTCTCTCTCTCTCTCTCTCTCTCTCTCTCTCTCTCACACACACACACACACACAGACACACACACACACACACACACAGAATGCTTCTTCATATTAGTTTGTGGGCCATAAAAGTTTTGCTGTTGTAACTGTAAGATGAAGAAATTAAGGAGGACCAAGTTCGGCCATTGCTAAAGATAATCCACAGAATATCATATGCTAGGCTCTTCCTTCATGCCTTCAAACACAAATGCTTTGTCAGTAAGATCATTGTCTAGACCCAGGGATCAATTATTCAGCTAGCCAAAGTCTCGGCATATGGTCTGGTCCCACGTTTATTGCGTAATCTTAAACCCTTTGATCAAGGGTGACAATAATACAGCAGTTGTTATATGTATAAACCACTGATTCTTTCATACTTTCTTGTTAGATTTTCAAAATTTTATGGGCCACGTTTTGTTGGGGAACAAACGGACCTGTTGCTACTAGGCGATGCTTATGTTCATTTGCTAGCAGAAATCCTTCATAAAATACAATCTATCCCTTGGAAAAGTTTGATAGAACGTTGTATGGAAACCCAGAAAACGCAGATCTGCTCCCATTTTTTGTGTTTTACTGATGCAAAGTGGTTCATCTGATCCGGAGCTAGAGAACATGGCCAAACTCCAAAAGGTTCACAAACTGAGAGTAGTTTGTTTTGGGGTTCTTTGTTGGTATACCATCTACTCTATCATGTCAAAAAGCCCAAGAACAGAAGTTTAAGGCTTCACTTTCAGATGAAATTCTTGGGACTTCAAATCATCCGGTGTATTCCGAAAGAGATGAAAGGTTCGGGTGACTGAAAAACTCAAAATTAAGATGCAATCCATACTGCTGTCTATAATTCCTCCATGTCTTTGACAAGACAATCTGTCCTTCATCATTTTATCCTCTACAGTAACCAAAATAGAGAGGGTGAGCCTGTTCTTGCACCTTTTGCAATCACAACTTAATCAAATATGTTAAGATCTGTTCATAAATTCAATGATCAAGTAACTGAAAGAGGTCATATCCTCGCCAAAACATGGCATTTCGTCATCTTTTCCGTCGCCCATCAGATCTACTGGACTCCCAACATTTTCCTTTCTCTTCCTGGTTTCCCATCGTTGCCCATTACTATCACTGAGTATAAGGCAGAAAAACTTTTAATAGCTTATCATAACATGTATCTAATTTCCTCCTCACAAAGTTCTTAAAACAATTGTATTATAAAAAGCAGAGGACGATTAGGACCTGTAAGCGGGGAGTTGCAACAGCAGGGAACTGAAGATCGCCTGGATTTTCTCCAGCATCAAACAAAGCATTGAATCAAAATAGACAACGTTTTAGAATTAACAAAAGAAAATGCAAGCACATTCTACAAAATCTTTCTTTCTTGTGGGATTTCAGTGAATTTTCAGTACTGCACTACACCCGCATGCCGAAAAATCAGTAGGCATCAGTGCTTGCATTCCTATGAGAACGATCCTCTCCTTTATCTGATTCACAAACTCCATCTGTTACATTAGATGTCCAAGTATTGCTGCAGCTTCTTTCATATGCATTCCCTGCGAATTTGGAATAATTTCTATTGGAGCAGTTACAAATGATCATAAACTTTAACAGAAGTAATTTCCATGACATTGGAGCCGCTTAAAGCCTCTAGTTATTTCAGTAAACTATAAATAAGTACTATGGGCTTGCTTTTGAATTACTCCATCCATTCCCCTTCAACTAGAGAAATGTTTGGATTGGCAGACTACTCATTTTGAGAAACGCATGTATTTCACTGTGAAGTCCAGATTAACAGCTTCCTACCATTATTTACCCGGGCTTCATCTGTACCTTTCCTTCCCCTTCTTTTAGGCTCCATCACTTTGCATTAGGTACGGAATAGCTTCTTGCTAAGTCTTGATCGTAAGTAGCATATAAAGGAGTACTTAATCATAAAGTGATAACCAGATTAATCATTTAACAAAAACACGGTCCAATACAAAAGCAATGAGGAAATATCTTTAACTTTAATAACACTGGTGCTATATGTTTCTCTGAATTTAATCGGATTATGAATATGAAATGGCAAACATATTATAAGGATTTAATTTACTGTTTATGTCAAGGAAATCTGTCTTTGGAGTGATGCCAAAATAAGAAATTTTCACGGAATTAGTATCACAATCAGATCCTAGTTCCAATGGGAGTTTAAATCATATAGTTGTAGGTACGATTGCTGCTCCACACAGTAGAAATGAACTGAACAAGCAGAGACATAAAATAGAAATAAATTTCAGTCCCCTTTCCTTCATTGACTTCTGTTGTAGAATTTACTCTCAACTAAAAGATGGTTGCTCAGCAAGATGGGAGCGGGTATTTGTTCATCAGTAGTGACCAGCTGCTACTGATATTGCTTTTCCTTTTTCTCTGAACATGGTGGACGCATGCACCCACCTACCAACCTTGAGCAATCTCGAGCTTGTGGCCTTCACGAAAGAGGGTTGCTCTTAAGCCTCTGCCCAGACACACTGGTATCCATATAACATCATATGTACACATTGTTACAAAGCTAAAGCACTTTAACTAGTGAACATGCTAGAAATTTTTGCCTTCTCCCAACCATTCCTCCAGTTTGGCTACTTGCTCAGATTTAAGCTTCTCATAATTTTCAGGTTTCAATAACAGATCATGAGTTGGAAGACTAGTACCAACTGTCGCTGGTTCATCAAGCTGCTCCTCTTCAATATGGCTTGGGCTTGACAAGGGCAGTTCTTCGACCTCCACATCAGTGGAGGAAGATGTCACTGACACTCGTTTAGTTCGAGTGGAAGAAAGGTTCTTGGCTGTTGGATTCCTCGGTCGAGGCGCATCAAGCTGGGACCATCTAATAGCTGCTGCTCTCTGCTTTGCTGAATTTAAAACAGTGGAAAAATAACTGCCACTGCTGCTTTCCTCCTTGGCGGTTCCAATGTTATAATTGAAGGTTGCTGGCCTCCTAGAGCTGCTTCTACCCAAGTGAAAACCTGAACTCTGTTTAGTGATTAACCTGGATTCACATTTTGAACATTCATGAGCAAGTATAGTTTGTTACTAAACCAGAAGCACCAAACCAGAAGCACCAGAATGCAGGAAAGTGTCCCACTGTCATCCTAGTGTCATACAATCGGGTTTGAATTGCTAATCAGTTGGTAAATGAATGATGTGAGAGTAATATGGACCTTTTGAATAACCTCAGGATGCTGTCTGTATGCATGATTAGTTGTGACATTAGTGACAACTATAAATACTGGTATCTCCAGCAGTGAAGGATAATTGGCAGTTAAGGCTGCCAGCAATCTAGTAAGCAACAAGCAAAACCCAAGAAAAGGAACTAAATAAAATGTTGATGAAGCTTAAATTACAATGGGGAAGAACTTTCCCCACGCCATCCAATTTTCTACAAGTCAAGAAGATTTTTGATCCATGGCCCATCCATAAGATAAAAAAAGGGCAGCCTGGTGCATGAAACTTCCTCATATGTGGGGGACCTGGCTCAGAAAATGTGTATACTAGTTAAATAGCAAATGCCTATACTATTTACACGCAAAAACTCCAACTAAAAGAAACTAATGAATAGATGTGTGAGATGGAGTGAAACTCCCCTTGGACTTAAGAAAAACTATTGGAACTTATTTAGAAACTCAAAGAAAATATTATATTTAAGTGTTAATATCAGTACCCAAATGACCACTGAATTTGCAAAATCTACAGTACAAACTTCTAAGAATTATTGATTACTATAGGACCATAATTTGTCAGACACTTTATTTCTCTCTTGTATTCGTGTGGGACATGCACTGACAATAACACCTGCATCAGCATCATGTGGACACTTCCAAACATACTAACAAGCTTCCAATTCAAAAGCAGCATTTCAAGTGGGAATTTGGACTCTCATTACTACGGACAATGGAGTTCCTGAATTTTTACTTCATCTCTAGGTTTTGTTCAGTTCTAGTTTGCCTCTTTAATTTAATTTAAATTCTTCATTTAATTATGCATTATACATGTGTCCAACCTTTTCTAGCCTTAGTGGAAGTTTGGTGCATTTGATGACCACGGGTGACAAGCAAGCATGTGCAATCATCTGAGCAAACTCTAGATACCAACGGCATAGTAAAATTCAGGACTAGAAATGAGCCACAGACAAGGTTACCAAAGTAATTGTTTCCTTTAATGGGCACTTCCTATGTGCTTTGCGTGATATATAAACTTAATTTAGTTTCAGTTTGGTTTCTTAGTCATCCATTTGTTATATATTTTCAATATATGTTTCAAGGGTAATTTCATAGTTCAAAGAATCTTAGAGTTTCATATGTCCAGTCATCTTCTTTTATGGAGATTCTATCCTTGCTTATTTTTAATACAGCAATGCTTAGAGGAAATGAAGGGGAGCCTTGGCGCAACAGTAAAAGTTGTCGTCATGTGACCTTGAGGTCACGGGTTCAAGGCGTGGAATCAGCCTCTTGCAAAATGCAAGGTAAGGCTACCTACTATAGGCCTTATGGTCTGCCCCTTCCCCGGACCCCGCATAGGCAGGAGCTTCGTGCACCGGGGCTGCCCCAATGCTTAGAGGAAATGCATAGTCATGCTCATTGGTAACTAGCATTTTTTGGGGCCCAAATGTACCATATAGGTATGACTGAATCTGTAATTTGACAGATGGTGAGAAAATCATCCCAGTGCCTCATGTCAGATGATCTTGGATACTTGATCCAAAAAGCCTTTTTTAGGATTTCAACAGCAAAATGCTGACTAGTTATTCTCTAAGTCATGTTAGGATATGGCATATCCTTTTGGCATGGGAACAAAGCCATGTGATCATCCTTTTTTCTTTTTCCTGAGAAATCATCTGATCATCTTTTGATGTTCTACAAGTTAATGGAAAGGATTCACAACATTGATTTTCACTGTAGACCTGTAAGATCTTCTTTCCCCTACTGTAACAATGACTTAGTCTCCAGTCAAGAGGACATCCACTCCAGCTACAGAAGTCTATCTCGAGTTTTCACTGTGTCTACATTTTCTACCATTGCTGGTTTATTCCTTTCCTTCCTGTTATATGGAAAGATCTGGCAAAAACCAACATGGTGTTAGTGCATCACAGGCTTAGTCACTTTCACATAGTATTGTCCTTTTTTTTTAATATCTTGCAAACTTAATCACGAGTTAACCTGATTTTCATGAAAATCTCGAAAACTCATCATGAGTGCCTCACAAGTTTATGTGATTTTCACAAATATCTTGTGAACTCATCGGTAGTAGTTGTGATCTCAGGCCAATTCAATTTTGCATGAGATTTGGTTGATGGTGACCATCAAGAGTGTAAATGAAACTACACATTTTGTCTCAATGAAAATACAAAGGGTCTTGAGAGTGAAAAAGGAAAGAAAAAAACCTAAAATAAAGAAAACCTAATGAGCATTCTCTTTCTCAATGTCTGCAAGCTAGGGAAGGGAAAAAAGCTTAAATGTCACTGTGAGGACTCTCTTGGCAATGCTGGTCAGATCAAGGCTTCAAACTCCTCTGCTATTGTCTATGCTTGAGAAAAATATGTTCTTTCCACCATTAATCTGGCAAACTTATCAAATAATAAACCGAACACAGATTTCTCTCAGCTCACATGAATTGGGTACAAGATTCTCTGAAAAGCTGAAGTTTCCATTATCAAAATCAAACCCTGTTTTTATGGACTAATATATAGTATCTCCATATTAAAGTTCTATATGCAAGCAATTTTTTCCATACTTTAGTTAGGTGTTCCAAGTGTGATATGTTGGTTCTACATTTCCCATATTATTCTTTTGCTTTATAGATGAGTGCCAAGGGGAAATTCATGGCATCCAATCCATAAGCAGGGGCAAGCCCAAAGAAAAGTAACAAAAGGCAAAGGCTTAGAGCAATGCTGAAAAGACATATATTGGAGCAGCCAAGCAAGGTATGGAGTGTGGCATCCTGTTAAATGACGAACATTTTATAAGACATGTACTTGAAGGATTGACGCCAATAGTATAGCGAACTACAAGAAACCACTGATAAGCCAATGGCAGTTTGAATGGAGCAGGTGCTACAGAGCTTTGTTGCAGGAGCACAGAGAAAAATGAAGACATAACTTAGTTCACTTTTAGGATACTATTGATCTGACAACAGCACTCAATTCACTTTTTGAGGTAATGCTGGTTTCAGAAACCTTTATAACATCAATCACTTTTTGAGATTTAGTCATTGGTGATTTGTAGACAAAGATAGTTACTGTCGTGTTGGTATTAGACATATATGAGAATAATATGATATGTAATTGTTAGATTATGTGATAGACTATGAGGATGTGGTCAAGTTTTTTTCTGAATGAACAATTAGTAACTAAGTGGTTGTGTTTTTTGCCTGAAAGTACATACATACACTAATGTCTTGATTCATATTTCACAAGCAATGGTTCTCAATTTTGTTGATATTGTTATACCATATCCGTTGAGTCTCGATCCATAAGTATTGATCCGTTCTTTTAGTTACGTCATACTATGATTGTCATTAGTTTTATCTTGATTCCCAATGGTTATCATCTTTGTTTCTACTCTTGATAAGTACCTGCTAATTTCTTTTATTCACTACCTGCTAGCTATTCCAGTAGCAAACAATCCCATCATAACATAGATTACACACTTCCTAATTGTCCATTTAGAAAGAAGCACAACCATATCCACATATTCCATTACTATGGCCAGCACATAACTATCACATAATCTAATTATTACATACCATATTGTTCTTCAAATATGTTTAATAACAACACAACACAACACTAACTACCCCATTACTGTTCTAAAGTTTTCCCAGATCAGCACTACTCCAAAAAGTGTACTAATTGCTTGGCATAAATCAACACTGCCCAAAAAGTGAACTAATAAGTGCCCGCATCTTCCCCTTCTATGCTTCTTTCCTCAGCTTTGTGCTCCATTCGAACCACCTCAGCGTCACTAGTGGTTTTTCGTCCTTCGTTATACTAATGGCATCAATCTTCTCAAGTGGTGGTAGATCTTCCATGCTCTCAATGGCATGGGTCTAGCTCAACTTTTCATCAGCATTTAAACTACGTTCAATAGTTGTTAATCCTGAAACAACATTTAGTTAAAACCTTGCTATGCATGTAAGAATTGCCTTTCCTCAGATGTCATTTTCTTCTTCTGCTGAGGCATCAAAATATCTGATTGGTCCTACAAGGAGGCTGTGGTGAAGCCCTAGGAGGCTGTGTGTAATTGGAAGTGGGTGAGAAGACATTTCCTTCAAATAAAGCCTTCTCTACGATATCACTGGGATCAAAATGAGAGAGTTGACTCTCCTCTAAACCTTGCATCCAGTTAGAATCTGCAATATTATCCTCAGTTGGCTTAGACATATATTCCTCCATGGTCACATTGGGCTACCTTCTCATGTTGCTTCTTAACATTTTTGCTTCCTCCCATACTAGCCTTTGCATAACTTTTTTGCTTCCTCCCATGCCAACCTTCCCACAGCTGCCTTCTCATATTGAATTTTCCAATTAGAGCATCAGCAACATTCATTTCACAAAATGACCTGCCACTTAACAGGGTAGTATACTCCATTTCTTTAGCTAGATGCTCCAATATATGTGCCACTTCAGTATCAAGCCAAGCTTTTTGCCTCTTCAGTATCCACTTACCACTCATCTATAAAGAAGAATAATATGGGTAAATATAGAATCATCATATCACACTATGAGCACCAAATTTAAGCATGGAAATCATTACTTCACGTAGAGCTTCTTGCAATGACCGAAGGAGCAAACAATTCAAAAGCTTTGTAAGGGTTTGGTAGCCAAACAGCTCACATAAATGATCATCAACATATTCACTTGTATGTTTGAATTCTGTCGACTTAGTATCATATTACAAGTCATCAATATCTCCAATCCTTTAATTTTATAGACCAATGCTAACTTCTAAGCTATCTCATGTGGGTGGGTGGGTGGGTGGGGGAGAGAGAGAGAGAGAAGCGAATATCTTACAGCTATTGCTTGTACACACACAAACAACGATCCTAAAATTATGGACCATGACAAATAAGAAGCCCTTTTTGTGGACTATGATGTTAGGTTTACTATTTTCCCCTGCAATCCAGTACTCCTTATTTACCACAGCAAATCAAAACCAAGCTTCTTGATTTACTTCATGGTGTTATATTGGGTGTTTAGTGCTCAATTAGCTAACATGAAGAAAATAAAAGAAACCAGCAGGTAGTGCTCAAGAGCAGGCATAGAGTTGATAGCCGTTGCTTATGAATCAAAGATAGAACTGATGAGAATCTCAACATGATGAACAAAAAAATTGATCTTTGCTTAAGAATCGAGAGAGAACTGATATGATATAATAATATCAAGGAAGTTGAGAACCGTTGCTTACCAGTCAAGAAAAGATTGACACCACTTCGTGTCTATAAACCATCAAAATCAAAGGCAAACCAACATGAGCCAGTCACAATAAAGGAAAATAAGGGATAAACTGACAACAACCCAATTCTACAAACAAAACAATCATCATCACTTAGTACTAGTTTTTACATTGTCTCTCCTTTGAAAACACTACAAAAATCAATATACTAGAATCCAAGTCTACAAACACTACAATCATTAGTTACTACTACTTTCAATTCCATTTTACCTTCTTCCCCCTTTCAATGCACTGGATATCAAGAAACTTCATCATCTTTTCCCTCACCATTCTCGCCACCCCAAAATTCCTTGACCCAAATTCTTTTAGTGTCTCATACCGCTTCTTTGAAACCTTTTTCATGAAATTCTGAATCTCGTAACAATCCAACCGGAGCTTGAAAACCTATGGTAAACAATGTCGACATAATTGTTTTACACGAGTACTTGGCAACTCAAGATGAGCGATTGATAGGCGTACTGGTTCAATTTCTGTAGCAGATGGCATTCAACATGGAATGAAACTTGTTTTATTCATGGTGGGTGAGAATTCCAATGGATTTCATGGCAACCAAAGCTAAAAATCTGATAAAATGTAAGCAAACAAATAGGAAGTAAGGAACCCCAATTCCTTCCCTACACTTCCTCCCGCTCCTTCCCTTCTTTTTCCCCTTTCCTAACTCCAAGCAATCCACTTCCTTTATCCTTCTTTCTCAACCTCCTTACTTGATTCTGTAACTGCCTATATTTTGTAATCCTCCTCTCAATAGATTGGATGTTACTGTATCTCCTCCCTTAACCAGTGTAGTGTAACCACCTGATCCTCCTACAACTGCCTTAACCAGCAAATTATAACTATTTGATTCTCTGTCAACTGCCTGGAAATTCGTTGATCCTTGTTGCCCAATACTGTCCCTATCAGCGACATAATCTAATCTTAAGTATGTCAATGTATCATAGACAATAATTAAGCACATCCAAAAGTCACTGAGGACAAAGATCTTTGAAATAAACCTATACCTATTATTGGATTACAACACATTCACCTCCCGTAAGGACACACAAAAAAGTTGGGAGTAATTGAACAAGAACCATCTTTTCCTATCCTTGCTCTAAATTAACAAATTAATGCATTCTCCCAACGACAATACCAATACACAGTATACCACACCAAATATTCACTGCTTTTCGTTTTTGAAAGTTAGACCCACACACACACACACACACACCCATGTACAGCCTAGAATCTGGTCACCCAGGTGAGGGACTCCTTGTTACACTAATTTTAGCATGGATGAAAGAATATTAATTTTTCTACACGAATATTTTGCTACATGTCTTCTACCCAACTGTTTTTATCATCTTGGCAAAGAATAGAAGACATATTTCTTCACCTAATCTTTTAACCTTTTATAAAGAGATTAACTTTGATCTTCTTTAGCATATTTCATTATTCCAACACAAAAAGGCCAACACTTTTGGTTCATATTCCTCTAAATTGGACAACATGATATGCTATCTTTCTTATTTACTCAAACTTCCTTTTCAGGAATTGCTAGATTAATACATGAGAAACCAAAGAAAAAGAATAGGTTTCATAATTTATACCAACAAATGTCTTACATGACATACTGAAACATTTTTGGCTAATCAAAAGGAAATTATAGAAGTTCTAATATCGTCATCGTTGTCATCAAGGCCTTATCCTGATTAGGGGTTGGCTACATGAATCTTGTTACTCCATTCTCCTCTATCAAGTGTCACGATTTCATTTAGTCCAAAAGTTTTTATATCTTTTCTAACCATTTCTACCCACATCCTTTTCGGCCTTCCCTTTGCCTTTTAAAGCTTTTAACTTGGATTGACTCACTCCTTTTAACCGGTGCCGTTTACGATCTCCGTTGGATGTGTCCAAACCATTTAAGTCTACCCTCTCTCATCTTGTTAGCTATTGGTGTTACTCCTAAGTTTCCATTAATGTTTTCAATTCTAATTATATCCTTTCTTGTCTTGCAACTCATCCATCTCAACATCCTCATTTGGACTACACTCATCTTATGTACATATTGTTGCTTAACTGCCCAACACTCTGATCCATAGAGCATGGCAAGCATAATATCCATCCGATAGAATTTTCCTTTTAGTTTGAGTGACACCGGCAAATCACACAAGACTCCAGAGGCACATCTCCATATAAGACATATTGGTTATCAATCTTTACCGCTGCTTCCCTCCCACTCCTCTCGTTGCTGAAATTGCATTCTATATACTTTGTCTTGGTTCAGTCAATTTTAAATCCTTTAGACTGTAGCATCTCTCCACAATGCTAGCTTTTGTGTTAACACCCTCTCTTATCTTATCAATCAAAACTATGTCATCTAAAAATAACATGCACCACAATCTCCTAATGCAGATGTTATCTTAACTCATCTATAACCAACGAGAAAAGTTATCAGCTTAGTGCCGATCCTTGGTGCAACCTTATAGTGATAGGAAAAACATAAGTCTCTTTGCTAGTAGTCCTAACATTTGTTATCTTTCTCTCATACATATATTTAATTATGTCTATATACCCACGTGAAACCCCTTTCTCGCCCAACACCCACTATATTAACTCTCTAGAGATCCTATCATAAGATTTTTCTAACTCAATAAAGCCCATGTAGAAGTCCTTCCTCCTATCCCTGTATTTCTTTATCAATTGTCTAAGTAGGAATAGCTTCCATGGTAGACCTTCTAGGCATGAAACCAAACTGGTTTTTTGATACACTTGTCTCATGTTGTAGCTTCTTCTCAATCAATCTTTCCAAAAGTTTCATGGTATGGCTCATAAATTTGATCTCATGACTATTAGTGTAACTTTATATATCTCCTTTATTCTTATAAATTGGTACGATAAAGCTTTTCCTCCATTTATCTGGCATTTTCTTTGATTATATAATCTTATTAAACAACTTTGTCTACCAAACTACCCTCGTATCTCTCATAAACTTCCAAACCTCTATCAGTACACCATTGCATAGCATACAGGGCCTTTCTTGATTTCATCCTTTTCAAAGCCTCTTTCACTTAAGGTATCCTAATCCTACAATTGTATCTATATAATCCAACATTATTTGGGTTTACAGTTCTTTTAATCCCTATATTCTTAGGGCAATTGTCATTTACCAATTTTTGAAAGTAACTTTCCCACATTTGATTGATCTCGTTATTTTTTACTAGTACTCTTTGGTCATCACTTTTAATGCAGTTAACATGGTCTAAGTCCTTACTCTTCTGTTTTATTATTTTTGTAAGTTTAAACAAATCTTTCTTACCTTCATTTGACTCAAATCTATTATAAAGATCATCATATGCCTTGAGTCTAGCCTCACATACTTCTCTCTTAGCAACCATTTTAGCATTCTTATATTACTCAAAGTTCTTTTGTTACTTCTAGTCATATGCTATGCTTTAAAACAGACACAGTCCTCTTTAATAACTTTTGCACTTTTTCACTCCACCAACTTTCCTTTATTGATTGCCCTTTACCTTTAGATACTCTTAGAGCATCTTTTGCCACTTTCTTAATGGACTTGGCCATATTTGTCCACATGGTGTTTACTTCCGTTTATTTGTCCTACTTTCCTTCTATCATCAACTTGTTTATGAATGATGTTATCTTCTCTCCTTTTAAGTTCCACCACTTTGTTTTTAGTCACATTTTAGTTCCATTTCCTTTCTTTCATATCTTAATGTAAATATCCATAACTATTAACCTATGTTGCGTGGTTAGACTCTCACCGAGTATCACCTTACAGTCCTTACACATTGATCTTCTAGTATTCTTAAGTGAACGCAGCCTATTTGACTTTTACATTATCCACTTTTAAAGGTTAATAATTATTCATCCCTCTTCTTAAAGTATGAGTTTGCTAGACCTATGTTATATGCCAAAGCAAAATCGAGGATAGCTTCCCCCATCTCATTTCTTTATCCAACACCAAACCATTTATATACTCTATCATATCCTTCATTTTCTTTTCTTACATGATCATTTAAATTTGCTCCTACAAATATTCGCTCTGTGTTGGGAATTTCTTGCATTATACCCTCCATATCTTCTGAAAATTCTCTTGATTCTATCATCTAGCCCTGTCTGGGAGGCATACGTACTCATAACATTTATGATCTTCTCTCTCCTAGAACAAGTTTTATTAGTAGAATTTTATCACTGGTTCTTCTAATGTTTATAATTTTATCCTGTAAGTCTTTATCCCCTATTATCCCTACACCAATTATTGTCTTTTCCCACATACTAGAGCTTATACTCATTGATTTCTCTAGTTTTAGCCCCTTTCCATTTGGTTTCTTGGACACAAGCTATGTTGACACTCCTACTTTTCAACGTATCTCCCAACTTTATACTCTTACATGTCAATGTGCTTATATTCCATGCGGCAATACGAATCTTATTCTCCTAAGCTAGTCTCTTGACCTGCACACATCTATAATGGCTTGGAAACCCCTGCTTGCTTCCCGTTGCACACGCTCTAGTAGCCTTTGCCCAATTCCTACTACACCTAGGATCCAAAGCAGCCTCACTTACAAGGGGGACACCCCAGTAGCTATTGCCCATTTCCCACTACATCTAGGCTTCGATTCAGCGCATTGTTTATGGAGAACGCCCTAGCTTGAGGGAACGTCGTAGTTAAATTCATGTCATAGGATTTGCCAAAAGATTTTACGCTAGCTGCCAAAAGAAGTTTTAACATATATTTGGGAAATTTTGATAGAAAAGGAAAACTCTAATCTCATATTCTAACACAAACCTTATCAAGAAACATATAAGCAATTAGCGAGTCAATATTGCATTATGTATGAGATGTTTTGGGCAATGGCATATCTACATCAGACCCTACAAGATAAATAGTAAGGATCACTAGAAAAATTGGTGCCCCACTTGAGCTGTTAGCTGCTGGAGTAAACACTTACTTTTGTTGGCAGACCAATGCATAAAAAGCTAAAAGTTCATATACAAAGTATGATTGTTCCTAGTGCCTAAGCTGAAGTTGGAGCAGACTTTTTTTAATCAAACCTTATCTACTGGAGAGAGAGAGAGAACTACCCTCTTTTCGGTTGTGATGTTGACATGATAAGTAGAGATTTCTTAATGTCTTTAATCATCTCATCAGCAATGGGGAAGCCACATGCTTTCATTGAACTCATCGCGCTGATAGAATCCTCCAAATCTTCTGTGTGAAGGACTACCTCATGAGACTTCTTCACAAGTTTATCCTACAAAAGTGGAGCAACAGCATTGTCGCAAGAACTATAAAAGAAGCATGCAGCTATTAGTGAATAATGAGGAGGAGGATAGCTAAAATGAAGAGTAGCTTATTTAAAACGAGAAAAAATATAAAGAGATACAGTCTGCTTCAGCAAGAACAAGATCTTCACTGCACATCTTCTAATCTAGGAATTATTGGTGATTGCAAAATTTAAAATGGTCTTTTTCAGACAGCAAGAGAATAACGAATGAAGGATACTATAATGACTAATCCACTCATTGTTTCAACCATGTGCAGCTGTCCTTGGCATTTGAGATACATAAAAGAGATCGTCGGTTCTCAAGGGGTGAAATACATTTTTCTTGTGCTTGAGAGAGGCAAATGCTACAGATGATTTACTGCAAAGGGACTGGAGGCCTGTCTTAGCCAATGGGCAAATTATGCCTTTATTTCTAATGCTTTCTTCGAATTTTATTTTCTTCGTACATTCTTCAAAGAGAAGATCAAAATTGCCTTACAAGAAACCCAAGCAAAGATTACAGCATAACCACTAGCGAACTGGTTTTGCTACCCACAGCCAAATTTCAAATCCTCAGACTCAAAAGGGCATTAAAATTTCCAGTTTTCAATATTAACAAACACAAGGTTGAAATATCATTTCTGAAGGGGTTATTTACAGCTGTTCATATACATTCTATAACATAGGTCTGTATCATTCAGTGCAGCAGTTAGATGGAATGAAAGGATAAAATGTACATGAAGCGGCATCTAACTGCCCATGAACTAGTAACCATATAACGAAGAAACAAATGAAGAATGCTCTATGATCTTCATTTCTTTCCACTTTCATCAAATGATATCTAGGTCCTTGCACTTAACTCCAACCTCACATCATCGAGAAAAATTCAAATTCAGCTGAGTGCAGGATAAAGCCCACAAAACTAGTGAGTCATCATCAATGGTAAATCCTATAAACCACTGAGCAAGATTAGAATCTTTTCTAAACAAGTTAGGATAGATCCTCACATCCACAAGTCCAGGGAACTTGGCAGCCAAAAACAAAAAATATAAAGAGCATTGTTTTTCAAGTCAAGGTGATGGTTATCACCAGTTTCCTGCAGTAGGCAATGTGGATCAAGAAGAAATCTTAACATCACTTGATGCCTGGTTATCCCTATCAAAACACAAAAAGTCAAGCAAGTTTTCTATGTTATGTGATTGGAAAGAAAGTCCTGGAAGCATTGCTGTGCAAGTCAAGTGAAGCTCGTCACCAGTGTCTCGCAATTGGGAACAAGGATCAACAGGGACTCCCAACATCACTAGATGGATGAAGTGATAGGCCTCGTCACATGAGCCAGATTTTTCACATTCATTACTAAGGAAATATAAAGGAAAACATATTAAAGCAAGTTTCCATGTTACATGGTTGGAAAGTACCTAGATCCAAGATCCCAATGAAATGGTTTCGAAAGTCGAGTGAGTAGAATGGTGACTGGGAATTTAACTAAGTGATTCAAATTTAAGACAAGGATGAAATACATATGTTTTGGCAAAAGTTCAACAAGAACCGAAACCAACACATTCTCTTAGAATTATTATCAATATAGACTATCACAAGAAATATTGGTCTGAACGAGTGGAAGTAGACAAACACGAGAAAGAATTTACTAGTTTGATGGTATCTTAATATTGGATGAATCAGATGGAGATAAAAATCCAGAGTGCAAAACTTGAAAGAGGAAGGTACAAATTCCAAGTTCTTCCAACATATGGAAGACTCCATGGGGAGGAAATGCATCAAAACAATTGGGGAGTAACTAATGCAAGGTATCGAAGAAAGAAAAACATAATTAGTCAGCGTAATAACCTTTACATGAAGGTATCTATCGAAGACAAACACAGAGAAGTTGGTATGTCTTCACACACAAAGGTCAAGTTGGTAAGAGGGAACTGAATAGATGATATGAGTTGAAATATTCGAGCTTCTTACGCCAAAGCACATGGCATTGAGAAATTTTCTTCAGCACATCAAAAGTAGTGGGAAAGTATAAAGAGGATCTATTTTAAGAGTTTCAAAATAGCAGATGCCTAAGCAAAGAGCCAGTGCCACTGTCAATACTTCAATCCTGAACGGAGAAAGGGGACAATAGGGTTAAGTTTTACAATGACAAACTTGCCAAGTAGCACCTAAACTACAAAGGATTGTTTCCATTACATGATGCTTTTGAGAAACAGAGAAAGTCCTCAAAGGGATCCTTATTCCAATAAGAGTTTGGTCTGAAGAAATCAGAAGATCTTTTGAGTTGATATACCAAATAATTGCAAACTAGTTTAAGAAACTTCGCAAAGCTTGTTCTTAACAAGGGGTTTATAGGTTAGGTGGAGTTGGGGGATAAATGTTATTGCCTCATCAGCTGTAGGTAGAATTTGGGTGTTGATTAGGAGATGAAGATGCTCTTTCCCTTTCCCATCAGTTTTAAGGCTTTATCATTTAAGAAATGTTAGTCACTATGAAGAACACTCGAGATAATGGGCAAATACATGATCTAATTGAAGTCATGGAGGCGGGAAATTTTAACAGGTTTATTGCTTAGCAACTAGGTTTGTGAATGACCCATCAAAGTTTTGTAAAGAAGCTGTAGGTGGACAGGAACTTAAGATGTAAACTAAGATATTTTGAAGCATTTCATAATGAGGATGGACATGGGCAGGAGTATGTAGTGAGAGATCAGGACGTGTCTTAGTGATTGGTTGAAAGAGGTAACTTAAGATTGGGTTATCTTTTTCTTTATAGGAGTTAGGACTTCCCCAAGAGTCCTATACTTGGACCTAGTGTTTTGGAGGATTGGAGAAAATGAAGAAGGCAGAAAAAGACAATGCCTAGTCGAATAACACTTACCAACACTGTCAAGCATTCACATTATTTTACATCCTTCTTAAAATTCCTTGGTCGTTTTGATAGAGGGTAAAGACATATGATACTTTCCTCTCAAGAAGGGCTTGCATCTCGCTCTTGCACGGAATGAAGTCATCTCCTTATTTGCTCTGTTCTGAAGCCACTCCACCTTTCTGGTCATGTCACAACTAAAGTTGGTCGGGGTAGAGAAACTCCTCTTTTATCACTATATTGGGCAAATGAATCATACTATCATTTGATCAAATATGAAAGAGATAAGAAAGAATAAAGGGAGTGCAGAAGTGCTATAGGAAATACTAGAAGGAGAATCTGGATATTCTCATAGCATGACTGTGCAACTGGCAAACAGAAAAATTTTATTTTGCCAAAAGTGATAGTAGAGAATATGAGATAGTGCAGTTGAGTTGGGCTCTTCGGATAATTGTTTGAAGGAAAGGCTACTGCCGGTGGTCTTGTTTGCACAATCACAGATGAGTTTCAGAAGCAAAATAATTCTAGGAAAGATACAGAATAGTTAGGTGGAGGAAGATTATGGTTCTTCATTGAGTAACAGCATTGTGAGAGCTAGGACTAGATCCAGGTGAAACTTAGATTTCCATCTCTTAGGAGAAATTTAACGGTTATTCTCCCTATATCTGACAGGATTATGAGAAGGTCAGATGTCTTGTTCTGGATGAAGCATTATACGGTATATGAGTATTACACTAGATCATGAGCGGATGCCATGATTTGGTCATGAAATAGTCAAAGATTGTTCTCACTCAGCTCTTCCTTCAGGTTCTCATTTTGGTTAAGGATAACAAGCGTTGTAAAGGTTTTGGAGTGCTCCAATAACAACCTAAAATGGAGACCTCTTTTGGATGGCTGCAACAATTACAAGATAGAGACGTAGCCACCCATGAACAAGTGCTTCACATTTAGGGAAGCTATGAAGCTATCACCCATCACTCAGCTCATTCAGCTACAAGAGGTTATCTTTCCATAAGATATGGAGGACATAAGTCTCTCTAAACTTAGGTTGGCTGAGTGAGACTCGTGGGAACAGACGCAGCTTATTATAGGGAGTATCAATTTGTTGTGTGATATAGCTGATGTGGTTTCCATTTGTTTTAATCTAAAGTTAGCATGCAGTAATAGTTCTCTACAGTCACTCCAATTCCAAATTTACCAAAATATAAATGCCGCAACAAAGACACAGGTAGATAGGCGGGCATGATATACTCCAACTGGGCAAATATACTGTTAATTCCCAAATTAGAAAATCCAAAAGGAGATAAGGAAGCAAACAAATCCAACTATCATGCGTATCTGGGCAGCAAGGCTTATTTAAACCAGGAATGGCCTATAGCTACATGTACAATGTAACTGTCGGTCTGTGGAGAAACGGCAATTATAACATGTAGAATTTTACTACAATATCAGTCTCTGAAGAATCTCAGCATAATTGAGATGCATATTAAATTGGATCCGATGGGTCTATCTATAAATTGCAGCTGCAACACTAGAACGGACCACTCATTCAACAAAAATGCCATAAAAGAAGAGAAAAGAGAGCAAACTGATAGAACATGTATTAAGGAATCAATAAAAATATTAAAAATATACCTTAATATTAACCAAATTAGGGACAGCGTTTTCGGTGTGTTGCTGCACAAAGTAAAGCCCTACGGAGGGCTCGTTTGCCAGGTACTTTATCATCTCTCCAACCGAATCGTTAACTGCCCATATATAAACCAGTAATGAGAAACAAACCCAATAAATGAAATTGAGATTGGTTTCAACTGAGAGAGAGAGAGAGAGAGAGAGAGAGAGAGAGAGAGAGAGAGAGAGAGAGAGACCTTCTACGAAACCATCAACGGCTGAGAATCCATACATCTTGTCGGAGGAGAACAGCCGTTCATCACTGGTTCTGCAAAATCGTGTTCAGCACACAGGGAGAGAGAGAAATCGAAGAACAAGGTTCAGAAAGAGCGAACTTGGCCCGAGTTTGAGTGGGTCCCTCCGGGAAGAAGACAATTCCGTGTCGGCGGGATGATCGACGGCTAAGAAGATAACAGTAAAATATCGGTGTCCGGGCTCATTTGGTAAAGTTTGAGATTGGAAGGAAAAGGAAATAAAACTCGGACGATGTCACAACCAACATCATTCTTGCAATCAAGCAGCGAGATTTTCCCGCGCCCTCAGTTTTTCCTCTTGCGCCCCCTTACAAAATGGGACGAAAGGAAACTCAAGGAAGGCCCAGAGTTAGAAGATCTAAGCCATTCAAAATCTATGCTGGGAATTCCCATTCACTTGATGATTCGAGTCACTGGGTTCTTTAGTTGTAAAATAATTTCACCGTCCATTTTACAACTAAAGCAGTTGCTGCTAGTATCATCCCACGGATGAGAATTTTGGAGTCTTGAGAACCAGAATAAGCTTTGGGCTATATTGACTTATGTGCATATCTTATCGTTAATTCTACTTGACCAAGAAAAGGATATATATATATATATATATATATATATATATATATATATATATATATATATATATATATATATATATATTACGATCCCATTTGAAGAATTCAGAATTGTCGCCATTTTCTTTTATCACTTATTCTGACATAAAAGAATGGAAGCAAAGCCTCCGACTCTTGTGAACTCTCTTTTCCTCTTCTACGACTATTTTCACTGTCTTTCTTTCGAGGAAGAAGACACATCCTAGGACATTCCAAAGAAGAACGCAATGGATTCTTTGAGAAAAACCTGCTTTTGGGTTTTCTCTTTTGAAAAGTAGCAATTTTGATCATCTGCTAACACTTAGTAGGCCATTAGCAATTCACTACCAGAGCAGAGCAGTTTAAAGATGCAGAAACCAGCTAACATAGGAGCAATGAAACGACAACCTCAGAAAACCCACAACAGGCAAAAGAAATCAAAACCCAGTTTTTGGGTTTGTCAACTGTAATCGATTCTTTCAACAAAACCCCGCATTTCTGGTCTTTTGTACACGAGAACAAGCACTGGAGTTAAAACTTGAAAAATTTTGTTTCCCTAATGTGATTGGGAATTTTTTATTTTTTATTTTTGCGTCAAAGGGAGTTAACCAAGGCCCTGCTTGGTAAAAATCCGGCGTGCACCGAAAGTAAGAAAAAGGGGGGGTTCGGGTTTGCAAGAATGCAATTAATTTTTTGCCGTTTTTGCAAAAAAATCCTACAGTTTTCAAATTTTGCAGAAATGCCATTAAGTTTTCGAAAACTTTGCAGAAATGCCATTCTGCTAGGTTTCCTTCTCATTTCACTATTTAGTTTTTTAAATTTCAGTAATGCCCATGTCTATTTCTCCCTATTATGACGTTGCAAGAGGCTAGGTGCCCGAAGAAGACACCTGCTACACTGTCGGTGCCAGAAGAACGTCGACGACTGCACCTACGCCTGGTACACCACAGACGGTGGAATGAACGTCAGACAACTGTATTCGACTTCACCTGCTACGAACTGCTACCATTACGCCTTCTACAGCATAGACGCCATGAGAAAATGACTGAAGACGGCTGTCTTTGCTGCAACCGAGACTCCAGAAGTAAAACAATGATAAAACTTCTGGATTTTGTTTTTAACCTCTCAGGTAAGCATTTCTGAGTTTATTATGTTGTATGTGTATTCTATGCTTGATGAATAGATGAAATGCTCAAGAGAACATTTGCATTCTGCATTATATATTCAACCTGGGCTGGGTTCAAGTATAATGTTGGTACCTTTTGAAGGCAACAAGCTTTTAAACAAAGAATGTGGTAGATGGCTGATTGTACCCTGTCATATGTTGCAGATCAAGTAATCATTCATAGCAAAGATAGCCATGAAAATGGACATAATGTCTATTTCTCTTGGGCATCATAAACATTCTCAAGCCAACAAACCAATATCAACTGAATGCACTTCATTTAGTGCGCCAAGCAGCATTCTTCTTTTTACGGCGCACACGAAGATTAGGTTACTAAACTAGGTTGGGTTTTAAATTAGGTTTCTCAGATGCTAAGTTAGGTTCATTTTAGCGGGCAAAAATTCTGTTAGAAGGATAAGAAAGTGCAAGTTCAACCCCTTTCTATACCTTGTGCTTCTCAATTTAATAAATCTTTAGACTATAATGAAGAAACAGAAATGAATTAATGGGTAATATAAGGAGCAAAATTGCAAACATAGAATATATAATTTGCTTCAGGACCAGCATTTATTAAAAGTCATTTCTTTATAGATTGGACTTCTGCTGAAGACTTTTTCTTGTTAGTAATACAAACCAGCTATTTCAAATCTTTCTGATTTTGGAATCACAATTCTTATGTTACCATCATTGCATGCTTAACAATTGTTTATGCAGGGGGACATGGGGAGGATTTCACTCAATTGAGCAATTGAGCAAGGAATTAGGACATCGCATGTTTCTCGATGGGAAACTCCAAAAACCAATGTGATTATATAATGGGGAACTATTAGAATTGGCAATAGTCTTTTGCTTTTTTCCACTAACATGGGGTAGTCTGCACTCTAAAAGAAGCTTTAGGAAACTCACGAGCTTGTGTGCTGTAAATCAATTGGGCAGATATGTTACAGTTTTACCAAGCTGCCCTGTTTTAGTTGTAGCAAAGTTTTTAAGATGATGATATATTCTTGCTTCTGGATATTCTCTTGTTTGTTGACTCACACCTTCTGAAATAGAAGATTTCGAGCTCTAATTAATGAAGTTTGTGTATTTACACATATTATATAAACCATGGGACTTGATTAACATTTAGATACACTCTGCAGGTAGTCTTCCAATATGAGACAATGTTCTTGTGGATTCAAACCTATGGTTGTGAAATCAAAGTCAGAAACAAATCCTGGCAGATATTACTACTTTGTTGGGCAAAGGGTGTGACTGCTTTGCTTGGTATGAAGAATACAACTCAGTATCTTCACCAGAACATACCATCAAGCGGGATTATTATCATCAGGAGTGGGATCATCATTATCAGGTACGGGATCATTATCATTCAGAGCAGGATCTTAAGCTGTAGTTGCTGAAGGCTGATCTTCACTTGATAAAGATTCTACCTATTGTCATCATATGTCTACATTTTATTTCCTTTGCATTTAAATGAATGTTTTTGATATGTTGTAATGGGATTTTGATATGTAGTGAACATTTTCTATAATGAAGTCAATGCACTCGCATTAAGTGTGGGTGTGTTTGGGTCTTTAGCTCAAATGTGGTAGAGCGCTTGAAAATTCACCTCAAGAGGATGGTGGTTCAAATCCACCAAGATCCATTTACTGATGATCTCAAATGTGGGTGTATTTGTTTTCTTGCTTATTCCTTACAGTTCTTCCTCTTTGTGCATAAAGTTTGTAAAGTATTGGTCACTGAAATTGTAGGCTGTTCAGTCCTATATTTATGTCATTACTCATAAGACCTGAAAAAGCATCTTATTCACTTTGTTTATGAATTTCATGAGTTCTTTTATATTCTAGCAATGAATATCTTTTTAAACTATTTCAGATCTTTCATGTTTCTTAAAGCAGTTTTTCCAACAACTTCACTTACTTGTATCTTTGATTTATTTAATTGCTCATCAAAATACATCCTTTTTCACTGAAAGTGAAAAATTGGCATTGCTTGTTAGTTTGAGATACGAGAAAACAGATTAAAAAAAAAAGAACTACACAGCTGTGGTACTAACTACTAGTGTTTGCATAATCAGTACTAGTGCTGGATCCTAGTTGAAATGTTGAATCTTACACGTCTTTCAAGATATGTCATCCTATAATGCTACTAATGAAATCTGTAAGTCAAGATTGATCTTCTAAAACTATAAGGAAGCCACATTAAAGAATAAGTTGCCCTTGATCAGACTTAACATGTCCAAGATTGTATGAAAACTTCACAACATAGGACCGAATTGCAAATCTACATGATTCAACATTTACAAACACCATCCCTTCCTTGATAGTGCCCTCACTTTCATTGAAGTATATTTCATTGCAGCTGTCATCATCTGATAACACATAACCATATGTCGAGTCACTTCTTTCCATGTCATCCTCTTCTTCTTCATGACATTCTTCATATGTCACTATATTGGCTGGCATCTCTTTGCCCCCATCTTCTTTGTTAGTACAAATGATATCTTCATTATAATTTCAGTCCTTCCTCTCCATGACACATCCAACATCAAAAACATTCATTCCAACTCATATATTCTGTTGGCTTATTTGTAATATTTGGCTGTCCAAATTATGCCAAAATGCCACATTATCATCACCTTCCATCTATACATAAAACAAACAATAAACTATTAGCAAAAGGTATTCCATAGCAGAAAAATAGGATAAAGTGTACAAAAAGATATAAAACTCAATAAGTGAACACTAATGATGGATTTGTTGTATTTCTTGGGTAGCAGACCTAAAGGCTTTCAAATCCTCCTTATGGTGATCAAAGTAAGCATGATAGAGATTACCTCTGAGTACTCTTTACCTTTGACCAATGTTTTTATCTTGCAATTCCTTTAGCAGGCCTCCCCCCTTGGTACTAATGATGTTTTGTTCTTAAACCATGCAGAATCTGTCATGATCTTTCCTGTATTATAATTTTTGTTCTTGGTACACGTATACATCAAACAAATGAAATGTAAAAGTGCACTGCCTAAGAAGACACACTAACAATGGACTACCTATTCAGTTTCATCACCATCAACTTTATGAATATTTCTAGCCAACGTTCCTTTTCTTCCTGCTAGCTTGTGCTATTTAGAACTCTTCATTATTTCCTTTTAGTTAAGCTTGTTATTGAATGGGTGGAACTAAATAAATTTCTTTTGTGAAAAAGATATGTTTTAGGATGAGTGAAGATACTTTGGTTTATTGTTTACATCAAGTTGTGATAGGATAAATGTTTGTATACTGTATTACCATAAGAATTTTTAATTACTTATTTCCTTTTTGTTCTTATATCTGGGATTTTGTCTTCTGTAATTCTGGATGGCAGCATGGTCCATGGTTGGAAGATGTTTCCAGTTTCATTTGACAGTCTGAACAACCTTTCAAAAATAAATCCCATCATGAGAGTTGTGGATTCCAAAGCTTCTGTAATATCTAAGAGTTCTAAAGATCAGTCCAGTAGATTCGCAATTATCTTCTTGAAAATAAATTTTACCTTGGCAAGAAGTCTATAATGTAGCACTAGTCAACTCATCCTGTCAGGAAGACAGATGCCCTTATATTTTAGCATGTATTATTTGCAGCATGTTAAGAAGACCTTTCTATGTTTTTCAGCCATGGAAAAATTGTCAAGCATAATGTTGGAAATTGTTATCTCATATTTTTGCACACATAGATACACACAGATACATACATGTAGAAGTTTTTAACATGCTTATTTACTACCATGCAGCATGCAATGTATTGTCAAGCCTATAGCGTTTTCGAAATAGTTGACTAGCAGCAGTGATAACCACGGGGAAAGCTTTTTATGGTGAAATCACAGTTGGCAACTTCTCATTGCGACAAACACAATGAATAAGTAATCTTTTGTTATCTACAGTGATTTATGGTGTCCATTCTAGTAATTATATGAATCAAACATAATTTAATGCTGTTGGATGCTTGAAAGAGTTTTCTCTAAGACTGCAACTCCGCTCAGATGAGTCATTGGAGTTATGACATATTTTGTGTTGGATATTTCTATAACATGGATTTGAATTAAGAGAGGCAAGCACAAAATATTGGTCCATTTTCTGAAGATATCCTTTGTTTGATCTTCAGCATCCAAAAACAAGAGCTGACGGAAGTAGCAAGGACAGCCGTCTTTAGTTGTGTTTCTCACGGTGTCTATGCTGTAGAAGGCGTAAAGGCAGCAGTTCGTAGAAGGTGTAGCCGACTATAGTTGTCCGTTGTTCCTTCCAACGTCTATGGTGTACTAAGCGTAGGTGCAGTCGTCCACATTCTTCCGGCACCGACGGTGTAGCAGGTGTCTTCTTCAGGCACCTAACCCTCTTGCAATGTCTTAAGGAGAAGGAAACTAACACAACGGGGCATCTGCAAAGTTTTTGAAAACTTAATGGCATTCCTGCAAAATTTGAAATTTGTTGGACTTTTTTGCAAAAACGCTAATAATTAATGGCATTCTTGCAAAAAAAAAAAAAAAGAACTCGAGAAACCAATTTAACATATTAATTGCGAAAACGAGGGGAAAAGGGTGCGAATAACAAATAAGAGGGTATGAATACTAATTAAGGGGTCCATTTTAAGAGTGGAAGAAGTAGAACTAGATTATATGTTACCGAATACAGATCGATTCTCGAAAACCTATCGCAGAAAAGACTCTTGAGCAGCTGAAGAAAACCGAATCTGTTCGTTTGTCGATTTCGTAGGAGAAAACTCCTCTGTAAATCTCTTCACTTTCCATTTTTTTTTTCTTCATTTTTTGCAGACAAACTCCGTTTATGAACCTTTGATTGCAATCTTTTGTTTGAATCTCTTTTATTTCCTTACTATCTATTCTGGTACAAGTAATTCTGATTCTATATATATAATCTTATTCTTGTAGAAGTCTTACATAATCCCGATTTTACCATGCTCGTCTGTATATGTATGTTCCAGTTAATAATCTGGGTATTTGGAGCACTGTTCCTGGCTGCAAGTATCTCCAATTGTGCCAGAAGGATACATTTTCAACCATTCGATGCCCAACACCCCTGTCGTGGTGGAGGAGATTATACAACATAGCGAAGAGACTACTTGTGAACACCTTGTTAGGCCTTTTCTCCCATAGAGATGTAGGGAAATAAGACACATCAAGGTTTCTTAAGAAAAGAAGGTTTTTCCAGCTAACGAAACTAAAACTTCAAAAATCAGGCTACCAACTAATTGACATTGTCGAAAATATAGTTTAAACCCCTTAGGTGGATGCATTGTCCATTTATAACATTTTCGTTCATAACCTGAATTGAGAAGTCAGTCAGTTACTGCTGGAAATGGGAGTTAACATAGAGCAGGTGCTATGGCTACCATCTTTTTAGATTTTTTTGACATTTCCTAGCTCTCGGTGGATGTTTTAGCATAGCAACTTTCACGTCATCGAGCTCCTTTTAGTCATGCTGCAATGGAAGCCAGGTCTATGTATAATAGTAGATACTTATACAATGAATAGGGAATTATGATTTGTTGCCAGAAAAATAGACTCTTCAAGTTCTGCAGATCTTTGCAAAGCATTTCTTATTTTATATATATATATATATATATATATATATATATATATATATATATATATATATAGTCTTGATGATGATCATATATAGGTATATATTTTATTTTGAACACAGAAGATTAACTTCTTTCACAAGCATATGGAGATTGCTTGTCGTATTTCTCAAGTTCCCTAACACATGAGTGTATTTGTGCCCATGGTATATTAGAGTATTAAACATTGTCAAGTTTTACCTGAACTCAAGGATTAAGCATTTGTGAGTTGGAGTTGCTTCCCATCCTAAATCAAATTGAAATGAGCTTTTGCTGAGATTTTTAGGTACTCATGCTTAAAAAATGGGTCAGTGTCACTGTTGAAACACCTTCTTCTAATTTGACTAGAAGATAAGAGAAAAGAAGAAGAACAAAATTGGTGAGACTAGACAACATCTGATTTTTTCAACTAATTAGTATGAATTGCAATCTGTTTTGCATGGAAATCACTAAAAGTAACCATGGTGAAGGGTAATCATATTCTAACATACCCACTGAAGCTAACATGTTCCCTATATAGTTGATCCATTAGAAGAACCACTTTGGAATTCCAAGAGTACAACCTTTATGCAAAACAAGGGAAGAATCATGCTGGGTCTCTGGGCTTTTCGAACAAAAAAAATACTAGTCAGTATATGTATAATCCCCAAGTCATGAAATATTGGGTTTTGTGATTTGGTCGTACTTTGATAATCCCAATAAAAAGAATAAGATCCATCTTCTGTACTTAGCTCCGGAGGAGCTTCCTAAGCCATGTGCTACAGGCTGCAGTCACCTGTTTGTTGCTTAAGATTTCTGCTATGTCAAATCATATATACTTTGTGCTCAACTCCTGTCAATCTCTATAAAAGTAATCCATGATCCAGCGTGCCTCTGATAAAACCCCTTGGTCCCTTCAGCCACCTCCAAATGTTCTTCCTTGCTGATCTCATGATGTAACTTGATGTAGGAACCCACCTGTAACAATATTTCAAGTGTATCTTGCCACCTTTTCTTTGCTTGCATTTATCAACTTATATCATTGTAAGTGCTAACATGTGAAATTCGTAGAGAATATCCCTAGCAAATTTCATTTTGATTTAATGCATTATTTCTTCTGCACGTGGTTCAAATCTAAAGAGGAGATCAACTACCAAGCTCCTTCATGATGAACTTTTCATTCTGGCCATCCATTAACACTTGAATTTTGAGATCATTACATTCAGTAACTAATATGAAAAAGAATTAAGAGTTACACCTGGTTGATATGCCTAATAAAGAGTGAGTTGTTGGTCATGCTTCAGTAAATCCTATTTGCTTGAGAGCTTTGATTAAATTTGTTAAGCATAAATGGCATTTTTTTTAGCTTCCATCGTATGTATCTCTATCTGCAACCTTAAAGGCCTCTAGTTTCTCCATACTTGTTTAAGCATCCACGTTGAAAAGCATTTTTAGTGTCCATTTTGGTGGAGTTCCCACAAAAAGAGGTATCTAAAAGTAAGGGGTCACATTTCACTTGCAGCAATAGCCAGTTACGAAGTCTCACAGACATAGTTTGATTGTGCTGCTTACTGTAACCCTTTGCAGTAGTTTCCCTTGTATTTGTCTAGAGTGTTATGCTAATTCTGATTAGCTTGTACTCTTGTAGTATGCTGCCTCTTGTTTATGCTGGCCCCCAGCTTCCCATATATGTCTCGTCTGTTGCATTCTTCCATGGTTTGAACCTACTTATTGCTGACCGCTGCTTTTGCAGAGGTCTATGCTTGATGATTTTAACTACTCGAGTGGTTAAGGCCTATTTACGTTACTTCCCTGGAGGGTAATACCTTTTGTGCAACAACATAGTGCTTATTGGCAGTGTCTGTGAATGGATTGTTTGAGTCCTCTACAGAAGAGCATTGAGTAAATAGGCCATGACCCAGAACATTTTCACATAATCTCATAACCAATGATCGAAGGGTGATTAAATGTAACTTATTAAAAAGAGTCTGCCATGACATTAAACTGTTCTATGCAAATGAGAGACTAATGCCTATTCCATTGTGCTTGTCAAGGTAACCAACAAAATACATGTTTCACCTTTTGAACAAGCAAATTGTGACTGCTGGAGGAATAGTATGAATATAACAGAAGATCTGTATCTGGAAGATTTGCTGAGCAGAAATGAGAAAGCAATCAGTCACGTGTGGTAGTGTAGAAGAAGACATAATATCAGTCAATTGTGACTGCTGGAGGAATAAATATGAGAAAGCATATTAGTTACTAACTTTAGTAGGTGCTATAATACCCAGATCGAATGAGATATTCTCAAGTCATGTGGTTGGGACACACACACACAAACTTCTACAAGTGCAATCAAGTAATCACCAATTCCTTTTTATTTGTGCAAGAAAGGAACAATTAAGATAGACTATGATTTAGGCAAACATAATATATTGCTCATGGTATTTTCCTTGAAAAAAAGAAAGAAAGAAAGATGGTCTATGATTTTATGAGAGACAAAGTTGAAAACTAAAAATGGATTAACTTTACAGTTAAATGTCTCAGGCCATGATGTTATATCATACATTTTAATGTAAGGATTTATAGGAGGACATCACTGGCATTATAGTTAAGAGTTGAGACAGTAAAAGGTATCTAGAGAAAAACCACACCTCAAGGGGAGGGTTAGAAATATTTATCTTGTGTTTCTTGAACTCCAATTGCAATTGGAATTTGACCCTTCACGTCATAGCCTTTTCTGTTTTATCTTCCTCTTTTTTCCAACTTCTCATTTCATTTTTCTTGCTCTTCAATGTATTGTAGTTTTCTAATAGATGATTCATTGCCTAACAACACTACAACTGAAGGCGTTGTACATTTCCTTTGCTTGCTTGCAACTGGGTCATGCTGAGTTTAATAAACTCTCTGGGACATGGATATCATTCATGCAGTCAAGTTCGGGAAGTGTTATAAAATTCAACCTTTGCAGCTATGTGCTGAACCACATGGGAGGAGAGTATGATAAAGGATTCAGGGTTCTGCATTATGGAAAATCATGTTAATAGGGTGGTGGAATGGGCATTACCATTGAATATGCCTAAAGGAGTAGTTGTTACTGAACTAGGAAGAATTATGGTCTTACTTTCTGTGGAGGACTAAAAGACACGAGCTTGTTCGCAGTTGGGAACCCATTGAGCAAGGTGCAAGTAAATTTAATTTTCATGGTTCAAGAGTTAGAAATCCAGAACCTGTAGGATTGGAGACACTTGGCTAAAAGGGTCACTGAAACAGAAACACCAACTTTAGGGCTGGGATTATGATGCTGACATTAATGACACTGCCTATTCAAATAGAGTAATTAAATTAAAGAATTCCGGTTCAGTATTGCCTTGGGGTTCAGAAGCATGTTTTAAGGAAACATTAGATATATGATGGAGTTCCAAGTTACATTCAACCATGTTAATGAGAGGTACGAGTGCATAAGTTGACTGGTTAAGCTCTTTACTTGTGACTGACTGATTTCCAATAGAATATTAGTCTTCTTCATGCTTGTCCTGTTCTTGTAGCTAGCTTCTTCACCTACAACCTCGATTGGGTTGTTTCATCTAATGGAAACTCACGCTACCATTCAAATGAAATAACATAAAGCAATAAACAAAAGTTAGATAGATTTTCACTCATAAGGAAAAGAGGGCAAAAAAATTTATTAACACCCCCACGTCTGTATTAATCTTCTTTTATATGGGCTAAAAATCACTAGAGCTTACATTGTGGTGGAATAATTTAGCTATTAATGAATCAAAGTGCTTGCTTTCTGCTAGAGAAGTTTGGTATAAGGGACCATTCGGAAAGTAAAATTTCAGTATAAGGTTATGTGATTTTATGGTGCTGCTTATATAATCTAGAAAACCAATTTCCAGAACTACCAAATCTCTAAATTATATTATGTACTTTCTAAGCTTCATTTATGGGCTTCCACCCTCATCATCATCATCATCATCATCTAGACCTTATCCCAATTAGGGGTCGGCCACATGAATCTTATTCCTCCATTCCACTCTATTAAATATCATGTCTTCATTTAGTCCCAAAGTTTTTAAATCTTTCCTCACCACTTCTATCCACGTTCTTTTGGGCCTTCCCCTTGCCTTTTTAAAACTTTCTACTTGTATTGCCTCACTTCTTCTAACCGGTGCCGTTGTTGGTCTCCTTTGAACATGTTCAAACCATCTAAGTCTAGTCTCCCTCATCTTATTACCTATTGGTGCTATCCCTAAATTTCCTCGAATATTTTCATTTCGAATTCTATCTTTTCTTGTCTTACCACTCATCCATCTCAACATCCTCATTTCTGCGACGCTCATCCTATGAGTATGATGTTCCTTAACTGCCCAACATTCTGATCCATAGAGCATGGCCGGCCTTATGGCCATCCTATAGAATTTTCCTTTTAGTTTGAGTGGCACCCGTCGATCACACAAAACTCCAGATGCACATCTCCATTTGTTCCAACCCGCTTGAATTCTCTGAATAACCTCTCTCTTAATCTCTCCACTCTCATGAATTATTGATCCTAAGTACCGAAAGTGGTCTTTGACGGGAACTTCTTGGTTATCAATCTTGACTGGTATTCTACTCCTACTCTCCTTGCTAAAATTACATTCCATATATTCTATCTTAGTTCGACTAATTTTAAATCCTCCAAATTCTAATGCTTCTCTCCATAATCCTAGCTTTATGTTTACACCCTCCCTTGTCTCATCAAGTAAGACTATATCATCTGCAAATAACATGCACCAGGGAATCTCCTCATGCAAATGTTTTGTTAACTCATCCATAACCAATGTGAAAAGGTATGGACTCAATGCCGATCCTTGGTGCAATCCTATAGTGACAGGAAAATCACCAGTCACACCACTAGTGGTCTTAACATTTGTTACTGCTCCCTCATACATATCTTTAATTATGTCTATATATCCTTGCGAAACCCCTTTACCACCCAACACTCTCCATATTAACTCTCTAGGGACTCTATCATAAGCTTTCTCTAAATCAATAAAGACCATGTGGAGGTCTTTCCAACTTTCCCTATATTTCTCTACTAATTGTCTTAGTAAGAAAATAGCCTCCATGGTAGACCTCCCAAGCATGAAACCAAACTGATTCTCTGATACACTTGTTTCATGATGCAGCCTCTTCTCAATCACTCTTTCAAAAAGTTTCATAGTGTGGCTCATAAGTTTGATCCCTCTATAATTAGTGCAGCTCTGTATGTCTCATTTATTCTTATAAATTGGTACAATAGAACTTTTCCTCCACTCATTAGGCATTTTCTTTGATTTTATAATCTTGTTAAACAACTTGGTCAACCAAACTACCCCAATGTCTCCCATATGCTTCCAAACCTCTATTGGTGTACCATCAGGCCTCATGGCCTTTCCTGATTTCATCTTTTTCAAGGCCTCTTTTACTTCAGGTATTCTAATCCTACGTTCATACCTATAATATCCAATGTTATTTTGATTTATAGTATTTTCAATCCCTATATTCTCAGGGCTTCCACCCTATTAGAAGTTATTGATGGCAGCCCAGTAGAAATTACTCTCTCATTTTGAATTCTTTCCAAATTGGAAAGAATTTATCAACTTTTGCCTAAATTGTGCTAGTAGAAACTGCGGAAACACCAAACATGTGCCATTTTATTTTTGTTGAAAAGGTTCATAGTCAATGGCTGTCTGCACATCCATTGTGGGAAGCCTCATAAGTGTTTATCATCTTCAACTACTTTCAATGGTAATGCTAGTTATGATCCTTTATATTATGATTTACATTTTGGGATTCCATATTTAGTTTTGTTGATTTACTCATGGGATTCCATCTTTAATTTCCTTCAAACAAAGGTATATCTTCTAGAAGGAGGAAAGCATAAGGTGGTTATAGTTGGGGACTGCCTTCTGCAATCAACACAGCATGTTAAATGATACATGGTTGTGTTCCATCTCCTACCAGGTTCTGCAGGGGGTGGACTCTTCTAACACCCATTTCTCATAAGAATTTGGTTCACATAATGTACTAATTAGTGATTTCCTGTAGACACAACTCAAAAGTTCCTCAACCATTGTGCAAGATAGCGTCATTTTCATTTGTGAGTTGTTGCAACAAAAAGCAAGCAATTTGTTTCACTCCAGAAAAACCTTGAAGCTTCTTAGTAAGATCCAAAAGAAGTTAAGTTCTAATGGATCGAGTTTTTGGCTGAATTTGACTAATTAGTGCAACAGAGTAAAAATGGAACGGAAAGCTTCAACTCACTGCTGATCGGTGATTACACAGTAAGCTAAGAACAGTGAAAGAATACAATGAAAATAATGAAGGTCCACTATAATCTTTGGTTTTTGCGGTGACCCAGAGCGCCTTACATGTCTGCTTCTTCCCTACCTCACCTCTTCCCCAATTCCACTCATATCCTCACCCCACTTCTTCTCCCTCTAATCGAATTTCCTCCTTTGGCCAATCCTCCTCATCCACTTGACCTGCCACTAAAGATCTGATTTTCCTAACAGAATTCCCTCGTAGGTCCACGATATCCCTCCACCTGTCCCTGCTGCATAGCCTCTAAATAGGTGCCATCTGTCTGGATCCTAGAATGTTACGTCTCTTAGAGTAAGTCCGCCCAAATCGTCCCCACTGTGTATCAATATCCCCCCTAAAACAGCCACTTGTCCTCAATGTAAAAGGTAGGAAACTTTCTCTAGATAATTTCAAAATGTTTCCAAGTGTTGTCATGATCTGGAAGACCCTCCCACTGAATGAGCACTTCACGCTGGCCATTTAGTAGTTTATGGGTATCTTTAATTGCCAATGGATACACATGAAGTTCTAGACTCTCAAAAAGACAAGCAGGTAGTGGTTGAGGAGTGAGAATGGAAGTAGCAGCATGCTTGAGTTGTGAAATATGGAAAACAAGGTGGATCTTAGCAGTGGAAGATAGCTCCAAACGGTATGCAATTTCACCAATCCGCTCAACTACTTTGTAAGGGCCATAATATCAAGGGGAAAGCTTTTCATTCAACCTAGTGGCCAATGATTTGAGGCAATATGGATGGCTTTTTAGATATACTAAGTTGCTTGGTAGGAAGAAGAAGCCCCTTTTTACTGAATTTGATTGGCTTTTCATGCAAGATTAGGTTCTTTCCAATTGGAGTTTCAGTTCAAACAGGATTGCGTTGCGGCCAGTAATTTCATGGTTGACTTCCTCAACAATAGATTCTCCTTCAGAAAACTTGAGTAAGATTGGTGGATCTCGTCCATATAGGGCACGAAAAGGGGTCATTTCAATGGAGCTTTGGAAAGTGGCATTATACCAGTACTCAGCTCAGTAGATCCAAGATGCAAGTTTTTTATTTTCCTCCTATAAAGCGTCAAAGATAAGTTTCTAGGCAACGGTTAACCACTTTCGTCTACCCATCTATTTGAAGGCAATAGGCTGAACTTATCTTTAAAATGGTGCCGGCTAGCTTGAACAACTCCTTTCAAAAGTGGCTGATGAAAATGCGGTCGCGGTTTGAAATAATGGACTGGGGGTAACCATGTAGTAGGAATATCACCTTAGCAAAAAAAAGGGCAACATTCTTGGCAGTATAAAGGTGGCAAAGGGAAAGAAAGTGATGATTGATCACAATCAAAATGGTGTCATACCCTTTTGCTTTAGACAGTTCATCAATAAAATTCATTGTAATGTTGTCCCAAGCTGATAAGAGAGTAGAAAGGAGTTGGAGCAGGCTTGTGTTGATGTCTTCCGCAAGTGCACAGTTGTTGTAGTATAGTTATGCAAATACAGGTCGATTTCCATAGGGACTCGACTTAAATGTTGAAGTTTACACAAATTTTAATTATAAATTGCCAAAAAAAGAACATTCAAATTGATTTACCCTTGAATATACTGTTCTGAATTTAAATGAAATTAAATACAATAATAATTCAAATACAGATTCCCTATCCTGATCGTTGTGTCGCGTAACTAATCAGAACTGAAAAACCATCTTCCAGAAACTAATCCAAGAACAAGACTATCCTAGATAAATTAAAACATGAATACACATAAAGACAAAATAGAGTAAAGGACAAAACATGGGGGAAATGTAATTATGATTAAAGGTCCATGGGCATTTCTAGAATTTCTCCAGATTTCTGGTTTTCAAAGAAAAAAAAAAAACCCAGAAATTCGACAGAAGGAAGACGTTGGGAGAAAAGGAGGAAGAGGAAGAAAGAAGAAGAGGGGGGAAAGGGAAGCCTTTGGGGAAAACCCAATCTGGGTTTTCTCCTCTGAGCCGTCCGGTGAAGGAGCCGGAGTTATGAGGAGAAGAGGGAGCTTAGGAGCGTGAAAGAGAGGGACGGAGGTGGTGCGAATCAGAGAGAGAGCGGGAGATGGGCCGATAGAAGGAGAAAACTGAGGAGCTCTATTGGCCGTCCAGTGATGCTGGGAGGAGGAAAAAAGGGGAAAAGCATAGATGGGTTTGCCCAAAAAAAAGAAGGAAAAACGGGAAATGGGTTTGCTAGAAAACGGGAAAACAAGAGGGGTTTTTCCGATGTGGGTTTGTCGGAACCTTGGCTCGCCGGAAAAATAGAGAAGAAGGGGAAGAGCTGGGAGTCGGGAACTGGGTTTGCCTGAAATAGGAGGAGCAAAGGGTGTAGAGAAGGGGTCCGACTGGGAGTGCGGTGGCGTGTGGAGGAGATCTGGATAGCTAGGTTGGCTGGGACGTCGTCCGGTGTGGAAGCAGAGGAAGAGATGGGGGTTGGCCGGTGAGAAATAAAAAAACGAGAGAAGCAGAGGGAGAAGCGGGAGAGGAAAACGCAAGAGAGAGAGAGAGAGAGAGAGAGGAGATGGATGAGGCTTGGCTTTGGTGCGGATGCTAGGAAGCGGATTGGTCTGGGCGATGTCAGAGAAAGCCGGCCGGCAAAGGCTGGTCGGTGATTGGGTTGTGCGAGCATACAGAGAGCGGGAGATGGGCCGGTAGAAGGAGAAAGGCAGCCATAAGAGAAATAGAGAGATGAGAGGGAGATTGATGCGTGAACAGAGGAGAAAAGTGGGGCGATTGGGTTGATTTTCTGGCCTGTTGGGTGCGGTGCTGGTATGGTTGAGAAGAGAAAGAGGGGGTCCGGCTAGTGGGTGTGAGAGAGAGAGAGAGAGAGAGAGAGAGAGAGAGAGAGAGAGAGAGAGTCCTTCCACCTCTCTCCTCAAGGAGGAAGAGTGAAAAAGAAGAGAGACCCCCCCCCCCCCCAATCTGACCTCTTTTTCCTTTATAAAGGGGGTTCCATGCTTGGTCAAATTTGCCCATGATTGGTCAGACTTGGTCAACTTTGCTAAATTTGCCATGATTGGTCAGATTTGTTCAGCTTTGGTCAGATTTGCCATGATTTGTTAGATTTGCCCATGCTTTGTGGCATAGGACCCATCAAAATAAGCTGATCTGAACCATCTAACGTACTCTAGATTATCTGCAAAACAAAATACAAAATTAGAATTATCTTATGTAGGTAATTAGCTATAATAATCATCCGATTGTTAACTTTTCAAATTAATGGTTGGATGATCGATTATAGCTAAAATTGATTTAAAATCACAAAATTATCTTGTCAAATGATCTAATAAAATATTAATATAAGGTTATTTTTTGCAAAATTAAGGACTGAACAGCTTGCAAGTTTGGTAGAGGCATATTTGTTGCTTTGACTTACGTCTCATGCAGCGACAAATTTCTGAAAGTCATGCCTTATCCCATCCTATGTAAATACCTAAGAAATATGCTTGCAAGTGTGAAAGAAACTAGAATGACTGTCACCTGGTGTAGAATGAAATTCCTATAAATACAATGCGATGTGGGGGGAATTCTGTAGAAAAACTAGTCGATCATGAAAATATAGTATGCCTTGCCTAAAGACATAGCCTAGATGCCTGTTTGAATCCGTAACAATTTGTTGTATAAGGGTGCGAAGATTGGGTCGGAATGTACTTTATCGGGTAGCTTGTCAACTTCTTTACAACTGGCTATTAAAAGGGCGAAGAATGGGTGACTATGGTTTCTAACTATCATAGCCGAGGAAATACTATGAGGAATGGCATTGTATACGACGTCTTAAACGAGATAATCTAAAGTATAGAACTCTTGGTAGTATAGACGAGATAATCTAGAAGGGGAGCCTTGGCGCAACGGTAAGAGTTGTTATCATGTGACCTCACGGGTTCAAGGCGTGGAATTAGCTTCTTGCAAAAATGCAAGGTAAGGCTGCCTACTTTAGGCCATTATGGCCCGCCCCTTTCCCGACCCCCACATAGGCAAGAGATTTGTGCATCGGGGCTGCCCTTTATAGAACTCTTGGTGCCATGAGAGAGATCAGCCACCCGATTCTCAGAACCTAGTTCATATTGAATCTCAAAATCGAAACCCACCAGTTTGATAATCCATTTTTGTTACTCATTGTTAAGTACACGTTGATTCATCAAGAACCGAAGACTCTTTTAATCCGTTCTAATTACGAAGTGCCTTCCCATCAAGTAACGGCACCATTTTTGTGTATAGCCATCACGATGGCCATGAGCCCATCTTCATAAACTAATTGGATTGTGAATGAGTAGAGAGAGTCTGGCTAAAGAAAGCAATCGGTTGTCCACCTTGCATTAATACAACCCCCACTCCTTTGCCAGAGGTGTCAGTCTCTAAGGCAAATTGTTTAGAGAAATTAGAGACTATCAATACAAGAATGGTTGTCATAGCACGTTTCAGAGCTTCAAAGGCCACCTGCGCATCAGGATTCGATTGGAATTTATCCTTCTTAAGAGGCTTCATCAGTAATACTGCAATCATCCTATAATGCCTAAAGAACTTTAGCTAATAACTAGTGAGGCCTAGAAAACCTCGATGAGCTCTCACATCCTGAGGAACTGGCCAGCGTAATATACAATCAATCTTGGAGACATCGGATGTCACTCCCTCGACTGAAATGACATGGGCGAGGTACTCCAAGGTGGATTGAGCAAATAGGCATTTATTTTTATTAGCAACAAGTTTATGAGTTCCAAGGCATTGCAAGACAATATTGATATGTTCCAAATGCAAATCGAAATCTGGACTATATATCAGCATATTGTCAGAGAATATGAGGACGAACTTACGAAGATGCGGGCAAAAGATGTTGTTCATGAGAGCTTGAAAAGTCGATGGAGCATTGGTCAATCGTCAGTATCAAAAATTTGTCGAGAACTGTTATCTTGTTCAAGGCCCGATAATCAACACAAAATCAAATGCTTTAGATTATCTCGGCCAAGATGTCATATACAATATCACTCCTTGTAGTATTTCCTTGGCTGTGACAATTGGAAACCACAGTCTCCCACTCTTTGCCCTCTCCGTAGTCAGTTGCGAAGAAGTTGACAAGCTATCCGATAAAGTACAGTCCAACCTCAAGCTTCGCACCCTTATAAAAGAAATTGTGAGGATCCAGATGGCTACTTAAGCTATGTCTTTAAGCAAGGCATATTATATTTCCATGATCGACTAGTTCTTCCACGGAATTCCTCCTGCATCGCATTATATTTATAAGAATTACATTCTACACCAGGCCATGATCATTCTGGTTTCTCTCGCACTTACAAGTGCATTTCTCAAGTATTACATTGGGATGGGATAATGCATGACATTCAGAAATCTGTCGTTACATGTGACGTATGTTAACACAACAAATATGCCTCTACCAAATTTGCAGGTTTGCTCCAACTCCTTGCTGTTTTATCAGCTTGGGATGGCATTACAATGGATTTTATTGGCAGACTTCCTAAAGCACAAGGGTATGACACCATTCTGGTTGTGGTCAATCGTTTAACAAAATTCAGTCACTTTTTTCCCCTTTGCCACCCTTACATTGCCAAGGATGTTGCCCTTTTCTTTGCTAAGGAGGAAATCCAACTATATGGCTACCCCTGGTCCATCGTTTCAAATTGCAACCACATTTTCATTAGCCACTTTTGGAAGGAGTTGTTCAAGCTAGCTATCATCGTTTTGAAGATGTGTTCAGCCTATCAACTTCAAACAGATGGGTAGATGGAAGTGGCTAGCCGCTACTTAGAGACTTATCTCTGATACTTTATAGGAAGAAAACAAAAAACCTACATCTTGGATCTGCTGGGCTAAGTATTGGTATAACACCACTTTCCATAGCTCCATTGGAATGATTCCTTTTCGTGCCTTATATGGATGAGATCCACCAATCTTACTCAAGTTTTCTAGAGCTGAATCTATTGTTGAGGAAGTCAACCACCAAATTATTGACCGCAACGCAATCCTGTCTGAACTGAAGCACCACTTGGAAAGAGCCCAATCTTGCATGAAAACCCAATCAAATTTAGGAAGAAGGGACTTCTCCTTCTTATCGGGCAACTTAGTATATCTAAAAGTCCATCCATATCACTTCAAATCATTGGCCACCAAGGTTAATGAAAAGCTTTCTCCTCAATATTATGGTCCTTGCAAGTAGTTGAGCGGATTGGTGAAGTTGCATACTATTTGGAGCTGCCCTCCACTACTAAGATCTATCCTGTTTTCCATGTTTTACACCTTAAACCTGTCACCACTTTCATTCTCAGTCCTCAACTATTGCCTGCTTGTCTCTTTAAGAGCCTAGAACTTATGGTGTATCTATTGGCAATTAAAGATACCTGTAAACTACCGAATGGCTAGCTTGACGTGCTCGTTCAGTGGGAGAATCTTCCAAATCATGACAGCACTTGGGAACATTTTGAAACAATCCAGACAGTTTCCTACGTTCCACCTTGAGGACAAGGTGGCTGTTTTAGGGGGATATTGATACATAGTAGATTTGGGCAGACTTACTCTAAGAGATGTGGCATTTGGGGATCCAGACAGATGGCTCTTGTTTAGAGGCTATGTAACAAGGACAGGTAAAGGGATGTCATAAGTCTATGGGAAAATTCTGTTAAGAAAATCAAATCACAGGTGGTAGTACAACTGGAGGAGGATTGGCCAAAGGAGGAAATTTTGTTAGAGGAAGGAGGGGAATATGAGGTGAAGGGAAAGAATAGATATGGAATAGGCTCTAGGCTGAGGGAGAAACCACATATTACGGGGGACCTTCATTTTCTTCATTGTACCCGTTTACTATCTTCTTTTAACTTGCAATGTGATCATTGATCAGCAGCGAATTGTAGCTTTCCCTCCATTCTTACTCTAATGCACTGATTAGTTGATTCAGCCAAATCCTATCCATCTTCACATTAGATTCTGACCCCTTTGATGCAGCGGTTGTTCCCCACCTAAACCCCAAAGAGTTTTGTATTTTTAGACTGGTAGCTGAAGTTCGGCCACCAGTTTTCTGACAATGAAATTGTGAGATGCCCCGCCGTCTATCAGAACCACCACCTCCCTTTTACTTTCATGACATTCTTCTTGGAAAACCCTACGATCACGTGCATGGATAATTGTAGTTGGGGGGTTTCTTCTTCGGGCTATTGGGGTTCATCTCTAGTTGAAGGTTCATCAGATTCTGGGTTTCATTGTCGGCCAGTAGGAGAACCTGTATCTGTTGGTTCTTACAACGATAGCCAGGAGCATATTTCTCATCTCATTGGAAGTAGAGACCAAGGGCTCATTTCTGTTGAAGTTCCTAATTAGTCAATCATTGAAAGGGATCCCACCGGCCTGAACTGGAGTTGCCACAACAGGATTCTCAATCAACCCTGAAACTCATCTCCTTCGTCGTGTCAGCGGAACGAGTTAGCATTTGGGGAAAATTATGCAATTTTCCTTGATGCCCTGTCTTAGTTGCCAGGCCTTTCAAGTGGAAGTTGTTGAATCTTGAGAATTTGGGCCCAGGTCCAAGTCAGCTACCATGGGCTTTCACTTGATCTAGGGCTGCATTCTTCTCTTCAATTTTATGGGCTAGCTCCATAAGCCCAGTTAAGGAAGTGGGTCAGAACATTTCGGCCTTGATATCCTCCCACAGTCCATTAATAAAGGCCCCTTTAATAGTTCGTTTGGCCGGTCCACTAAGGGGCCTGTCATTAATTTGAACATTTGCCAATACTCGATGATGGAGCTCTCCTATCGTAGTGTTAGAAGAGCCTCATAATTGTCATCCGACTACGAAGTACAAAATCACTGGAGGAGAGACGACTGAATTAATGGCCATGATCAAGGAGGGTACTGGAGTCCATCCATAGAAAACCAGTGAAGTGCTTCTCTGTCTAGACAAAGGGTAGCAGCTGTAATCTTCTCGCCGTCGTTGAGCTGATTGATCTGGAAGTAGCTTTTCGCCTTACACAGCCAGCCGTGAGGATCATTGACTTCAAAGATGGGAATATTGAGCTTGCATGGATGGAAGTCGTGCCCGTGATACTCCTATGTTCCCAAGAGGCCCTGGTTCCTTCCAGCAGAGGTCTCTCCTATTTCCGACACCTGTGTTTTCCCCCTTTTGCCATCTCAGTGTGGTGGAGCTTCAGCTGCTTCTTCTCTCTACCGCATCCAGTTCCAGATCTTTAGCAGGACTTGCAAATGGCCGTTACATTGGTTTGCAATCATCGAATGTCCTCCTTCATGCCACCGACTTCCCCTCACTCTCACTCTCCATCTCCTTCTCCATTGTTTCCATTCTTTCCATTCGAGTCCTGACCGTGCCCCAAGAATGAGCGTTCTATACCAATTAATGGATCAAGTTTGGCTGAAATTGACTAATTAGTGCATCATCATCAAGACCTTATCCCAATTACAGGTCGGCCACATGAATCTTATTCCTCCATTTCTCTCTATTAAGTATCACTAGCTTCATTTAGTCCCAAAATTCTTAAATCTTTTCTCACCACTTCTATCCACATTTTTTGGGCCTTCCCCTTACCCTTTTAGAACTTTCTACTTGCATTGCCTCACTCCTTCTAACCGGTGCCATTTTCGGTCCCCTTTGGACATTTCCAAACCATCTAAGTCTAATCTCTCTCATCTTATTACATATTGGTGCTACCCCTAAATTTTCTTTAATATTTTCATTCCTAATTCTATCCTTTCTTGTCTTATCACTCATCTATCTCAACATCATCACTTCTACAACTCTCATCCTATGAGCATAATGTTTTTTAATTGCCCAATACTCTGATTCATAGAGCATGGCCGGCCTTATGGCCATCCTATAGAACTTTCCTTTTAGGCAATTGGCTGAAATTGACTAATTAGTGCAACCGAGTAAAAATGGAATAGAAAACTCGAATTCACTGCTGATCGGTGATTACACGGTAAGCAAAGAACAGTAAAAATAATACAATGAAGATCATGAAGGTCCATTGTAATCTCATACTGGTCTTTATGGTAACCCAGAGCCCATTACATGTCTGTTTCTTCCCTACCTCACCTCTTCCCCAATTCCCCGCCCTCCTCCCCCCAAAGCCCCCAACCCCACAAAACGAAATTCCCTCCTTTGGCCAATTCTCCTCATCCACTTGTCCTGCCACCAGAGATCTGATTTTTCTAACAGAATTCCCCCTAGGACCATGATATCCCTCCTCCTGTACCTGTTCCATAGCATCTAAATAGGAGCCATCTGTCTAAATCACCGACTGTCACGCCTCCTAGAGTAAGTCCGGCCAAATCGTCCCTGCTGAGTATCAAGTTCTATAAACTTTCTATTGGAAAGATAACAGTCAATCAGAATAGAGTCAACATGAAATCTCAATTGATGTATCTATTTGATAAATCATGATGGCCGGATGCAATTTTGGTTTAAGAATTCTAAAGCACTCTAGTTCTTCCGAATTTAGTATTTTGGCATTTTTGGAGTCCCTTAGAGGCAAACAAAAGCAATTGACTTTGTCCACTGGAAGAGAAAGCTCAGTCCCATACAAGAGAAGAACCAAGCTTATACTTGAATTTTCCAAGCTAGAAAGGTCAGCCAAGGTAGATCCAAATCTGAAAGCACCTGTTGAAAAACAGACAGATGTGTAACCATTCCAGTAAAAATTAGCTTCCTTCGGTTTGTGCTTCTTAGTTAGCACCTAGGATTTCATATCAAAATTTGATGTGGTTGGGTGACATTTTATTTAAACAGTGTTTGTTATCCAGTATAGTTTTGAATTTTTGTATCAGAGAGTTCTCTTACATTGGATGATTTGCTAAAGTTTCTCTTGTTTTTCATTCACAACAAAACTGTAAATGGAATGACATCTCATGTAGCGTAATCTATCACACTTTAATCATTTGCTTTTAATGAAATCCTGCTGAAGAAAAATGAAACAACGTTGAGTCCCTTTTCCAGCCAAAGTTGACTTTCATATCTTCTAAACGACACTAACAAAAAAGAAACTTCAAAGAAAAAACTATTGAGCGCTTGATATGTAGAGTCTTAGACTGTTATGGCCATCAAAACTCCATATATATATATACATATTGATTTCAGTGTATCTTTGAATAAGTTCACATGCCTGTCTTGCTTGTATCATATGTTGTTCAGACTAAATATGCAGAATCAGTACCAGGAAAATGTTTTGTACAATCCTTCAGGGCGTAGTATATCTAATCATCAACATCTTCTTGCAGTAATCCATTATGCTTAGTTAGATAAGCTTAGACAAGTTCTGGCTAATGGAATCAAAGGTGGACACTGATAATGAGTTCATACTGGATAAAACATTGCGAGATTGGCAAATTGACCCAAAAAGAGCTAGGTTTCCGTGCTGCATAGTGTGGACCCCATTGCCTGTACTTTCATGGTTGGTACCTTTTGTCGGTCATATTGGCATATGCAGAGAGGATGGAGTCATCTTGGATTTTGCTGGGCCCAACTTTGTGTCCGTTGATGACTTTGCATTTGGAGCAGTGGCACGCTACATCCAAATAAATAATGTACGCCTATTGTTTTCCTTGTGTTCTTTACTTATGTCTGGATTAATGGTAATTTCTAAGTTCTATTTTGTCATATTGCAGTGTCGCACTTCTCCTTGCTTTGACGGGCCTTCAACTCAGGGCAGTTATGAGCGGACTGAACTTGAAAAGGGGATGACTTGGGATGATGCACTGAGGAAAAGCACGCAGGAGTTCCAGCATAGATCCTACAATCTCTTGACATGCAACTGCCATTCATTTGTTGCAAATAGTCTGAACAGGTTATCTTATGGTGGGCATGGCCAGTGGAATGTGGTGAACTTGGCAGCTCTTATTTTCCTCAAGGGTCATTGGGTGAATAAATTGGCTATTGTGAGATCATTCCTACCATTCACTGTAGTGCTTTTCCTAGGGCTTATTTTCGGTGGCTGGGCATTCTTCATTGGCTTGGCTTCATTCTCCCTTGTCCTCACTGGCTGGTTCCTTATTGGTACCTACTGCTGCAAGAATCTTATTCAGTTGTAATTATCAGAATTGTAGGAAGGCTCGGGCCAATGTTTATAACATTTGAGACTCCAGAGCATGACATGAATCCCAGTCCCCTCTCAATGTTATTTTCTCATGTTTTAAGATATGACGATGCTTATGTCAGAATATATAATAGGTGCCACTGATATGTGCTCCATGATCAGGGTGATCTCTGCTTTTCAAAAAGGTAAATATATTGTCGAATCAGTGATTCTGATACAACTTGCAAAACCCAGGGTCAACTCACAGTTTTAGCATTCTTTCTCTGCCATTTAGTTTACTTGGTTAACTAATCTGCATGCTGAAGTTGTGAGATTAATTGTAAAGATCAAAGATTTTGATGTACATCACGCTTGGGATTCTGGTATTCCTGCAGCCACTGATGCATATTGTTAGAGCTGAGTTGGAGAAACATGTTTACTTGTGATGAATTAATTGAACATTCAAGGAGAAGAAATACAGGAAGAATAACAAGGAAAGAAGCCTGTAGATCTGTGAGGTCCTCATGATCGTTGGAAGAAAAAATAGCCTAATGAAACTGCAAGTGTGACTAAAACCTTCTTAACCATTTAACCTTGATTCTGTGAGTATGGCCCTGTATGAGACCGCTGTAAGAAGCCAGTGAGGGTAGTTCAAAACGAACTGAAAAGAAATTCCTACAGGGAGGATGCCAATCCTCACCATCTGCATGGTGAGGACAGTAACACAATAAAATGCTATCGTTCTCTTTTTATTGTTTGCAAGTATTGTCCACTATTTAGAATTCTAGTTAAAGCACAGAAATATCAATAGAGATGCACAGAATTATGTGTAACTCTGATGATCAAGCACATTGTTACAAACATCTGGGGGTCTATGCCACAGCTACTGTGACTGCAGAGTGAAACCATGGTCCCTACAGATATAAAGGGCAGCCCATGTATGTGGGGTTTGGGGAAGGATAAGCCAGAAAGGGTCTATAGTATGCAGTTTTACCTTACATTTTTACAGGATGCTGTTTCTATGCCTTGAACACGTGACCTTAAGGTCACACAACGACAACTCTATAGTTGCACCGAAGCTCCCCTCTAAATATGGAAGCATATTTCTAGTAATTCACCTTGATCCCTACAGCTATTACCATGTATGATGATTTACATTTCATGTCTCAACAATATCGAACATAGGGGTGTGCACACACGCTCAGAGACACATGCAAAGCATGTGCATTCACAAACAACACATATCGCATGTGTGATTATTTCTGCTATTTATCAGCAAGGGAAACAAATTCTTACTTTGTTTGGCATCATTTCTTGCCTTTGCTGGAGCAAATTACTTTGACCAAGTGCTTACTGGTTTACTTTTAGTGCTGCCGTATGGAATCATAACTAAACATGCCTTTGTGATGATTGTGCCTCAACTTTCCTCATTTCCCCACCACCAAGTGAAAACTGCTATCTGCTTTCTACTACTCTTGGTCTATCCAAGTCTACAATATATCTGGTCAACAGCAGCGCAATTCACGCAAACGATGTTCTCAGCGCATCTTCAGCTTTTTACCTTGCAGACTCAACATGATGACAATTCCCCTCAGGAGAAAACTGACCAGTTCTCCTACAGATACAATTTATCAACTATACCTCAAGCTCTACAGTCTCCCTTTTTGGCAGGCAAATGCATAACCGAACCCCAACACGACCATGAGCACAGCTCGAACCCATGACCTCGCAGAACAGTGTCCCTTCTTTAGCAGCCCAACAGTCTCTGTTCTTGTAGAGACTGCTCTTGTATCTATACCGTAATCTAATCTATATGACATAGAGAACTCATGGGCATCCACCCTCTCTCACAACACTAATCTGTGGTGCTTAACATGGTTAGTTTCAATTCTTTCAGACCACTGATCCACGCCACTCACCCGTGCACACTTATTTGTTTCTTATTTTATTCTGTCAAGCTGTTTGTATCCTCTATATTAGTTCTGCAATCCACTGAGTTTATACCCTGTCTCTAGGTTCATGCTTAGTGCAGCATAATCCCAATGCCCACAGTTAAATAATCTTCTGGTTGTTCAATGTTGCTTGTTTGGTAATGATGCCAACTTCCACGAACTTGACTTCCTGTTGGGTTGGTGATGTACCTTTTGCATCATTCACTGAACCTGAATGCTTTTCATTTCTCTCACGTTTCTTCTCTCCAAACCCATGGATAAAATGTCTCAGACATGCCTGATTCTCCTCTCTTCTTTATTATCATATCTCAACTGCAGACGGCAACAAAGGGGTCCAGAACACGGTTTAAAACCGAGTAATTCTGGCCTTTTTGGCTAATAATTTGGCTGAAGACAAGCGTATTTTTCGACTGATTCTTAGGTTGGGATGTCACTTCTCTAGGCCCAAGTAGTCAGATTATCAAATCCATAATCCTGAGAAAGTAAAATTATAATGGGGATGGAGTTAGGAAGGAAACATCAACCCAACCACCTTCAACATCAAATCAACGTTTTTCTGAAACTAAGAGGATGTTTCCTCTCCAACTTCTTGTTCACCATTGTCTGCTTCAGGCGTTTAGCTACTACACAATATCTTATACGGGGAGGTACGACCATTTAATTATAATTTAGCTGGTACACGAGCGCATATAAAAAATTTGTACTTAACCCTGTTGGAGAGGGTTGTGTTTTTAAATGGTGTCGGCTGATCACCGCCGGTATGGTTGGCATCAGATCGCCGGTGATCCCAACAGTTTATTTGCCGAGGCCCCTCTATTATCATTGAAGGATTCTTCTGACTCGATGATCCTAGCCCTTCTTATAGGTCTTACATAAAGGGGCTGTTTGGCACCGGCGTGAAATCCTTGGATTGTGCAATCCATGGATACAGAAAATTATTTAAGAATGGTCAGTCCCAGGTGTCTGCTGTTCTTACAATATTTGATTTTATTATTCTTTTGGATACCAATATTCTACCTTTAGTTGTATTCCCGTGACTTTGAAGTCACGGGCTCAGGGTATAAAAATAGCTTCTTGCAAAAATAAAGGCTGTGTACTATAAGTCCTCGTGATTTGCCCTTTCCCAAACCCTGCATAAGCAGGAGCTTCGTACACCGGGACTGCCCTTTTTAGTCCAAAATTGTAAATTTACTTGAGATCTCCAACAAGAGAAAAATGTCAGCTTAAACCTTGGATCAAACATTACAAGGAGAGGCACCTCATTGTCTGTGACCAAGTGCACTAAACGGCTTTTGGCTTAACAGCCTTGAAAGTACATGCGGGCTTTGGGTGCATCTTAGAGGGGCGAAGCAACCAAAAACATCCTTGTCTGGTGATCCTGACCACTATCATATTTAGGTGAAAATGAATAGCTCAAACTTTCATAGACAAATAAAATCTTATGAGAAATCATAATCATCTAACAAAGTGGAGTTTTCAGCATAGTATTTGCTACCTTGAGATCACGGGTTTAAGGTGTGAAAACATCTTCTTACCAAAATGTACGATAAAACAATTCGCTCCTTCCTCGACCTTGTCCCTGCATACGCAAGCGCTTTATGTACTGAGTTGCCCTTTTTTATTTTTCTAAGCTGTGATTCAAATATTACTGCTTGGATCACCAACCCTCTAGATCCACATGTATTTTTGCCTCAAGCAAGTCAGTGCACTCATTTACAGGCGCAGAAACCATACCGAATTCACAGCTCGGAAAGTCATGAGTTTCACCAATAGAGGGTTAGGAACAAGGATTGTCTGCTGCATGAGATTTTCTTTCAGGGCATTTCTTATCCAACGATGAACAACTTGGATCACTCCAACTTACACCTTCGCCACAAAAAACTTGAGAAAATATGTCCCTCAAACGATGATCTTGGCCAATCAAATTAGAAAACTTTGAAGACTTGGGAAGCAAGCTTAGAAATCATGTCATGGTATGAAATCTCTCTCATCGGACGGGCCACCCTTCACTTAGGCCCACAAATGATTGAAGGAGTGGACCATTTGCTAGTTTGCAGCTAAAGTTACCGTATGTAGACGGGCACCCACCTAACAAGCCTATGTATGTAACAGAAACCTTGCAGTGAAACCCAATTATTGCTTCACCTTGACCGTCAGATCCTCGAGAAAATGAGTCATAGCATCTTCATGCCAAAACAGTCAATCCATTATCATCACGAGTCAGAACACCACCGAGAAAAGCACAGAAAGAAGCCTTCCGATTGGTGCAACCTCACTGGAAATGTGGGACCCTTCCATGTCAGAACAAATTAGCTAGCAGCATGTGCATAGGCCCTACTTTTTGCCACCGAAGGAGAATGCGTCTATACTTTTATCAGTCAGACGAATCTCGCCATATTTTTTTTGTGAAGAGGAAGAGCTATGCTGCCTTGAAAATGTCATTTAACCATGAAAAGAGTGCCCATTTTTTCTCCTCCAAGTTTCTACCATGAAAATAGGTGAAGCTCCTCCTGTGCTGTAAACTGAAGCAAAAAATATTGCCAAATAATTTTACAGTCAAAGTTAGAGCTGGAATCTGAGTGGGCTAATCTACATTATGAGCTTCTATAACTTGCTCGTGTTTGAATCTGTTTTCATGGCTGCTTCCGGAAGTCGTCCTCGCAGGATTTACAGCCTTGGATCTGTTGGTCTTGTTGTCTGTAGGTGGTCCTTTTGGATCCTCTCCCTCTGCTTCTTCTTATCCAAGTCCACCATCTCTGCAGCTTCGGAGAACGTACCCACTTCTTCTCCAACTTTAAAAAGGGGTGCAAACATCGGCAGAAGTCAGAGAATTATCATAGCTCTAACCATTTCAGCTTTCTTCTTGACTTGTGTACTTCTCATGGCTTGCTTCAAGTTTCTCAGGTTCAAGATCAGAAGGAAATCTAAGCAGGATATAGAAGAGGAGCAAGGATTCGAGAAGAGTGAAAAGAACCACGTTCCTGATCGACCGGATTCAAGCTATTTATCTGATTCATCGGGTGGAAAAAACACCGTTAGAAGATTCAGTTGGGAAGAGATTGAGAAGCTTACTATGAATTTTTCTTCGGCGATAGGGGAAGGTGGCTTCAGCACAGTTTATTTGGCTTGTTTCTCGGATTCAAGTCTTGGGGCGTTGAAAATCCACACCAATAGCGAACGTCTCAACAGAGTTTTCAGGCAGGAACTGGAAATCATGAAGCATGTTCGCCATGAAAACATTGTGAAGCTTCTCGGGTACTGTGATGAACGAGGTGGGTTTCGGAAGCAAATTTGCTGGTTGTATCAACTGGGTCGTACTTATTCGTGGTTTTATGAGCTGGGTCTTTCTTGAAATTTTCTCTGCTACTTCTTTCAAATTCTCCTCAATAATGCTGAGAAAACCCAATTGTTTTGTTACATTTCTTAGATACTCTCATGAACGAGATTGGCTCAAATTACTGCATTTTCTATTTCGGTCTTGTTTTTCGTGGTTTTATGATTCGGGTCTTTCTTAGAATTCTCTAATTCCTCTTCTTTCGGTGTCTCCCAAACGGTACTCGGAGAACTCTATTGTCTTGTTAAGCAACCGAAATGAATGCTTCTTTCTTTAATATCTCGCAAGTCATACTCAGGAAACTCAGCTTGTTTAGAAAAATCAGTCTCCTGAAAATACATGTGCTTCTTTCTGGCCAAATTTCCACATGCCAAAAGAAAAAGTTGCAGGAATCATTGACAATTCTTCCGTTCTTTCTTTCTTTCCGAATAGAAAACTATTCACTGATGAAAAGAAACATCTCTGTTTCTTGCAGAGGAAGGCGTCTTGGTGTTCGAATACATCTCCAATGGTAGCTTACACGACAAACTTCACACTCAAGCAACAAAAGCTCCTCTCCTTCCATGGAATCGACGCATGTTAATTGCTTTTCAAATCGCAAAAGCAGTCGAATATCTCCACGATACTTGCAGTCCTCAAATAGTTCACTGCGACCTCAAAGCTTCAAACATCCTCCTAGATGAAGATCTCAACTGCAAAGTCTGTGATTTTGGGAGTGCTAAGATGGGCTTCTCATCAATAATTGTTCCATCATCAATGAACCCAGTGGTTGGTTCACCCGGTTATGTTGATCCTCATTACTTAAGGACAGGATTGGCATCCAAAAAGAATGATGTTTACAGTTTTGGAGTGTTAGTTCTGGAGTTGATTACAGGGATTGAAGCATTCTGCTTGGACAAAGAACAGATGTTAACAACTGTTGCAAGTCCTGTATTGAAAGAAAGCAGAAAGGTTACAGAAATGGCGGATTTGAGACTTGGAGGAGAATTTGACAGTGATGAAGCTGTAACAATGGCTTCCATAGCTGCTCTTTGCCTACGACAACAGCCAAGTTTGAGGCCTTCCATGAAAGATATCTTGAGAACTATGGAAGAGAAGATCTCATCAATGTCCTTCATTGCAGTGAAATCAAAAGATAGCAAGGGAGAGATGTAAATTTCAGTTTTTACGGTAGAAGCGAAGAACAGAACACAGAAAGAATGAAAAGTAAACGTTACTGTTTAAATTTGATCAAATTCAACTAAATGACGGTTGTACGCTGGTTATGTTGGGAATTTGGCAGTGAGTCTGGTGGGAACAGGGGCATGGAGGTAGTTAGGGGGAATGGTTTTTCCCCCGTATATACACAGTAGATGTATGTATGTACGTGTGAGATGTGGATGGTTAAGAGAGGAGGTAGGTCCATTTTCATGGGGAGAAATGAATGTTGGTAGACTGAAAAAAGGTGGTGTATTGCTTGGAGTATAAGGCCGTGATGAGTTGCCAGGTCTTAATGGCATTGACGGAGAGGAGAGAAAGAAGGTGGTGACTGAGGGAAAGTGAAAGCTTCCTCTATGCAGCTTCCTTGCCTTGTACTATGATCTCTCTCTCTCTTTGCTCTGTAATAATGGAATGAATTACGGTTTCTTTCTCTTTTTCTTTCTTTTTCTGATAGGTTTCTTATCTGGAGCAACATAAATAGGTCCCACCTGTTGAAATTGGTCGAATTGGGAATTTAAGGATCTGATTTTGATCGAAACGATCAGATTGGTCGAGTTTCTTCTCTTGTGTGCGGCCATGTTGCACGAGTATTAAGGACCATATGAAAGATTGACAGTGATCATCTGATCACTGTATTTCTGAGTACGATAGATTGACTTACAATATCCTCTCCTCATTCTAATAGGGTAGCCTCGTGCGTAAAGTTCCTGCATATGCAGGGTTCAAAGAACAGGTGGACCACAAAGGTCTATAGTTGGTGGCCTTACTTTGCATTTTTGCAAGAGATTGTTTCTACGTCTTGAACTCATGACCTCAAGGCCATGCAACTAACAGCTTTTATCATTGCACAATGGCTCATCTTCTCCTCTCCTCGTTCTAATGATATCTTAATTTATCAGTGGCACCGATGTAGTGTGAATTGTGAAATATGTAGGAAGGAACGGGTGGACTAGCTACCATCATATTACCGATCATATTGATTGCCGTTCAGCATTGCAAGAATCACATGAATAGACAATCTTAATTATCACATCACGGGATTGAACAATTAAATTGCACTTCCACACGAAACAGGAGCTCTATTTTATCTCCACCTACTAAACTGTCGGTACCTTTTGCTCATGCAACAAGCGTGGCACCTTAAAGAAAGAGTAGGATCTGTTTCATCTCCTCAACTTAGAATCCTTCCTTTGCTACATGCCTTTCAACAGGTTCCAGTTCTTGGATCGGAAGTTTCAGTTTTTTATGCCTCTCTCATTCATTTAGGGGAGAAGAATGAGAAGATGAAAGGGGGATATGACCAAAAAGTTTGCGATTGTTAGGCATGAATTATCCCTTAACTACAGTGCTGTGGCCATGGACCAGTCATCCTCCCCAAAATTCAATGAGCAGAATCAATGGTCACTTGTCACGTTTCAGGCGTCGATGGAACAGACAGAACAAACTGTCTCGTCAAGTGAGCAAGACAACCGGACCGGACGCTTCCAAACGAGAGGATATTGTTATTCCTTGTTTGTTTTCGTCTTCTCCTCTCTCTCAGTCTCCCTTTATTTAAAACCATGCATTAAGGGCGAAGTGGAATAAGGATGTCCCTGTTTCCCAGAGAATTACTTGTGTCTGTCTGTCTGTATCAAAGTCAAGGAAAAACCAACCATTCTAGAAGTAGATCTTGGGTCCGGAAATTTTCGGTGATTCAAGTTGTTCCCCTTTCTTTGATGGGGCAGTTTTTGGCAGATGCATGGATGCCTATATTTGGATTAGGAAATTATAATGGGCAAGGTGCATATGGCCCTGTTCTTTTCAATGATTGAATCTTTAGTTTGTGGGCATACTACTGAATGATTCATTTGAAAATTTATTTACCACTGTGGATGATCTAAGCTTTTGATTTGCCGACTACCACATAGATGGCAAAAGAGTGGGGGCAATCTATGCAGAGAGAGAGAGAGAGAGAGAGAGAGAGAGAGAGAGAGAGAGAGAGAGAGAGAGAGAGAGAGAGAGAGAGAGAGAGAGAGAGAGAGAGAGAGAGAGAGAGCTGCTCCTTGGATAGTCCTTGACCCAAGATCTTCTCCATTGGATAGTTCTAGCTATTACTGTTCCGACGTCTCAGTTTTAAAACCACAGTACAAATTGAAGTCTTTACTTTTAGACGGTCAGGATTGTTCTTGCAAAACAGCCAAAGTTAAATAAGTATACTACATAGGATGAGTGCAACTTGCAGATCCATAAGCGCCTGTCTTCATTGCACTTGGTAGGAGGTTCCAGGTTGCACGTTTTCCTACTTTATGAATTAGGATAATAGTATTTAGGTAGCCTGCTTCATGATTCTTGGCTGTTAAAAGAAAATGCAGATCCACAATTACTGGTGAAAAGAAGAGTTCATAAGTAACCAAAAGTGATGTTCTAAGTCTTGAATGATTAGTAATGGCTAGTCACTATCATAACTGCAACAGTTCAACTGAGGCGCCTGTTATGCTGCCGTTTTCGGATGACTTCAGGGGATTAAACAATGCATAATGCAAGTTTACTTGAATTGATTAGTATTAATTATGACATAGATGTCAATGGAAGCCGATATTCTCACCTCAGCCTATCTTGAACGGCCTTACAGTCTACAGTTCCCAGAATAGATGGAAAACTACTAAGTGCTCCTGTAGCTGGCTGATCAAAATTTGAAGTTTTCTGCATGTCCTTTCCTGCAACTTGGTGTCGTCTTCTCCCTACAACAAAAGAAAATATTGGAGAACTTGATGTCCACAGTGAATGCATGTGAAACATGGACTTCTGGATTCCATTTGTGGTAGTTAATATCTTAGTCTTCGGGGCCTTAGAATTTTGACGAAGATAAATATATGGAACGGGGGTTTATATATATAGCAAAACACTCCTTACAGGGCCCATCGACTGATTTACTAAGCCGGGTGTTCACTTTATATTATAAACTAGAATAGAAGATTATAGATAGGTATTTTTTATAATACCTTAAGGTCACAGGTTTAAGGCGTGAAAACAGTCTCTTGCAAAAATACAAGGTAAGACTACGTATTATAGGTCCTTGTGGTCTGCTCTTCCCCGGAACCCGCATAGACAGGAGCTCAGTGCATGCACCGGAACTGCTTTTTTAATATATAGTATAAATAATAATATATTATATGTTTCTATACTATAGAAAGAATCCTCACTGTGAAAAGCATTTTTAGAATAGGAAGGATATTTAGAGAATGGTGAGTTGCATAAATAAAATATAGATGAAGAACTGCCGTAGCTAAATAAAAACATTAACCCTATTTGGGGTATGACAAGAAGGAGAAAGAATAAATAGTTTACACTGCACTACATACAATCTTTGGAGAGACTATGGCTGATAGGCTTATACAATGCCATGTGCAAGACATGTATCTTATGACACAATTAGTTGTATAGCAATTATTTTCAGATAGAGTTTATCATGAAACAATGCCTTAGATTTCAGCCTTTTGGCCTTACAGAGCAGACAGCAAACATTCGCTATATGCACTCATCATCACCTTCCATAATCTCAAGATGTACGCCAGGCACAGTGATGTCTCTCTTTCTTTTATCCTTCTGGTCCACATAAGAAGTTCGAGAAGGGTTGCAAATCATGTTAAAATGAAAGTTAGCATTTCCATTGATGAATTTGAGGATCGATCTGGAAAAACCCAGATAAAAAATGTAGTTTGGTACGTACAAGATTGATCAATCAGTAGTCTAGACTACGAATGTGGTGACCCTTGCGTGGAATCGGTCATGGATTGGATGTTATTCCCATCATATGATCCTAAACCGATCATGGAAATGGAACTCCAGGATCGTTGTGTGTGGATTATTCTTGTATAATAAATGAGGTTCAGCCTCTTGATGCCTGCCAATTTCATTTGGGTGATGTAAGATTTTTCACTGGTCTCGATCATCTCTTACATCGTTTAATTTATTTAATCCTAGCTTCCATGATCTTACCATTTTTTCTTGGATGATCTGCCGCAATGTGTTGCAAGCTTTAGGACCCACTGATTGCCATATTAGTGGTTTTGCACGTCTTGGATGCAATCTATTTGTCTGCCTATCTGTCTTTTTTTTTCTTTTTTTTTGAACTAGTAAGGCTGTCATCGTCATGTGACCTTGAAGTCATGGGTTTAAAGCGTGGAAACAGCCTCTTGCAAAATGCAAGGTAAGGCTGTGTACTTTAGGCTCATGTGGTCCGCCCCTTCCCTGGACCCCGCATAGGCAGGAGCTTTGTGCATCGGGGCTGCGTCTTTTTTTTTTTGAACTAGTAACTCACACACTAAAAGTATCAGTCTCTACCCTGAATTTGTGACCCACTTATAGGAGAGATGTCTTAGTCGAACTACTAGGTTATATTTTACTTAGTGGTATTTCCTATCAATCTATCAAGTAGTAAATTCCTCATTAAGTATCATTACTTGGCATCAGATTACACTCATCCAGACTCCCAATAAAAGATGTGCCATTGTAAGAGTTGAATAGTAACAAATTATGTAAAGATGAAGATGATGTCACAAGGAATTCTTAGCAGAGGACCAGAAGAAGCACATGATTCATGGAATCTGAGTCACCGTAAAACATTATTAGTGCCAATTAATTAACTATTAATAAAATGTTCATTTACTAATTGGATAGCTACCTCTATGCTTTATTGGATTTAGTCGTGTCTTGTTCCTTACTCTCACTTCATTGGTGTGCTAGCACATTTGATCTCATTCATTTTGAGCTTCTCCAGTCCATTTGTAAGGGCCTCACAATTAATGTAGCTCATCCAGCTGTTAAGTTTCTCCAGATGTACATTTCTATTATTTGAAGCCTCCTTAGTGTGACAACACGGAGAAAGAAGGTGCTCATGGATGCAAGTGACCTTTCTGCTTTTGCACTGCACCAGTAATACAATAGATCTCAGCCCCTGAATTTTGGAGAGAGTGTGGCTGGTATATACTTATACAATGCCATGTGCCTGGTACATCACATAATTTAGTTGTTTGGCAATTTTTTTGATAGAATTTATGATGACACAGCTTTAGATTTCAGGTTTTTGGCTTAATAGAGCGGACAGCAAACATTCGCTATATGTCCTAATCATCATCTTAAATAATGCCAACATGTACGTGGGGCACAGAAGCGTGTCAATGTCGTGGGGCGAATTCCACGCCCACCAATAATGTTCAGATGCAAATTAACAAAGGGGCAGCTCGGTGCATGAAGTTCTAGCGTATATAGGGTTCGGGGAAGAGGGGGAGAACTATGGTCAATAGTATGCAACCTTACCTTGCATTTTGCAAGAAGCTGTTTTCATACCTTGAACATGTAGCCTGAAGGTCACACGATAACAACTCTACTGTTGAACCAAAGCTCCCCTTCTTAAGATGCAAATTAACTTTACCATTAAATACTATGAGGCTTGGTGGGAAGAACCCCAATGAGATGTAGGCTGGGTGATTGATCAGTCTAGACTTTGGCTGCGATGGGCCACTCCTGAAACGGGTCAAGTTCTAGCGTTTTGAAAATTGATCTCATCGTATGATTCTAAACAAACCGACTTCCCTAATAGAATTCAGGATTTTGTATGTGGAACCTTGTACTGAGTTCAGGCCCTTGATGCCCTCTGAATGCCCATGCTAGATTCTCTGGTCCATAAAACTAGTTCGAGCCAGCCCACCTTGATCACTCGGATGCTTTTATTGTGCAAAAATAAATCGGCTGCATATACGCACCAATCATAGATTTCTTTTTCCCGTCGTCTTTTATCCTTTTGAAATTCTTGTTCCGGTAATCATGTGATCTTGAACTGAAAGATAGGGTTTTTTTGTCTGATTAATGGATATTTTGGCAATGTCCGGCGACCAGCCAGCACGTTGATGGTCCAGCAGGCTAGGTGCGTGGCGGTATATGAAGCGGGCTGACCAAAATCATTCCCCGAATGAAAGGGAATTTTCATGAATTGTCCAAAACCTTTGTTAAAAGAGTCAAAAGTGCCAGCCACATTATCATACTTACGACAGCGACTAACCATCCACCATTCGGTTAGTCAATGACACCTTATCTCTCTCTCTCCCTCTCTAGTGATAGATGAAAGCGCAAGATCGATAGTTATGTAGGAGATGAGATATGTACGTAGACTACTGTTATCAAGTAATAAAGGAAGTTCGAACATCATTTCTATTATTAAACAGGAAGGCAACCCCGAGGCACCAAGTTCCCACGTATGCAGGTCAATTTTACTATTGCACCAAGCTCTCCTTCTATCATTTTTAATATATATACAAGCAGAGTTTGGTAATTGCTTGCGAAAAGTTCAGAACCCATGGCTCAACTGCCAAATTTGGAATAAGAGAAATGGCATGTGATATATACTGATGTGAATGAAAATCCTATATACATGTAATATTGGGGTTGGTATGTGTAAGTGAGTAAGAAACTAAACATAGAGAGGATTAGGGAAGGTTTTGAGCCTCCTACTCCTTACCCATGTAATCTGAGTAGATAATAGTAGAATCCTCATCTCTTGCGGACGTAGGCCGAATTTGACCAAACTAAGTAAGTCTCCTTTATCTCCTGTTATGTGACTCAGTCAATCCTAACACCTCCAACCCTACCTCAGGCCTGGACCAATCTTGCATACGACCTTAACGCCTCATTTGGGTTACAAGCTCTCGTCAGTGCCCTTGGAGTTTAGCTAATCTCCCATCCACGAAGAAATGGAGTTCACACCAATGTAGAATGTACATGAAGATGCAAGCAGAAGGGTAGTCTTGGTGCAATGGTAAAAGTTGTTGTCATGTCACTTTAAAGTCACGAGTTCAAAGTGTGCAAACAGCCTCTTGTAAAAATACAAGATAAGGATGCGTACTAAAGGTCCTTGTGGTCCGCCTCTACTCCAAACTCTGCATAGGTAGGAGCTTTGTGCAGTGGGACTGCCCTGTCAAGGTGAAGGCACGGAACAAAACCTGCCCTGTCGAGGTTAGGGAGGTCGCCCAATCCCACCCAGCCAGGGGCCACGCTCGCATTCTACACTTTATTAGATAATTCTTATACGAACTTTTGACAACTCGACTTAACAATTACGTCTATGAAAATACAGAGTGACAGAATGCTACCATAACAACAGGCAAAACTCCAAACGTCATATCCCTATTTGTCCGTATTTTTTTTGTTCAGGTCAGGTAAAAGTTAAAAGCCACTAAAAACGCCTCTTCTATGACCTTATGTCAATTAGCAGGAAATGGACAGAAATCGATTTTCATAGAAAAAATAATTCTTTGTAGAATGTGTCTTAAACCCAAAGACCCCAAATTTTATTGCATGTAAGATTTTGAGTCCTTTGGTGAAATTCAATTTGAAGGCGTTGAACAGTTTTCAAGGTAGAATTCCTTTTGCCGTGAACAAGCACATGATTCCTGGAATGTGAGTCATCTGGATATATTGCTAGTGCTTATTCAATATTTACTAATTGATTGAATATATGAAACCAGCACTAAAACGGCCCCATGCAGAACCAGCACTATTCCTCTACTCGTCGGTGTCCAAGGTACTCGCTTTTCGGATTCCATCTTCGGTTGGGATAGTTATGTCCTGGATGCATGGATGCCCATATTGTCCAGTGGAGGTATACATATGGGTAGGCGAAAGTACAGGCAGACCCTACTTTACTCGAGTCCGTCTGATTATTTTTGGCCTTTGATTCTTGGCTTTCAAACGCCAGTAGAAGCACGAATCAGACCCACCATTCAATGATCCAAACCATTTAACTCGGAGAGCTTGCTTTACATTTGAGTGCCGTTTCCCAATAACATCGGCGGATTAACTAAAAGGCATTACTAAATCCATCCAATTTACACACGGCATATAAACATAGACTTGGAACAATACAAGTTGTTTGACTTGATTAATTGGCATCCATTACAATTCCCCGGGAGAAAAAGAGGTTATTTCCCATTGAGGTGATCCGACTTTGAAGCTTTGCAAAGGTCCTCTCCTAACAGATGGAGTCTAGAATGCATGTGAAACGCATGCAAACTTGTGGACTACTTTTCCCAGGTATGTGATCCGACTTTGAAGCTTTGCAAAGGTCCTCTCCTAACAGATGGAGTCTAGAATGCATGTGAAACGCATGCAAACTTGTGGACTACTTTTCCCAGGTATGGAGAGAGAGAGAGAGAGAGAGAGAGAGAGAGAGAGAGAGAGAGAGAGAGAGAGAGAGAGAGAGAGAGAGAGAGAGAGAGAGAGAGAGAGAGAGAGAGAGGATGTCTCCATCAAATTAGTCAAACTGTTCAATTATAAGCTTCATAATGTAGCTGATCCAGCTTTAAAGTTTTTCCAGGTGTACCTTTCCATTATTTTGTGTCGCCTTGGCGTGACGAGGGAAAAAGAAGAAATAGTTTAAAGATTGATCCAGAATGCTCTCATGGACACATGTGAACATCTAGCCTTACAATCTCCACTTATAATATATACCATCTTAGTTAGCCCCACAAATGTTGAGTAAGAGAGAGACTTGTGGCTGGAATAATATAATTTCATGTGGAAGAGATGCATATTATCATGAAAATAGTTAGTTGGATTTCGGGTTCTGTTTTCTACTATAACACGTATAGAGCAGACAGCAAACACTTGCTAGCCATTTGTACTAATCGTCACCTTGTATAATTAATGGCTAGTACCAACTTAAGCTGCAAGAAAACACCTTGCATAATGGCAGGACACAAAAACACCTCTCTCTTTTTTTTTCCTTCTTCCTCTTTGTGGGAAGGATGTTATGGGGACCCTCATAAGCTGGTCTATGACTCAAATGGGTTCCTACATTCTGCTAATCATGACAGCACGTTAGTCTACGCATGATTGCTGTAGGTACCATAAATGAATCAATTTCATCAAAATGTGTATTGGTTTCTGTTAGTATTCGCTTCTTATGTCCGGTGATGAATATTAGGAACTATGTGGATGAGCCCAGCTGAATGTAGGCCGGCAATTGATGAGTCCAAGGACAACTGACCTCATCATACATTGTTCTTTACCGATTACAGATAGAAATCCAGGATATTATATGCGGAATCTTGCTGCAAAAATGAGTTTAACTTCTTGATGCGCAACGATCTCCTAGAATCAATTGATATTTTCGATGGGTCTCAATCAGCTTTTATGTCACTTCGCTTAAGCCTTTCAATTATGGATACACCACCATGATCGGGATCTCTTAGTTGAGCCATCAGTTGTTGTACCCACTGTCACTGACTTGACCATATTAGATCCTCTTTTGTCCGTCATTGTGCTGGATCCTGGAGTGAAAGATAGTGTCTTTTGTCCTGAATTGACCCCTGGGCCGTGACGACTAGACTGTATGGGGTTGGTACGTGAGGTGGGCTGACCAATATCGTTCCCCAAACAAAAGGGGATAGCCATGATTTGGCCAAAAGCACTTTGTTAAGAGCCAAATTGATCCCATCACGATCGGGGTATCTTAGTGGATGTGGCTCATCTTTTCTCATAAAGTTTCAGGAATCACGGACTACCCATACTAGATCGTCTGCCTTAAATGATGCTTCTCCTGTCCTCCTGTGATCTTCTCGTAATCAGAAATTTTTTTGTCCTTAATTGACCTTTTAAGGCGTGACGACTTGACAGTGTGGTTGGTATATGGAGAGGGTGACCAAAATCATTCCCTAAATGAAAGGGAATCGCCATGATTTGGCCAAACGCAATTTGTTCAAAGAGCCAAACTGCCACTTTATCATCCTCACGGCAGCGACCGACCATCCACCATTTGGTTAGGGAATAACACGTTCATCTCTCTCTCCCAAAAATTCACTTTTGTTCTGGTAATTTGATAAAACTTCCTGTGGGTTGTAAGGGCAGACGCCAAACATGCAGCACTTCCTTGTATTGGAAACAATAAATTGCTATATACTGGAAATGAAGGGGCAGATGCAAGGTTTAAGGAGGCGATTAAAAGACAGGAATTATGCATGGATTTCCAATTTTTGAGCAGCAGATGATCGGTGAAGTCATGTATTGAGATGGAGTTTCTGGGTGAACTTTTGACACCCTTTCCTCCTTATCGTTCATTCGGTTAATTGTAATGTAGCGTTCGTCATGCTTCATTCATAACAAAATTGACCCCATTTCAAAGGGGGAAAAAAAAAATAGTACTCTGCTGTAAAAACAAGGTACACCAATTTTTATATCCCTCTTACTCATAATCCTTTGCTTTGGGCACTGAATGCCTTCAATATAGTGTAGAAATTATGGGCAATCCACCATGTAAGTAAAGAGTAGAGCTTATTAGATCTTAAAAAAGAATTAGAAAGACAAAGATCCAATCCTCTATTTTGGGTTGATGGTAATCCAACATAATATTAGAGTCTTACTAAATAAGACACTCGTGAGTTTGAATCCTGAGACCCTCTATTATTAAATTCACGTGCAATAGCCTACAAAGGGCCTTCTACATTGTTAGACATATAAATATTGTTAGCCCACTTTTTATCCGCATAAGCTTTTAGGTCGAATGGTAAACCAACATAGTATCAGAGCCTTAATTGACTGAAAGACTGTGAGTTTGAATCTTGAGAACCCTAGCTCATTTTTATTTCAAACACAAGTTAGATGAGCTTGCGCTGGGGTCCACATGCAAGAGGGCCTTCAACGTTAGGGAGTGTATTAGACATAATAGTAATCTAACATACTTATCGGCAAAAGCTCCGAAAATCAAATGCTAAGAATCCTCTCATGGAGCAGAAATTTCTTGGCTAACCATCCACTTAATGCCTAAAAAGGCTAAAAATAAATGATTTAATAACACAAGAGGTGCCATTGTTGAAAGCCAGATCTAGTATAATTGTCATGGAATGTGAGCAAACCTGTGAGGCCAGAACAAGCACATGCTTCATGGAATTTGAGTACTCTTCAGTAGATTCAAGTCTACTTGTGATTAATTAATTAATTAATACACATTTAATATTAACTGAATGTGGCAAGGGAAGCTGGTTTTTATGCTTTATTGGATTCAGTCGAGCATCGCGTGGTAACAACTCAAATCATAAACTATTATTTTATTGTTTTCCCCCAATACATAGACAAGAAAAGCTGTTTCCAAATTAGCAACAGAATAAATGTGGTTGTGCAGGAAAAGTAGGTATTTACGGGTGAGATAAGCGGGATCTACCTGGCCATGTTCTATTTGGATAACTCACCTCACGTAGTTACTCAAAGATATCCACCTGCTCTTTTGAGCCATTAGGCTAGCATGGATTTTCCTAGCAATGCATACAGTATTTTCATGTTATGGCGAAGAACTGTTGGTGCACGCCTATTAGCATCCAGTTTTGGCCGCACCATTGCATCCATGTACGCCAATGGACATATAGAAGTTCTCAATAACGATTAGACTTCTGTCTTCTTTCCTTTTTTCCCTTTTTTTTGGAATGATGGACACACGCACCCATAAGCAGCCTCTAAACCCTAGTCACCCAAGAGAGAAGCTCCTTATTGCGGCCTCTGCTCTGGACTTCTATGTTCTTATACACTGTTTGTGATATAAATCATGGGCAGATTACCACAGTAGAAGTGTGTGAGACTCATCTGGGATAGAAATAGGAACTATTCATCTGCTATGCCTCATTTTAGATACCACCTACCCCTTGATCTTCTCGGCCACTCTTTGGTCCATAATTTAAAAACTTAAAAACTCGACTTCACTTGAAAGTGAGGCCAGTTGAATTCACTCGAAGTGACTTGAAAATTCTATGTTGTTATCTTAAAGGTCTTGGAATCAAATCTCAGCATAAATAAACTGTTTCTGTTTATGGAGCTCATCAACTAGCAAGTTTTAGAACTATGTTTGATCTCCTCGATCTACTTCGAGAAATGCTAAACCAAAAAGCATTGCGGCTTACTTTTTGCATGAAGGTGATTGTTGGGGTGGACTGGCATGTGGTCCATACCCTTGCGAGAGCAAAACCTTATATAATGCTAGGACATTGTAAGTGTGAGTGAGAGAGAGATATGTAGAGTTTTAGATAAGGGTCAATAGAGGCATTTAGCCTCTTCCTTCTCCTCGCTATGTAATTTGATAAGATATTAAATTTATAGGCATGATAGCCGAACCACATAAACTCCTCGTCTCATTTGGTGCGTGTGCTTATCTTTACAAATTCTCCATCCTGAGATTTGCCAAACCGTAACAAATGGCACAACGGGTGACAACTCATGGATGCATGTGAAAATCTGGATCTTTTCAGGCCGCCTATGATACACTCTATCTTGGTTGTTGAATCCTTTAGAGATGGGCAGACTCTTGCTGCTAATAAATCATCTGCAACAGATACATAATATTATTAACTTGGCTGCATTTAGCGTTCATTTTAGATGAAGTTATGATGGAATAGGGTGCTTTATTGGTTTTCAGAGCGACTTACTTGAAGCAAACAGCAAAAATTCGCTATAGGCATACCAATCATCACCTTCGTGGTGTTGGATGTTGGCTTTGCTAAGCCTTCACCCACAACTATCATGTGTGAGGAAAATAAGAAGAAAAAACACTAATGAAAGAAGAAAATTTTCTCTCAAATTCACTCAAAAATACTTACAAATACAAGGTTGCTACCTTTACAAGACTCACTTCCTCACATTCTCACTTACTCCTCACTCACCTCTTTCTATCTTCTTTCTCACTTGCTTACAAATGAGGAGTGCACTTCTATTTATACTTGTCATCCACCTACCACCTCCTCAACGTGTGGTGGAGATTATTCCAAGTGTCTTTAATTTAATAGTTAATACTTTTCTAGAAATTACAACTTGAATCTTTTACACAGTTCCATAAATATCTACCTTAAATATTTCTAAAGATTAATCTAGATTTGTTAAACACTTTCTAGAACATAGACCTTTTAGATTATGAGCCTTTTATGTAAAACTTAGGGCCAAGCCTATAACTAAAAGAAAAAATGGATAAGATGGACCCACCCATGTTGCTGGGCTCACTCATGTAATTGGGTCCACATATATGCTTTTGATTTACTTCCAACATATGAGCCACAACAACACTTAGTCTTTTACCTTTTCCCAATTTTCTTTGGCTTTATAGAAAAAGCCTAGAAGGAGAGCCTTAAAGCAACACTAAAGTAGTCGTCATGTGAACTTAAGGTCAGCCTCCTGTAAAATGCAATATAAAGCTGTATACTATTGACTCTTGCAGTCCACCTCTGTCGAGAGCCTGAACACTCAGAAGCTTCATGCACCGAAACTGCCTTTTTTTTAAATAGGAAACCCACGTAACTATATATGTCCATGTCTCAAGCCGGGTCTCAGTCTTCACCAATAATGACAGTACCGCAAGTTATATGATTGGTACTGTAGGTACAGTATCTCAGTCAATTCCATAATATTGTTTCTTCTTACATCCATTAGTGGGTACGAGAAATCTCTGTCTTGAAATTTTATCTCTTATGTGATGCAGATCGATGTTCTCGTCCGTTTGCAGAGTCTTGACTTTTTGGCATTGCACATGCAGTTCTACAATGCTTCAACAATATCAATCCCAGAGAATTGCCATATTTGCACGCAATTGTCAGAGTATCACATTGTCATCCTCACCTCATGACAACGATCTATCATAACTACCAAAGCATACTAGTAGTTGATTTCTCGGAAAAAGTTGCCCTAATTTAATCCCTAAGTCTTGTATTAATTTATCAAAGAAGAAAACACCAGAGAAAATGAACTTTTTTTCAACCGATCATATATCACATGTACTTTACATCTGCATTAAATAGCTAAAACTACCACTTATATATATATAGTTGTCTAATATCACACTTGTAGCAATTTACTTGCTACAGTGATAAGAACAAGTGCCCTTGGTTGCTTGAGCACGTAGTATAAATCAATGACTACATTTCAAGTTCCACTTGGGTGGTCATGATAAGTTAATAACCTCAGAAAGTATATGAGATAATACATTTTCAAATTTTCTGTGAGAATTCAATGACTATATAAATTAATATTCTAGTCAGCCAAAAAAAAAATTATGAAAACGTCTTGCTTGCTACCTTGACTGAGTTTGAAATTAGGCGTCACAGTTGCTTCAAGAGGAATGCTGGTACATTATGCAATTCCTCTGCCATTGGTCCATACTATTCATCTGATTTTCTTATCCTTGGATGTCTACGGTTGCAAATTGATTTTGTTTTTTTACTTTTTACTTCTTCTTTTCTTTTCTTTTTAACTAATGGTGCATCCGTTTATCACATATTTTCATGATTGAGATAAGAATGACTAAAACGCACATGATTGTGTGATCTTGAGGTCATGGGTTCAAGGCTTGGAAACAGCCTCTTGTAAAATGTAAGGTAAGGCTGCGTGCCATTGACCCTTGTGGTCTGCCCCTTCCCCGGGCACTGTATATGTGGGAGCTTCGTGCACCAGGACTGCCCTTCTTCATTGTATTTTGAGTTTCAATGATGGATGGTGATATCATTTGCAGTGCATTAATAGTCGATGAGTAAAATGTAATCTAAAGAGAGGAGTTTCAATGACAAAAGATACGAAAAGAAGCATTACATGAAGGTCTGGTATTAATCAAAGGAAAACTTCCTGGCATCCCAAGTATTATCATATCAAACGTGGCCTTACATTGCTAGGATTTAAGTACTGAGATGACATTTAAAAGTGATATAGATCAAGTAACAGATCGGTTCAGTCCGAGGAGAAGCACCCTCTTTTGGGTCAAGTGAGGAAGAGCAAAACTCCTAAAACTAACCATCTGAAAGAGAAGAATAATCACTCGCTGGCTTTTCTTCTCTCACTAGTAAAGGCACCTGTGCACATGCACAGGCATGTATCTGTGGGTTGGAATTTGCGTGTGAGAGGACTCTTTGGATCCATGAAAAAGTGCAAAAGTGAGCCTGCTTCGGTCACATTTCAGCTACAAGAAGCGGATGTCCCACTACATGAGATTTTGGGTGGCCACATTCACCAACCGAATATCTCCTATTTCCCATGAAAATGATACTCTTCTAGTTTTATGAATTCACAACATTTGCTTTGGGGTTTTGCTATTTCTGCGAGTGGTTTTGCTGGGCAATAATCTTTTAGTGACTTTCATTTCTTCCTTTTAACTTTTTATGGAGACGAATCCCGTTAAGAAGATAGTGTCTAGAGCTTTTTCATGTATAATAAAACTTTTTTTTAGATCTAGACCACGCGAACCCACCAGAAATCAATGCATTTAGACATCCTAACTACTTGTTTTGGGTCTTTATAAAAATTAATAAAAATATATGAACATAAAATTTCACCTAAAGAAATATTGGCCAAACCCATCCAAATGTTTAACCTATCTATGTCATTGTAACACAATGAACTACTTAGCCTATCTATGTGACTACTAACATGATGAACAATTTACGCCTACAAAATAGTTTGACCCTGCATGAACAAATGGGCATGTACACCTTCCTCTTCTCAAGAGTGTTTACTCCTAGCAAAACTCTAAAAATAAGAAGAGAGGGCTGCTAAACGATCAATGGGTTCTTGGCAATTACAATCTTATTCATGAAAATAGCAACACCCTTTGCTTAGTGTAGTTGAACAATATCATATTTGTTCAATCCCTTTACTTGCCCAGTATTATCTTTGCATGTAGATTAGGTATAAGAATCTTATGATTCTAGTTAAAAGCGATAGAACTAACTAGAAATCAACCTAATAGACTAGTAAGAAGTATTTTAGGATCTGTTATATTAGTTGCGCATTGAGTTAGTATGTGGCTGCTACCAAGTTGTAATTCCTTGTCAAAGGCAGCCTCGGTGCAAGAAGCTCCTGCCTATGCAGGGTTCGGGGAAGGGGCGGACCACAAAGGCCTAAAGTACACACCCTTACCCTCTAATTCCTTGTCACCAATGCTAAATGTTGTGAGAGCATCCGCATACCAGTTGCGCTAGAGGCCATTTTGCATAATCCAACTCGGTCATGTCATTGCTTCAACTTTAGATGTCTAATAGTTAAAAAAGCACGTCAATTGGATGATCCTAAACCAAGCTCTCCTATTATGGTTTCGTCTGTATTAGCTAAACCAAGCGCCTATTATTCTGAGGTAAAAGAATGAATGATTAAGCTAGTTCAGACTCAAATTTTGACTATTTGAAGGATTCAATTAGGCTGATGCTTTTGAAATTTTGCGGCACGAAAGATCCATGCTCCAGGAGACGAATGGTTCCATCACCATTTAAAAGCTGGGCCGATCAAGTCTTTACTGCTGCTGCTGATCTGGCCCCCTTATTTTACACCTGTAAAATGCACAATCGGAAAAGACCGTTCCTGCTTAAATGACATTGAAATTGTTCAATCGCAAATGAACGTGAAGAACCATTTAGAAACTTCCCAGCCGATCACAACCATGTAACTTTGGGTTCAAGCACATCCAGCATTGACAAAAAAGGTCTGCTACGGAGTTAAATGACTGCCAATAACATCAGGTTTTAAAAATTGTAGTTTCACATAAAAAACACAGAATCATTACTACGTATTGTCCTATCTTAAAATCAGGTGAATTCAATATAGCACCTTTATTTATTTCCTTTGCTGGGCAAGCTAAATTCACTTGACCAAGAACAGCAAGTGCCATCCTAAATCAAGCCAAAGAATAGTGAAAACAGAGATATGATACAACCATTCAGCACCTAAAAAAATGAAAAAAAGCAACCTAGTCTTATGGAAATAGAACCAACAGGAACCGACTTATAAGAAGAAATGTGTTGTCCATGTTGTGTCCCTGCAGGGAAATCCATGGAAGTCTTGAACATACGGACTTGCACAAGTGGCGATCAGTAAATCAGCTGGACATTGTAATTCAATCATGGGGTCACAGTCACCCAATATTCATCAGGTTTTGCCAAAATTCACAAGATACCCTTCATGCCCCTTCATCAAAATGATGCCCATCCGGACGTAACTGATTCTGGCTGTAGAAGTTTGTCAAACCAGCCAAGACTCTTCAGGATGCTGTCAAGCTCCTCGCCCACTACATAGGAAAGAGCAGATGCTGTAAACCCCAGGCCAAGATAGTACAATATGGTTTTGGGATAACTCCTCGGTGCCCTCTGAACATAGACCTTTGCAGTAGCAAGTACAGCAATGCATACAAAAGAAGCCGCAGCAACGGCAATAAGCTTGTAGTCTTTGTCACCGCTCTTAAGGAATGAGAAGCCATAAACAATGGTTGGTAATAGCCCAAATATGATGTATGATAGAACTGCAACAATTGCATGTCGCCAAAAATTCTCTCTTCGGCCAAGAGTTTCTTGATATTGATCAAGTTTTGTTTCTTTTACATCAACAGCTCCTGGTTGATCATTTTCTTCTCCTTTTCGGTCAACCACTCCGTGTTGATTTTTTTTCAGTTCTTGAAGCTGTAAGCCAATATGTAGATTAAGGTGAATGAGAAGATCAACATATTCTGCAGAAGAATATCCATATTCTGTCATGAAGATTTTCAGACATTCAAGATTATCAAATAATGATCGGGAAATGAATTGGATAAATGTATGTGACAATAAAATTTAAATTTGCTAATGCAGTAATGCATCGGTATAGTTGTCCATTCTGATGATGAGATTTACGAATAAGAATGTCACTCACAGAGGACGTGTATTTCTCACATGCCTGGGAAGCACTAAAGAAATTATGAACTTATGTTGTTTCACTTCATTATGTTGTTTTTCTCAAAATTTAGGTCAATTGATTAGAATCAGTTAAAAATCAGGTTAGATAGTCATCACACAACCATTGGTATAGTTCTGGCGACAAAGCCACTAGTCCATGCCACAGCAAGTAACGTCTGGGTTATGAACTTTTGGACCTTTGAACAATCCAAGCGACTCATTAAGAGTTAAATCAAAGTGGTGCACTAAGCATTACTACAGGCGCAGTTGATGTGTTCTACAAACATAGTGAATTTTTAAAAATAGCATATGATTTTACAACCACCAAATAACCCCAGATAGTAATACACTACTATTAGGGTACATTCAGGACAACCAGTGTTGTCCTGTCATTTTCTCTTCCTGAATGCAGTAAGACATCGGAGTAGGTACAATAGAAGCAAACTCTGCCAACTGGGCTAGAGAAAGCCAAAACTAAAAAATAGAAGTCAGTGAATAGCCCTTCAGTTCCTAAGAAGAAAAGGCAGCCAAAATGGTTTTGCTGCTCCAATCTTAGATGTTCACAAAAAGCTCCAGCTCCATTGTAAATTATTATTTTTTCTCTCTTTCTTGGTAATGTTGGGGATGCAGACGAGCAGATTTAAGCCTACGACCTACCCACAGGAGAGGCTCCTGAGTATTGTGCTAGAAGGCATTTGCTCCAGAATAAATAAATAAAAGCATCACACAAATGACACACACGGCTTCTTAATAAGACTTACTTCATTCTCTCAGTAAACTACAATGATGTGGGGTTCAGGGCTTATAATCTCCACTAAAGCCAAAGGCTGAAGAAGCTATACACATGGTTAATATCTACATACATGGAAGACTATCAAGTGATACAAGGCATATCTGTCTGGTTTCATAGGTTAGGAAGAAGTCTAGGGAACAAAAGTTGCTGAAATTACTCTATTTGAAGATTGATCGGCCAATATAACTGTGAGAAGCAATGACACTAAGTTTCTTCATCTTGACAGAATCTGCAACCTTCTTTACTAGACTCATTTTCAGTGGTTTCCCTGGATAGGACACTGTTCCTGAAAGTCCAAGCCTATTGCGAGTGAAGCAACCTCTAAGGTTGTTCAGTTGTGGTAGAAGGCACAGCTCAAGCACAGCAGAGAGAATATGTGACACATTCCAGCTCAGGTGCTGCAGTCCAATTCTTTTTGTTGCAGCTATGACCACAAAGGCATATCATGTGGTCTAATTCTACCTAAGCTATACGTGTTATTGCAATACATACCCATACATAGTGTTTGATAATATCTGCATCCATACAATACAAAGACCTATATTACACATCTAAGCATCACCAGTTTGCTATCCAAAGAAAAGAGACATGATGCATGTTCATGCTCATTTTCTCTCCTGATTTGTTTATTACTAAATTTTGGTATCATCTCCTTATTAAGTGGTTAAGCTACTGCTTCATACTGACGGCTTTGATGTACTAAATGCTGTTGCTGGGTGGTTAGCCAGAGGAATTTAATTATTACATGCTGTCTAACACTTTCATGCAGATCATAAATCTAAATTTTCTCAGGCTGGAAGAATCAGGTCATGAATAAAATAACTTCATTCCAACAAACAATTCAGGAAGACAGTTCCTAATGAACTTCATTGCTTATATGCAAAAACCATGTAACTGGGAGGTCAAAGTAATGCAGCAAATTGTAAAACATAACATTGACATAGGAAGTTGCTCACATTGTGAAGAATCACGAACAGCCCACCAATCAGATTTGCTAAACCCAGAGCTACAATGTTCACTGTCAAACCCGTGAAAGCAAAATTACATAAACTAAATAATAGTTATGGAAGAAAAAAAATTAAAATTTGGCAGCTAAACAATGTACAGACTAGAGAACTGAAAGACAATGAATCTTAATTATGAAAACAACAACATGAAGCAAGCAGGGTAACTAAATGACTAAATTTTTTAAAAATAAATGGATGTTATCATGACCATTCTGTATGATAAAAAGTCAGATAATAATGAGTGACACAGGTAACTCATGCAAATATGAGGGGAATAAGCTGTGGGGATCTCTGCATCCCATCTAGCCCTGTGTAAAGACATGCTAAAGAATCTCCAGAGATAGAACTCTCAAAAATTTCCTCCAAATTTCCTTATTACTAGGAATGATTGAGACAAGTCATGACTTTAATGCTGGGGTCAATGTGTACTATGCAACAAATAGAAATTTGAAGCAGAAAGACAGTTTCCCGGTCTGACCGTCCCAGAGATGTTGAGCCACCACAAAGGACTTGTTTGGTGAGGAAGGGCAGGAACAACAATTGCAGCCATCAACAAAGCAAGATATAACATTTTACGAAAAAGATGAGAGGGGAAAATGATGTAACAAGACAAGACACAAAGAAATAAGAAATAAGAATAGACAGAACATATACCAAAGCCTATAAACATGTTTTCAAAATGGAAAACTGGAGAGGCCAGGCAGAATATTGCAACAATCAGCGTGTAAGAAAATGCAAGAAAATGGATAACACTAAAGATCTGACAAACAGAAAAGTGATAAAAGAAAGAAAAAGGTCTATGAAATAAAATATAACTGAGAGATAGAGAACTGACAAGTCCCAGTTTAAGTAGTCAATAACATTTGTAGTTTGACTTCTTTAACTATCCAACAGATTCTAAATCGAATTAAATAATTTTCAACTTTGAGTCAAAATCGTTACTCAAGGAATTGGTATCCCCTGGTTCAAAATCTAATGTCCTCGAAGATTTTGTCTTAAACCCTAAGCAATAAACAGTACTTCTTAGCAGAAAAATATACCTAATACCTTGCAAGCTATAGATAATTAAAAGCAAAGGATTACCTTGCAGCATGACTGCTAATGCTAAAAAGGTGCCGAAATGCTTTCTATACATTCTATACATGCCAAGGAAACATTTCAACTTCCTAGCTAAGAACAAGAACTTGAAATACCTCAAGAGTTTATGGTGAACAGGTCCATTTAGTTTCAGTAAAGTTGTGCAAGAAAATTCTCATGAAACTCACATGTGGAAGCATCAGAACCAGCAGCTGAAGAAACCACAATAAGGCTAGCAATTGACTCAATTAGGCCCCCATATATGATGCTTTTAAGGATATCCCATTCACGAGTTGTAGCTTTTTTGACCCGAGGGTCACCCATTCAAGTCTTGTCTCTCGATTTGAGATAACTCCTGGTACTGTTTGATCAGGAATCCTGTTGTCGTCTTCACAAGGCACTGGTATAATACCATCTTCAACAGAGCTTATCCCATCATTCACTGGCCAAAGAAACAGTAATCCATCAATTCTGAATATATTTCAGGAACAGGATGAACAAGAAAAATAAGTAATTATATACTTCAAAAGAGATCAGGCTAATGACCGAAGGGAATCCAAGATCTTCAATATTCTCTGGCTCCTTCTGTTTTTCTTTCTCAAGGTATGGAACTATAAAAAATTCATAAAAATAGCTACTATTTAGGAACCATAAATATGTCAGTTATCTTAGTAGTGCACAAGTAACATGTGTAGTTTATGGTGGTTATAGTGACATGTAATATTTCTGTTCCACTGGAAGTCAAAACCAGGCTGGTTTAAGCTGTGCATAGTAGATTCTAAGAATCTAGTGGTGCATGAGGATGCAGGTCGCCCAAGAACGATACTGGGTGTAGACAGACACTTATGGAAATCTTATGGTCATTTTGGAGGAGCTGGGTGAAAAAGAGAACAGATCTCGTCATCCAATTCCTATATGAGAGGAGTTATGAGATCAATATTACTGTAACATCATCTAATGTGCATTTATAGAAGCGCAGGCAATGTTTGAGTCTAACCACCTGCAAATAGATCCTTATTTCAAAGAATTCCTTTCTGGAGGATATTAAGACTCATCCTTTCTGGACCAGTATCAGAGTATGTGATACAGCTACAACATACAAGGTAAATACGAGAAAAAGAAACAAGTCAGTAACAGAATTGACAGGTCAGTAACAGAGCACGTGAAGAAGATTAATCCTTAACATGGCAGGTCTTGATTAGTTTTCCAGAAAACAGTTAGCTAGACTGTTACAAAGGAGATTTTAATAAAAGCAGGAAAGAGGAGAGGGAGGAAGTTGGATAGTGACTGGAGGCAGCAGCTCCCTGGAATGGCTGCATAGTTTTTTTCTGTTTTCCCTTGTTTCTCTTAAGCTTTCCATGTAAGCTGTAAGTGTATTTTCTTTGAGAAGGAATGTGCCATTTGTGTTCCAGATCAACCTGTTTTGCTAAATTCATCTTCTTCCTCTAAAGGATTGCATCAGCATGCTCCTATAGTGCTGGATATTTGGAAGCGATAATTGGTACCTCCACCATTTTGTCCAAGTGTACATTGCTTGAAGAACCATGAATCTAGATAGGGTAGTAAGGCGTTGGAACACTTTTGAGACTGATCAACGTGAATTTAGCAAGAAGAATTCAGTAAGGAGGGAAATTGAGTTTCCTTTGTCAACTTAACAAAAACCCAAAGAGATTATAACATAGAAGAACTTGGCACTTGTGTGCAGCCTGCAATTATGAAACTTCTCAGCCATTGCTCATGGCAGGGGATTCTCATGATTCGATCAGATGTGCAGTCTAAGGAAGCATTTCCTTGGACACGCTAATGACTTCAAGAAGGTGATTGGCATTATTAAAGGTATCACGTTTCATTCCAGCACAACCATTCCATCATGAGACTCTTTATGTGCTCTAGAGAGAAGCTTCTTATTTCCACAGATTTTTATGGGGCTGCCAATTGAGTTTCTGGGTTATTTCTTTCTCGTTAATTTTGTGTTCTCATAACTTTGTTCAGTTATTTTACTTGTTCAGCTGTATGTTTCTAGTTCATTGACTTCAGGATTGTCAAACCTACATCAGGCAACATAAAGTCATGTAATGCCTAAAGTAGAAGCAATGAGAAATGAACTTCGGATTTCTTTGTTCCGCATTTTGCAGATGGTTATAAATGGTTGCAACAAAATGAGTTTCAAGTAAAGTCATACATGTGCATGAAAACTTGAGGATCACACTATCCATAACATGTTTCGTAGTATTTTCTCAAACCTGCATTGTTATTTCCAGACGTGGACTCCAATCGCTTCCCAAGATCAAATGGAGGATTTCTAGGCAGCAAGGTTTCAGGCTCTCGTGGAAACAGGAAACCTTTTCCATTTTTTAATTGATTCACCGGTGGATCCTTAACTTCTGCTCCAACACTGGCAGTATCAGTATCTCCTCCAACATGTTCTGTTGTACCATTTGCTGCACCAAAGCATGGAACCAGAAAAGATTATCCATTTAGCATGCCTTCAAATTCTCTTTGGAAGAAAAATAACCATGCAATATGCAAACTTAAACTAAGATATCAGCCAGATCTGTTTCTTCGGTGAAACCTTTTATTCATTTACGCAATCTGATTTCATGCAGCAAAAATTGATGGGAACATTTGTACTTAACAGAAGCATATTAAAACTCATTCATGCCCTTTGATGAATGGGCGAATATTACAAGCAATCAAGTTCCATTGTAGGATGGCTGTTTGGTCAGAACAGTGCCCAGGACCATAGCATTTTTAGTCACTCACAGCCATAGGGTAGTGTCAGTTTTTAAATCTGCTATGTTCATTTGGTTCTTTTATTTCCTCCAGCTGACTTTTTACTATCTGTTCCTATGACTAAAGCAACAAAGAAAAAGGGGAGTTGATGAGGAGAACTAATACAACTTCTACTCCTTTCCCCTGTATTATCATTTCTCCTTTTCCTTCCCTTTGGTTCAGTTCAACTAGTTTAACCATGACAGATTTCTTATTTGAACTAATAAGGCACACAATACAGTCACAAGAGCAAGGGCATAACCAGTTGCATATAAAACAGTGTAATTAGGTTTATCCTATTCATTTTTTTCTGGACAGTCCATACGATACCTGCACCATTCATCTTAGCAGAACCATGCAATTTCACTCCATGCAGTGAATGTCCTGGTGCTTTTGTTGGCTGCAATGCTGGAGGAGTAACTTCATTCCCTGCTTCAACATACAAACAAAATTTATCAGGTACTACATATGAAGATATAGCCAACATATGCAGAAGTTTTGCACGAGAAATAAGCAACTTCTGTTGCTGGCTATTGCTGTGGACGTGTTTAATATTTTTTGGTGGCATGGATTAATCTTAGTTATAAAAATTGAGCTGCTGTAGGAAAAATGCTATTGGCAAGATGTATGCATTCACTTCTGTTTGTTATGCATAATGTGTTGCGAATATACTCACAAATTGTGCATAAGAATCAGCAACTTCTTTTGCTGGTTGTAATATTCTGATTTCTCTTAATATGCTGTCGTGGTTCAATAGTCTGAGTTAGAGTAGGTTGGTTTCTGATTTGGAAACAAGTTATTTGTGAGACATATGCAGATATCATGCACATTATCAAGCCAAAATATACACCATCAGAGGAATCAATGAACAAAACACAGGTAGCATTCTCCAAGATGAGCAGAACAAAAACTGGTCAAAATATCAACTGTCAAGTCAACTAGTTGTGGCCTGGAATGTAATGCAGCAATAGATCTCCAGCAATTTGCTTAATCTAGAAAAGTTTGCTGACTGTCTGTTTGGCTGGTTGAGCACATCCTTCAATTTTGTCAATGGTAGGGTGGAAGTTTCAGCAGAAAAATACCTGAAGACGTAAAGTGAGAAAAAAGACACACACAGATTGGCTGTTAACAGGTTTCCATGCATCCAGGCAGGGGATTGTTCTAAAGCTTCAAATCAAATAGCACTTGGTTTCTTTGGATTACTATTTGCAAACTATTCTCTTGTTTTTCCAGATAAAACTCACCCATATAATGCTAGTTCCATTTTTACAGACTGCATTTTTTAGTGGACCATTCAAGGTTCCTAAATATGAGGTTGGTGTTGTGAGTGTGGAGCCTGATTTGGCTTGATTCTGTTGTGCCTGTATCGAATTATATTGTGCTACGAACTGGTGGGGTGGGTGGGGAGTTGGTCTCGAGTTGCATGGTCAGCTCGATGAAGGTGTAGGGGGTGGTGTGTGTGTGTGGTTCTGCAAAGGGTGGAGAAATCTTTTGTACCTTGTGGCAGCTATTTTCTAGCCATGGAGGTATTGAAACTAGTGTGAGCCCATGGACATATTTTTTTTCTTTTTCATCCTTGTTCTTCGCATCTTCACAACAGTTACATCACTCTAGCTAGTCGAAACTTTCAGTTTTGCAAATCTAGTTTTTTTTTTTTTTCATCTTTCAAAAATTTTGCTTCCGAACCTCCCATTTGTTTAGGAGAATTTTTCTCAACATATTTAGAGAGATGATTCTCTTGGAATGTATCATTTTCACCATCCAATTGACTTTTCTACGATGGAACATGAAAGAGAGTATTCTAGAAATGCCATACTCATAAAATACAATATAAGAGAGGCATTTAATTTATAACAGCAACTACTAAGATTTACACTAGTGAAAAAGACCCAGGTGATACTAAGATTCATTCTCTCACATTTTATTTTCCTTCTCTTTTGATGCATCCTACTAAAACCAATTCTATGGGCACTAGAGTCCCGGGTTGACAACAAGAAAACTAAAGTTTCACTCCAACTAAGGATAGTCGACAGCAGAGTCAATTGCAACCAGATATTTATCAAATAAGTTGCAACCAGTAATGAAATTTGACTGCTTCCTCTCTGGTGGATTGATCAATGATATGGCAAAGACAACTTTATAACACTGATTCTAGAAAGAGAAAAGGTCAAGAAAAAGGCGATTCAATTCGAACTAGCAATCTTGGACAATTGTTTGGATAGACTGTATTGAAGGATGGGACCTTTTCTTGAAAAACTTCAGATCCCACTTACAAAGATGGTGCATAATAGAATCCTGTTACGCTACTTTGAATGAAAAGCAAGGTGTCCTAAGTTGGCAAAACAAAGCGACTTCAAAGATCAAAAGTTTTATCCAAATTTTAGTGAAGGGCTTGAATGTACAACAGTCATTTCATCTTAGCAATGAGCTTGTTGGACTTATTGTTTCATTATAGAATTTTACTCTAGAAACTTATAAGATACTAGAACAAATAAACTAGACTAATTCATTTTATGAATTTTATACAGAATCAGAAAAGTGAAAATGCCCATGTAAAAAGCACTAGTTGAGTTATGCTCAAGGGAAAGACCTTCATTGTTTTATGTTTTGTAAGTCCAGTACAGAGACCCACACATACAAAATCTGAATCATTCAACTAGCGGCCCTCATAGCAAGTGATCGTGGATGAAGGATAATACAATCACATGAACCTGATCATTTAACAAGATTCCTTAGAAAGGAATAAGGCTACATTGGATTATAAAGTCATAGGTTCATGCTAGGTGCAGTGAAAAGTGGACATAGGTTCATGCCATGGAGATCGAGAAGAACACTAGTAAATGGAATATCTCCAAAGCATAAGATTCGTATCGCCACATAGAATATATGGACATTGACAGGTAAGAGTTTGGAGTTAGTAGACACGATGAAACGTAGGAGAGTCAACATCGCTTGTATTCAAGAAACCAAGTGAAAAGAGGCTAAAGCTAAAGAAATCAATGGGTATAAATTATGGTATGTAGGAAATGATAATAACAGAAATGGCGTAGGAATAATAGTGGATAAAGAATTAAAAGATCAAGTTGTGGAAGTTAAAAGAATCAGTGATAGAATTATAAATATAAAAATTGTTCTAGGAGAGAAGATCATAAATGTTATAAGTGCATACGCACTACAAGTAGGGTTAGAAGATACAATCAAGAGACAGTTTTGGGAAGATATAGAGAGAGTTATGCAAGAAATTCCCAACACTGAGAGGATATTTATAGGAACAAACTCAAAGGGCCATGTATGAAAAGAAAAGGAAGGATATGATAGAATACATGGAAGGTATGGTATATGTGAACGAAATGAGATGGAGAAAACTATTCTCAATTTTGCTTTGTCATATAACCTGGTCATAGCAAATACACTCTTTGAGAAGAGGGATGAAAACTTAATAACCTTTAAAAGTGGACTTCATAAAAGTCAAATAGACTTTTTTCTACTTAGGAATACTGAACGATCAATGTGTAAGGATTGTAAGGTGATACCCAGTGAGAGTTTAACCTCACAACATAGGTTAATGGTTATGGATATCCATATCAAAAGATAGAAGAAAGGAAATGAACTTAATAGGTATCCAAAAACTAAGTGGTGAAACTTAAAAGGAAAGAAAATAACCTTGTTCAAAAATAAGTTCATGGTAGAAGGAAACTAGAACTATGAAACAGAAGTAAACACCATATGGATTAATACTGCTGAGTCTATTAAGAAACTGGTAAAAAAATTATTAGGAGTATCTAAAGGTAAAAGGCAATTAGTAAAGGAAACATGGTGGTGGAGTGAAACAATGTAAAAAGTTATTAAAGAAAAACGAATGTGTTTTAAAGCATGGCAAAAGCCTAGAAATAATGAAAATTATGAACAATATAATATAAGAATACTAAAAATGTTGCTAAGAGAATAGTAAGTAAGACTAAACTTAAGGCATATGATGAGCTCTATAATAGACTAGGAACAAGAGAAGGTGAGAAAGATGTGTTTAAACTTGCAAAAGTAAGAGAACAGAAGGGCAAGGACTTAAATCATGTTAGATGCCTTAGAAGTGATGATCAAAGAGTATTAGTCAAAGACAATGAGATCAAACAAAGGTGGGAAACATACTTTTAAAAATTGTTATATGACAATAGCTGTGAGAATATAGGGATTGAAAATACTATAAATCTAAATCACATTGGCTATTATAAATATGAACATAGGATTAGAATACCTGAAGTGAAAGAGACCTCGAAAAAAATGAAATCAGGAAAGGCCACGGGGCACGATGGTATACCAATAGAAGTTTGGAAGCATAAGGGAGATATTGGAGTAGTTTGGCTAACCAAGTTGTTTAACAAGATTATAAAATAAAAAAAAATGCCTGATGAGTGGAGGAAAAGCTACATTGTACCAATTTAAATAAAGGTGGCATACAAAGCTGCACTAATTATCGAGGGATCAAACTTATGAGCCACATTATGAAACTTTTTGAAAGAGTGATTGAGAAGAGCCTACGGCATGAGACAAGTATATCGGAGAATTAGTTTGGTATCATACCTGGGAGGTCTACCATGGAAGCTATTTTCTTACTATGACAATTGGTAGAGAAATATAGGGAGAGGAGAAAAGACCTTTACATGGTCTTTATCAACTTATAGAAAGCTTATGATAGAATCCCTAGAGAGTTAATATGGGAGGTGTTGGGCGAGAAAGGGGTTTTGCAGGGGTATATAGACATAATTAAAGATATGTATGAGGGAGCAGTAACAAATGTTAAGACTGCTAGTGGCAAGACTGGTGGTTTTCCTGTCATTATAAGATTGCATCAAGGATCGGCATTGAACCCATACCTTTTCTCGTTGGTTATAGATGAGTTAACAAAACATCTGCAAGAGGAGATTCCCTGGTGCATGCTATTTGCATATGATATAGTCTTACTTAATGAGACAAGGGAGGGTATAAACACAAAACTAGAGTTATGGAGAGAAGCATTAGAATCTAAAGAATTTAAAATCAGCCGAACTAAGACAGAATATATGAAATGCAATTTTAGCAAGGAGAGGAGTAGGAGTGGAACACCTAACAAGATTGATAACCAAGAAGTCCCCGTAAAAGACCACTTTTGGTACTTAGGATCAATGATTCATGAGAGTGGAGAGATTGAGAGGGAGGCCACCCAGAAAATCCAAACAGGTTGGAACAAATGAAGATGTGCATCTGGAGTTTTGTGTGATCGGCAGGTGCCGCTCAAACTAAAAGAAAATTTTTATAGGATGGTCATAAGGTCAGCCATGCTCTATGGATCAGTGTTAGGCAATTAAGGAAAATCATGCTCATAGGATGAACTTTGCAAAAATGAGGATGTTGAGATGGATGAGTGGTAAGATAAGAACGGATAGAATTAGGAATGAAAATATTAGAGGAAATTTTGAGGTAGCACCAATAGGTAACAAGATAAGGGAGATTAGACTTAGATAGTTTGGACATGTCCAGAGGAGACAAAAAACGGCACCAGTTAGGAGTGAGGCAATGCAAGTAGAAGGTTATAAAGGGGCAAGGAGAAGGCCCAAAAGAATGTAGATAGAAGTGGTGAGGAAAGATTTAAAAACTTTGGGACTAAATAAAGCCATAATACTTAACAGAGAGGAATGGATGAATAAGATTCATGTGGCCAACCCCTAATTGGGATAAGATCTTGATGATGATGAGGTAAGTTTGGATCTATTATCTTTCTTTTCTTTCTTTTTTATTCTTCTTCAGCTGACACCTAATTAATATCAAAGACATTTCTATGACTAAAACAATCAAGAAGATTGTGAGATGATTATGTGAGGTAATCAGAATCCCACTTTCCCCCCAAACTTATGTATTTCCTTTTCCCTTTTGTTGAATTTGTCAATATCATACTTTAACTAATGGGATCGTCGTTTAGTTCATACGTTTGAGGAGCACAACTAGTAGGATGCAAAGCAGTGACATTTAGCACATCCTATTTATCTATTCTGGAAAAAAATAAAAATAAAAATAAAAATTCTCATACCTGCCCCATTCATATTTGTGGAACCATCCAATTTCCCTCCAAGCAGCAAGGATCCAGGGCCTCCAGGCATGTTTCCTGGGTGAAATGCTGGAGGAGTAACTTCATTAGCATTTTGTGTACCACTCCCTGCTTCAATATATCAAACAAGATGTCTCAAGTACTACGTATGAGGAATATGGCAAATATATTAAGAAACTTTCAATGAGAAACAAGCAACTCCTGGTGCATGGTGGTTACTGTTTTGGTAGTTGTTAATATGTTTTGATTGATTGTTATAATCTCAGTTAGAGTAAGTTAGCTTCTGTAGGAACTAAGTTAGTTGGAAGGTGTATGGATTCACTGCTGCTTATTATGCATGATGAACATTGTTAATACACTCACACTATCTGCATGAGAAATAAGTAACTTTCTTTGCTGCTTGTTGATATTCTTGTGTACATCACATGTAATGGTCACACACCAGCCGAGTAAAAGCAGGTCATCTTCTAATTTTGAAATAAGTCATATATGAATCCAATATACATATTACTGAGACAATTTATACTCCATTAGAGGAAACAATAAACAGGACAAGCATCATTCTCCACAACACATGGGGCAAAAGCCAATCAAAATATCAGAACTAATCAGAGCCAATTAGGTGCAGTCATGTAAGGCAGGCAATAAGAAACTTCACACGTTTTACGTAATTGAGAACATTGAATCAGTGAATAACTGGCTGAGTGTTTTTTTTTATTGTCTTAGAGGAAGAAGTTGGTTTAGCTAGCAACTACACAAGCGAATGAGAGGTAGACAAACAAGAGAGAGAGAGAGGTGAAGAATGGTTTCTCAAAAACCAAAGTGAGGAAGTTATTTGTTCGAGATTCATCATCATCAAAGCCTTATCCCAATTAGGAGTCAGCCATGCAAATCTTGTTCCTCCATTCTCTCTATCAAGTGCATGGCTTCATTTAGTCCCAAAGTTTTTAAATCCTTTTTCAGCACTTCTATCGAAGTCCTTTTGGGCCTTGCCCTTACCCTTTAGAACCTTTAACTTGGATCACCTCACTCCTAACTAGTGCCACCATTGGTCTCCTTTAGACATTCAAACCATCTAAGTCTAATCTCTCTTATTTTGTTACCCATTGGTGCTACTATGTAAACATAAAGCTAGAGTTATGGAGAGAAGCATTAGAATCGGAAGGATTTAAAATTAGCCGAACTAAGACAGAATATATAGAATGTAATTTTAGCAAGGAGAGTAGGAGTGGAGCACCAGTCAAGATTGATAACCAAGAGGTCCCCATGAGAGACACTTCTGATGCTTAGGATCATTGATCCATGAGAGTGGAGAGATTGAGGAAGGTTATCGAGAGAATCCAAGTAGGTTGGAACAAATGGAAATGTGAATCAGGTGTTTTATGTGATCAGCGGGTGCCACTCAAACTAAAGGAAAAATTCTATAGGATGGCTATAAGGCTGGTCATGCTCTATGAATCAGAGTGTTGAGCAGTTAAGGAACATCATACTCATAGGCTAAGTGTCGCAGAAATGAGGATGTTGAGATGGATGAGTAGTAAGACATGAAAGGATAGAATTAGAAATGAAAATATTAGAGAAAATTTAGGGATAGCACCAATAGGTAACAAGATGAGGGAGATTAGACTTAGATGGTTTGGGCATATTCAAAGGAGGCCAACAACGGCACCAGTTAGAAGGAGTGAGGCAATACAAGTTGAAGGTTCTAAAAGGGCAAGGGGAAGGCCCAAAAGAACGTGGATAGAAGTAGTGAGGAAAGATTTAAAAACTTTGAGACTAAATGAAGCCATGGTATTTAATAGAGTGGAATGGAGGAATAAGATTCATGTGGCCAACCCCTAATTGGGATAAGGTCTTGATGATGATGATGATGATGATGATTGGTACTACTCCTAAGTTTCCTCTAATGTTTTCATTTCTAATTCTATCATTTCTTGGCTTGCCACTCATCCATCTCAACATCTGCATTTTGACAAGAATCATCCTCATTACATGTTATTCCTTAAATGCCCAACACTATAATCCATAAAGCATGGATAGCCTTACAACCATCATATAGAATTTTTCTTTCAGTTTGAGTGGCACCCACCGATCACACAAAACTTTAAAGGCACATCTTTATTTGTTCCAACCCACTTGGATTCTATAAGTAACATCTCTCTCAATCTTTCCACTCTCATGAATTATCGATCTCAAGTATCAAAAGTGCTCTTTTTAAGGGACTTCTCGATTATCAATCTTTACTAGTGCTTTACTCTTACTCCTTTCCTTGCTAAAATTGCATTCCATATACTTTGTCTTAGTTCGGTCAATTTAAAATCCTTTAAACTCTATAGCATCTCTCCACAACTCTAACTTTATGTTTACGCCCTCCCTTGTCCTGTCAATTAAAACTAAGTCATCTACAAATAGCATGCACCATTGAATCTCCTCTTACAGATATTTTGTTAACTCATCCATAACTAATGTAAAAAGATACGAGCTTAATGTCAATCCTTAGTGTAATCCTATAGTAATAATCATTGGTCTTTCCACTAGTGGTCCTAACATTTATTACCGCTCCCTCATACATATCCTTAATTATGTCTATATACCCTCGTGAAACCCCTTTCTCACCCAACACCCATCATATTAATTCTCTAGAGACCCTATCATAAACTTTTTTTAAGTCAATAAAGGCCATGTGGAGGTCTTTCCTTTTCTCCCTATATTTCTCTATAAATTGTCAAAGTAGAAAAATAGCTTCCATGGTAGACCTCCCAAGCATGAAACCAAACTAATTTTCTGATACACTCGTCTTATGTCATAACCTCTTCTCAATCACTCTTTCCCAAAGGTTCATGGTATGGCTCATAAGTTTAACCCTACGATAATTAGTGCAACTCTGTCTCCTTTTAGTCTTATAAATTGGTACAAGTTTTTCTTCCATTCATCTAGCATTATCTTCGATTCTACAGTCTTGTTAAACAACTTTGTCAGCCAAACTACTCCAATATCTCTTATATAATTTCAAACCTCTATTAGTATACCACCGCATCTCATAGCCTTTCCTGATTTCATCTTCTTCAATGCTCCACTTTAGATATCTTGATCCAACAATCACATCTATATAGGATTTGGGATTTGGGATTACAATTCTTTCAATCTCTATAGTCTAAGGACATTTGTCATTTAGCAATTTTTAAAGTAACTTTCCCACCTTTGATTAATCTCTTCATCTTTGACTAGTACCCTTTGGTTAATACTTTAATACATTTAACGTGGTCTAAATCCTTACTCTTCGGTTACCTTACTTTTACAAATTTGAATGCATCTCTCTCACTTTCTCTTGACCCTAACGTATCATAGGAATCATAATAAGCCTTGAGTTTAGCCTCGTTTACTACTCTCTTAACAACCTTTTTAGCATTCTTACATTGATCAAAGTTTTCGTCATTTCTAGTCCTCCAAGAATATCTTTTGCTACTTTCTTAATGGACTCAGCCATATTAGTCCACATGATATGTTTACTTCTGTTTCATTGTTTAACTTCTACCTTTAACCTATTTGGAAATGATGTTATCTTCTCTCCTTTTAAGTTTCACCACTTAATTTTTGGTCACTTATTAAGTCTATTTCCTTTCTTCCATCTCTTTACATAAATATCCATAACCATTAACCTAATTTGTGTGGTAAAACTCTCACCGAGTATCAACTTATAATCCTTACACATTGATCTTTCGGTATTTCTAAGTAAAAAAAAAAAAACTATTTGGCTTTTATATGATCCACTTTTAAACGTTAGTATGTATTCATCCATCTTCTTAATGTATGTGTTTGCTAGAACTAGGTTACATGACAAAGCAAAATAAAGGATTGCTTCGTCTACCTCATTTTTTTCTCTAATACCAAGCCCTCCATGTACCTTATCATATCCTTCCTTTTCTTTTCTTACATGACCATTAAAATTTGTGCCTATAAATATCCCCTTTGTGTTAGAAATTTTTTACATTACTCCCTCCATATCTTCCTAGAATTGTCTCTTGAATATATTTTGTAACCCTACCTATTGAGCATATGCACTTATAACATTTATGATCTTGTCTCCAAGAAGAAGTTTTATTAGTAAAATTCTATCACCAATTCTTCTAACGTCTAAACCTTTGCCTTTAATTCTTTATCCACCACTATCCATACGCCATTTCTATTATTATCCTTTCCTATGCACCAGAGCTTACATCCATCAAGTTCTCTAGTTTTAGCCCCTTTCCACTTGGTTTTTTGGACACAAGCTATATTAATATGCCTATATTCTGTGTGGTGATCCAAATCTTACTCTCCTGAGCTAGTCTCTTTACTCGCACATATTTAGAATGGGCGGGAACCCCTACCTACTTCCCACTTCAACTGGTTCTTGATGTAGCACATCGCTTTTGAGGAAACACTCTATTAACCTTGCCCATTATTCGCTACCCAAGATCCGATGTAGTGCATCGCTTACGGGAGGAGACACCCTAGCAGCCCTTGCCCATTTCCAACTTCATTCGGGCTCCAATGCGACGTGCCACTATGGGAAACACCCTAGCCTAAAGAAATGTCTTTGTCTGCTTTTTCGTGTTATATGATTTACCAAAAGATTTTATACCAGCTGGCAATCTGATGCAATCCTCTTTTATCTGGGCTTAGGACTGACTAGGAGATCATAAAACCACATCAGCTTGGGAGAGCCTCCTCTATTTGTTCAAGATTCAGAACAAATAACTCCCGATTTCTTTATGTTACTATTTTGGAGCATTCTCTTGTTTTCCAGATAAACTAGTACATTTGCTGATCTTTCCATTTAATCTGCAGATTGTATTTTTATCTACTTTTGAATGATCTAAAGATCAGGCAAGTGCAATTCTCCTATTCTATAATTTCTATTTTGAGCTTTAACTTTGATTAAGTGAAGGTAGATCTTAAATACAGGTTATGTTTATTTCTTCTTAAGATAAGCAAACTTTCGCATCAAAATTGGTGAAAATTGATGTCCAAAGAAACACTCAGTTAACCATGTTACAGTTTATTTGTAGACCTGCAGCATAACTATCAATAATGAATTAGACATTTTGGAAGCAGTGTGTATTCACTCAGTTAACCATGTTACAGTTTATCTGTAGACCTACAGCATAACTATCAATAATTAATTAGATATTTTGGGAGAAGTGTGTATTTGTATTTCTTTCTTTCTGATTCCAAACCACTAAATCAGCACAAATGAAGAGAGCAAAACAAGGCATTGAGCCCTGAAAGTAGCATTCTTCACAGAAAAAGACATCAACTTGCTGAGAAATATCTCATAGTTGTAGCCTTATTTGGACTGTTTTCTTCAACAATGGAAGCAAAATGTTTTATTTCCAGAAACTAGAAACTGAACTCAGTTATTAATCTCAAATTTCTCTTTTGGATTACACAAGAATCAGTGGTTCTTGCTAATCTGAACCAATCATCATACCACTGGCTGAAAGCTTTAATTGAGAACGTTAAGTCATTTATCATGAAAAAAAATTTAACTGGGTAGACTTTATTTGAATCATCAACTTGACAGAAGGTGCGGATGTAATAAAGTTACCACTTATTATTTAACCAAACTCTGGGCATCATGAGTCAATAATATCCACACCGAAAGAAACACTGTTGACACTGTTACAGTTTACCTATTTATAGACCTAAAGCATGACTATATAAACACAAATTTGGGGAATAGGAAAGCATTTGAATTTTATATTTCTGATTACCAAACACATTAATTATCACAGTAGTTCACAGTTATTGTTACTTCTGCAAGAAGAAGAAGTTAGCTTGTGAAGAAGCTTCTTGTCTATGTCACGTTATTTAAATTGTTTTCTTCAATCATGGATGTGAAATGTTTTATTTCTCAGTATGTAAAGCTTGAGCAATTATTGTTCTTTGCTGGACTCCGCAGTTGCTAAAAAATAGATTCTACATTTCATTTCTTATTTGGGTTGACTACTCTACTGGCCTCAAATTATGGAAAGTTCTGAATTGTTACCTTATTTTTGACCCAAAACCAGTCCATAATAGGAAACTCAGATGAAAGCCCTGAATCATTCAGGAAGTTATTACAATTTTTATCCCTAGCCTTTGTCATTTTGAAAATTTTATCGCAGTTATTAAGGATCGAACAAGTACTACATGTACTTAATTTGTGGTAGAACCAGGACTTCTGAAGCATAAAAACATCCTGCATAAGGAAAGAACCCATGCTTTATTTACAAATCATCATCATAGCAATCCAAATGACTATGGAGTTCAAGAGTTCAAAACTTCATCAAACTTTAAGAAACAAAATTTTTCTTGTAGAGATCCCTTTTCAAGATAATCACACATGAACACCAAACACAAGCATACAAAATCAAGTTCATGTGTTAAATGTTTGGTATCCAATGAGAAAAACACAAAAGTGCCATGCATACCTGGTTGCCTTTCAGTCCTTTCGCTCTTAAACATGGAGAATAACCAACTTGAGTTCCTATCAGACACTTGCTGTGAACTTTGGACATTTTGACCGACATCTTTTATTCCAAAAACTCGAAGACAACCACTTGCTGTTAAGTGAAAATGAAAATTTAAAATTCAGTAGCCTATCATGAAGAAACAAGATACAACTAATACATTGTGCAATCCATGGAGAAATAAATGATGATACCCTATCATGAATCTTCAAGGGTGATTGAGTGACTGAAAATTAACAAACACTATAATCCATGATACAACTGAGAATTTTAGTTTTGTAACGAAGCCCATTACCACATGCATTATTATATTTTCTTGACCATCAGTAGTTAAAGAAAAGGTTATGTACCTTATGCAAGTCACCTACCTGACAATTGGTAGTGCTTTCAGCCTTCTTTGTGGCATTGGATATTTGTTCTCATGAAACTCATGCTGATGAATTGGCTCAACATAGAAAAGGGGTGCAGACAGCAGATAAAGATCTTTACTCTTTCACTAGCAAACAAGCTGGAATCTTGCACTTTAATTGAGCAAGTTACAAAAAGGAGCACCTCTTTATTTTACCTTTTACATATTAAACATTGACTAGATATCTAGTGTGGCGATTCAGTTGTATTATTATCTCACATCTTTTAAGCTACTAAAGATAGGAGTTGTTTGCCTACTTTGCAGAGAATGTTTAAAAGCATTAGTAGGAATCAAAAGTTCAAAGGATAAAAAGAACAGATAGAAAGTTTCCCAATCCTGGAAGTTTGGACTTCTAAGAAGCTCAGGTCAGTGGGGCTCTCAGATCAGGGAAACTACACCTGAACAGGAATGAAACTGGCTACATATTTAGAATTCAATGCAAGCAAACCAAAGTAGCATGCTTTTGAAAGCTCTAATTTTTTACTCCGTGGATTTCCTTGCCTTCATCTTTCAGATCCATGTGAACAACATTCACTGTCTAGGACTTCAAATCAGTTTTGATATTTGGCTTCCCCAATTCTTTAAGATCCAGGATCCCTGTAGGAGTTTTCTATTGGTAAATTTGTGTGTGTGTGTGTGTGTGTGTGTGTGTGTGTGTGTGTGTGAGAGAGAGAGAGAGAGAGAGAGAGAGAGAGAGAGAGAGAGAGAGACTGAATAAGAGCATTGACTAACTCCTATGTTGCCAGTGCAGGAAGCGTGAAGTGTGAAGCAAAAATCAGGTGCAGAAGCAGAAAGCGAGTGATTTTAGGAGAGAAGCTAAGCAGGAAGCAGAAAAATAAATAAATAAATACTTAAAACACCAAAAAAAAATTGGAAAGAAAAAAACAGAAGCATAATGTGCCATTATAAAACTAAATTAAAATGCTTAACATCTATCAAACATAATCCATAACCCAAGGCCATGGCTCCAAAGGTCACAAAATGTCAAAAGCCAATATCCTAAATCCACATTGATATGACATCACATCCAAAACTTGGAAACTACAAACTTATCAGTCCTTCACATCCAAAGTAGCCAAAATCCATTTTACAATCCACAATCATTCAACAATTCAATCCAAGAACAGCCACAAGGCCCACAACATTAAACATGCCGGCCTTTCATGATTCAAGAACCAAAACAGCCACAATCCACAGCAATTTAATTTCAAACAGAAAAAAAAAATTGAACATGCTGAGCACGATTCATGATTCAAGAACAAAAAAATTCGAAAACAAAACATTATAACCATGAAAAAACTTACATGACTACTAGAGAGAGATTGAAGGGGCCAAAATTAGCTTGGAGCCTTGAGCAAATGGCTAGAGAGATAGAGAAGGACCAAAGGAACTACAAAGAAGAAAAAGAAAAAAACAGAGGATTACCAGCTGAAATGAGAGAGAAATAAGGGAAAGAAAGACTAAAGAAGGAGAAAAAGAGGATTACCAGCAGAAACAGAGAAATAGAGCCTAGCCGATAATCACGGTGCACCGGAAATCATGAATTTTTGCCTAAAACAGCAGCTTGCCAGAAAACTGCAACTAGCTTCTTTCAGAAATCATGGATTTTTGTTGGAAATTATGGAGTGTGACCGAAAATCACAGATTTTTGCCAGAAGCAGCAGCTTGCCAAAAAAAGAACAGCTACCTTCCTCCGAAAATCATAGATTTTCATTGGAAATGGCAGCTCACCAGAAAACAATGGATAGCTTCTTCTGGAAAATTTTGGCCAGAAATTATGGAATGTGACTGGAAACCATGGGTTTTTGGCAGAAGCAGCAGCTGGCCGAAAAACAACAGATAGCTGCATCTGAAAATCATAGATTTTTGCTGGAAACGGAAGCTCACCAGAAAACAGCAGCAAGCTGCTTCTGGAAATCATGGATTTTAAAACAGCAGCTTTCCTCTTCCTTCATGGAGCTTGGCCTAAAATAGAAGCTCCCTTCTTACCATTCAGCAACTCCACTTCTGCTCCTCCTCCTCTTCCTCCTCCTTAGCAGCTACCATCTCGCTGGATTCAACAGCTACTGTCTACTTCTTCTACTACTACTAAAGACTAACAGAAAACAATGAGAAACCAAATGAAAACTTGTGGAAAATTGCAGCTTCTTCAGTTTTTATCCATAATGTGTCAGAAGTAATATGATTAGCCTAAAATTTTCGCCGAAAATGGTTGTTTTCACTGACAAATCAGGGAGACAATGAGAAACTAAACTCTAGGGCAATTTTGGGGGGAAGGATAAGATCTCTACTAGTATAGCGGTGAGTGCACATTTTCGCCTTCATCATCATCATCAAGACCTTATCCCGATTAGGGGTCAGCCACATGAATCTTGTTCTTCTATTCCCTTCTATTAAGTTTAATGACTTCATTAGCCCCAAAGTTTTCAATCTTTTTTCAAGACTTCTATCCACGTTCTTTTGGGCCTTCCACTTGCCCTTTTAGAAAACTTAGATCGTCTCACTCCTAACTGCTGCCGTTTTTTGTATCCATTGGACATGTCCCAACCATTTAAGTCTAACCTCCCTCATCTTGCTAACTTTTTGTGCTACTCCTAAGTTTCCTTTAATGTTTTCATTTCTAATTATATCCTTTCTTGTCTTGCCACTCACCCATCTCAATATCTGCATTTCGGCGACATTCCTATGTACATGTTATTCCTTAACTGCCCAATACTCAGATACATAGAGCATGGTCGGCCTTACAGCCATCCTATATAATTTTCCTTTTAGTTTGAATGGCACCCGCCAATCACAAAAAACTCTAGACATACATCTCCATTTGTTCTAACCTGCTTGGATTCTCTAAGTAATCTCCCTCTTAGTCTCTCCCCTCTCATGAATTATTGATCCAAAGTATCGGAAATGATCTTTTAGGGAGACTTCTTCGTTATCAATCCTCACTAGTACTCCAATCCCACTCTTCTCATTGCTAAAATTGTATTCCATATACTCTGTCTTAGTTCAACTAATTTTAAATCCTTTGGATTTTGATGCATTACCCCAAAACTCTAGCTTTTTGTTTATGCCCTCCCTTGTCTTATCAATCAAAACTATATAATATGCAAATAACATGTACCATAAAATCTTCTCATACAGATGTTTTATTAATTCATCCATAACCAACGTAAAAAGGTATGGGCTCAATGCTGATCCTTGGGCAATCCTACCGTGATGGGAAAACCACTGATCTTTCCCCCTGGTAGTCCTAACATTTGTTATCGCTCCCTCATACATATCCTTAATTATGTCCATATACCCCCACGAAACCCCTTTTTTGCCCAACACCCTCCATATTAACTCTTTAGGGACCCTATCATAAGCTTTTTATAAGTCAATAAAGACCATGTAAAGGTCCTTCCTCCTCTCCTTATATTTCTCTATCAATTGTCTAAGTAGAAAAATAGCTTCAATGGTTCCGATACACTCATTTCATACCGCAACCTCTTCTCAATCACTCTTTTAAAAAGTTTAATGTTATGACTCATAAGTTTAATCCCCCAATAATTAGTGCAACTATATATGTCACCTTTATTCTTATAAATTAATACAATAGAGGACTTTCTCCATTCATTTGGCATTTTCTTCAATTTTACAATCTCATTAAACAATTTTGCCAACCAAACTACTCCAATATACTTTCAAACCTCTATTAGTATACCATCAAAGGCAATCCATAAATAAGCACAATATTGTGTCTTATGGGTTAGATGAAGAAAAGAAGTTAAAAAAAAAGAGAGAGAGAGAGGAAATGCACAAGGAGCACATATCCTTACTAATTGGAAGCGAGCATCAAATCAATCGAAATCGAGCTTCCTTTTGATTGAAAGAGCAAAAGAGATTAACTGTAATCACACTTTGCTTTTCGGATCCGAAGCTCGAATTTGGGAAGTGCAATACAACATCTAGGATGCTTCCTAGCAACTTTGCCTAACTCTTCATATTTTCTATAAAAATAAGTAATTAACCATACATATGAACCTAAACTAGAATCTTAAGATTATCTATGACATGAGAAATCTAACCATAAGACATTCTACTAAATCCAGATACAACACAACACATCCTCCAAATAAAAAAGTAAAAGAAAAATGTAGTAAAAACCACATACTTTTTTGAATTTTTTCACATATATCCTGAACTTTAAATCACTACAACTGCACCCTGCACTTAAAAACCATTCTCAATTGTACCCAAATTACACCCAGTCATTAACATTGTTAATAGAAGTCCTTCATGGACATGATTTGTCAAATTAGTTGCCAGTTGGGTGTTGACAATGCGACTGGAGGCTATTGTAATTTGACTAAGTTTAAGTGGATGGGAAAATGAAAAAAAATCCCTCTGAGAATCAAAGCTGCCTGCAGTCTATCATGATGGATAGTTGGGAAAGATGGTTGCTCCATTTCAACCCTGCGATCACATCAACAGTAGAAATCAGATTCATGTGCCCACCCACTGGTTTCTGATTTACCAAGTCACCCAGTAAACAAAAGAAATATATCTAAGAGATCAAAGGGACTTCTAGGTCTATTTCGAAGAAATTCAAATGATTTTCTCTCTCTGTCGCTTTCTCAAATCTGCAATGGCTGTTGTTGCCATGGTAAAGAAAAGATGGAGAGATGTTGCACGTCAAGATGGGAACATCATGCAAGACAACTTTAGATGGCTGGGTTATTTACCAAAATCCAGCAGATCGAACTGCAAACCTTGACTTTATGTTGCAACAAAACCACTTGATTGGCCTAGAACACAAGGAAGAAAATAGGAAAATTATCAGGAAGCCAATGGGTCTAGATCCCCATCAAATTGCCATCTACAATGCCATTAAAATGGATTAAGCAGATAAAATGATAAAATGGGGAGAAATCATGGAAACTGAGTTTCAACTCCAAATTGTGCCAATATGAAGTACTTGGGCACAAGAACTGCATCTCATGAGAACCTCATGTTGAAATTTCTTTGTTTCATGTATTTATGAGAGCAATCTTACTTGTTATTTCTAGCAAATCAACAATTACCACAGAAAATACTTAAAATCAAACCCATTTCCTAAATTTAAATATAATTACACAAGGTGAGAGGATTCACAATTTACAAAATTCTCATTGCGTCAACATTTGAGGGTATTTCATCATCTACTTACTCCTATTAAGACCTCTGAAAGGCCATTCTTCAAAGGCCTTACTCGAATTTCATCATTGTCAACCATGTTGTACATTACGCAATCTTCTATTATTCCTCCTTACCTAACTCTTTACCCACACGAAGACCAAAAGGAATAGTTTGAGATGCCGCCTTTTGCTGCTTGCTCCCCCATCTTAACCTTATAGGCATTGATTTAAAGAGCCATAATCATCATCATTCACAGAGAAAAGAAACATCTTGATGAGAATGCTAGTCAAAAAGCAAAAAAGGGAGCAATTTTTATCAACCAAATGAAAACAAATCAATCAAAAACTAGAAAACCATAATATCGGTTCCATTTATGTGCAGGCAAGAAATCTGGGTTTTGATGTTTAGAGTTTAAGATCTTTCAATGGCAAAACATCAAGGATGCAAGCTGTCAGCTTCCTCCACTAGCAATGGTGATAGAACTACTCTTCTTCTCTTCTGCAATGAATTTTTCTGAAAAGTGTTTTTCCGATTCAGGTTCCTTCTCCATAAAACCATCTTCAATTATGAGGACATTCTTGTTCAAATGAACCATCCCATTTTCATTACCTTTTGCAGGCTCATACACCCCCATCTGTTCCCTTCCCAAAATTAGCTTTTCAACACCCAGCTGATAATTCAAAGGACAGGTGACCTCTCCACCAAGGACTTCTGTTAGCACCATTAATAGCTGAGTGAAATTTGGGTACGATTGGAACACTTCTTAAGTGCAGAGCGCAATTGCAATGATTCAAAGTTCAGGATAGAAGTTTTTTTATAAGTACAAGGTTCTCATACAATTTTTCCTAAAATGTAATGAGCCTAACATCCAATTAAACCATAGCCATGGATTCCCAATTTAACTAGACCAGTATGTACTCCATTTTGCAAACTCTTAATATAGGATGTATCTAAGTTGAGGCAACACAAACCTTTCAGCAAGACTCTGCTTTCAAAAGTTGATGGGTCAAAAGCATCACTAATGAGGGAGTCCAAGTGAAGTAGTGCTTGAAGAGCAGTACAAAACTGCAAAATGCTCAAAATACACATTGCTATGCTTTTGGAACGTGTCTTATTTCTGCTAGCCATTACAACCAACAACTTGACAGAGGATGGAAATAATGAATCAAATATCAAAAGTTCTCCACAGCACAAATTTGTAAATACCAAAAGTCCATAAATATTTGAATCATAACTTCATAGAATTCATAAAATTACCTGAAGAAACAAGCAGTAGCCTTACATATCAACAGAAGGGTCGAAAATGAATACATGTTAATTTTTTCTATATATGCAATATTGATAGAAGGGGAGCCTTGGCACATCGTCATGTGACTTTGAGGTCACGGGTTCAAGGCGTGGAAACAGCCACTTGCAAAAATGCAAGGTAAGACTGTGTACTATAGGCCCTTGTGGTCCGCCCCTTCCCCGGACCCCACATAGGCAGGAGCTTCATGCACTGGGGCTGCCCTTTATATGCAATGTTGATGCTATTAATTGATTGTTCTTGGATCTAGATTTAGCAATTATGTTAATAGCATTGCAAATACTTCTTTCTAAGTACTGATTGATGTTCCTCACAATACAGATGCTAGCTTGATAACAGAACATCCAGCCAGGTTTGTCCTATACTTTCGATTGCAGAAGCTGCAGGGCCCACAACTAATTGGTTCACAAATTCATATAATTAGGGGAGTAAACACAAACAACTATAATCACAGAAGCATGACAAGTATGATATAAGAGCAGCACCGGTGCACGAAGCTCCCACGTATGCAAGGTCCAGGAAAGGGGCGGACCACAAGGGTTAATAGTACGCAGCCTTACCTTGCATTTTGCAAGAGGCTGTTTCCACACCTTGAACCAGTGACCTCAAGGTGACATGACGACAACTCTATCATTGCGCCAAGGCTCTCCTTCTAGATTGAACAAAAATATGACAAGGCAAAATGTCCCTCGTTGTATAATTGCTAATGCCATAATGCAAGAGATGACTGATATGAAATCCCAGTATATAAATCCACATAGCTATGCACCCATCTACCTTCTTCCCTATAGTAAGATTATGCTGCCGGATGCCAATGCAGGTATTCAATAACAGATAATGCTCCAAGTACCTCAACCACAATGGTACATGGCAAGGACATTCATGATCAGCATGTGCATTCACACAAGCAGTAAATGTTGATGATGCCAAATTTAGTGAGATGCATTGGCATGATGCCCATCATGCTGTCAATTCCTATCTCTATTCTTCATCAGGAGCATAAAGAGCAGAATACATCCCTTCTGGCTACTGGTAAGTAGGAACTCCATTGGCGTCAACTGGTGCAAAACCATTGCTTCTGTCCTTCCTACGATCAAATGATAAGTATGATATGATGCAGATAAATTTTAATTTTCCAACAATTGGAGTTAAATGACTTCACTGATGTATATAATTATGATTGACTATGCAAGGAATAAATTTATCAATTTGAAATTAAGGCAGCAAATAATGAACCACAATAAAAAAAAATCGTCTATCATCTGCGGAACTTCACTATGGTTTGGAAAACAAAATATGTAGATAATAAACAAGATAGGAAACAAAAGCTACACATTAATTATGCTCAGGGCAATAAAGTGTACCTGTTGCAACAAAAAAGCTCCAGCAAGATAAACATCTGAATACTTCTGTATCCTGATTTTGATCACCAGTTGGCTCTGAAACATGAGGCTGATCCTCAGTTGGAGGTGTAGGAGTAGCTCCATGATCAGGTTCAACTCTTGGAACTTTTACTGGCTTTACAGCAACTGCCCTTTTTCTTTTACGCAAGATAACCCTCTTAGTAATGCATGAATGACAATTAGGACAGAATAAATCATGTGTCTCTTGCTCTGCTATTACCTTCTCAACCTCGAAATCCTTTACTTCCAATTTATCGTCACTCAATAGTATATCCTCTGCATCCTTTTCAGTTATATCCTTAACAGGCTCAAATTCTGCAGTTCCATTTTCTAGGTACTCTTCAGACTGCATAGATGAGATCGACTGTGTTACAACCTTAACATTCTCCAGGATTTGCTTATTGTTCACAATTGGCAATGCATTTTGAATTTCTGAATCCTTTCCTCCAACATCAAATTCCACTTCAGAGATTTTCTTGTTAGGGGACCAGCCATTAATTTCATCAGTGGATCCAGTGCCTGAATCATGGGCACATATTACATTTAGCTCTCAGTCATACAAATTAGTGTACTATAAGAAAGAAACATGTATTTCAATTTTAAAAGGCAAGGGGAGATTATCATACAACAACTGGCCATTATTTGTTGTTCAGTTATGTTCTTCCGTTGTGTTTTAAATCAGCATGTTAGCAACTAGTAAGACAAGAAATAAGAGTTGCACTGGCCAACATGGCCACCAAGATAGCCAGTCATGTAATAGTTCCATTAGCATGAAATAGATTGATTTGCGGAGGATTGTAACAGATTGTCAGAATTACATGCTAATAGTTTGTTACTATTATGTTGTACCTCGGAATAACTGATAGCTACCAACCTAAAAGGGCAGCCCCGGTGCACGAAGCTCCCGCCTATGCGGGGTCCAGGGAAGGGGCAGACCACAACTACTGATAGCTACTGACCTATAACTTTAAAAAAAAAACATATGATTACTACTGGAAGGACATTTTCGCATTCATCACCCCATGGTAACAACCTTCATGATAGTGAAAATGATATATACCAGGACTTCCCATTTGGTAGGTCCAAGTGCAGTGGTGGCACTTCCATATACCTTCAGCCAAAGAAATAAATAAGTAATTGTAAGTTCACGAGGCACCAATGCCAGAACTAAACTCTATCAAGTTTAACTATCCCCAAGAAAAATACTCCAGAGCAAATGCCTTCTAGCCCAGTGGTGCAAGAAGGACTCTCTCTCCTGAATGGCAAGGATTAAAGGCTACTCATAGGTGCATGCACCCGACATTCAAAATAACAAAAAATACTCCCAAGTGATGTTCAAGAACATTAGAGGTTTAAAGATACTTACTGACCTTTAGCTGGTAAAAAATACAAAAGTATAAATAATGTATTGCAATGCATGAGTCCATGGATCAAGCTAATCCTATTCCCAACTTCAGCTTGTTCTTTACTGCCTAGTCATATGTAAGATCATTTCTGATAGTAATACCAGAACACTGTATCTTGAGATTTGGAAACAATTTTAACCAGATCACAAGTTAAAAAGCCAAGCAGTCAAAATACAGCCATGGTATCTCTATCATGCATCTTTGTACCCTCCTCTTGGACCACTTCATTTACCAGATAGTCCTCTGCAATTTGTAGGTTGTCCTCCAGCCCGTGACTCTTATCTTATCGGAGAAATCCAAGAAATAGGGAGTACAATTGAGCTGATTATGACATATGTCAACCCCTTGCTTAACCCCTAATAGTGACCTGTTTATTAGATCTTTTACTGGCCTAAAACCATGCTACTATGTTCTTTCCTTTACCCTGAATGGAAAGATAATTTTATTTGTTCCACCAAAGAAACTGCACAAGACTACTCAGTCTGGATGATCTTAGCAACAAACAGAGTACCCTAAGAAGAAAATCAGAGAAATAAAGAGTCCAAAGAAAATGACTTTAGGATAGCAATCTGAAAGTAAAATTGAATCCTGCTTAATCCTTGTCTTGCTAGGTGGCCAACATCTTCGTTGACCAAGTGACTGGAAGGCTGGCCAACGATGTCATGACCCTCCAAGTTTCTGCATCATAAGTAGTTTATTCTTGTGCATGGAGATCTGACACGGTGGTTCGCTTGGACTCCAGAGATTTCAAGGATTGTGTCAGACTTCATAATGTCTCCAAAACTTCCTAGTGTAACATGAACGGCAAACACCACTGAGCTTGCATTTCAAGCATGCCTAGATGTACCATTTTAGACTCTGAGTTTTCCAAAAGAACCAGTATGGATCCTCATAGCACTTTACAGCCTGATTTTGCTTGCATTATTTTACTATGCAGTGCAAAAAAGAAAGCCAACTCTTCTCCTTGGGTAAGTCAGATTGCTGATAGTTGCCTCTGTGGTACTGCTTCAACCAAAACACTTCAGAGGAGGTTTGGTTGCCTCACAGACTCTCTTTTGACTTAAGTCAGCAGCTTATTCAGAGCGGTTATTTGTATAGGTGAGTTCACATCTAGGAGCTCTAATAAGAGAAAGAACTACAATATTATGTAATAACGCATGTGAGTATTCATCCTATGCATACAAAATGAATTGGGTGCATCAGCTATGACTTGATGACATAACGATTGCACCTACGGTTAGTATTTGGTTCCCCTATCCCGTACATATTTGGTCATTCATATACTTCCATTCGGTATGGTCAAGGACATTGGTATCCTGTCCAAAAGGAGAATTTTACCTCTCCACCCTATTAAATCATCCCTCTCACCTTTCCTAGACCAAAAATGTGCATGCTAAACAGCGTTACCTCAACTTTTAGGTCTCGTTATTTGCTACAATTAAATAAGGGACCCTATTATTCCCTTAATATGTAAAGAATGATTAAAATGGATCTTCCAGGAAGTCCTTGCAAAGCTAGCAAGATCCAACATGAATAGCCTATCTTTAAGGAATGCTACATCTTGGAAACAACTTTAAAGCATGTACAGTAATTGTTCAAGGACTGGACCTTTGATGGTTAGGCTAAGAGTATAGATCAACCCATTATGTCAGAGTTAAGCATCTGATCCGATCTATGCTACACCTTAGTTGTAATTGCAAGGACTAGTTCAGTGAAATTGAGTGAAGATATGGGCATGTTATGAATTCTGTCATCTGATGTTTCATGGTTTTAAGACTTGGGAAGTCAATGTTTTCAGACTATTAACTTCACACATTAATCTTGCGTCTTTTTCACAAGCTGAAAATTCAGACTATAATTAATACAAGAACAGCACCTGATTGGCTATGGCTAGTAATAGGAAAATGTCTTTGATGACCCAAAAGAAAAGAAAATTCTTTGCAATAATGACCAGCATAAGACTTAAGAAGCATGAAACTGTAACTCCTTTCTATTTCTATGAAAAGAGATATCATCATCATGATCAAGACCTTATCCCAATTAAGGGTCCACCACATGAATCTTGTTCCTTCATTCCCCTCTATTAAGTGCCCTCGCTTCATTTAGTCCCAAAGTTCTTAAATTTTTTCTCACCACTTCTATCCACATTCTTTTCGGCCTTCTCCTTGCCCTTTTAGCAACTTCAACTTGGATCGTCTTACTCTTTCTAACCGATGCTATTTTCAGTCTCCGTTGAACATGTCCAAACCATCTAAGTCAAATCTACCCCATCTTGTTACCTACTGGTGCTACTCCCAAGTTTCCTCTAATGTTTTTATTTCTAATTCTATCCTTTCTTATCTTGCCACAAATTCATCTCAACATCCACATTCCGACAACACTCATCTTACGTACATGTTGTTCTTTAACTACCCAACACTCTGATCCATGAGCATGCCAGCCTTATAGTCATCCTATAGAATTTTCCTTTCAGTTTGAGTGACACCCGCCAATCACACAAAATTCTAGAGGCACATCTCCTTTTATTCCAAGCTTGAATTCTCTAGGTAATCTCCCTTTCAATCTCTAAGATCTCATGAATTATTGATCTTAAGTATCGGAAGTACTCTTTTTAAGGGACTTCTTAGTTATCAATCTTCACTAGTGCTCCAAACATGCTCATCCTCTTGCTAAAATTGTATCTCATATATTTTGTCTTAGCTCGGCTAATTTTAAATTATTTAGACTCTAATGAATCTCTCCATGACTCTAACTTTGTGTTTACGCTCTCCCTTGTCTTATCAATCAAAACTATATCATCTACAAATAACATACACCATGGAATCTCATCATGCAGATGTTTTGTTAACTCATCCATAACCAATGTAAAAAGATACAATCTCACTGTCATTCCTTGATACAATCCTATAGCAATAGGAAAATCACCAGTCTCTCTACTAGTGGGCCTAGAGTTTGTTACTACTTCCTCATACTTATCCTTACTTATGTCTATATACCCCGATAAAATTCCTTTCTAGCCCAACACCCACCATATTAACTCTAAGAACCCTATCATAAGCATTTTTGTCCTTCCACTTAACCCTATATTTCCCTATCAATTGTCTAAGAAGGAAAATTGCTTTCATGGAAAACCTTTTAGGCATAAAACTAAATTGGTTCTTTGATACACTAGTCTCATGTCATAACCTCTTTCTCAATCACTCTTTCAAAAAATTTCATAGTATGGCTCATAAGTTTGATTCCTTGGTAATTAGTACAATTCTATATGTCACCTTTATTCTAATAAATTGGTATAATAGAGCTCTTCCTCCATTCATCCAACACTTTTTATTATTTTACAATCTTATTAAACAATTTTGTCAACCAAACTAGTCCAATATCTTCCATATACTCACAAACCTCTATTGATATACCATTAGGCCCTAGGGCCTTTCCTAATTTCATCCTTTCCAAGGCCTCTTTCACTTCATGTATTATAGTCCTACTGTCGTATCTATAACATCCAATATTATTTGGGTTTACAATACTTTTTATCCCTATATTGTCAAGGTAATTGTCCTTTAGTAATTTTTTAAAGTAAATTTTCTACCTTTGTTTGATCTAGCCATCTTTTACTAGTATCCTTTGATCATCGCTTCTAAAGCACTTAATGTGGTCTAAGTCTTCCTCTTTTGTTCTCTTACTTTTGCAAGTTTAAACACATCTTTCTCACCTTTTCTTGATCTTAATCTATTATAGAGATCATCATATATTTTGCGTTGAACCTCACTTGCTACTCTCTTGGCAAACCTTTACAGCATTCTTATATTACTCAAAGTTTTTGTTACCTTTGTCACTCTTTAAAACACCTATTTCTCTTTAATAATTTTTTGCACTTTTTACTCTACCACCAAGTTTCCTTTATAGGTTATCTTTTACCTTTAAATAAAAGGGCAGCCCCGGTGCATGAAGCTCCCGCATATGTAGGGTCCAAGGAAGGGGCGGACCACAACGGCCAATAGTACGCAGCCTTACCTTGCATTTTGCAAGAGCTTGTTTCCACGCCTTGAACCCATGACCTCAAGGTCATACAACGATAATTCTACTATTACGCCAAGGCTCCCCTTCATCTTTTACCTTTAAATACTCTTAAGAAATCTTTTCCTACTTCCTTAATGGACTCGACCATATTAGTCCACATGGTATTTACTTCTATTTCATTATTCTAGTTTCCTTCTACCAAAAGCTTGTTTGTGAATGATATTATCTTCTCTATTTTTAAGTTCCACTACTTAGTTTCGGGAAATCTATTAAGTTCATTTTCTTTCTTCCATATTTTAACATAGATATCCATAACCATTAACCTATGTTGTAAGGTTAGACTCTCACTAGATATCACCTTAAAATCCTTGCACATTGATCTTTCAATATTCCTAAATAGTAAAAAGTTTATTTGGCTTTTATATGGCCCAATTTTAAAGATTACTAAGTATTCATGTCTCTTCTTAAAGTATGTGTTTGCTATAGCTAGATTATATGTCAAAACAAAATAGAGAATAGCTTCCCTCATCTTATTTCTTTCTGCAATACAACATCCTCTATGTATCTTATCATACCCTTCTTTTTCTTTTCCTACATGATCATTAAAGTCTGTTCTTATAAATATCCTCTCTCTGTTGGGAATTTCTTGCATGACTCCCTCCATATCTTTGAAAACTATCTCTTAAATCTATCTTCTATCCCTACTTATAGTGCGTATGCACTTATAACATCTATGATCTTGTCACGAAGAACAAGGTTTTTAGTATAATTCTATCAATGATTTTTTAATGTCTACAACTTTATCATTTAATTCTTTATCAACTGTCTTTATGTCATTTCTACGTACCAGAGCTTATACCCATCGATTTATCTAGTTTTTAGGTCCTTCTACTTGGTCTCTTAGATACATGTAATGTAAATTGTTTGGTATTTCATCATATTTACTAACTCCAAAATCTTACCTAACAATGTGCCTATATTCCACATGGCAATACAAATCTTATTCTCCTGAGTTAGCCTATTTACCTGTGTACTTTCTGAATGGCATGGGAATCTATGCCTACCTTCTATTGCACCTCGATTTTGATGCAACATTGCTTCTAAGGTAAAGAGATAATTCTTCCTAAATAGAAAAGCATATCATCCCAGTTTTGAAGAGGATAAAACTCACTAACAAAATTACCATCAGGAAAGATATTAGAACCCAGAGCCTCATAAGAGGATCTAGAAGAGAAGACCAAATTATGCACCAAATACAAACTAAATCCAACTAATGAAACCAAACAAGCTTTCCCCCTTCGATTTACAGACTAAAACATGGACGATTAAGTTATCAGACACTTTTTCCACATAATGCTAAGACCATAAGTATCTACAGCCTGATCTGCCTTTACTGGGTTAGCCTGCCCACAGTTCAAACAGCAAAAAGAAACCACTTCTGGGATAGAAGCCTTTTTATCAAATTACAAGCTTTCTGTTGCAAGCATTCCAACTCAAGAACACAAACAGAATACCCCTATTAACTATAGAGACTAAATGATAGAGTGTCAATTCCATAGAAACCCTTTACATATACTATTAAGAATATCAGAATCTACACCCCATATCCCACATTTCTGTAGTTATGTTCCCAATTTAAAAAAGAAAAGAAAAAAGTTAGAAAAATAAAAATCCACTTCAGAATGTCATTAAATACGTTTTTTCCATTAAATTAGTATATTTTATCCAACAGAAGAACCCAAACAAGTTTTTCCCTTCTAACTACACAGACTAAACCATGAGTGTGAATTCACCAGACCCTTTACATCACGGCTAAGACCATGGAAATCTCCAACCAGATCATCCTTCCTGGGTTAATCTCCCCACAGACAAAAGATTCATTTAAAAATAAATAAATAAAACTTACATTAAAAAAATCAGAAAAGACTCTTCCTTCAAACTACCAGCCCCTCAGTGCAGCCCAACACCTGAAGCCTGATTTCCCAAAATGACTACCTTCCCATATATACTCACCAACTCTAACCAAACCCAAAAAATGAAAAAGGAATAGCAATTCAGTCTCAAAACTCGCCATCCAGAAGAAAATTCCACAATACCCCACCGGAAAAGCTCCTGCATTAGGCTAATTGACACCCTCTCCCTTCTTTAAATTCAGAGAAAGCAACCAAATCAAGGACATAACAGTCATTTCCCATCATGATAAGACATTGTTAACCTTCCTTAGGGAACAAATTCTTACCTTCTTCTTCTCTCAAAAGGAAAAGAACCCATCAATAGAAAGAAACCTTTCAACAGAAAGACGGACAAAGAACAGCAACCAGTGCAGAGAAAGGCTCGTTACCTAGAGCTTCATCCAACTTACCACTTCCCTTCTTGTGACCAGCTTCTTCTTCTTTCTTACTCTCAACAGGGTTTTCCATTCTCCCTTTCCTAGTTCTGACTTTCAACCCCTCAACTTCTTCTCTTTCCCATGTCTCGTCCACTCTTTCTACCACCTCCATTACCATAGAATGCAGAACGCAGCACTGAGAAGTGGAAGAAACGCAGAAGAAGTTGCAGAGGGACTACGATACTAAAAGTAGGTGAAAATGGGCTACAAAACTAAGACAAAGCCTCTATTTATCAGCATGTGAGAATGACTAGACCAGCTAGATTTTGAAAACCGAGCATCATGGGTGGCTAAATGACAGTGACCACTTCCATCTTAGACCACTTTTTTGGTAACTGCACTCCTAACTTTTTGTGATCCTTTCTGGCGCATTCCGTGCATGTAAAGCTGATGGGTTTATCTGGTGCAGTAAAACTGCATGTGAGTTAGATCTCACTGGGTGATGTCAGCGTAGGCCATGGATGAATTAAACATCGTACTCGTTGGACAAACTTATTAGCATTGTCAGTGTAGAATGTATAATAGGCAGCGCAGTAAGTTTGAAAGATCCGAATTGGGGCTGTCTAACAAATGAACGGTTGGGATCAGCATGCATCTAAGCTCCCACATGCTTTTAGTTGCTCTAGTAGTTCATTGCTAAGAGAATTTTGATATCTGAACCTGCCATTCACCTCTTGAATCACCAGAAGGATGGGCTGTGCCACATATATTGTACTAGATGATCTTAATCTTTGGTTGAAAGGTCAAACATGAAGATCGATGGTGCCATCGACATGGTCGACCGCATCTTTGTTTATTTGTAGCCGAATAACCTTTCAGATTAGAGATTGACATGATCTTAACCATTTGATCAACATGATGCAAAATGAATAGTTAATTTGGAAAATCAATGGCAAAAGTCATCTCCAAAGCATAAAGAATCGTTTGATCCGACAACAATTATTTTCCATTCTCGAGCCCCTGCTAGAATCCTCTCAGTCAATGGCTTAGATGATAACAGGGAGCCACAATTGATCATCCTATTCTGTTTTGACATGTGATTGTAGATAATTATGGGAAATAACATTAATATTTCCTTGTCTGAAAAATAATCCTATTTAGTTCAGGTCAAGATGGAGTTCATCTCCTGGAAATTAAATAATCTCAGTCTATTGTTCCACGAGTGTCCCAATAGAGGACAGTATCTGGTGCTTGATAACAGACGTTGTTGGGAAAATGTACCAACAATCCCTTGTTTTGATAATGACACTCCTTAATTTATGACACATCGATTATCAGAGCTCCGATTTAAATAGGCCCCCAAATTAGCTCATTCATATAAATATTGCTTAGGGTGATTGGCAAAATTATTAGTTCACATGTAGGGTGAGGTGCATTCAGGAACATCAAGCATGGCTGGGCTTATTTAATGTGACATGTACTGATCAAATTCACGAATCCAACTGTAAGCCTGCCACAGACCGGATCCATGGGAAGGCTGTGGCCTCAGTTTTTACTGCTACCGTATGTCCTAAATATATATCGATCCCATGACTTTAACCATCTATTTAGAAGTATGTAGATAATTGACTGACTGATTAAATGGTACACTCGTTGACGTTATTAGATCATAGTGTTTTGTGACAATGGACGTCCGCACGTTTGTTCAAACATTTTCTAATGGCATGTTACAGGCAGGTAAGATTATCTTGAGTCCAACTAAAATTTAGGAGAGGCAAAATATGACACGACAAAATAACACAACTCCAACTCAACATGAATTTAGAGGGTTATGATCGAGTTTTATTGCGTTCATGTCACTTTCAAGTCGTGTTCGGGTCAACCAATATTAACTCAACCTATTTGACTCACGACCTATTAACCCGTCGCATTAACTCATATAACTCACAACCTATTAATCCATTATGTTAAAAATCATCTTATATTATATCTAAATATAAGATAGTTTATAGTATAAAAAAACTATTTTATACTATTATAAGAATGCAGAATGATTTTTTAAAAATTATCTTATATTATATATATTTATATAATATAATATATTTTTTAATAACTGTTCTATATTATATATTTTTTTAATTGTATTATGCAAGTTATATTCGTGTCGTGTCGAAATTGACTCCTTAGAGGATGCGATACGAACACAATTGGATTAATAATCACGTAAAGAATCAATGACTCAAGACAATCTGATTAATGAACGAGGCTACTCTAGTAAGACCGTTTAATTAATTGAATAAGGGGTTAGATCGACGGAATGGTGAGGCTGATTGTGCGATGGTGACATCATGCATGGAACTTTGACAAACAAAAAGGGCAAAAGCAAGTGGAGAGCAGAAAGAATAAAGGAAGCGGAAGGTATGGTTTATCATAAAGACAGAAGGCGTGGAATCTTGGGGTGTTTGGCACATGGGATTTGGTTTGGTACGTTAATCCAGACTGCATATATGTTGAGAGAGAGACAGAGAGAGATGGTCTTTAAGATTGCTCAGCGATAAGGCAGGTTTGGGGACGTTCTACTTTTGGTGTATTAGAATGATGGCGAAGTTGTGCGATGGAGGAACGATCTAGAGGCACCCCCTATGTAGGAACGATCTATGGAGGAACGATCTGGATCAGGTCAGCCTAAATCGAATCAAGCGACTGCTAAAATGGACAGGCAAAAACGTCACAGGAAGGACCCAAGTGTGACAGCTACAAGGCTAGGAGGAATTCCCAGTGGGGCCTGCTCGACCAATAGCAACCCCTTGCGGTCTCTTCACGATTCGCATCAAAGTCATGTGGGAACCTCCACATGAAGGTCCGTGACAATGACAAGGTGCCGTCAGATCCGGCGTGAAAACTGAGAAAAAACCACGGGCAGGCACGAGTCCCGACGACGGAGGAGGGAGCTAAAAATAACAGAGTAAGGAGAGGTGGCGACGTGGGCAAAGCAACTGCTTGGAACTTTGTTTGTGTGCGCAACCCATGCCTGACGTCCATCCAAACCAAACGTTACATTTTGGAAGCTGCATTTGTAATATTCTTAATTTTTAGTACGAATTAAAAAATTATTAAATAAATTAAATAAAAAATTTAGAGATGAAATTTTTTTTCTAAAAACTTAAGAATTTGAAAGTGCTTGTCGATGCGATTCCAACGCCACCAAGAACGCAAAAAATGGAGCTCAAACGAGGAGTTAAGAGCCGTTGAAGTTGTAAGGGCATTTTGGTCATTTGACAGAGACGTGTTACACAGAGGTCCAAATTGATAATGGCACCCCCGTCTTCCACACGTCTCTGCCAGTTCTGGCGAAATTGCCAGAGAGACATGGAAAGAGACGTGATGAGAAGAGTTTATCTTCCCCTAGAACTCTAAACCTTATATCTACCCTTTCCCAAGAGCCAAAACGTTCCACCTTGAGTGTTCCTCTGAGTTTTTACTCAGAACCCTAGCCCTGCAAAGTTCACACTTTTCCGGCGAGTAGAACCGCGGCAACACTAGCAACCCCAGACAGGCGCAAGGTAAGCCTTAAACCCTACTTTTCGTATTTATTAAATAGGAAAAATTAATTAGAAACGCATTTAAAAATCATATTTCCTAGGAACTCTGTGCACGCTACTGTTGGAGCATGATTTCACGAATGAAACCAAGTCCGTTTGAAAATCGCACCGTCCAACTAGTGCACAAGATACCCAAGATCAAATCCTTTAAATTTGGGAGAGATTCAACGGTGGGTTTCTCCAGAAAATGCAAAAACCAGTACCTATTGATGATTTTAGGAACTTGGGAAAAATTATTTAATAAATATGGTATTTGGCTAAATCAGTGCAAAAGGAGGGCATAAATGGATTCTAGAGAGAATTCTTAGAAAAACGGGGCAAAAATTGCGCAAAACGGAGCTCTGTAACTTTGCCGAAGATGACTAGAATCCGGTTGTCTTCTCTGGCACCGACGCCCTAGCACTGACGCCAGGACGCACAGCGGAACACACCAGGGAGGACATCGAACAACGTTGGTGTCGCAAGCGCGGAAGGACCGCGATTGGCAATCGCAGTGGGGTCAGGACGAGGCACATCCTGGCGATCGCGACGCACGCGGCGGTGCGTCACGGTACCGAGGACGCACTCTGCGCGTCCCGTGCTGCATTTTAGAGGTTGGGCGTCTTGGTGACGCCAGTGTACGCCGGTGTAAACCTACGAAAAACCGAACCGCCAGTATAGACCACCTTATGGTGGTCAGGCAGGCCCTATTTTGAGTATATTTTAACAAAAATTTGATTTTTGGGAGCTAGAGAGGTCCAAATCATGATCCGAAAGAGGAGCTGTAACTGTATTAACGACGCGGACTTAGTTTTAACTTAAAAACTTATAAATGACTACTTTTTCTTTCAAAAAATTTTAAAATAGTGGTGTAACATGTACAAGTGCACTTGAATATACTAGTTAAAGGGAGTTATTAGCAAGCTAGTGGTCTCACATTAAGGTAGGTGAGGACAATTAATGCTTTGCCTTCATTTTTAAACCATATTTAGACATAACATTATATGTAATTGTGTTTTAAATTGAAATTATTATTTATCGTGAATTTCATGCGACCTTGAGTACCTTATGATTATTCCAAATTGAAATCTTTTATTGAAGAAACTTATTTCAAATGTTTTTAAAAGCATGATGTTTATTAATTATGCTTAAATAGTGACTTATTGATTATTATATCTTGTAAATGCATGAATTTACATAGAAATAAGAATAGAGGCTTATTAGCTGATCCTTTTATAGGTTAACCTTAAGATGAGGGGCATGTTTTGGGGATTACGAGCTATGAGTGCTCTTGAGTTTTAGCATATACATATGATTTCCGTGTTTTATATTTGATGACGGGTGCTTTCGCCCGGTGGGCGTCATGCTAGGAGGGATAGGGCCGGCCACCCACCCTCCGAGATTGTGATGTGATGATATTGTGATATGATAGACACCTGTCCATAGATGGCATTTGGTAGGGATTGGTAACATGGATAGTCCACACTACCGGTCTGAGCCTTTTCATAGGGACAGACGCTAAGTCTCCCGTTATGGTGTCAACGGAGAGCGGCGGTGGTTAATACCTATGGATGGTTACCACTGCAGCATGATGTCCCATATTCTTGTTATGTGTGCATATATGATGAGCATGGTTATGGATGGTATACCTGAGCGTGACAACACTCAGATGTTGGCTATGAGTACTCCTGATCAGTGATGTTAGTGCGATGTTGTGGGACCCATTACCTTAGTGTGCCCTTATTCTTATTGTATGCTCATTTACTTTGATTCATGTCATGTTTTAACTCCTTGAAATGCATGTTTTAGCATATGGAATATATTGGCATTTATTTGACATGACTTGTAATACTGCTATTTTCATAAATGATAGACTTTTTATTAGTACTGTTAACTATTTCTTTCATTTATTACATTAATTGTCTATATACCTACACAAGCGATAGCTTGCTAAGGCATTGCTTTGTTTTGTAATGCTTTAGATCTCGAGCGCGACATCAGGAAAGGAAAAGCTGTTGAGAAACCGTAAGAGATGTTGAAGATATTTTTCCTATAGTTTTAGACAGTGATGTGAGTCATTAAACAGGATTATCATTTGGATTTAATTATGGACTGCATACTTTAGGTTTTAGATTTGATTGAGATGTTTGGACATATGTTAGACATTTATATGGGATGTTATGATGGATAGACCCTGAGCCATATTATTATTGTGTTTTGGACATTTATTTGATTTAAAATAAAGGCGCCAATTTATTTGACATTGATTGATACGCGTATTATTTTATTTACATGTATGTTGTTTTGAGAAAAGAAAAATAACACCCGAAGTTTTTAAGAATTGTTTTAATAAAATGATAATTAAAAATTTTCTCATGGAATCCCAAATGCTCTTATTTAAAATGCCATTATTATTATTATAAAAAAAATGTCTTAAAAATCAGGAGTGTTACAGTATCAGAATACTTGGGAGGATGTCAACTATTTTGAGAGCCCTACTTTCCTGTCCCCACCTTTGGCCGATCATGTCATCTCTCCCTCTCTGAACTACTACGAGACCTAAAATATATAGTACGAATTGAATAAGTTTAGAATCTAAAGATTGTACTTTTTGGTCAAAAATACTGTATAAAGAACAATCAGAATCATCGAGTAGAAAGAATATTTTTAAGATTCAAACTTATCTCATTTCCACTGTTTCAACCATAGTTACCACATAACTTTATAGCACTTCTGAAAAAAAAAAAAAAAAAAAAAAAAAAAAAAAAAAAAAAAAAAAAAAACAATAACAACTTTCCATAAACTAGTTTCATGTGCCAAGACAAAACTCTCTCTTTTGTGAAACTCATTCATACGTTTGGAAACTCCTAAAAATCACAATGAAAAATTCATTTGATACTTAGAAAAAAATTTGATGAAAAATAGTACCCAAATACATTAGAAACACTTCTTGGCTTAGTATACACCTAAATTCCTCTCTCTCTCTCTCTCTCTCTCTCTCTCTCTCTCTCTCTCTTACGTTTCCTTTGAGCTTTTCTATATGTTTTCTATAACATTTTCACATATCTTGTTTCATTTAAAATTTTAATAGATGTTTCACAATTTAGCAGGGAACCTTGGCGCAACGGTAAAAGTTGTCATCGTGTAACCTTGAGGTCACGGGTTCAAGGCATGGAAACAACCTCTTGCAAAAAAAAAGGTAAGGCTGTGTACTATAGGCTCTTGTGGTTCGCCCTTTCCCCAAACCCTAGATCGGGGAGAGCTTTGTGCACCAAGGGACTGCCCTTTTAGATGTTTCACAATTTCGTTTCACGTACCATTTCTTGAATATGTTTCACGTTCAAATAACTATGGTGTCAACTAAGGCTAGCAGAAAAATTAGATAAATATAGAGCTGATCAACTACTTTTGAGAATTATTTAGCGTAAAAGTTGGGAGCTGCGCGGCAAGCTTCTATCTGGATAGCAGCATTCGTCAACTATTTTTTATAATTATTTAGTGTTTGAAAAAAAGAGAGCAGATGACGACCTCAAAGATCTTCTCCATTTGATTATCTAAAACTTAAATTGGCTAAGCTTTAATTTTTCAACATAGAGAACTAGTGTTGAGGGTGGAAGATATTTGATGCAACGGCTGTTTGCAAGACGGCAGTAGGTAGATGACTGGTTAAGATCAGCAAATAGCTAAGTCCACAGATTCACGTAAACATTTCAATTCTATAGCAGAAGACACTATGTGCAAGCTAGCGCCTAGTTAATTTGTATAATGTCAATGATCGAAACCTTTAAAACCATTCCTTGAATGCAACCCAGTAGAAAATCATGCATAACCATGTTCAAGCAATTATGGTGTAGCGGAAAGATCACTCGATGATCTTTGCACAAGATTTCGGTCTATAGACACAAATTCTGCTTGTGTAGAGAGAGAGAGAGAAGCCAATGCAAACACAGTGGAAAAGAAACAGAAAAAAGGGGAGAAAAAAAATGCACATGAGAAACACATTAACACATAAGACAATGACGTAATCGAATTAACAGGCCCACCTTTCACTTATACCTGATTGATCCTCGTACGCGAAATTTATGTTGATTTGTGATGCAAATGATCCAATCAAAGATTCTCCAAATTAATGAAAAGGAATGGAAAGTGTCCCTCCACTTTCAAGTGAAGTGACCCAAGAGTACTTCCAAGGTACAAGGAAGAAACTCCACAGGAAGCCCTCCTTCGATTTGCCCAAGTCATCCATCAGCAAGGGACGAACTGCCTCCAATTTTAATCATAATTACAATGTCTAATCGGAGAACAGAAGGCCCATCAAGATTGATAGATTTAGATGGATTCACAAAATGGGTAAAGAATCATATATGTACATACACATATACGTGCATGCATGTAAAATATATATATATATATATATATACACACACACACACATCAAAAGAATTTATCCCAAGTAACCATTCCAAGAAATGGAGAAAAAGCATGGAAAGACGAACAATTTGTAAAAAGAACTTTAACAACCCACCTCACAGTCTGACTGATTCTTGCCATTTCGATTCTCTTCTTTGGCATTGGAAGGTGGTTGTTTCTGTTTAAATCCCAACCTTCTTGAGAATATATTCCAAGAAGTCTTTGTTTTTCCTAGCTTCTGAATCTCTTGCTTCATGTTTAACCACTCCTTTTCGAGCTCCAAAACCTTTAATTTCATGTCATCCAAACCAAAAGCCTGGTCATCGACTTGATCATGGGTTGCTTCGGGTTGGCTAGGTCTGTCATTCTTGGGGAGGGCGCGGAGGGGTTGTGAGTTATCCAGATTGTTGGAGACGAAGAGCCAACCGGCTACGGAGGTTCGGAGCCGGAGTTGCTCGAAGAAGAGGACTTGAACAACTACTCTGAGAGGCAGCCTCTCGTTTTGTGCTGCATGGGTGCAAGCTTCTAATGAGAGCTTTTGACAATTCATAAGCCTGCAGAGTTGTTCTCTGTCAGTGTCCGTGAGCCATGGGTGTGCCTGACACAAGGAACATATTGATCAGCAATGTGCATGTGTGTCATGATAAAGGGCGTTCCAAACCCTCTATTATCTTGGAAACCTTCTCCTGTGGATGATTCTAACCACTACTTAGAAAATTCAAGTTATAACCCTTTGAAAGTGCATGCGTTAATGTGGATCTCAAGTGCATGCATGGTACACTTGCTCTGGAACAAGTTCATGGATGCAATGTTTATAAGCTCAAAGAGCCAAAAGGCCAGTCCCAGTGCATGAAGCTACTGCATATGTAGGATTCGGGAAAGAGGTGGACCACAAGGGTCAATAGCCTTACCTTGCATTTTGTAAGAGGCTATTTCCACGTTTTGAACCCGTGATCTCAAGGCCACATGGTGACAACTAAATCGTTACACCACAGCTTAAGCCAAAGAGCCTGTGTGGTTCAAAAGAAATGCACCAGAAAACTCATTACCTTCAGATATATGTCGATGGCGCGATAGATCCCATCATCCAATGGCCTGGCGTAATCAGGAATAACAGCTGCCAGGGATTGAAACTTGGGAAACTTCAAATTAACATCCGGCGCAACTTCAGCCAGATAGCCATCCACCAACTTTGCAACCATAGTCATTGGTGTGAGATTAGGGGATCCTATCTCTTCATCAACAATGCAAGGTGAGGAGCCCACACCACTTTGACACTTATCCCCGCCCATAAAATAATCCAGTATCCTCTGAACGCAATCAATATCATAAAGTGTCTCCACCGAATACCCCAAATTGGGTATCAAAAGATCTTCCAAAGCCGCTTGATCCAGCTGCCCTCCAATCCTCTTCTCCAAATTCTCCTTGCAAGACGGACTCGCATGTAAAATCATAGCCGTCCGTAGTAACCCCAGCAAGAATTTCGTGGACAAAACACCTTTTTTTGTTGGAATCAATCCCACGATCTCTTCAAGTAGGACCCGCTGATCGCTTTCTGATGGAGCCGTAACAGGTGGAACCCCCACCACGCGAGAATTGTTGTCTCGGAAGCTCGAGTGACGAGTCAGCCCTGGCAGATAGCGTTTTGCATAAAACATGAGGGACCCAGCAATGTTTTCAGGCCTCATGCCTCTTGTTTCCATAGCCAAAACGAGTCTCTTGTACAAATTTAGACTAAGGAAGGAGAGATCCTCGTACCACCAATCCTCATGTAGAGTATTGGGTCTAGACCCATCTGCTATACCATTCCACATACCATTTGGACTGTGATTTGCACAGGGCCACCCAAACAATGTGGGATCCGAACAAGCCTTCATGGCTAGAGAATTGATGCATCTGGATACAATGTGAAGTTCTTCGGCTTGTGGAAGAACATCTTCGCATGTTTCCAAGGCTTTGATGGAGTCTTTCCAGCTGCTAAAGACTTCATTTAGGAATAACTCGGTTTGGGCTATCAGATTTCCATCTCCATACTCTTCGGTCATTCGAAGATGTTCTGCAGCACACCGGAGACATACTACGTTGAGGGCAGTTAGTTCTAGTTTGACGCAGTAGCAGAATTTTGCTACGAGTTCGAAAGCCTTGGCACTGCCGGGTATGTCATTGAGCTGCACCGTGCAGATGGATCCATTGTTGCTGGAGGATTCGCCAATTAGTTTTTCGAGTAGGCCGCTTCTTGAGAGTAATGGGAACTGCAGGGATGTGTTATAACATGTCAAGGTGGGCACTTAAGAAAAACAGTGTAGGTAATCTTAAGCAAAAGAGAATATAACAAACAACAACTCTACAGGCCCTGCTATAGTTGGTGATGCAATCCATTTTTCCTGCTGGGCACTGTCGACATGGTGGCACCCTAAAAATCTTCTCTTCTGTATCATCTTAACCTTCTGAATTTTAAGTTTCACTGCCATTTTGCGGTGTTTTCTTAGTTATCCAATCCTAGTGCAAAGTACAAGTCTATTTGGAGACTGAAAGCTGCTGGCATGTCCAATTTAATAATCACATCCATTCACCTTATGGGCTCTCTCTTAGATAAAGTCATGGCTGGGATAATGCTTCCATTTGTCGTTCTGAGGTAGAGCTGGATAGCTAAAATGTTCTGAAAATAATTATAAACAATAAAAAGTTTCAGGAATCATAAGTTTAGGATTTCCAGATTTGTGAGATTTTGGAAACGATATCTATCTAAAACCAGGACATAAGAGGAATGTTTTCATCACTAACCAGGCCTACTCTACTTTTGACCGATCGGCTAGCTTGTGACCTTTTATTCATTTATTTTTCTTGAACTGATAATTCATAAATGCAATAGGTCCTGATATATACCCTTTTCATATGTATTATCGGGATACTTGCAACGTGCAAGTATCTTACATCCTCTAAAGAGATGTGATAGTACTAGCTCGAACCCCTATTTTACTTACAGGAGAGGTGCCTTGGCCTAACTAGTAGGCTATATTGGCTTATGTGCATACCTAGCATATACTTATTGATCACATAATTGCTACATGATTCTCAATCCTAATAGAATGGATAATATTAAGTAAAAGGGAACAAAATACAATGGATAAATAAAAGAAGAATTATCAGCTGACATTTTGGATATAAAATAGAAACATATCACGAAACAAAGAAAGAAAAGAAAGAAAATTTTCAAATTATAAATAAGAATAAAAAAGGCTGTCTGGTGCACTAAGATCATGTGTATGTAGCATCCAGGGAAGGGGCAGACCACAAAGGGTCTATAGTATGCAGCATTACCTTGCATTTATGTAAGAGGCTGTTTTTACATATCGATCCTATGTCCTCAAGGTCACATGATGACAATTCTACCATTGTACCAGGGATCCCCTTCTAAATAAGATTACAATTAAGGTAGAATTAGTACCTCTTCTTTCATTTTACACCCTCTCCCTTTTCGAACCAAACTTAGCAAAAGCTTAGTAAGGCATTAATTTCTTCAGAAGTAGAAGGATAATCATTTTAGTCCGTTTTAATACTTCATGGTAATTTGTTAAGGCAATAAAAATAGTGGAAGGAAACACTACTTAAGAAACCTAGGAACTAGCTATCTACTGCTATGCCATGATAGAAATGATTTTTCCAAAACAAATAATCCATTCTTAAATATAGATAAACATAAAACAAAGGAAAATCAATACAAATGAAGTTGATCAAACTATGTCGAGTGAATAATACCTTATGGAGATGAAAGGACATTTCACCAACTTCAACAACAACATCGCTTGGAAGACCAGTTGTACAGATCCTGCAGAAAGAAAAATCAAGGTTTTACATTAAATCTTGTCGTGCTCACAAGGTTAACAATCTCGCAATAATATATGCATATATTCATAACAACAATCGTAGTCAAGCAAACACAAAATCCCCTATGGAGATGTGTGCTTATATGGATCACAAGGGAGAGAGTTCATTCCACATATCAACATATATAAGTGTATAGTCACCAAACATTATTTTTGGTAATTCCAATGTATACGCACCCTCCCTCATGCATAGAGAAATTAATTATAGATACTGTAGCATACTAGTTTAGTATCATCAGTAAATTCAGTTAATTTAAAAGAGAGGATGTAAAATCATTTTAGTAAGAAAAGAGAAAGAAGAAAACAACCAATATTTGTGTCAAATGGAGCAAGTGGCAAGACCTAGTCTGGGCAAATAAATACGGACTTCTATTGGCATGGACCTTTCACTTTGTAAAGCTATAAAATCAAGAAGCATAGTGTTTTATTGGCTCATACCTTGTTCAAACTAGTAGTTCTCATAAGGCTTTCCCAGAAAATAATCATAGTTTTGATTTCCTCTTTAAGTTATGGAAACAAATAATAAGTAGTGGGTCCTAATTTTAGCCTAGGTGATCTTTAATCTTAGCCTTTAATTTTAGTTTATTTTTCCTAAATCAATACACTATCATCTCATCTATTTGATTTTATAATCATCTCACCTAAAATTTCTTTTACTTTAGTAGCATCTATGCCTTATTTTAGGTTCATTAGACTAGAATAATTTGGTGCTTATTTTTCATACTATATCCTCACTATAGATTCTGCCTTGCAAAATATTACACTGATCATCTGTGCACTTGCAAGAACAAAGATCAAACAAGTTTTTGGCACCATTGCCGGGGAGGTGATTGTGTGGCCAAAGGACCATTTAATTAGATTACAATTCTCTTTAAAAAAAATATTTTGAGTGAAATTGTAGTGAGGATGATTGTATTTTTATTTTAAATTACAATTCACGGTTTGCAATAATACAAGTCAAAGGTGAATGATATTTTCTTGAAAGTGTAGGTGGTTTGTACAAGAATTCACCCTTGTATGAGAAAACTTTGATCTAGGACCCCCACTACAAGCTCTACCTCATTCCTCACTTTTCTAAGTTTTAGGATTTGCAATGTTAAATTAGACTTGTGATAGCATAATTTCATATAGATTGTATTCATATTTGATTGTTGTATAATTTCTAAAATTATTTGCATTAGAAGCACTTGCTTAACACGGGGTAGTTTGCCTTGATCTCATTTAGCAAATCTATCAGAGAGGATAAATTTAAGAATTGATCTAAAATTCACAGGAGTGGGATGTCAAAAACAGGTTAAGTGAGTAGATAACTTTTAACAACCATGATGTTCTTCGACAGTCACAAATAAAAAGACAATTGTAGAGTGAAAATAAGAGCTTTAACAGGGAACATTTGAGCCATGCAAATCAGTGCAGGAACCTTTGCACAATCAAAGTAAACGTAAAGCTCAAATTTTTGGCAGTCCATTGTTATTGCGTAGGGAAAGTGGACTCCTAATACCATATCTTGAAAAACTAAAGGATTAAACACAAAATGGATCACCAACCATGGGTTCCATATATACTTCTGTACATGAACTTACGCACAATCAAAGTACATGCAAAGTTCATATTTTTGGTGGTGCAATATTATTGTGTTGGGAAAATAGACTGGGGAAAATAACCAAAATACGATATAAAATCTTGAAAAAGAAAGGGTTAAACATCATTCAAAAGGTAGGTATTTGTAGGAATCACAAGTTTGCAATTTGCATTCCAACCTTTGGTTTCATGTGTACTTCTGTGCATGAGCTTACACACAATCACAGTACATGTAAAGCTTAAAATTTTGGTGCTCCACATTATTGTCCACGGAAAATGGGCTGCCCAAAATAACCTAAATACAATGAAAATTGTTGAAAAACCAGGGGGTTAAACATCATCCAAAAGATAGGCATTTGGAGTGTATCACAAGCTTGCGATGTGCTTCATAAGATGAATGATTTGGGTCGCCAGCCCTTACTGCCTACATATACTTAAAGTGCATCAAAGTCTGTTTGGGATGCGACATACAAATACCATATATAAAATGAGCAGTCCCGGTGCACTAAACTTGTGCATGTGAGGGGTACAGGGAAGGGGTGGACTACAAGGGTCAATAGTACACAACCTTACCTTACAAGAGGCTGTTTCTATGCCTTGAACCTATGACCTCGAGGTCAAATAACAACAACTCTATCGTTGCACCCAGGCTCCCCTTAGAAGTGCTACTTAGAACCGTTCATCAATGCAAAAAATCTTAGTTATAGCTTCTATAACTAAAATAGCAAACTTTATGAATAAAATTAAACTTTTTCAAACAAAGTATGTTAAACTATGATATTATAATCTTCATAACTGATAGAAACAGAAAACATAAATCTAGATACATAAAATATTATGTGGACTGCCATAACTAGGATTATAACAACACAATACCAACAAATAGACCTACCGTGTGATTCTCTTTTCTCCTAGTATCTTATGCGACCAGTTTTTGCGTAAGCAAGCCAGAAAAGTGAGTTAAATCATTATTCAGGTACTATTGTGAAAGATAATCACCATGATTTTCTACCTAACATCCCTTTAAAAGGCTCAATACATGAAAGTTAGAAATGTTGGTTGAGTTCAATGCATAACTCACCCGTAGCATGGCTTGCTAGATTCTTGGTCATGGCCTACTGTAAAACTAGGCATCCATTTTACAGTTCTTTCTTGGTTGATTCACATATTTTCGACTGGAACAGTTCAAATGAGCCCACTATTTCAATGATTCAAACTATTCTTCTTGGGAATGACTTACATTTGTTTCTTGCATAAAACAGAAACACAACTCTCCAATTTCGGGAACTTCCATTAACCCATCACATCCTAACAAAATAATGAAACAGGCATGGCGGACTGAAACTGAAAATAATCTAGAAATATTATTGCATAGAACTTTACCGATATACGGACACATATACATACCAGGTGTGGCCATCGCGTTGGAAGAATTCTGCTTTTGAGCCCAGCCTCATACAAGCCATTTTCCCTTTCTTTTTCCTTTAATCCTTTCAGTTTTAGCTTACCATGAAGAAGATAAAGAAATAGACTGAAATGGCTGCATTTTTCTTTTCGTTTTCATTTTTTGGAAGATTGAATAAAGGGCCCTGGTCTAAAGGAAAGAGTGGAAGGTAGTTTTGCTACTAGAGCACTTGGGCCAATTAGAAGGTGACACAAAGACAGTACACTTCCTAACAGCCTTCAATGGGTTTACTTAGCTTTGCACTTGGTTGTTAATCTACTCCCTTGTGTCTAACCCTATATCAACAACTGACACAATTAAAACATTTTTGTCGCTGATAAAAATAAATAAAAAAATTGAATTAGGAATGTATTTTTGCAAATGGCTTATAGTGGCAATTCCAGATAGCATCCTGGATATAAGCAGACTGTAGCAGCTTGCTTTATAACGTCCAAAAGGGCAGCCCCACTGCACAAAGCTCCCACCTATGCAGGGTCCAGTGAAGGAGCGGACCACAAGGGCCTAAAGTACATAGTCTTGTATTTTGCAAGAAGGTATTTCCACGCCTTGAATCCGTGACCTTAAGGTCACATGATGACAACTTTTACCTCAACATCTATTTAACCAAATTCCTTTGTACTCTAAGATGTAGCTGTAAAGTTATAGTCCCTTAGAATACCAACATCTAGTGGTTCCTTAACAAAACTGAAAATCTCTGATTTCCCTTCTCCAGTCATCTAAGTATAGATATCACATCCATGAGTTCAATGTAAAATGTTTGGCTGAGATTAGAAGCAAAGCCCATGTTGTGGCGATCCAAAGGCCAAAACATTTATCTTGCTGGCGCCATCTTAGGTAGGCAATGCCGAAGAGTATACATCATAAGACAATGTCAACCATCTGACCAGTCACAAACTTTGTATCACTAATTTTGAAATTTTGATCCGCCCACTTTACACCTTAGAACAGTAAATGCTAGGATCATCAGACGAAGATGGGTTTGGGAGCTTGTCATATCTAAGATGTTGCCACCAAATGAATGGTTTAGATCAATAGAATCTTTCTCATTTTGTAGTTTAGACACCTGACATAGACACCATGAAGTCAGGGCGAATACTTAAATGGACAGGGAGTCCAAGTAGCAAGCTTATGGTGATTTAGACCATTAAAGTTTTGGACCTAAACTTGGATAGCCATCCAAAAAATGTCTACCATCAATCAGCCCTAACTCTGTCATTTCTCATCAGATCTATCTTACTGTTCTTATCATCTATACTTTACCTAAAGGAAATTCTCTTAGTAAGACCATTGACCAACTCAAGGGAGTGTTCTATATTATGGTGTGGCTATTTACAAAATCATTGCTATCACTATAATTTAATCTATAACTATGCAATAGATTCAACGACAACATTTATTCATTTTCTTTCTCGATTTATGGAAACTATTAATGTACTCTTGGAAAGACTAAAAGTCAAGCTCTCTCCCTCTACATTTGCACATGCATGTGCATATGGGAAGCAATCCCATTTTAATTCACCTCCATGAGACACATGGGCATGGCCGCCGTTCTACTTTAGCAATCCGTTTGTAGTTCACTTACATAAGACACATGGACATGGCCACAATTATACTTTGGCAATCCGATTGTGGTTCACCTACATTAGATGTTGTAAGAAAATCTAATTGCTCACACTTAATTTTCAATTCATATCGCACACACACACATATATATATATATATATATAATTTTGGAGAAGGAAAAGTCAATAATTTACAATGAGTCAAGGCATGATTGTAGGATGATAGTCAATAACAGGCAGCTGATTGTGGATCTAGCCGTAATAGGCCGATGATTGTGGATCTGGTTTCTCAACACTTCCCCTCAAGTTTGGAATATATGTTGATAATTCCTAACTTGTTGAGTAAATTTGAGAATTGTAAAGAACTTAAGGGCTTTGTAAAAATGTCAGCTGGTTGATGTGATGTATGTATATGGGTTTGCATCACTACTCCATCTTGAATTTTTTTCTTATACCAGGTGACAATCATTTTCAATATATTTCGTTCATTCATGAAAGATCGAGTTTGAAGCAATATGGAGTGCCGCTTGATTGTCACAATACAAATTGGCAGGATGAGGATAATTAATGCCCAAGTCTTGTAGAATATACTTCAACCAAACAATCTCACAACAAGTGGTACCAATGGATCAATATTCTACCTCCGCACTTGATCGTGATACAATAGTTTGCTTTTTGGTTTTCTTGGAAATTCAAGAAATTGGTGAATTTTCAAGAAATATGCAGTTTCCAGTAACAGAACGTCAAGTATCATAACATCTAGCCCAATCTGCATCGCAAAAAGCGTTTAATTGCATTTGACTATTTGAAGAGAGAAGAATTCCCTGTCCTGGTGCATGTTTGATATATCATAAGATGTGATGAGCTGCTTCTATATGCAGAACTCGTGACTTATCCATGAATTGGTGTAGGATGTTCACTGCATATGTTATATCTGGTCATGTGATGGTCAAATAAATTAGTCGTCCAACAAGCCTTCAATATGAAGAAGGACCACTGATGTATTCACCTTCAAATCTGCTAAGGGACATGTTTTGTTCCATAGGAAATAAGACTAGTTTAGCACCCAGGTATCCAATGTCTTCAAGGATTTCAAGAGCGTACTTTTGTTGTGAAAGAGTGATATTTTTATTGGATTGAGTAACTTCAATGCCTAGAAAGTATTTTAATTGTCTAAGATCCTTCAATTGAAAACGAGCCTTTAGGAATGACTTGGTATGTTCAATATCTTGAAGGTTGTTTCCTACTAGGATGACATCATCAACATAAATAAGAAGGGTGGTGATTTTACCATCTTGGGATCGAAAGAATAATGAATAGTCGCCTTTTGATTGTTGGTAGCTAGCTTGCTTAAAAGCAGTTGATAATTTTATAAACCATCAATGAGAAGCTTGTTTGAGATCGTAGAGGGATTTGTGGTGTTTGCAAACTTGTATCTCCCCCTTTCGTTTTAGACCAGGAGGTAAAGACATGTAAACTTCTTCATTAAGGTTGCCATGCAAAAAGGCATTATTAACATCAAGTTGATGGAGATGCCAATTTTGGATGGATGCAATAGCAAGGAGGTGGCAAACAGTCACAAGTTTGGCAACTGGAGCGAAAGTCTCGTGATAATTGAGTCCTTCAATTTTATTATATCTTTTTGCTACCAAGCGAGCCTTATATCTCTCAATAGTTCCATCAGGTTTAAATTTGATTTTGAATACCCATTTACATCCAATGGATCTTTTGGCAAGAGGTAAAGGTTGAAGTGACCGTGCCTTATTTGCTTTGAGAGCAGCGAGTTCGTATTGTATGGTAAGACACCATTTGGATTCACGAGCTGCCCGTGTAAAAGTCTATGGTTCCTTCTTAACTGAAAGAGAAACAGTAAAATCATGGTGCTTTGGTGATAATCTCTTATAGGAAAGTACATTAGATAATGGATAAGTAGTGTGTACCAAATTTGAGTTAGATATTGGAATGTTTCTTGAAGAAAGACGAATCCCAACATGATACTCACGCAGACGGCTAGGCATTTTTGTAGTGCGTGTTAATCGAGAAGATAAATTTAAATGATTTTGAGAAGGAGACAATTGAGGTGTTGGTGGAACTGAAGAAATGTCTGATGAAGAATTTTCAGTGTTGGAAGATAGATTATTTGATGAGGGAGATTTATTGTCAGAATCGTCATCATAAATTAGTGATTAAGTACAAGGAAGCATTGGAGGAGTATTTTGAGATGAGGATGGATAAGGAAATTTGTTTCATAAAAATCAACATCTTGTGAGACAATTTTTTTTTTTGTTATAGGTCATAAAGTATATAACCTTTCCGACCATATGGATATCTAAGAAAGATGCATCGTATGGCTCTAGCATCAAATTTTGAAAGGTGATGGTGATATGTTGAAACAAAACATAAGCATCCAAAAACTCGTAAATGATCATATGTTGGTGGTTTCTGAAAAAGTACTTCAAAGAGAGTTTTGTTTTTGAGGACTGGAGTAGGTGTTCAATTGATGAGATATGTGGCAGTTAAGATAGCTTCCGCCCAAATTTTTTTAGGAAGGTTAGCTTGAAATAGCAAGGCTCATGCCATATTAAGAAGGTGGCAATGTTTTCATTCAGTGACTCTAGTTTGTTGTGGGGTGGATACACAGATAGTTTGATGGATGATCCCTTTATTAGAATAAAACTTTGTCATAGTAAATTTAGGACCATTGTCACTATGAATAGTTTTAACTTTTAGAGAAAATTATGTCTCTAAGAGATTAACAAATGTAACGATGTATCTTTGGGTGTTAGATTTATGCTGCATTAGATAGAACCATGTACATCAAGTATAGTCATCAACAATTGTAAGAAAATATCATGCCCCGTTGATGGCAAGAATATGATATCCTCCCCATGTATTAACATAAATGAGCTCAAAAGGTGTGTGAGCGTGAATAGAGCTTAACAAAAAAAGGAGAACGAGTTTGTTTAGCCAACGGACATATTAAACAATCAGAACTTTATAGGAAGGTGTTTTTATGACGAAAGGAAAAGTACATGAAGAATCTTATTTGAAGGATGACCAAGACGTTGGTGCCAAAGATGTGAAGGGTAAGGTACTGTGGTAATGGCTGAGCTCCATGAAATATTCTGTGGAGTATCAAGATAGTATAGACCCTCTCGTTCAATTCACGTCCCAATCATCTTCCACAATCAATGGCCCTGTAGTAGGCAGGCATCATTAGTAAACGTAGCAATATAGTGGGAGCTATGAACAAGCTTGCCAATGGAGATCAAATTCAGTTAAAATGATGGAACACAAAACTCATCTTGCAATGTGAAACCATCAAAGGAAATGCTGCTTGTATGTGTGACAGTGGCCATTGTTCCATTGGGCAGTTGCACCTTCAATTGATGACTTGAAAATTTTCAATCAAGAAGTCAGGAGAGCAAACTATGTGATCAGTTGCTCTTGTGTCAAGAATCCAACACATTTTTTTGTAAGAGACAGAAGCATAAAAAATGTACCTGAGAGATCACTTATGGCAGATGTATGATTGGCCATGAAATTCCGCTTTTGACCATTAAGAATTTCAGTCAAACCCTGACTCTGTTTTGCTGTGAGGGTGAAGGATTTTTTAGTTGTGGTATTGCCATTAGCACAATTGGCTTTAGAGCTAAAAATTTTATGCTCTATTTGATCAGATTTTCCACCAGTTGAATGTTTCTTCTGTAACTTACAACAAGCATCAATAGTATGACCTTTGGAGCCGCAATAATTACACTTGAGATGTGATCAGCATGTTGTTGAGGTATAACTCATTCTATCACAGGTTCCACACTTCAAGTTAGAAATTTTAAGTGTTGAATTCTTACCAAAATTTCCTAGTTTACTTCTCATGGCGAATGTTGAAATGTCTGCCGCTAAAGTACTTGATTTAGATATTGTTTGCTGCTTTTCATCTTAGAGAATAAGCGAATAAGCCTTGTTTGCTGTAGGAAGTAGTTCCATAAGTAAGATTTGTCTTCTGACCGCGATATATTCCTCATTTAGACCCATGAGGAACTTCATAGTCTTTTGACTTTGCTGAAATTGCAAAACTTCTTTTATAGCACCACAAGTGCATGTTGGAATTGGGCATAGTGCTTCGCATTCATCCTAGAGTCTTTTTAGCTTAGTATAATAGTTGCCAATAGTCATGTTGTCTTACCTACAAGCATGAATGGTTTCTTTAACATGAAAGAGGTGAACGTTGTTGGTTCATGAAAAATGCTCATTCAAATCGAACCATATGTCATAAGCGTTTTCATTATATATGATGCTTGCTCCGATCTCATATGAGATAGAATTGAAAAGCCATGCCTTTATAAGATTGTTGATTTTCATTGTTGAAACTCTATGGTGGATGTTACTGGTGGTTGTGGAATAGTACCAGTAACAAAGCCCTCCTTGCTCTTAATACTCAGGGCCATGAGTATGGCACTGCTCCAAGTACCATAGTTGTCTTCATTTAATGGTTATGTAACAAGAACGAGTCCAGGTTGATCAAAATGATGAATGAAAAAAGGGTCATTGGGATTATCATACCTGTTAGGCTCAGTCATAATTGAAATTTGAGATTCTCTTTCTGCTATTGGTGTCAACGATTAATTTGTGGATGATTGATGTATTAAGGAATCAGAAGAACAATTTAATTATGACTTCTTTGGACTGGGACTACCGAATGAAGATAGTCTTTGGTGAGTGTTGCGGTCTAGCTCACATTTGTGTTGCAGCGAATGTGGTACACAGTAATATCAAATCCTCTAATGTTCTTCTCCTTTCAAACATGGACGCTTGTATCTCAAATTTCAAGCTGAACTCATTATTCTGTGAGTCCACCCCTCCTAATAGATTTGCGGGTTGCATACCCCCAAGATAGTTGAGACTAGGAAAGTGAGTTGCAAACCACGTTTACAGTTTTGGATATTCTTGTTAGAGTTGCTAATGGGTAAGGCACCCAATCAGGCTTCTTTAGGTTGGCAGAGAGTAATGGTAGATTTTCAGCAAAGAGATCGAACAAATCTTGATGTCAGTACAAGAAGTGGGTTCTCGGTAAAGAACCCCAATATCCTACAGAGATCAAGTAGAAGAGTTTGGTTGAAGATCTCCTACAAGACGGATGAGATGGACGATGACAGCCCTAAATGGGTGTTTGAAGTCACGCCAGAGGGTGTTTTTAGATAAGAATAAGGTCAGATCGACGATTCTGACTAGAGATCTGTTCGTTTCTGGTGCGGGCGTCATTAGTGCATCGGCTACCGTTGCTACATTTAGATCTAATTCCTTCTCTCAACAGATCAAGAGAAGATGTCGACCAGATTTCCAGGCGTCACAACCCAAGACTGGGGGTCAGTGTTACTCCACCAACCAAGCAGAAGAGCAGCGATCCATGGGACCCCAAGGCCGTGAACCAGGCTCTAAAATCAAGAGGTTTAGTCCAAACGATGAAGAAAGCAGACGGAGGCTTGACCAAAAAAAAGAAAGAAAAAACTTTGTCGGCTTCAACACGGTGGTGAACGTGAGGAAACTACGTGAGGTGGCTGAGGCGATGGTGTTGGAGCGGGTTTCGGCAGAGGTGAAGCAGGCGAGACCTGCGAAGAAGATGAGCCAGGCAGAGCTGGCCAAGTTGATCAATGAGAGGCCTCAGGTGGTGCAGGAATACAAGAGTGGTAAAGCGCTCTCTAACTAGGGTGTTCTTGCTAAGATGGAGAAGATTCTTGGAGATAAGCTTAAGGGAAGTGAAGGAACCTCACCGTTTCAGATCTGGAACTGTTGCTCTCAGGGAAAACAAAAGAATCAGAAGAGCACTGAACTTATTATCCACAAGCTTCCGTTTCAGAGGCTAGTTCGTGAAATCGCTCAAGACTTCAAGACGGATCTGAGGTTCTAGAGTAGTGCTGTTGCTACTCTGCAGCAGGCTGCTAAGGCTTACTTGGTGGGTCACTTTGAATATACTAATCTGTGCGCCATTCACGCCAAGAGGGTTACAATCATGTCGAAGGGTAATCAGCTTGCAAGGAGGATCAGAGGCGAGAGGGCTTAGGCGCCTCACACCAACGAAGATTAGAACCCATCTCTGTTTTCCTTAGCTCTGATACCATGTAAGAAAATCTAATTGCTGACACCTAACTTTCAATTCATATCACACACACATACATACATATGCAATTTTGGAGAAGGAAAAGTCAACAATTTATAATAAGTCAAGGCATGATTGTAGGATGATAATCAATAATAGACCGCTGATTGTGAATCTAGCCGTAATTGGCCGATGATTGTGAATCTGGTTTCTCAACAGATGTAGTATACATTAATACTAGAAGTGGGCACTCAAACTTTAGGTGATGCCAACAATTCATAAGTTGGGTTTACTCCTGTTTGAGTGGTCCACATTGTTAGATAAATATTCACACATACCCTTAAGCAGATTTGAACTCCTAACCTACATGATTGCACTCACACATATAAACAGTATTATGTTATGAAATCAAATTTAAAAAAGAAAAAAGAGAGAGAAGACGATCATTTGGGCGGTCAGAGCTTTTATATTGGGTTCAATTTGAGAAGAGCTCGGATCTCTTAACTCATTACAGAGCGAAATAAATCTTTTCTCATTTATTCCTTTTGCTTGAAGAGCTTTATATCTGCATATAACAATATCTTCTAAGAGTTTAATAAAGAAAGAGATTAATATCCAATAGGAAATAGAAAATTATCCTAAAAAGTAACTACATATGGAAAATTATCCTAAACTAGTTTTTTAGAGAGACGATGGTGCAACGGGATGGCAACTACTATGGAAGTTTCTTAGAGAGACGAGGAAGCTATAGCTTTCTCCCCTAAACACCATTTTACCTTCTTTGAGTTGGATGATCTGTGGTTTACTGACTTATACTTCCCTATCATGTTGAGATTTTTTCTCCTTAGTCCTTTCTTGTTAATATGATCAATCATGTGATTAATCTTTCTCTTTCCTTGGAGATGATGTTTTACTTGTGCTGTAAGCCATCTTTTGATATCAAATATAGGTTTTCCTATACAATTATTATATCTATTCAAATTTTGGTGCATTGATGATATCTTTTTGTGACACTACAGTTTAGCACAACTTTTCTTTTTTTATTGTTATTAATTTTAAAGATCGTCAGTTAATGTATGATGGATCACAAGCAAGAGGTTCTTTTTATATTGATCTTAATTTTAAATATAATCAGTTAATGTGTGATGGGTCACAAGCAAGAGGAATGCTGGCATCAAGCGCAAACGCACCTCAACAAGGGTGAAGTGCCTATACTTTTTCCAAGGGTGAAGGGCCTACACTTTTCCATGGTGGACCCCACTCATTAATCTAACACAACCGACCATCCATATCTAGCAAGATGAAAGCACAATTTGTTGGCCATACTTTTTAGACGCCAGAAAGCAAGAACAAAGAGGATGATTTCAAGTCTCAACTTGTAAGATCTCCCTTCAATTTGCTAGTGTATCTGATAAATTTGATCAAGATCAGAAATAGCTATATACAGACAAATATGGAACCTTTTTGGGTAGTGAAAAGAAAAAAGGTCCACCTAAGAGTTCTTCTTTGGCCTGCTTGGCTGGCAGGAAATGGATTGATTTCCATGCAAAAATGCAGTTTTTTTGTGAAAAGTGTTTTATGGTTTAAAATTGAATTACATCGAAGGCCCAAAAAACATTTTATGGCATAAATTTTTTAGGTCTTTGACATAATTTAATTTAACCCATATAAACACTCCACATTGATAATTCCTTTGACAGTGAAAATCAATTTCCGTCCATTTCCTACAAACTAAATAGACACTATATTCAAGCTAGTTTTGTAAGCATTAGTCTTTTCAGTTGAATCAATGGACCCAAAGCAACATAGTCTAAAATCATACACTGATTTTTTGGTATGTAGCCTATACAGGCGGCAAACAAGCTGAATGGCTTAGAACATCCAAAAGCCGCCTATATCATGAGAAAAGGGGGTCCCCCTCTCTGCTTATATCGTTTCCCTCTTTTACATGGTTTACCACTCCATTTGATGGCATCTATCATGGGAAAATTATCACTGAAAAGATAAGACTGCACGAAACCCTTGAAGCTGCAGTGCTGTAGTACTAACACTTCTGCTGCATCACCCGGTTGCAGGATCCTAAGAGCTTTGCGGTTTCCTCCATTCACTTTCTTAGGGGAGAACAGAAAACAAAGCATTTGTAAAGGAAATCTACATCTCCACTCCTTTTTCTTGATGTAACTCGTCCCCTCATTTTACATCTTAGCTATTAAAAGCCGTGAAAGTTTGTTTAAGTAATCCACTATTAAACAAGCTTTCGTTTATCAAAGAGTCTCTGAAAACTGCTTGGCCTTGGAGATACTTCGCAAGCTTCAACGTAACTTAGCTTCCTCAAGTGACACGCGCATTTTAATCACAATTAAGAGATTTGAATTCACCCGGTCCATTCTTGTACATGGTATACATTTCTCATCTTTTCTCCCTCTTCTATGGAAGCAAATGACACTGTTAGTTGATAGTTTACAGTATAAAAATGCATGAAGAAATCAAATATGGACACTTGAACAAATAAAGTAGCTTGAGAAGCAACCACGGAGTGACCTTCTTACCACCTTTTGTCAGGACGAGAGCAGAAACACTGAACCCAGACAACCCACAAGCAGCAGGAAGGATGATGTTATCACCAGAGACAATCAGGTAAGTAATGTGAATGGAGTTGAATATCCTAGACAATGCCTGTTGCAATGCTGGAAGTAGCATGGATCCTCAGGGAGTGCTCCGGGATATAGGTCGTGCCTGTTATCATGTCAAAACCTTAGAATAACTCGTTAACATTCATATAAGAAGTTCTAAATAGCTGTCTAATTGTCTATTTTCATTTTTGGATATACCAGGCTTTGTAGATAATTAATAAAGACCAGAAAAATAAATTGTAAAGAGGAAGTCGAACTGGCTTCTAGTGTTTGGAGTGACCAGGATACCCGAAATGTGATCACATAAATACCATGCATGCGCTATCAGAAGCATAACAGACTTGAAATGTAGAATTTAAATGCCCAATACACCCCTTTGAATTCTGTTGCGGTCATGGCAATGAGTCAAGTCCTAGATGTATCTCAATCCCCAGAGACTTCAATCAATGTGATATCAGTCCATCGTTGAGAAAGACTACCCATCAAAGGGCTTCCATGGAAATCTATTGAAGCACCATTAGCTGAAACAAATAGCTAAGACTAGTTGCAATCTTAGAATTTAGAGTTGACCATGATGCTAATAAGTGATAAACTACAGACATGCATACATCTATTATTCTTAGAGGCATAAAAGCCTTGAGATGTAGTATTTAACTCTCCATATTACTAATTTATTACTCACAGATGATCATAAGTGAAGCTGTAGTTGTAGCCTGAGTTCTCAGTGAGACTGACAGTGAATGTGGCTACCAGACCTTTCACGATAAAGCCAACCTATTTATTAGATTTGTCCCTGATAGGTCCCCACCAGTCGAATCAGTCGGAACTATTTAAATCCAATGCCCTCATCAGTCAAAGTAGCTAGATTCACTCAATTTTGAGAAATCAACAAATGACTTGCCACATTAATAGCAATTCAGTTACCTGCTGGGAAATCCTCCTCGGGCTTCCACGGACTCCCAAAGGAGAGATATTGAATCCTCTGACAGAGAAGGCTAGACCTGCCTGGATATGTCATTATGTCAAAATAGGAGGAAAGAGGAACAGGGGTAGAAGGGGAACTAGATGAAGGAACTGCTCTCCTACTGCCTCATTGTTGGATCAACATGGATAGAGGAGAAGGATTCAGAGGATGGCACTACCCATAGAGATGTCTCAAGAGGTGAGTGAAGGTCCAAGCTGCTCATCAACCAAGGAAAATCGAGAAGCACATTCAGACGCAGAGCTAAAGAGTGTCGCATTCTTGAAACACCTAAAGAAAGAAAACAAAGAACCAACGCGGGAGAAAGGCCTGAGAAGGAAACAAAAGGAACAAAAGAGGGAGGGGTTAGGAGAGGGGGAGGGACCCCCCATCATTGCTACCTATTGCTGCAGTAAATTCCAGAGCAGCCACTCGGATGTTTGCCACCTGATCTTTCACTTCATTACCTCCTTCAGATGCCTTGTTTTGAAATATACTTCTAAGCAATCAGCATACTAATACAGTGACACAGAGAACACTAGACTAACAGATACATGGTCCGTTCTTTTTTGTGAATGAAACTTTTTATCTAATAATGGCATCTGACATCAATTCTGTTATGCTTATTTTGCTGAGGGGCTGAAAGGAAGAAAAGGCATCGGTTGCAAGAGCTCTTTTGATAGAGATGAATGTTCCCAAGTCTTATTGGTCTGATGCATGTGAAGAAGAGTATTATAAGACCAGAGATTGCCTTATGCATAGAACTGAACAACTAAATCCTTGCATAATGAGTGAATATGTGAGTTCCTTGCCTAGAGCTAATACGGAAAAAGGAAACTCCCAGAACACAGCTGGATCCCAAATATAACTTACATAAGGAAAAAACTTTTCAAGCACCCACCCCCATTTTGGAGGCTCTAACATACTAGAATTTATGTTTAACCCATCAAGCCATTGGAAGATGTTATATACACCAACCGATCATGGTTGAGTTCGAGGTCTTTCATTGAAAGCAACACACATACACACACCTCATGAGCGACCTTGAACCCTTTTACCTCTCAGAAAAGAAAACATATGTTCCTGGTCCAACTAAGCAGCCAAAATCCTGATCTTCTCAGAGAATATTCTTATATATTTTCAGGAGAATTTATGTCTCCACCTCATTAGAATCTTTAAAAGAGAGAAAAACCAACTATTCCAGACTACTAGTAGAAGAAATCACCTTTTTATTTTTTGGTCGTCCAGCAGAAAATCTTCTATAAAACCTCAATTCTAGCATTTCTACTGTCTACATGTCTTCTTATCGTCAATTTCCAACACAAATGTCTCCTTTCTAGACAACATACAATGAAATTGCACAACTTCAATTTCTTTTTGCAATCTTTTACGTTGTAATAGTGCAGTTGTCAAGACAGTACGTCCACTGGAAATCTATAAAGACAAACACTAGCAAGCAAAAGAAAGCACAAAAAATTCAACATCTGATGTCATAATGAAGGAAAGAAGTAGCATGCCATGCAACAAACATGTGATAACATCCAAGGTGTATCAAAATTTGACTTCCCCAAGTCAACTCCTTTTGCTGATAACAGCTTTCTGGTCCATATCAACTTTTACCTACCAAATTTACTGCACCACTTTGCTCTGCGAAGTTATCCAAGTTCTTGGGTAAGCCAAATGAAGTTGGCTCCTTCTACCAACAGCTGCTTTTTGGCCCACATTTCACTTTTTTCTACACCGGCCTCAACTACTCTCAGCAAATGTTCTCCCTCACTCCAAATCTACACCAAGTATCCATTACACTTTCATCCCTCTACTCTGGACATGACCTGTGCCTCTATCTTTCTACCATGATTCTGACAAGCCACTGTGCATATCCATGTCCGTGCACATTTCATATTCTTACAATACAAAAATTTGTTTCCAGGTAGCCAACAAATCTAGCTGTAGTGAAACATCACAAGATTGTACATTCTCCAAACTCCTATAACTTTTCTTTCCATACAACTTCTGTTAGAGCTCAGGGCAGTTTATTCCTAATTAAATAGGATTATATCTATTTCTGCAAGAGTTGTCACGCTTTTGCGCAAAGACCATGCTAATCCAAATCTTTCTCAAGAACACCACCATGGTTAAAATGGTTAACAGCCATGATGACAGAAATGAACCAAAGAGTACCTTTCTCTTTAACTGAAACCTGAAGCGTATCAAGTGTAATTATGCCATCAGTTAATGGGAGTAACTCCAGCTTGACAGTGGCTGTTGATCGAGCGGAAACACATCTGACCGCAAAGAAGAAAGCCCCATTGCAGAATTAATTCAAATGTATGAGATTATATATCACTTAAAAATATAGAAAACACCAATGAGCAGAAAGTATTACCCTAGAGGAACTGTACTCTGCAACCATAAATGTGTACAGCTCCCAGTACTTGGTATGTCAGATGGTGAAACTGTCTGCTCATTGAGAGACATGGATTTTTCAGATCTTCCTTCACCGGTGTCCTTTTTGTTCTCTGATACTACAGGCATTGAATTTAACCTCTGCAACTCACTGCTTCGTCGGTCCCCATCCATGGCTCCTGCAAACTTGGTAATACCAATGTATGGGCTCATTGGGGTTGATGGAGCAGAATTCAAAGACACCACTGAAGGAGGTGAAGTAAATGATGCTGGAGCCAGAACTGTTAACGTTAGATCTTCTGCTGTCAAATTTGTAGCCTGAAAGGTTAACACCTGAAAATTTGACAAGTGGGTAGCACATTTCTGAGAAGTTTTCCCAACTTAAAAGTATTACACTTTCTGTTATGCACTTCAAAACAGGAACTACATGATACAATAGGTATAGGACCTGAACAGGAAGTTGAGATAGTCCTTCACTAGGTCGGATGGTTTGTTCTGACATTTCCGCTGCAACAGAGATCATAAGATCCCGTGATGTACGTGGAGACCAACTTGTTAGCTGCTTGAAATATAACCTAGATTCTGCAGTGAACAAGAAAATCAAAAGATGATACATTGAAGCTACTTCAGATTTTATAGCAATTCAGTACAGAGAATTACCACTGTAGTTGCATCTGCATGATACCAGAACTGAATACTGATCAGCACTTGAACAAACAGAAATCCTTTTGCCTTCACGAATTCCAGAGATAGGATGCACATTTGATGCTGGGCTTGCCACCTGTGATTGCGATGACTGAGAACTTCTCTCACCATAAGCCTTGGGTTCCCTCCACATGGAGTAAGCTGGTTTTAGAATGAAAGAATGTTCCTCCCCTTTCCTGCCATGATAAAAATCAGAATGCACTTGTAAAGAATGACGATAATCCCCAAAATCATATATTCTTGTGGTAATTGCATTTGTACCACCCACTCCATCTGCGCTGAAAACGAAAAGCCACCAAAAAAATTTTCCTAATGATGCTTCATAAGAAGTGGTTTTCACCTTTTGCAACAAGGACATGTTAGGTGGCCACTTCATACTGGATACATAATATCACAGTAAGTATGATGCTTTCAGATACTTGTACACATGCTTATTCTGTCTACTACACACGTATCGATAAGTAAACTGGTTTCTTAAGATCAACTGATCATTGGTTCTACTTGTTTAAAACATGCATTTTTGTTCCCAATCTCTGAGAGAAACTTGAAATATATGAACATGCACAGTGCTCGTACAAATCAGATCTAGGGACATATACAGAAAGCAAAGACCACTAGCACTTGGACTACCTCTTATCAGTCACATGACGACAACTTTACCATTGTGCCAAGGCTCTCCTTCATGGACTGCCTCTTATCAGTGCAAGATAAAATATCTGGATTATCCTTCATTAAAAAAATGATTAAACATATAAATCATAGAACATATTATAACACTATTTATATCTGTGTATTTGACACAAATATACACATAACGAGAGAGAGAGAGAGAGAGAGAGAGAGAGAGAGAGAGAGAGAGAGAGAGAGAGGAGAGAAAATGCTATCCCTCATCATGCCCCGTATCAAACAGATAGTCCAGTATTATTGGGCATTGCTTTTAATTGGGATACCAGAGTACCAGACTGCCTTATCATTTGGTTTCTATTTTGATAGATGTAATACTTGTGAAAGGGTTATGATATATATACCCCCAGCATTTACTAGGGCACTCTTTTTACCTATTTAATCCACAAGAATCACTTGCTATGACTGCAGTAGGTAAACATTATAAAAGGCATTGACTTCTGGAGGGCTTAATTCTATAAATAAGGTTTGGCAGAGGGTCATTTTGCAGCTGGAACTCAAAGGAGGAAACGAGTGCCAGAAGGAAACAGAAATGAGATGAAAAAATTAACAGAAAAATGAAATAAGTGAAGAAATGATCTATTGGCTCAAGAAAGGATATAAATACAGCATGCTTTTGTACAGTGGCTTCAGCTCATAAAAGATCCAACAGAATTTGGGGTTTGATGGTGGAAGCTTGGGCAGAGGACTAGCAGAGAGTAGAAGAGACTGTAATTCACTAAAGGGGCAGCCCCAGTGAATGAAGCTCCTGCCTATGCGGGGTCCGGGAGAAGGAGCGGACCACTAGGGCCTATAGTACGCAGCCTTACCTTGTATTTCTACAAGAGGCTGTTTCCACGCCTTGAACCCACGACCTCAAGGTCACATGACGATAACTTTTACCGTTGCACCAAGGCTCCCATTCAGAGACTGTAATTCACTATTTCCTAATTTATGCAGCAGAGACAGCTTCTGTAGACCTGCTTGTAAAGCATATGTTCCATACTACAGGTCCTTCTGTCAATTCTTCATTAGAAGCTCCTTTTAGCCCAGAAGAAGTACAGGCAAATTTGAGGTCTATGAAAAAAGATGGAGCTCCAAGGCCAGTTGCATTCTCCGGTGAGTTTTCTCAGCATTTCTGGGAGCTTGTCAAGACTGACTTAATGGACATTTTCAAGAACTTGTTTGATGGAAGAAACCCTAGTTAAAGCTATAGGCTCTTCATTCATTGTTCTAATTCATTGGTCAGACAGAGCAAACTCAATCAGGGATAACAGACTTGTACATCTTAACTCGAGTATATACAAAATGGGCTGAAGTGCTTGCAAAATCAATTCCAGAAAGCTTTGTCCCCAATTATCTCAGAGCAACAATATTAATTTCTCGAAAAGAAACAACTTGGTGAGGCCCCTTAATTGCAAATAGTTTTCTATCTCAGTTTTTTAAGGGTGAAACATAGTTTGCAAGTAGACTTGGATAAAGCATATGACAGAACATACTGAAGCTGTTTGCTTTCCACAGAAATATGGGTCTAAGAGAAAGACGGTTGAACTGGATGCATATTTGTTCATCATCATCACGGTTCTCAGTTATTCTTAATGCTGCTGCCAGGGGTTTTTCAACGGATCAAGGATCAGTGTCAAAGGAGAACCCCTCTCACCTTTCTTTTTTTTCTATCATAATGAATGGACTTAGTAAGTTAACCATTAGAGGAGCTGCGATAGGCTTTATTACAAGGTTTCAAGATCAATGGTGACATACACATCACTCATCTGCAATATCCAGATGCTGTGCTGCTATTCTCCTCAGGTCCAGCTGCTCAAGTGAAAACTCTATAAGACATTTAGGGAAAAAGTTATTGGGATTAGGATGGAAACAAAGACTGCAAAGTTTTGCTATTTTGCTGGGCTGTCAGGTGGAATTATTCCATATCCTATCTGGGTCTGCCCCTTCATATTGCTTACCTCGTAAAACATCCACGGAACTTCTGATTAAGAGTCTTGAAAAGAGGCTTTGCAAGCTGGATAAGCAAACTACTGTCTGTGGGGGAAGATGAACTCTCATTCTAGCAGCAATGGCAAATATACACATATACCTTTTATCCATTTTCAAATACCCTGTTCCGTTCTTGGAGAGAATTGAGAAAATCTGGAGAAATTTTCTATGGAAAGATGTGAATACCACAAGTAGTATCCAGATGCAATGGGACTAAAAACGGTGGATGTGATAAACAAGGAACTTCTTAGCAAGTGGTTGTGGAGACTAAGGAAGAGAATGGTTTTTGGATAAAACTAATTACTCTAACTAATTTAGAGTAATTAAGGGTTGGAATTCAATGGTTAATCTCCTGCTCAACCTCATATAAGAGTAAGAGGAAGAAAAGGATGGGACACTATAATTTGCAGATAGAACAATTCTTCAGACCAAACATCCAAAACTAAAGGATGGACAAAGAATCCAAGTACGGGACCATTTCTGGTCCTGGGACATTATTTTCTAAATAGAGATTCAGTAGAGCTCTATCTCTCTCTCTCTAAATAAAAGTGGAGTGGTGGCATCCTTTATTTTCAGAAATGAATAGGTTCCACTGCAGAACATCCAAGTAAGGTAATTCCTGTATGATTTTCAACAGCAAATGGTGGATAAGCTCAGAGGTTTGCTCAAAGATATTTCCTAGTTCAGTCTCCCAAAAAGTCATTGGACATAGGAAATCATGCTATGCTCCTCTTAAGCCTCCTAGATCAAAAGCAGATGAAAGATTCATTTGGAAGTGGCCTGGTCCTCCAAGAGCTATTCTTTTGACTATCAGTGCAGATGTGCTGACAAATCAAATGCTCATCCCTTTTCTCAACCATGCACATGCAAGAAGTACAGGAAATAGCTCTGTCTCCTTTTGGTTTGGCATTATCAATCCTCAATCTATATCAGAACTTATGCTTCAATGACATATAAGTTCGTGTCTGACAAAGGTGAGATGATGTGGAAGCTGGTTATTGGTTTGTGGGAGTTGTGGACTGAAAGAAACAGAAGAATCTTCCAGGGCAGCAAGAAGCAAGTTACTGTCATCTTCAATAAAATAAAAGATACTCTGGTTATTGGGCGTCGTCTCTTCCTATCTTTAGATTGATTCCTCCGATCAAATTTTCAGATGCTAACAGGATTCCATTGAAGGCTTTGAGTTGAGAATTTGCAAGCATCCAAAATTTATCCGTTCCTCCAAATAGTTAGATCAAGTTTAATTTCAATGAAGCGAGTGAAAGGTTGGCTGGTTTTGGGGGCACAGTTAAAGATGACAGAGGAAATAAGCTGCTAGAATTTACAGGTTTTGTTGGATGGTAGACGCCAACATGGTCAAGATGATTGCTCTTTATCATGGTATCAAGCTTCTAGACAAGATTCCTCACAACCCACTGATTGTGGACTGAGACTTCAACAATGAAATTCTGCAGACAGGAATCTCACTGAGCTACATGGAAAGTATATAACAAGGTGGATGAAGCTCTAGTTTTGGTGGCTGATAGAATCCAAGCAGGTTGGAACAAATGGAGATGCGCCTTTGACGTTTTGTGTGTTCAGAGGGTGACACTTAAACTGAAAGGAAAATTCTATAGGATAGCTGTAAAGCCACCCATGCTCTATGGTTCAGAGTGTTGGGCAGTTAAGGAACAATATGTACATAAGCATTGCCAAAATATAGATGTTGAGATGGATGAGTGGTAAGACAAGAAAGGATAGAATTAGAAATGAAAACATTAGAGGAAACTTAGGAGTAGCACCAATACTTAACAGGATGAGGGAGGTTAGACTAGACCTAGATGGTTTTGATATGTCCAACGGAGACCAAAACACCAGTTAGGAGTGAGGCGATGCAAGTCAATGTTCTAAAAGGGCAAGGGGAAGTCCCAAAATAATGTGGATAGGAGTGCTGAGAACAGATCTAAAAACTTTGAGACTAAATGACGCCATGACACTTAATAGAGGGGAATAGAGGCACAGGATTCATATGATCGACCCCTAATCTGGATAAGGTTTTGATGATAATGATAGAAACTTCTGTTTTGCCTTTAATCTATGTTCAGGAAATAGGAAGCAAATCAATTGGCAAAAGAAACAGTGAATTGTACAACGATGAAGATTTGAGTTTCCAACCAAGCTGGACTAGGTTAAGAGGATGTAATTGTAAATTCTCCTTCTTGTATACCTTCTATATCTATTAGACAATAAAGGTCTACAGGTAAGCTTTTCTTTCTCAATGGAATTCTCAACACCGTTCAAAGACAAGGAAAAGGAAAATAAAAAGAGAGAGAGAGAAAGCAAAGCAGAAACAATGGAAGAAGACAAATTTTAGACTTTCTCTGGGAAATGTTCGTCATATGACCTGAAACAACCCTTCATAAAATCCCCGAGCATATGAAAAAATAGAGTAAAACGACTCTGTTAATAATACGAAACTATAATGTAAAGCAGACCAACTTGGACTGAAAAGACATATCTATTTGTATTTGCAATAGAATAATCAAGAAACGTACATATTATCCACAGAATATGACAAGTAATCAGACCCATTCCTTGTCATAAAACTGGAAGAAGTAATTACAATGCTGCTGCTGCTACCAAAATTAAACTCCTTCAACAACTCAAATTAGGGAAAGATGGCAATGATTTACAAAGATCCAGACTACTTCGTCGTTTTGATAGACCCACATCATGGCCCACTGCATCAGAATCTGGGCTTGCTTCAGGGCTGAATTTAAGCAAATCCTCTTCCTTAGCTTTTTGAATTGCTGTCTCTCTGTCTATCTCCCATGATCATCTCTATTATTAGTAATAAATCAACATCCACTGTACAATTCCCCTCCATTGATCCCCTTACAAATCTATTGTTATGTATCTGCATTAAAAGAAATTAAAAAACAAAAACCATACCACTAATATTTCATTGATGTAGCCACTTCGAGGGGACTGAAACCTCCATTGATGCCACTTCGAGGGGGCAAACCTCATGTCATTTCTCTTCTCCTTTTCTATAATACTTCAACATCACTTATTTATAAATAATTTTGCCACTAACCTCTTCTAGCAACCACCCTCCTAAAATAACTACTAAAATTACTTAAGTAACTAACCTATGATCATTCAACTACAATAACTACCCCAAACATGATCATTCCACTACAATAACTTCCCCACCCATGATCATTTCATACGATGGTGTTATTCAAAGCTTAATATTTATATGCACTTAGATACATAGCATCTACGCTCTTCCCTCCATTATTTGCCTCTTTTGATACTTAAGCTTCCACTGTTTCTGCGAGACAAACAGAAGAATCAGCTTTCTTAGCAGTGACCCAGTCATCGTCATTATCCCAACATGACCAATTGGGTGAATTTTCTCCTGCCTGCAGCCAAATACGATCAGCTGGCATTGCAAAGGGAGATAAATCCCTTATCCATTGAAATCTACTTGAAAACTAGAACAAGATTCCATAGGCAAACAAGCAGAAGGCGCTGGGATTGACTGTAACAAATTTCAACCATGGAAATCAAAAGTGCTCCTTGGTGGAGGAACTGACACAGCCATTCTTCCATCAACTTATCACCACAGCATGTGTCCCTAAAGCATTCAACCATCCATATCTTGAGTGTATCCCTCACAAAAAGCCTTCCTCAATATCTCACTCTCCTCCTCTCACCTCAGACAAAGACAAAAGACTGCCAGCAATTGCACCAACCAACACATCCATGGAATGCCATCTTTCCAATGGCACACCCAAGTGATCAAATATTTGGCAGAGATTCAGGCTCCTTTCTAGCTACAGATTCCACAGCCAGGTTTAGTGGTGTCTAGAGATCTTGATATCAAAACAATAGCAGAGAAAAATACTTTGGAACTTGACATCATAATCTACAAACCCATTTTGATGAATGTAATTTAGTCTGTTAAGAACCAACTTAGTAAAGCATTGAACATCAAATTCCAGCAATTGACTGCCAGATCTTTTGAGCAAGTATGTGAGGAAAGGGGTCCACCAAAGCCATACTCAAGGAAAAAAGTGTAGATGGACCTGCTATTGGCAACAGAGACTTCATCTATGATTAATGGAGACTATGAGCAGTATTCTATGGGCAATCTTTGAGTTAGGTCAATATCATTTTCTCCTTCTGTAATGCGAATTGGATTCTGAAATCTGTCTTCTTCCATTGTTCTTGGTTTTCTTTCAATCCCTTCATTTTTCTGATTTTCATGTCATTTATGCTTCCTGGTTTTCTCTCCTTAATACCTCCCCTTGATTAAAATGTACTTTTCTTGAGAAAGGATTGCTGACAGACTACAGAAGCCAAGTTTACTAAATCCATATATTCCCTTGGGGGCAATGATGCTTCATCTCCCACCTCTTCGTCTCTCTTTCTTCCACAACTTTATTCTTTTTCTCATCTCTCAGCCTCTCTTCAAACTTTAAAGCTTTCTATGATGCAAGAGTTTTGACTATGAATACACCTAACTCTACAGGCAAGGTAATATGACCAATAAAATAATCATTTTTTCTTCAGACTTGCACTCGCTTCTCCAAAATCCTACATTATAACAACCTGAAATAGAAAAGGAAATGACCATGTATATGAATTCTATATGGAGGCAGTTTTCTTGCGGTCTTCTGTTATGGCATTGCTTTTCTTTTTCTTTTTCTTTTTTTCTCCAATTGCATATCTCAAGTGGATTACATTACTAAGTTTTCATTCACAATAAAGAAGAAGGAAAAGCAAGGAAGACAAAGAACAAATTATGAGCAACCACCACTTAGTACCTTCTTTGCGCTCATTCCCCAGTTGCATTCAGAAATCATGGTTTTGGAGAACAAACACTGTATTTTTACTGATTAATCTCAAGAAGAAAATACCAAAACATATATACTTCTCATTTTATTTAAGGCTACTTTTCAAGAAGGTAATTCGTTAAAATTGAGCCAAATTTCTAAAAATTTATTACAAACCTGCTTAAGTACCCAGTTTAATCTGTACTTGCAAAAGATTACCATAATAAGGCAGTTGTATTTTACGTGAAGTGAATTTAGGAGAACATCTTTTTTATGCAGAAAAATAAAATAGAAGAGAAACTAAGTTATGACACAAGTTGATAGGTAGCTCTTGGCAATAAAAAGGATCAAGAACTCCAATCTTGAGCTAATCTGTAAATTCAAAAAGAGTTGCTTGTCTTTCTATCTTCTTGTGCTTTTAAAATTTTAATCGAACTAGAAAAATGACAATTGTGGAGTACAACCCATAAGACCCACGAACAATACAACCCAAAGGAAGCAAAATTCTATTTCTTAATTAAGACATCATAAATCCTTTTTCCCAATTTTTTCCATTTGGGCTAACATTTTTCTTCCGAAATTTGCTTCACAACCTGGTAACCATACTAGTTGATCAGTGCAGTTTTCTGGCTCAAGCATAATTCAATAGCTTGAGTATAGTACTTAGCATGTATTATTAAATGAATAGTATCAATTTCACGATACACATTTTTTCTTCCTGCAATTTATATGGTACACATTTACCATTAATATTTAGGACACTTATTGTCTCCAAGAACAACAATGAGATTACTTTTTGAAGAAGTAACAGTACATTTTTGCAACTGAAACACCCCCTCAAGTAGCAAAACTACATTATCAATGTGTAATGTGGAATGATAGAGAACTCAAACCATATTGCAACTTCAATAAAGACTAAATTACCAACAAAGTTTTCGAAGAGACATGGGAAAATGTGCCTAAAAAGCATGGGCAAATTGAAACACAGACATGACGTCGAGGATATTGGTAGCAAGATGCTGACTTTGAGCAAGTTAAACATTTAGTATAGGTTAATATAACAAAAACTAACCTGAGAGAAAGATTTGGCAAACTGTGGCCATCACCGGCCTCAATGCATGCAATTGGTAAAGATATGGGTGGTCCACCTTTAGGTGCCTCCTCAAAGATGATAGTTATAGCATCAATGAAGATCACAATATCAGGTATATGCACTGGAGAAACATTCTGCAAAACAAGGTGCTGATGTTGGTGATATGTGTGGAAGGTTCGAGGAAAGAACCACATAAATAAGCTCCTAAAACTGTGTCAGGTATTAAGTTATATTTACAAATCCCAGCCCATATAAACTCTACTTGGTGACAATAGGAACCCGCACCTTTATCTGAACACACAGGAGATCCTCTGTGTTGCAGTCAGCAGAAAAAGAATGGATCTCTATAGGTTGGACTATTTCAAGTTTCCTCGTCCATCTCCTGCCAGGTACATAGATGCCCTCCAACCCACAACGAACAGAGAATCTTTCTGGCTCAAGTGATACACCCCGAAAAGCAAGCAGGCCCTCGTTCCCCACCTTTGGACTCTTGGCAATCTTTTCTGATGCAATGTTATCCCAATCTTCTAGGTCCAAGCTAGGTTTAGAATAAGAAGATAAAACAGCAGGAGATGGTTGAGCAGTAGTTTGAGGGAGTGCAGACATGGAATAACTTCGTAGATGACCAAAGGAGAAGAGCTGGGATCCAGATGAGGCAGACAATGTAGACCTGTGAGTTACACTTGCTGCACTGGAGTTCAATGAAAGAGAGGCCAATGGACGAGTAGGAGGGGGAAGAGAGCGATCCAAAGGAAGCAACCACTCCAGCAGTTCCCCACAAGGATCCTCGTGATTTGCATCAACTAAGCTGTTTTGGTTCTCAGAAGCTAAATAACTAGTCTGATACTTCTCAAACTGAAGAACCTCGATGATAGGATCTTTCACAAAACTAACTCCAACATTCACTTGTAAAAGCACCTGCATCCTTCCAATGCAAGAAATGGGTTTAGAATTAGTCTCTTTTTTCTTTTGATGGAAATTTAGTTTTGTTCAATCAGCTAGCTTTTAAGAACCATTGTCTTACTAAGAAAAATAATTTTGGAAGGAGTATGTGACACATGGTCCTCAGCTTCAAACAAAAAATCATATTAAATTGTGTAATAACACTGGAAGTTACACAAACTTTTTGCTAATCTAAACAAATTTACATATAATGTAAGAGTCTGGTATTTTTAAATGCTAGAATAGCATCTTATTTTCATATGCTGGATTTTCATAATTTTTGGCATAATTTTTGTCAAGATCTAACCATTTCATCTTGTTCAGACTCCTTAGGATTATCTACACGACAAAAATCACTTCAACTGAATGTTTGTAGTCAGTGTTTCATTGTGGTTCAAATCCTGGCCGTTGATAATTTAAAAATGGAAAAAGTGGAGTTGTTAGAATCATTCAATTGACGTGATCTTTTACGGGAAGGCTAAACAGGGAGGCCGAACAAGATGAACGGCTTCGATCTAAGAAAAAAAATACAAAAGATCCAGTGTCTGAATATAAGATGCTGGCTTTAGCATTTGAAAATACCAGGACTCATAAAGTAATCAGCCCACAGGAGGTCCAAGACTGCTCTTGAATACAATTACGTATAAATCTCATTATAGTATAATAACATAACAGATATATGTTTGTTTGTGTTTACATATGGTCATAGATATAAGAGTCCCAGTAGGCATACATGCTCTTGAGCATGAGAATAAGTCCACGCCCTCATTTACCATACATGATGTTCTTTTTCTCATGTAGATCCAAGCTGTACATCATGTTCTCCTTATCAAAAATAGGTAACCCATTTGAAATCAATGTATTTGACAATTCTAATTAGTTGTTTTGGGTCTTTGAAAAGCTTAATAAAAATGGATGGTCACTATTTTCTGCACATGAAAAAATAGTCTAAAAGCATCCAATGAATTAGTCTAATATGCCCATCAGGACTCTAGATATAATATATACAGACATAGATACATAGATGACTTTGGCTGATATATACACATACATAATTGTATGCAGTTTAGGTAGGTTTAGAAGACCTTTCCCATTTCAGTATTAGTGCCTCCACCCCAGTATGAGTGGTTCACCATGCGTGCCTAACCTCAGGGCATGGCCTGCATCATCTCCACCTCCTGATTATGTTTGATGATTCTTGAAAGTGGTTGAAAACCATAGACACTTAACTTGAAGAAAACATAAAGCACAACCACACATCCCTCCGAAGCACCAAATATGAGAAAGGATATCCCATCAACAGCTATGCTCCCTGGGAATCGGTTTCACATCCAGCATTGGGAACTGGTACTGAGATTACTATGTACAGCTTAGTTTCTTGGATAACTTATGGTACAAACTGCAATATGAGCATTTCTACATAAAAAATAATGCAAGAATTTTTTTAGTCTTGGATATCATTTATTCAAGGGCTTAGAAAGTTATTTAAGTTTCTTAAGTTCTTAGTTCTGTTCCAGTTGGACATGGATACAAGAAAGGAAAAGAGAAATAACAAGTGATTTAGCTCCTAACATGTTAAAATGGTCCATAAGAATAAATACAAGGTCAACATTTATGCAGCTATTTTGCTGCATATGACAACTGAAAAGTCGACCATGAAATGCACTAAACCTAAGAAGACACTTGTTTGTATTCTCCAAGAGGGGATATTGTAATGACAAAAGCAAACAAAAGAAAAAATTTAAGATATCAGCACACGGTTGTCTAAAAGGATAATTTAGTGGATGATAATACAAGTTTCTCGAAGTATACCACCACATCTCCATTAGGCAGAGAAGAGCATCTGACAGTATTTCTTGCCATTCCACCCGATGCATTGGCATCAAAATTTCCTCTATCAATTACTGCATTAAGCTGAGACATCTTTCTTAAAGTCTTTCCAGGTCCCATGTCATTTTTGTCTACCTTCACATCAGAAATAAATGAAGATGGCTCAGCTACATTTCTTTTGGACCAAAGCGGTTCATCAGATTCTGCGATTCTAACAAAGAAATGTGAGTTCTTAAATCTTTCCAGGCGTGTTTCCGTCCGTTGTTTGTGATCCTCCATCCTGAGAAGAGATTCACTCACAGAAATGTCCTGTTTCATGTCAACCTTCTTTTCAGTAGACACATTTTCACCATTTCCTTCTATATTTTGACTAGATGAACTTTCATGCATATTATTTGAATCCCCATTTCTAGTAGTGAGGTCAGAATCAGATCCCATTATTTTCTCTTTCAGCTTGTTGCTATGCTCAAGAATGCCATTTTTACTCATCATTGCAGCAACTCTAAATGGAGTTAAAATTTCTGTGCCTTGCTTGGGTGCTGATAAACATGCCAGTATATGAAGCTGTTCACCTGTGTGAGTAAAAACATATCAGCTAACTAAAAACAAAGATGTTAACCGACCATTGCATATCAGAACAGAAGTTACAACCAAAACATTCAAGAAAGTAGATACCAGGAAAAATGAAGGAACGATCCAAAGAATGAAATGATTGTATGTTTTCTGCATCAGACCAGTTCTCGGGAAGCTTCTCTGCAAATGCATTACCAAAGGCATAGATTAGAAATACTACAACAAAAGTCTTATAATTTACTGATAAGAGTTTACTTTCCCACAAAGAGCAAGAGGGAATTTGAAAAATAATAAAATTTAGTAGTGGTTATCATCATGATCTGCAACATATTGGTGGCACAAAACATCAATTTAATAGCACAAATCTCGATGATTAAATCCTTTTTTATTTCGACGTGTGATTCACTGCAAAAAACTCTTTCCTATATGCTTGCATTTGAGGTTTTTTACCTTTGGTGGTTTGCAGATGAAACATCAAAGACACAATTTCTTTATCTCTTCTTGCCATGCCATTGATTAAGATTAATACTTTGGGAAATAACCTGAAATCCTACCTTCTAGGATCGCAAGAAAGTTTTGATACAGCAGAGTGAAAGGGACCAAATGGAGAGGGCAGGGGAAGGTACATTGGATCTTTGTCTCTATCTCGCTATCTCAACTCATACTTAGGAGAGGAATAGACATCAAATGTCAAAACTAAATACAAAATGTTTGAATGCAGTTAACCTCAAGAAAATATCAGCTGGGCAAGTAAATACTTAAGGATTCACAATCTTCTCTACACAGACTCTACATTCAGAGCTCTACATCTTTGTGAACTGATTGAAACATAATTATCTGCTTACGAGCAGATAATCGAACTTTTTGATCACTAAAGAACAGTTGTTCACTCCTCATAATGTACTCAATCTACCACACAGCTCTGGTACCAAAACAATTGGAGTGGGAGTACACCTCATGATGGAGCCTTAACTTTTTTATCTGGTCCATCTGGAGCTCAGAATCCGACCATTCAGGTGTAGCTCCAAGTGGGAATGTTTCCAGTGGAAGCATTAAAGACAGTTCGCGGAATCTGATCTCCCTGCTGTTGAGATGTTCCATTTGTGGAGCTTAACTGAAAGGACATAATGACAATTGAGATAAGTGATTGCTTGTTGATCCACCAGAGCTCCTCAGCAGATATTGTTGCATTGGGTAATTATTTTACCAACTTTTCCTTAGGGTAAGACGGGAATTGCCCATGCCATCTGTGACACTAAGGTAAAAGTAAAATTGTGTACATCAACTTCTTGTATGGTACGCGTATATTTACGCATGCATATGTAAAATGCAATTATTATATTCTGTATTTGACTTAAAAATCCTGCCACTATTTCTCAAAAATTAAAATTATCTGAATCAAGATGTTCATGAAAAATCCAAATTAAGTAAGCATTTTCCGCAAGTCATGAATTTTAGACAGATGTGGACGATGTGAAAAAAGTGATCCAAACCGCAGTGGTAAATGGCACCAATTATAACTAACAACATTAATAACTAACAGGTAAACCATATTTGCAACAATAACTTATCCGTTTACTTAAGGTACATCCTACTTGTAATTTGTTCAGCATCTTATGAAAGCAGCATAGATTGCCACAAACTATCATGCTATTTAAGTGGCTACTGGATGCCTATTGACAGTGAAGGAAAAGCACTTCAACTGGTCATGTGTTTCTTACTGTTCATAGTTAATGTGTGATATGATAGGTAAGTTGAATTCAAACAGATTACACTGGCCAAGAAAAAAAACAGAGCTGCATTACTTAGAAGTAAAATTCTCCCCTTACGTTGATGCAGAAGCAAAATTGGTTAAATGTAAAGTGGGAGCTGATCTCAACAGATACTAGCGCTTCAGAATTTGTATTCAAACAGAAGGTTTAGCAAGCATTCAGTTGATGACAAGATAAGCATCCATGATTTGGTGAAGATGCAAGAAAAAATATTGGTTGAGGTATTTACTTATTATGACAGTAGGTATGGGCGTTTCTTGGTTCTGGCTTTCAATCTCTCAATTGTTCCATCAAGAAAGTACTTAACGGTAAACACCTAGAGACAACCAAAAGCTTTCTTGGAGAAAAGGTCAGGGAATACCCCTGTTCTTTCCATGCCATTTCTGAAGGAATATAGTTTTTAGGGTTGTCCAACCAACAAGGAAGGCCTTACATTTCCGAAATTCTCCTGCTTCTTAGAATTATCATGTAATATAAATAAATATTTGCCACCCAATTAAAATAACTAAATAAATAACCTTGTACGAGTTAGCTGGTGCTTATTGACCAGAATTCTACCATAAGCTATATCAGTGAAGAGATTACTCTAGAAAAAGAAAACTTAGTTATGTCATTTGGTAACCACATGGAGTGCAATCCTCAGACATCATGCTTTAGGATATGAGGCCAAGAGATTCTTTTTGGTATGCTCTAAAACTAGCTGCAACTGAGACACAAGGATCCATGGAGGATTTGAGCATATATTAATTTTTATAATAGATAATGGTGAAAGTTGCACGTAATTGGCCAAACACTAACCGCCATTGGACAAATGTTTTGGTAACTCGTGGATAATTATTTGGCTGTACTTAAAGCTTCTTAGTTGGGAAATTTTCCTTTTTCATGCTTTTGTCAAATTCTTAACAGTCACTTCTGGATCTGATTACATGAGCATGGTTTTTTATTGTGATAACATGATAAAATATAATATTTGCAATTAGAAAAACACTTTACAAAAAATTTTCTTGTCATGAGCATGCATAATAAGTTATTAGCATTTAACAGCAACTTTCTTATACAAGACACTGTATCTTGAGTCAGAGCAATCAAAGAATGACGTAAATAAAAGCACATATTTTAACTCAGGGTCCAATATGGTACTTTACTCTTGTTCTAACCCTTTCTTCTTTCAATTGTGCAATGTTATGTATTAAGATGGCTGAATTCATACTTTTCTCTTTTCAATTAACTGAAAGAAAATGAGCAAATGCTTTCTAAAGCAGTGGCACAAAAAGCGCCTCTCCCACGGTACCTAGTAAGTCAGTGGTTCGAGGTGCTCATGTGTGTGCGTGTGTTTAACATTCGAAAAGGAAAATTACAGTAAGACTGAAGTCATTTGATGCTATAGTCTAAGGCATAATCTAATTTACGCTGGGGCAAGAGAACATCTTTGTAAAAAATAGTCATGCACAAACAAAATCTAATTTAGCAGCAATAAAAAGGCAAAGGAAAATACGGCATGGAATGATTATCCATCCTTCATCTTCAGTAACATCAGAGTGATTTCCAGTAGAGATGTCATTTGCTGAACTTGCAGCATCAACATCCCCATGGACATCTCTATCTCCATCACTGTCACTAGCACCGCCTTCATTTGCTGAGGATGATGGAAATCGATCTTCTGCAATCAGGCCCTCTAAGGTAGTTGGTTGTTTAGGGGAAGAATTAACACTTTTGGGAAGTTCTTCTATAGTCGGAAGGTCCGGGGCTACAGGATGTGTATTCCGCAATAGAAAATTCATCTGTCCTCCCAAAGTATCTGCAATACAAAGTGTCTCCTTATTATCAACCCAAGGAAAAGATCCAGCACATTTACTGTTAGGTCTAATACAAAGAAAACATAGCATTAGGAAGTTGGAATATTGACTAGAAATAGTGATAAACAAATATGAATGCTCTTCAAGATTCCAAACTTCAAGAACAGTATCCATAACACAAAGATGACAAATTCAATGAAAAGGAAAGGCACACTATCAGGAAAAAGGTAGATCACATATATTTTATGTGTAACTAATTACCTTTCACTTAGTACATGGATGTTGTGACAGATCTCTCATTTACTGTGGGTAAACTAAAGAGAAAGTCCAGAATATAAAACATGCAAGAATACCGTGGGATAGATTTTTTATTTCTTTAATTTACTTTATGTGCAGCGTGCTTTTGTTAGAGGTGTAATCCAACAAGAACTTGAGATCTTGTACATTCATTTAACAGGAAAGAGTTACATAGAATATGTGCGACATTTTATGAAAGTAATTACCTCTGCAGTAGTAGTAGTACATGCAAGTAATAGCAACATTGATAATTCAGTTTCAGAGAAACTGATGCGAGTTTTCAAGACATAACCTATTGCAAGCCACAGTTTAAAGATTGAATTCTTTCACAAGTGAAGAATATCAATGAAGATTGATTTCTTAACCTTGAGAGAGAGCTGCTACATGTTAGTGTGTTATTAATAAGATATTGACATTATTAGGGAAGAGATATTTATAGCCATGCAGGAAATGAGGTTGCTTTCTCATAAGCAAAAATTTTGGAGTAAGTAGTCAGCTCATTTGGGGTTGCCAATCTCTACTTGTGCTGTAATTTCATCTTTAGATTATCTGATAAAATTTGGTGGAAAAAGCTTGTGAATCCTAAGTTCAAAACGAGTAACATGCCTAGAAAACCTTAACCATTAAATAATACTATAAAGAAACAAGAACCAAGATAAGCAAAACATAAAAGTTTATCTTAGAACTGGATTTAACTTCACTTAGAAGAAGCAAAGAGGAAAACAGCATAATGAAAGCACTCAGAATCTATATGGCTAACTTGCATTAGTTGTATGCAACTCCCTGTCCGTAACATTTTAAGAAGGTCCCCGGTGTTTGAAGAAACACAAAGAACTATTGGCTTTAGGAGACTTTATGGACACTATCCAACAGAAAAAAACAAGGTGAAATCTGCTAGGCCACAGTGAGTTCAAGTCATTTTAAAGTCTATCGGACTGCACATGGTCAACACATGTTTGAAACCTGTATAGAGTACTGGCAGAACACATGAGAACTTAATGCACTAAAAAACTCTGTCAGCTACAAGAACAGATGATCACATTCATCACCGTTGAACCATAAGTGATTGCCAATGCCATACTCCAACCATTTTCAATCACACTTAAAACTAAGAACAGCATAAATCAATTTACAAGTCGGCCAGATTTCAGGTGCAAAATCTAAAATTGGATGGCCGTCAAATTCAACCAAGTGAATTATTAACCCAGACATCTCGACTTTAGTAAAATCAAGTCCAGATCTAAAATTGAGAAATGATATTTTAAGTTAAGATCCAACTTCTTCAAAATTTTCCTTAAACTGCAGTTTGTCATTCAACTACGTGACATAAAAGAAATCATATTTCTGATTAGATACATCGCGAAATTATCAGATCGTGACCATTCAAACCAAAAGGAGAACAATTGAATCCAGATCACAATCGCAGTAAACTGACCCGGAGAGTGTCGAAAATTTGGTGAAGCAAGAAAACCGCACAAGAATCACGCCTGCAAGAAAAACTTAATTATAATAGTAAAATGCAACATAGACTAGACTCTGGTGATTAATAAACCAGAATAACGTCTTCAGAAAAATTTACCTCACAGATGAATGGTTGCAGGGTTAGAAGTTCCTAGGGTTTGTCTGCAAGTAAAAGAGAACCCTAGATTCCTTGGATCTCAAGGAGAAAATGCAAAGGAGCTGCGGGTTTAGGGTTTCAAGTAACAAGTATCAAGAGAGAAGATGATATGGCTGGTGCGGAAGGAGAAGGGATATGCTTCAGTTCCAGGAAGAAGAGAGTAATGCAAAGTGAAGACGCAAGTTGTAAGACGCACCTATAACGTGCATGTACGATTGGGAACTCGCGTCTCCGCTAACACCTTTTAGTCGTTCGCTTCAATTAGTGTACTAGACACCGAAGCGGATGGCCAGGATTTGTCTAATGTGGGACCAAACTCAATCTAAGAACCATCTGGTCCTACACCAGGTAACATCTCTAGCTGCCGACAGACGTATCAACTTCATCCTGTCACTCGGACCCGTCACCGGTCTCTGTATAAAGCCGGTCACGGGTGCAAGTTTTTGGCCCGTGTAGAAATGCCCGTAACCCGACCCGCCTGTGCTCCGCCGGGTTGGCTTACAGCATTCCATTTCTCCTGAGATTCTCTGTGCATCACGGCATTCCGACAGAATAATGTATCCTATGGAAAGCCAGAATATCTACGTGGGAAACCACCTTTAATGGCTACCTCCCTATATTACAAGGCAGAGGCAAAGGCCCCTCCGGCCTTTTTCTCTGACAATCTTCGCCAGTGGATTTGCTGGCTTTTCGAAGCATTGGCTCTCTCCCTCTCTCTGATCTTGCTTGTTTAAGCACTTGTTCTATTAGTTACTATGATAGTGTAATTGGAAGAGGAGCCTTGGCCAATGGTAAAGTTGTCGTCGTGTGACCTTGAGGTTACGGGTTTGAGGCATAGAAACAGCCTTTTGCAATGCAAGGTAAAGCTGCGTAATATTAAGCCTTTGTGGTTCACCCCTTTCCCTCGCATATGCAGGAGCTTAGTCCACCGGGCTGCCCTTTCTACAACTACATGTTTGATCAGTCACAATTCCATACTACTATAATATAAAGTTTATTTGCCTCAGCACGTTAGTTTTACAGCCCTACTAAGGCCCACGCACCGTAACTGTAATCTCAGGCTCCATTGTTGATGGTTTTTGGGAAATCCTAAAAGTCTTCATTCATGGGATTTTTGGCCATCATGAAACACCCTAATCAAAAGATTTTGATCTACCTTAGATCCACAGATTCAACTGAGAGTGGGCAGAGTTCAGGCCTTGGAAGCAGCTTCATGGACATTTGGCGACAAAGGTACTCAAGTAACCAGATCCATGGGATCTATTTACTACGCAAGAAGATGGGCAGAGAAATTTTTTTATCACGTTGAAGGACCATCTTTTGTTATCAACCATGAAATTTAATTGAATTTTATTCGCTAACATGATCAGGTACTCTTTTAGTACCTTTTCTTATGTAGCAGCCACATGCACGAGAGAGTAAGGTTGAGGAAAAAGTGAAGGAAAAATAGGAAGAACTGTAATCTTTGGAGCTGGTGGGGGATTGTATATGTGTTTTTTGGGACTTTCTGTGGATGTTCTTGTTACCTAAATGTTGGGTTAATTCCTGCTGCCTGTTCTGTTTGAGAGCTTGTCTTTCAATCTCTTAATGCTGACCACTGTGATGTTGAGTCTGTCAGAAGCTTAAGGAGTCTGTTAAGGCGTGCAACGGATGCTACCACTGCAAGTTCAGCATGCTCGAGGTCTCAAGGGAGTCTGGAAGTTGGGTACTGCAATTTCCTCGAAGAATCTGTTCTGCTTTCTTGTGTTGGTTGTGCTACTACAACTGGTGCTTTTGTTATCTCAGCTCAAAACCTTTACTGGACATGGAATTGGGTAGTGGATATAGAAGCTTGATTCTCTTTCTTTTTTTCTCTTGCTGTTGTTGTTGGCCTGTTTTTCTCCCTTTGAATGTTTACTTATGTATTACCTTGGCAAAGCGGCAACTAGAACCTAATCTTTGTACTTACTTGAACCACTGAATTGGATGATCCTGACACTATTGTCCAGCATCGAGCAAAGCCATAAAGTAACTGACAGTCAGCCGACCAGAGGATCAGAACATTAATGATTTTTATTGCATCGCCATTCTAGATTTATAGCCTTGATAATGAACGACAACAACTTTTACCCCAAAGCTCCCCTTCACTTTAAATTCTAAAGAATAAACAGTATAATCTACTGAAAGTAGATCTGAATGGCATGGTATGTGTAAGCGGGAAAAGAACGTTCGAAGTTGTTAGTCTTGAGCTTGCTATTACCCGTGAACCTGTGAACCTGCCCACTATAAACGGGTTGGGTGCGGGTAGCCATTGTATCAATAAATAAATAAATGAAAATGAAAAGGAAGCAATATAGATAAGCAGTAGATTTGGGTGATCTTTTCCGTTCGTTTTGTTCAACATGGTCTATTTAGGCAACCTCCAGGGCATTTTTCTCAACATGGCCTATTTAGACAACAAACAAGAATCTATGCTCATTAGAGGCTACTACTGTACACTTTTTAGTTGAAATTTTCAATAGTGATTATTAAAAATCAAGAATGGACACCCCTTAAATGATCCATTGATCAATAGTTTTGGTAATTAGCCAATTCAAGGAAATCCGAACAGAATAATGGGATCAGATCATCCAAAAATGAACTAAATAGGTTTACGTCCTTTTCCAATTCGTGGTCCAAGTAGAGCTGCTAACCAGCAAAGAAGAGTTTGCGGAGGAGTAGACATTGACAAGTATTTGATGGAGCTGTCAATTTGTTTTTGGATGATCTAATCCATTCATCATATTTGTGTGTACATAAATTAAGTAGCATGCAAAAGGAAACGATATATTTGGAGGATCTTAACAAATTCTTTGAGGGATCTTTAGAAATAAAAAAGCCAACTAAGATCCACCGCGTTCACATGCATGTGTTTGAGTTGCAAAACACATTTATTAATTTAATAGGTAATTTTTAAGGGTGTTGTTAAGGATGCTTATTTCAAATAGGGTTTTTGCATAAATGCCATTATATTTGGCATATTTATATATAAAAAAATCCAATGTTTTTTTGAGTTATCCAAATTTGCTATTAAGTTTTTATAAGATTTTGCAAAATTGCTATTCTGCATCCTTTGTTAGTTTTTTTGAAATTCTAATATTACCCTTCTCTATTTCTCTCTCTTGATATGTTCTTACAAACCTATTACGTCAGAGACTCAAATATGATTAAGTTGTTAATTTTGGCCACTAAATTAAATGACTTTTCAATTGAAAATTTCAGTGAAACTTGTTATCTAACACAATTAAGAAACAAGAAATCTAATGATATAGTTAGATTTCAACAGAAGGCAACCAATAGCAATATATTCAAACAATTTAAGCTTCTTTAATGAAATTCAACAATTTAAACTTTAATTTCTCATTAAAAACTTATATAAAACTCTTCATAGCACAAATTAGAGCTTAATAAATGTTTTGGATCAACAAGAAACACAATAAATCAAAGAAAAATTTCAAGTTTAAAAGATAAGCAAAATGTTATTATAATTATTCACGTGAATGGCAACAAGTAACAGAATTTAAGCTCTTCGTTCGATATTTTCTTGAATAAAAATTGAAAATCTAATACTTGGGTCTTCTTTTTTTTCAATGTCTTTTATTTAGCATTATTAAATTCAGAGATTTTTGTTAATTAATGAAGTAAGAAATCAGTCACAATAACAAAATTGTTAGAACAGATTAACAGAGAGAAACAGAGAAGGGTGATATCAAAATTTTGAAAAAATTAAAAGGATAGGAGGATAGAAAACCAACAAAATGACAATTTTTCAAAGCTCATGAAAACTTAATGTCAGATTTGCAAAACTAAAAAAAAAAAAGTTAGACGTTTTTTGCAAAAATAACAAAATGTAATGGCAAATATATAATAATAATAATAATAATAATAATAATAATATATAACCTTTCAAATATCATGAACACCCATTTGAGACCTACTTAACACTTCTTGGATACTTTAAAAACATCAAATTATCTATATAGGTATTCTTTCTATTTGAAATTGGTGTCCTATTATTTTCTAATTTTATTATATTTAAGATATGAGTTTGATAAGTAATTTTTTATTTGTCACATTTATTAGTTTTACTAGAAGACTTCTGCCATGGCAAAGGTTATTTTCTTTGAACTTTTCTAATAAACTCTTTTATTGTTCTATATTTACCAATACGCCACTCCTCTTTGCGTTTGATGGAGATGATTGTGTTTTTCAACTAAAATAACCCGAGTTAAAAGCATTAAATGCTCATGATATTTGATATTGTAACACATGGAAGCCAGAAGAATTGACAACACTAAAATGATAATTTTTCTCTTGCATGTTTTTTTTTTTGGAAGATCCGAGCCGTTCATCTTATTTGGCACATATGACTAGGGAACTCATGAGAAATCAGCGAGTTAAAAACAAATTTTTTAGGCATAGGATCATTCCATCATGATAATGAATGCTGAACTGACTGCACTATGAGATGCAATCTAGGAACTACATTTGTTGGAGCCAACCTATGCATGACCAGGCCTTAAAAAAATAGTTACAACTTTGCATGATCAGAATTGTTAATGTCGTTGCTCCAACTTAGATTTCTTATGAGTAAAAAAGCATGTGATTTTCACTGATGTAGATCATAATTTGACATGATTGAAGGAAGGACTCTCTTTCAAGTCAAGAAAATTTTCCCCAAGAATACACAATTATGAAGTAGAAATGCTATCTAGACTGACCTTGGATTCCTCAAGCAAGGGCCCATCGTTGGATGATTTGATCAAATCATCTTGCTCTGCTTCCTTTGTTTACACTACTTGCAATATCCAACACCCACTAGATACTTGTAGCTACTAGTTTTTTCTTATTTTGTATTATTAAATTGCGATTATTGAAGATTTTAACTGAAAATACTAGTAGCTAGAAGTATCCAATGAACGTTAGTTTTTGCAGTTAAATAGCCTAAATAAGAGATGCAAAACAAAATCAAGTTAATAAGATCATCCACAGGTGAGGCCTAGCTAGAGAGGCCCAGAATAAGATTTCCATTTCCATTGTGAAATTGCTTCTCGAGGCACAGTGGGTACACCACTATCATTGTGGACAGTATTGACCAACATGGGATTTGTAAGCTCTAAAAAATTGGATGATGGAATCTAATCATGCTACGATTGAGATCTACTCGGTCATTGGCTGCCATCAGATCTCAATAAACTAAGCATCAAAAAGAGAATGTAGGGTACGATCACAAAATGATGAACCTTTAATCAACATTTTATCATCCAATTGAACACTTAATTAATCTAGACAACGTCTCAACTCAAGTTGACCCACGCGCCACCATTGTTAATCTCGCTACAGATTGGCACCCGTGCTTGCGAGAATAAGATTAAAGGATAATTAAAACAAAAGTAAATCATTAAACAAGAGGAGCATTGAAAATTTCAACAACCCAAGCAGATAACGATATTAATCTCTCAATGACTATGACTACCACCTAACCTAATTGTTTTACTTGCAAAGGGCGTAGGTTCTATTCGTTGATACCTTACCTTCGTTAGAGATGGGTCGCGTGAATCTTATTCCTTCATTTTCCTCTATCAAGTGTCATGCCTTTATTTAGTTTCAAAGTTTTAAAATATTTTCTCGACACTTTTATCTATGTTTTTTTTGCAAAATGCAAAATAAGGCTGCTTACTATAAACTCTTGTGATTTGCTCCTTCTTCGGACTCAGTATTCGTGAGAGCTTTGTGCACTGAGGCTGTCCTTTTTTAGTGTGCCATCCACTTTAGTTTTAACTTGGAAAACCTTGCTCTTTTAGAACCTTTGACTTACATCACCTTACTAAAATTTTAATGGGCATCAAAAATGATTTTGATGGATTAATAATCATCAGTGCCCTAAGAAAAGGGATGAAGAACCAATGTGAGATGAAGACTAGGGATGAAGAATCAATGTGAGATCTTTAAACCTGAGCCGTCCCAAACTGTGATTTGATTTGGTCCGCTCATTGGTTAGATTGAGAGTTGAAATATCTGAGGTAAGGTTTTGCTTAGCACATGCACCAAGTATCTCTTTAGAATTGGATTTAGGAGAAAAGTAAGAGTCTATGTTACCAAGAAACTAGGCATGATTGACTATTCAAAGTATGGCCTAGTTGAGTCGGTGGCTCACGGTGTTGAAGCTATGAATGTGTCGGTGGACCATGATATATAATTAACGACTAAGAAAAGTTATAAAAAATTAACCAATAACAAGCACAGTTTTCAGATGTTACAATCTCTACCGGAGAAACTACAACTCGAAGAGACTTGCTCGCTGGATAATATTTGATTTTCAGTATATTTAGGATTCATCTACTCTTTTTTTTGTTATCAAAGAAATGTTCATTTTCCGAGATATTGACTAGTCTGGCTGTTACAAATTGAAGTTTTGCCCATTCCAAATAGTTATAAAGTGATATACCAAGTTTTCACAACTCGAATTCATGACCTTTAGATCACACGGGAACAACTAAATCGTTTTGCTCAGGCTCGCTTCTATCTTAAACTTTCTTATTAGTTAGATTTAAGGTACAAAAATACCAGATAATCTTTTCTTTTTTTGTTAATTAACAAACCCTAGAACACTGCAGTTGCTGCTTATTTTAGCAACTTGCCCCCACCCATATCACATCATCACCACCATCAACCCATGCATCATCATCATAATCAACATCACAATGATCTTGAAGAAAAAAGTCAACAAACTTATGAGCTAACCTTGCCACGGTCCTCCGTCACTCGACCTCTGCGAAATCACCTGCAAATTCCCTGTATTTTCCCTTCTCCCACCTCCCCTCTTTACTGATCATTCCAACCAAACTCTTTTTTCCACAACCCAAAACAGACAAAACCCATGAATTCAAACCCTAGATCCTAAAAAACCATAAAGCAAAATCCATTCTCCATTATGCCGCTGAAGAACATAGTTAGAGACTTTAGAGATGGGTTTGGAAGCTTGTCGAGAAGGAATTTCGACTGGAGAAGAGACGGATCTACAGCATCGGCGTCGATGACTTCATTTGATTTCTTTGAAGCAGAAGAAGGAGATTTTGGGCAGAGTTGCTGGGCTAGTTTGCCTCCAGAACTGTTGAGGGATGTTGTGAAGAGATTGGAAGAGAGTGAGAGTGCTTGGCCTGCAAGGAAACATGTAGTGGCCTGTGCTGCTGTTTGTAGGTCCTGGAGAAGTATGTGTAAGGAGATCGTCGGTGTGCCGGAGATAAGTTCCAAGTTGACTTTTCCTGTGTCATTGAAGCAGGTGATTTGAGATCTTTCCTTGTCTTTCTTTTATGTTGGTTTTTTATATGGGACTTTGGATTTTATATTTCATGCATCTGGATTCTGGTTTTTGGTTTTGGGTTTGTGGGTAAGAGAGTTATCGATGGGGTTAGTGGTGGCTTTATTTCTCCTTTTATTTCCTGTGCTCCTCTAACAGCAAATTTCTGTAAATGCGAAAGGAAAAGGTAGGAAAGAGAGGAAGCTAAGAAGGCGTGGTGCTGTTGGTAGTAGAATCTGCGGATTTTCGTTTTTTGGTTGATTTAGTCGAAATTTTTGGGTTTTGGTTTCTTAAGTAATGCTAATTTGAAAAAACGAGTTTTTGTTTTAATACCTACAGAAAAGAAAGAGAAAGTTTTTTGTTTAATTTTGGGGATCTATTTTTTTATGTTGTTGGTAAATTTTTTGATAAGTTCGTTTGGTTTTGATGCGGTGGTTTTCTTTGTTTCCAGTCTCTTTCAATAATTGAGATATTCATATATGTAAAAGGAGGGAAAGAAGGGATCATCGCAATTTTTTGTGGATTTTACTTGTTTTCTTTCTGCAATTGGTGGAATTCTTGATGCCCTCTTTTCTTTTGGCGGTACTTCTCCTGGTTTCTGGTGCTCTTTCAGCAGCAACATTTCATAGATGACAGAGGAGTGAAAGTCAAAATCCATGGCGTTGTTCAGTAGATTCTATGTCTTTGCTTTTTTCATTTGGACGTACAAAGCAAAGTGGATTCCATGTCTCTGTGGTTTTTCCGTTGATCATACTATTTTGCCTTGTGCTACAGACTCCCTTTTTGAATGTCGGGCTACAAATGCTTGAACTTCCGAAAGAACATAAATATGTGGTAATGGATATTGAAGGTTTTCTTCTGATGTTTTATTCGTGCAGCCTGGACCTCGGACTGGCCCAATTCAATGTTATATCAAGAGGAATAAGGCAACTTCTACTTATCACCTGTACCTGGGTCCTAATCCTGGTAGGCCATGTTTGTGAATGCCAGTTTCATGCTCCTGTATTTCCTCCTAATTCTTTTGGAATTCATTCTATTTTCTTGTTTGAAACATTTATTGTACCATGCAGGCCATTCTATTGTTATCCAATGTTATTATGAAATTGAGAAAACAAAATCTTTGTTCTCACCTATGTGTTATTCTTTTCTGGTTTCTTCAATCTGATTGTTTGGAAATTTGTATTGGAAATTATTTGACTTTTTGTAGTCATTTATGCAAGATGGATCGAACAAGAACAGATACAATGTTGGTGTTTGACTTCTTATATGTTGGGAAACTGAGCCTCGTGCAGGAGACCTAGAGTTCCTTAAGTAAAAGTAAAGCCTTTTGCTTTGTTATTTTATGATGGATTAGTATATTGTTGAAGAACAGCACAGGGTAGTTCAAAGTTTAGTTGATCTAACCTGAGCCAGGTTGTGGCTAGACTTTGGGTATATTGAAGTTCAATCTACAAGAAAGCTGATTGAGTCAACATGCTAACTTCTTTTTAACTTGATACTTTTTGGATAATTTTAAGCTACTTCTTGGTCAAGGTTGTGAAAACCTGAGTTGGTCAATGATGCATCACTTTGGCTCAGCCAAATCAATACAACTTGGTAATAGGAATTTTAGGACTACATAATTTCTCAATGTTGAGCCTTGGCGCAACGGTAAAAGTTGTCGTCATGTGACCTTGAGGTCACGGGTTCAAGGCGTGGAATCAGCCTCTTGCAAAATGCAAGGTAAGGCTGCCTACTATAGGCCCTTGTGGTTCGCCCCTTCCTTGTAAGGCGGGAGCTTTGTGCGCCGGGGCTGCCTTTTTTATAATTTCTCAATGTTGTCCAATCTTTGTCCTCTTTTGGTTGTCACAATAATGACATCATTCTAGTAAAAACTCAAATGGAAAAGATCATTCTGATAAAACCTAATAGTTATAGCATTGTTAGAAAGCTGCAATCACATAGTGATAAACAGTCTTGTACCCCATAGTTATAATTGTGTGACATACGTGCATTGCATGCTTCTTATAAAAAGCATAAACGGACAGAGTATTAGCAGGGGCATACTTGTTGAGTGATCAAAACCATTTAGATTTTTTCTTTCCCCATTTCTATTAGATCAACTTCGGAGTGAGGACCTAATCGGCATGACGAACCTGATGGACGAGGTGGTTGTCGTTTTGAGAAGAGTTGTGAGCCAGGGAGGTTAGTGGGAACACCAACTATTTTGATGGGGCCCTGCTATGGATGGAATGTAGAATGATTCTCCCTCACTAGATGATTGAAACCTCTTTTCATGGAGGCTTTTACTTATGAACATAACCGGTACTCTTTGAAAGGTCACAAGTGAAGGCTTAGAATTGTCTGTTGGGGTTTGGTGCATGTCTCATCCATCACAAACTAGCAAATAAGTATTTTGAAAGCGTGGCCCTCACTAGTACTAAACATCCGTCATACATCATCTTTCTTCAAAATTGGCAAGTCGTTGGTATTGCATTTGTATATAATGATATATATGACTTTATATGTACCATACTATTGAGCATGTGCATGTTTAGTATTTTGAACTTATTTATGTATTTTTGGTACAACTGAAGCAAAACAAGCAAATCATTTTGACAACCTCTTAAGTGAAATCCCTGGCTGAAGGGTAAAGTAGTGACTTCAACTTGCAAACAAGCATATTTAGGTCAATAGCCTGATAAAGATATGGCCAATATTATGGATGGTGTAAACCTTCTAGAAAAATGGGCACAGTAAGAGTAATCTCTCTCTCTCCGTTGGATGATATTTGTGTGCATAAACCATCTAAGTTCATGATTTTGGATGGTTAAGATCTTCTTGAAAAAGTGGCCTAATAGGAGACTCTCTCCCCCCACCACCACCCCACCATAGATGAGATTTAGTACATGGATTATCGAAGATAAGGCCAAGATTGTGGATGCTTTATATCTTCCAAAAATTGGAACCTACTCTCTCTCTCTCTCTCTCTCTCTCTCTCTCTCTCTCTCTCTCTCTCTCTCTCTGCGTGTGTGCAATGAGATTTTGGTGCATACTGCATAGCCTAAGATAAGGCTGGCTAAGATTGGATGGTTTACATCTTTGAAAAAGGGGCCAGCAAGAGTCTCTCTCCCACTCGCCAATGGATGAGATTTGGGTGCATAATCCATCTATGATAAGTCGAAGATTGGGATGAGTTTAGATCTTCCAAAAAGCATGCCTAATTGGAAACTCTCTTTCCTTTGTCATAGATTCTCTCACAGATGAGATTTTGGTGTGTAGCCCATTAAAGATAAGGCAATGTAGTAAACAACTTTGATATCCTGAAGAATGGCTTTGTCATTTAGCAAGATATGAGCAGCTAACCCTTGGTGGTCGTTATAGTTGGTTTCCAGAATAGTTGCGATATTGCCACCGCCCTAAGTTCTCCAAATTACTCCTATTAGACCTTTTTGGGAGATCTAAATAATTTAGCTACTACCTTAGTGTTACTTTGATTTGGCTATGGACCAAAATCAGAGAGAGAGAGAGAGAGAGAGAGAGAGAGAGAGAGAAACTAAACTTCATACAATCATAGTGGCATAGAGGGTGAGCACTTTACCTTCAATATTTGCCTATTTGGTCTAGACTTAACACTGAGCTCGTCTAAGAAGAACTAAACTTGTCAAACTTACTAATTTATTTAAAAGGGCAGCCCAATGCAAAGCTCTTGCGTATGCAGGATCTGGGGAAGGGACGGATCATAAAGGGTCTATAGTAAGCAGCTACCTTACATTTTGCAATAGGCTGTTTCTACGCCTCCAACCCTTGACCTCAAGGTCACATGACAACAACTCTACCATTGCACCAAGGCTCCCCTTCTAAACTTACTAATTTATTTGCCATGGAAAAAATGATTTTGTTGCAAGCGGCAATGAGAGAGAGAGAGAGAGAGAGAGAGAGAGAGAGAGAGAGAGAGAGAGAGAGAGAGAGAGAGAGAAGCTGGGAGATATGTACACATGATTTATATGCATTTCTAATATGTAGTTACCATAACTGTCAATGAGCGTCCCATTGTTCATTGAAGTTTACTCGTCTAAGGAGAACTAAACTTGTCAAACTTACTAATTTATCTGCCATGCAAAAGATGATTTTGTTGCAAGTGGTGATGAGAAAAACACGAATATAGAGCACGCAAACAAAGTTGAGATAGAGAGGAAAGAATAGAAGGAGTTGAGAGAAGCTGGGAGATAAGGATATATGATTTAAATTCATTTATAATATGTAGTTACCATAACTGTCACTTAATGAGGTGTTGAATGATTATTGAGACTCCCCCATCTGTGTGTGTGTGTGGAACCTGTTAGTTTTGGTTTCTATCACTGATTGCATCTGATAAGTTAATGCAAAATTAATTATATGTTATAGCCCAAATCTATCTAATCCTTTTCAAGATAACCCAAAATCAATTAAATAGATTCAACATCTACGAAAGTGTGGGAAGATTTTTAGTGAATAGCATAGATGAAATCCTCCATGCCTTTTCTCCTTCTCTCTCTTGTTCTCTCGCTTGCTTTTATGTGCATATGCACATGCCTTTTACCAGTTAGCAATGGTGGATGACAACATTGTAAAAGAAAAGGTAGATGGAGTAGACATGGTCCATTCCCTAAATTTAATAAGACCTCTTTATTAATATCATCTTCCATTACTTGGAGGCATACGTCAAAGTTAAAACAGAACTTCCTGTATCTGAGATCTTTTTTCAGGCTTACTGACCACCTTAGTGTCAACCATCTGCTTGGAGCTTTTCTATTACATGGTTTTCCTAGCTATCACCCTGACTATGAGGACATTTTAACAATTTTACGCTAAACAGCAAACTCTCTCTCAGGCAGATAGAAAATGATAAGTGCCCATTGTTATAATTTATTCTTACCATTGACATTCTGAATGAACAAAGAAAATTTTGAGTAAATGCTGGAATTGTTGAGAAGCTGATAGTTGAGCATCAAGCTTTTCTGGTAACTGCATCCATGTCTTCAATAATTAATTCATCCTGTTATGTTACTTGGTGCTAATCTCTTATATTTGGATGTAGAGAGTGGAAAATTTCTTCTTGCTGCTCGAAAGATCAGGCGTCCTACCTGTGCAGAGTACATCATATCGTTGGATGGGGAAATCTCCAGAAACAGTGGGGCGTATATGGGAAAGTTGAAGTAAGACCACTGTTTACAACTGACCGTGTGTTTCTTCCTTTGTGCAGAAAAGCATTTTCCATCTCTCATCTGCTATTTGAACAATGTGAACTGAGGCCAAGATGATGATTTCAACTGTTCAATAAACTTGCTTAGGATTAGTTGTCTTGGCTTCATAACCACATTGATGTTGTTCTTTCTCATTTTTCTGATTCCTTCTACAACCATATTTGCAGCTTTTTTTATGTAGTCAATGATCAGGTTGTTTTCATTCTTTGGTCGTGTTTTCTTTTATGGTGTGCGTGGAGCTTTGCGACCCTGTGTTGAAATTTTCAATGTCCCTACTCCTTGCTGCTATTCCGGTTTCTATGCCTTTTCGAAGTTTTTGGTTTGCTTTTTGTTCTAGTTATGAAACATTACCAGAACTTTCAAGGCCTTTACCTCAAGTTGCTGAGTCGTGCAAGGAACTGCTTCCCTGTTTTGTCAGTTTCTGCAACTATTTACCATGCATTCCTGGCCCCAAAAGTGCAGCTGCTTTGGTCTATGAAAAACCTGAAAGCGTTGCATTATTTGAAATTGAAAAACAGAATTTGTTGATGTTGTATTTGAACGTGTGGCTATGAGAATGCTCATTTTGAGCCCTTGCCCACTTTGGAGTTAGCTTACTCATCATATATGAAGGCATGTTTTACTGTACTGTACATTCAGCTGGGTATTGCTATACAGTGAATTCGTTCTTCTGAGTTTCTAGTTTCTGGTACCAAGTATGACAACTTACATTTGTTAAAATAAACAGTTCTAATCTCCTATTCTTTCTTTCTTGTTCAGGTCAAACTTTTTGGGCACAAAATTTGCTATTTATGATAGTCAACCTCCCCACCGTGGAGCTGTGACATCCACAGGGCGTTCTAGCCGCCGTTTCTACAGTCGCAAAGTTTCACCCAAGTTGCCTTCTGGTAGCTATGAGATTGCCCATATTGCCTATGAGCTCAACATGCTTGGTACTCGGGGCCCAAGACGAATGCGCTGTGCCATGCATTCAATACCTGCGTCAGCTCTTGAACCTAATGGAAGCGTCCCCAGCCACTCGGATATTCCTTGCTCCTTGGAGGACTCCTTTTCAGGCATTTCAGTCTCTCAATCATTGGACAACATTTCTGGGGATCTGAAATCATTGGACTCATCCAGGTTTTCTGGTAGCACCAGGTTCACTGAAGTCTCAGTCAATGTTGGTAATGGTAGCCCATTGATTTTGAAGAACAAAGCTCCAAGGTGGCATGAGCAGCTTCAGTGCTGGTGCCTCAATTTCCGCGGGCGTGTGACAGTTGCTTCTGTCAAGAATTTCCAACTGATAGCTGCATCTGGAGAGTTGGGGGACAATGCTGGTGCTGGGACCTCTCACGCAGGATCTAGCGATCAGGACAAGATAATCCTCCAGTTTGGTAAGATCGGCAAGGATCTATTTACAATGGATTACCGCTATCCATTGTCTGCCTTTCAGGCATTCGGAATCTGCTCAAGTAGCTTTGACACCAAGCTGGCCTGTGAATGATTGAGAGACAATTGTTCTAGTATATGTTATAGTAGTAGTAGTTGTTGCTGTTGCATAATGTCAAAGATCCACTGATTGTATGGAGGTTTGGCTGCTGCAGTAAAATAGATCCGAGATAGCCATTCTGTGCTCCGAGTGTAAGCATGATAATCTCTGATTACTTGTACGATTGTTTCTGATATAAATTGTAATCTTTTGCTCTAAAACAGTGGCAATTGTTTTCACTGCTTCTTTCGTGAGCTCTCCCCGTTGCCTCAGTTGGATTTCTCTCAGTTTCTTTATTTTCACATGATTGTTAATATATGATAATGTAAGAATTATAGGACCTCTTTTTTACCGACAGGATTGATCCTGCGGCGAGAAGTTTCTCTCCAATAAGGCGATACAAATAGAAGGTTCTAAAAGGGCAAGGGAAAGGCCCAAAAGAGTTTGGATAGAAGAGGTGAGGAAAGATTTAAAAACTTTAAGACTAAATGAAGCTATGATACTTAATAGAGAGGAATGGAGTAATAAGATTCATGTGACTGACCCTAATTGGGGGGGGGATGGAAATTCATAATGAAATTGATCGATATGAACAATTCTGAAGGCAAGAGATTCAAATCAAGAGCTGAATTTAAGCAATAATCAAGCAAGCCATTCAGCACACACGGCTAGATGTTTTTCAGAAGTAGAAAATATGTGCTGTGATCATCCAGCCTCTACTTATCTGAGGTTACTACCTCTTGCCTCCTGCTTCTCCATTACCCACCCGCTGCTAACAAGCCATAAAATTTCCTTAATTTGTTCCACCATGATTACTTTTCATCAGTTTGGCTGGCTAACATGTACCAAGCTTCATGAAATAGAGACCATTGGTAACAGGTGCCAATAGGAAGGTGAGCCTTGGCGCAATGTTAGAGTTGTCGTCATGTGACCTTGAGGTTATGGGTTTAAGAGATGAAAACAGCATCTTGCAAAATGTAAGGCAAAGCCAAGTACTATTAACCCTTGTTGTCTGCCCCTTCCTTAGACCTTACATATGTAGGAGCTCTGGGCACTGGAACTATCATAGGCTGCAAATATGGATAGACCCTGCTCCTTCCATGATCGAAACTGCCTTGCTCTCCAGCACCATTCCTCCAAGTTAAGTTCATATAAGATGATCCAAACTGAACCCATTAATTAAATGGTAGCCTGGTCTACAAAGTTTTCACCTATGTGGGGTTTAGGGAAGGGCGGATCACAAGTCGTTAATAATATGCAGCCTTACTTTGCACATTGTAAGAGGCTGTTTTCAAGCTTTTATCTATCATTTCAAGGTCACATGACAACAACTTTACCTGTTGCGCCAAGGAAGGATGTGGATGCGCGCCAAATACAACGCACTAACTTACACGCACAGATATCACAGCGTAAGAAGCTCACCGATTGTCCTTCCCGCCATTTAAAACTCCAGCTTTACCTGCTTTCTCCTCTCTGGAACTGCAACTGTCGTTCTGTCCACTTGGAAGCAGAGAATTCGTCGGAAATGGCCAACGAGAAAGAGATTGATGAAGAATTCGCTTCGTTCTTGGATTCTGGATTTTATCGATTGAAAAACTCGAACAATGCAGTATTTATCGATCCAGTTCGCCTCCTGAACGAGTCCTATACCCGTTTTAGGGTTTCTCCTTCTGTCTACTATTCGCGTTTCTGCTGCGAATCCAGCAAGGCAAGTGGGGGAGACTTGATACTCTCTGCGAGTTCCAGAAAAAGGAAACGGAAGAGGAAACCATCTCACAATCTCAATGAGAAAGAATTATCTGCAGAAGAACGTCATCGGGTAAACATGTTTAGTGTCATTTGCTATTTGCAGTTTGCTAATAAATATGAGATCACTAATCTTATTATCTTTTGAAAAGAATGATTTTTTCTTCCCGCCGAGTTTCTTCTCCTGTTACGATATGACATTCGTTTCCTAGAGATGTTCTTTTATTTGATCCTATTGTGTATTTGTTTTACTTTTTTTTCCTCTTTTTGGGGGATGATTTTGTTTGGATTGATTTTTCCTTTTCGTTGAATTTCAGTGACTAATTAGTTAGTTGGTTGCTAAATTTTCCTTCCACGTTGCATATTGCGTATCACGTTATAAAGCAAATATCAGATGATGTAGGAACCATTCTAAGAGGCTGGTATTCTAGGAAAGTGTTGATACGCACAATTTGGTTTCCTCACAACTGTTTTGTTAGTATGGAGGGAAATATGTAAAAGAGCAACCCAGCAGCCAAATTTAGCATGATGATCTTAATAGTGTCCACAGCTAGAGGGGGTTTCGAAACCATGCAACTTCATGATGATCTTATACCAGTCTCCGCTAAAGTGTTTGCTTGGAACATGGTTTTAGTGTTTTTTCCCAGTGCAAAACAATCCAACCCCTCAACATGTTATGGATTTTACTTGGAAGATGTGTCATTGCTTCCTGTTCCTGAATTTCCTTGTCTACCTTGCTTTGCATGCTTATGATTTCGTCTCATCCTCTTTCCACTTAGAACTTGTAACAATAGATTCGTTTTTCTTCTTTTCTTCACTTAATGATGGATTAATTATTATTCCTCCAACAGGATGCAAGGCCTCTTCTGTTAAAGGCACATGAAGCTTTTCTGGGAGCCACCAATCTCATATCATTTCTTTGCAGTCTAAACAGAGACGAATATCTTTTGTCTGGAAATAAAAAACTAGCTAAGACAGGAGAAGGCATACCATCTTTTCTTGACCTTGGAAGTGTTTGGCAAGCACCTTTTTATGAGATAGCCCTTCATCTCCATTCACGAGACAAGTTACCTAAGGAAGAAGGTTGGTTTTCTCAACTCGGGAAATTTGATGTCCTCTTAAAAGGTTTGTGGTTCACTTTTGTGAGCACAAACTTACCTCTTTCCCTGCTCTTTAAAATATTTCATTAAACATGCTCGATGGCAGTTAAGTGGAAGGGGTATTGTTTCACTATCAAATTCTGGCATGCCTTTATATATCTGCTCCATTTGCCATTCTGAAAGGGATTGATCTGTGGCAGATATATTTGTTTCACTGAGTTCCCCCTTTGTAAATCATTAGTGAATACCAATCTGTTTCAGAAACTTAAATGGATAACTAGGTAATGGATTGAGCTAGAAGAAAAATAGGCAGTGTGTCCCTAGACTCCCAACTCATGACATGTTTGGGGATGTGGTATATTTTTAGGTACCATCACGAGTGGACCACATAATTTTTTTGATATTATTCATTTAAGGTTGTAGATTTCTGAGTGTATGAAGATCCTATCATTTGAGATATATCTCTCAAGATTGGTTAATGCATTCAAAAGGCATGGTTTGGTGACAAAAGTCACTAGGAGGTTAACTTGCTTCCTAGGTGCAGACAATTACCTCCAATCTGTATTTTTCAAGGACGTTTTTTTTTTCAGGAAAGCTCTCATTATTTCTAGTATAAACCTGAGTACCATGCAAGGGTTAAGAGCTTGGTTTACAGATCCTAATTTGCTGGATTCAATTGGTATAAAGAAGTGGTGTAACAGAAGCCCAGTGTAGTGCACAATGAAGACCTGTACAAATTAATAATGTGGCTCAGAAATTGAGATGTCTCCCTAAGATTAGGGCATAGCTGGTGAAATACTTACGAGGTATACTACTGATTTTGCAGTGAGGTCTCTGTAGACTGAAGACTAGTTTGGTGAAATATGATATTGCTTCATCTTCTAGTGGCTTCACATCTTATGCGAGCTATTTGACTCAGAGTGCCAGTCTTTTTTCATCATCATTATCAAGACCTTATCCCAATTAGGGGTCGGCCACATGAATCTTATTCCTCCATTCCACTCTATTAAATACTATATCTTTATTTAGTCCCAAAGTTTTTAAATCTTTCCTCACCACTTCTATCCACGTTCTTGTGGGCCTTCCCTTTGCCCTTTTAAAACTTTCTACTTGTATTGCCTCACTTCTTCTAACCGGTGCTGTTATTGGTCTCCTTTGAGTATGTCCAAACCATTTAAGTCTAGTCTCCTTCATCTTATTACCTATTGGTGCTATTCCTAAATTTCCTCGAATATTTTCATTTCGAATTCTATCTTGTCTTGTCTTACCACTCATCCATCTTAACATCCTCATTTCTGCGGCGCTCATCCTATGAGCATGGCCGGCCTTATGGCCATCCTACAGAATTTTCCTTTTAGTTTGAGTGGCACCCATCAATCACACAAAACTCCAGATGCACATCTCCATTTGTTCAAACTCGCTTGAATTCTCTGAATAACCTCCCTCTCAATCTCTCCACTCTTATGAATCATTGATCCTAAGTACTGAAAGTGGTCTTTGACGGGGACTTTTTGGTTATCAATCTTGACTGGTGTTCTACTCCTACTTCCCTTACTAAATTACATTCCATATGTCTTAGTTCGACTAATTTTAAATCCTTCAGATTCTAATGCTTTTCTCCATAATTCTAGCTTTATGTTTACACCCTTCCTTGTCTCATCAAGTAAGACTATATCATTTGCAAATAACATGCACTAGGGAATCTCCTTGTACGGATGTTTTGTTAGCTCATCCATAACCAATGTGAAAAGGTATGGACTCAATGGCGATCCTTGGCGCAATCCTATAGTGACAGGAAAATCACCAGTCACGCCACTAGTGGTCTTAACATTTGTTACCGCTCCCTCATATATATCTTTAATTATGTCTATATATCCTTACGAAACCCTTTTACCACCCAACAGTCTCCATATTAACTCTCTAGGGACTCTATCATAAGCTTTCTCTAAATCGATAAAGACCATGTGGAGGTCTTTAATCCTCTCCCTATATTTCTCTACTAATTGTCTTAGTAAGAAAATAACCTCTATGATAGACCTCTCAGGCATGAACCTCCGATACACTTGTTTCATGTCGCAGCCTCTTCTCAATCACTCTTTCAAAAAGTTTCATAGTGTGGCTTATAAGTTTGATCCCTCGATAATTAGAGTGCCAGTCTTTTCTAATATCAATAAAAAAAAATATATTTTGAAGAGATGCAATTGCCTTGAAGGAAAAGATGAAATGTGTAACAGTTGCTTTGAGATGTAAAATCGTGATTTTTATTTTTGATCCAACTTTGTAAATAAGCATATTGGTCCAATAGGTCCATGTCACTTATATTATTGATTGCTAGAGGCAAAACATTGGTACTACTATGTGCTATTTCAAATGGATGCAAGTTTCTTAACATGCAAGTTAAATGGACCTATTAACCATGTAAGTCAAATGGACATATTACGAGTGTCAGCAGCTGCCTCTTCTCTGATTTGGTGCAACTCCCATTGCTTTCTCAAAGGGCAGCTTTTCTTACAGACACAAATGGCCTCTCATATCCTGCACCATGGACTGCTTATCTGCTACCTGAAACACTAATTGGTGGGTCTTCACTATAAATAAATCTGGAATCTGTATGCCGGGAAGAAGATGCAGAAAAACTTTAGAAAATTAATTAAGCATCTTTTGTACTCATGCTATCAAGAAGCAAGTTTTCAATCCATCAGCTCGGATAGGAGTTTCCACGTGAAAACCAAACAAGTTCCTGAAATTTAGAAAATGATTGTAGAAAAGTTTGGTTGACTTTCTGTTTGACAAGTTCAAAAATTTAGAAAAATCTGTTTTTCCCCTGGAAGAAGCTCAAGAATGGAGAAACAAAACCTTAAGGGTTTCCAAGGAGAACTTCAGAAGGTATGTGTCCTTTAGGAAACTGTGCAGATTCATTTCCCCCATTGTTACTTTGGGATTCAGGAAAGAGAAAAGGCAAAACACTCAACTCACCAGAATACTGTTCTGACCCTTCATTGGATCCTTCAAAACAATATCTTTGCTGTCCAGATATAAAGTACTCAGAGGTTGATTCTTGTTGTATTGAGTAGCAGTGCCCCAATCCTGGGAAGATTGGTTTGGAGTAATGTTCCTGGGTAATAGAGGCTTCTACTAGTTGCAAGTCGATCTAGAGTTGAACAATATTTCTTTATCTTTTACCATTTGTTCCTGGGGATTGGTTGTTTAGCTTTTGCAACTCTTTTGGTGAGTTACCTTTTGGTGTCTTTGAGTAAAGTGAAAACCCCCTGAATGGGTCAAATTAAGAAGCTCAAGTGATATACTTTTACCTCAAAATATTTCTTTGATGTTTTGAATATATGAGACCCATGTAACCATTCGCCATGCTGGATGTCATAGTCAATATATTTACGATGTTTGTGCATTATCTTTATCAGGTTGCTTCGTGTAAAAGGCATGCTAACTTCAAATCTTTTAAGTGATATATGATATAGTATCTCCTAATAAAAGAATTGAAGGAAATGTTGGTTTGAGTGAGATACATGGTAGCTTCTTCCTTTTGGTTTTTCATATGAATGACCTTTTCTGTAACCCCGTTTACTTTCTCAAAATTTGACCTTCTGCATGGTTAAATCACTTGGTCATTTCGGCACAAAAGAATGAGGTTCACCTGCCCAAAAATGCGCCATACTTGATGTGAAATTTATTGTTTCCTGGGCTGGTTTTGTATTTGTTAAGCCCTGAGAAAGTATGGCTCGGTTCCATTTTGTTGAGGATTTTGCTTAGCTTCCCTTTTTGTGTCCATTTAAGATATGGTTCAAATTGACGAAAGATTCTTGTAGAACTTGAGGTCTCCATGCTTGATGAATCTACTTGACAATACTCGCGTCATGAATTCGTGACTCTTATGCTAGATTATTATTTTAACAGTATTTACATTTGCTGTCATTTGCTATATATACAAAAGTGTCCCGGCATCCAGCTTGCTTGTGCCTCTAGAGTGGTTTTCTGTTAACCTATATTACTAACTTTGTTTCAGGTACAGAGCTTATTGAAGATGGTAAAAGGAGATTGGTGCCAATATTTAATAACTTAGTTTCTAATGAGACAAATGATGACATGGAGGCCGATTTTCTTAATCACTGGTATATATTACCACAAAAAAGCTCCTTCCACATGGTATGTAATTGACACTTGTTTGATAAAATTGATACATGATGCTGCAATATGTATCTGGAATTTCTTATATAAGCCTTGCTCATTTGGTTCTGTGCTTTATTTACTTTTTCTTCTCTCAATTCAGTTGCTTCTTCCAAATTCTTTGGGCATATAGCCTCAAAAGCAATTGTTGCATAGATAAGTGAGCTGTAGTGGCATATTCAGTTGCCTTAGGGCTTAACGGTTTTTCTTATGTTTGTGATATTTTATTGTGGCAGTCAGATTTTATGCAAATTCAGAACCTGATTACCGGTAATGCTCAGTACATTTATCAAATTGATGTATGGTGTTCCTATGTCTTGCAATAGCTTCTTTTCTGTCATTCCCTTGTGCTTTTGTAATGTAATTAATATGTTATAAGTTCTGGTAATCTTATCCTCATGTAATGGCTGATAACTATGTGCAGGCAAAACTTGCCGTGGCTTCAACCTTATAGTCATTGATCCACCTTGGGAAAATGGTAGTGCCTGGCAGAAATCTTTGTATGTTCCAACATCCTTTAGTTATGGGCTTTAACAATTGCTTTTGGTAGTCTCTAAAGATTTTCTGTGAAGATTAACTCCATGGAGTTTCTAAGAAGGACCTAGGGATAGTGAATAGAAATTTTGCACTCATTTGACACGACCTCTTATCCTAGGTCTGGAATTAATTACTATATCAGGAGCTTAAGATTTAGCATGGAAATGAAATATTTAAGCTGTATCTTTAGCTTCTCTTATTAAGGAGTTGGAGTTGTTATTAATTAGAAACCGATGAAAAAGTTAGAAGTTCAAGGAAATAACAAGTGAGGAGGTACCTAAAGTTTTCTGTAATATGGGAAACCTTTTGTAGTGCATGCAATATGTGAGATTTTCAGAAGGGCAATGATATTCAGAGATGCACAAAATATGTTTATAAGGGCAGCCCAACTTTTTTCCATCCAGGTTTGATCTTTGGAAGCACTTACCATATTCGGTCTCTCTTAGATTACCTATCTACCAAAAATGGCACCTAGTGGATAAGCTCAGCCTATGTTTTCACTGGCCAAATATCACGACCCTTGATTCTCGAAGCTAAAAACATGGAGAAAAAACATTGTTCACAATCATCTCATTGGTGTGAATTTTCAGAGGTAGCCTAAACAAAGTGGGATGAAAAAGATGAATGGCTTAGATCTAGGAAGAATATGCACTAGGCATGGGGCTCCTTTTGAGATGCATTTTGTGATTCTCAGAATTTAATTGCCCTTTTCGGAAAGTTTGAAGCCTTTTGCTGCTAGTTGCTCTCTGCATTGTTACTCCTAGGATTTAGAAATGAGTTCTTGATGTTTATTTCTGTCTGCTTATGTCGGTTTGTTTTCGCAAGGTCTCTCTTTGAAACAAGCAAACTGTTTTGCCTTTGCCATTTATCCTATATAATGGCTTTTTAGTATAAATGAGAACAAAAATCCAAAAGAAAGATGTTTGTGGGTTAGGGAATTTAAGACTTGGAAGTTCATACTTCCTTGGGAAGTTGTTCTCTGATTTGGTGAAGGAAAACAGCTTCTTGTGGAAAATTATGAATAAGAACTATGGGGTGGCTAGCAAATGATCAGATTGTACTACATACACCATTGCTGCAAGAAACTATCTATGCAGTGGATGATGTGCATGCATGTCCTGAGATCTGAATATGCTTTGAACTTGTTTTCATTTTCTCTGAACAAGGCTGCTGGGGTGTTTCAGAATGCAGGATATTGAATCATAATAGAACAAATAAGAAAAGCAGTGGAGGAAGATATGCTGAAGCCTGAACAAAACCTAAATGTTGTTCTCAGCATTGCTGCTAACTTGCCATGCAGAACATAAACCGCCCTTTCAAACTTTAGGGTAGGTACCTGTTATGACATGGATATAAGTATGGAGATGCTATTGAAGTGATAGAAACCTGATTGAGGCATGTGATAGTTAGCAACTCACCTCCAGTTAAGCTTGATGAAGATGCTACTCGTGCATCTGGTCTGAAGAAGATCTCATCTATAATGAAGAAATGATAGCAGGCTTATAGGCTTTATCCTCTTCAGTTGGAGAGGTTATGGTAAGACTTTAAAAGTGACCTGCAACAAGAAAATATGGGCTATTTGGAAAAAATTGATCCGATCACCCAATCTTAACAAAGTAGTTTCTCTCGGAACCAATCAACAATAATTAAAAGGGCAGCCCAGTGCACAAAGCTCCTGCATATGCGGGGTCCGGGAAAGGGGCTGACCACAAGGGTCTATAGTACACAGCCTTGCCTTGCATTTGTGCAAGAGGCTGTTTACACTCCTTGAACCTGTGACCTCGAGGTCACATGACTACAACTCTATCGCTGCGCCAAGGCTCCCCTTCCCAATCACCAATCATTACTAAGATTAGTTTGCAAATTGAGGCATCAATAGAAGAAATATAGACAAAGACAACTTCTCTGCCTAAATGTGAAACACCATTGCCAACCTGTTATTCCAAAACCTAAATTCAACATCATCAACATTTCCAAGTGCCCTTTTACCGTTGCACCTGGCATTAGGATGAGATTGTTACGGTTTTTCACTTCTCATTGAGTAAAACACTTCTCATTGTGTATGTACACTGAAAACTGCTATTCTAGATCTCATCTGAGAGGGCAAAGCATTTTTCCCTTTCTTCTTTTAAAAGCAAAAGCAAGCAAAACTCGGCCTTCTTATGTATTCTATGGGGATAGAATTAACCTTTAGCAGCCTAGAGCAAGCCCATGAGAGAATCAGATTATAAATCTCCAGACAAAGGTGATAATCAATCTGTTCTTATCATTAACAGTTCATTTATTTTTTTCATTCCATGTAATCTGAATAATAGCAAAAGGAAACTAAAACTGCATTGGCTTCCCCTTTCTTGCCAAGATGAAAGGACCTCCATGCTAGAAGAAGATTTTTAAAAGATTTAGGAAAAACTCAACCCAAACCAAAGAGGTCAACAATCCTCTTTCCAACTGAATTTGTCACTTGATAATGAATGAAGAGATGATCATTGGACTACCCATCTCTCTTACAAAGGATTCACTGGTTTGTAAACATACATGTTTATGTCTCACAATAACCAATGTTTTATTGCTGCTATGACAGTCTGACCAAGAGAAGCATTGAATTTTAGGGGAGATAGAAGGAGACGACACTTTATTCTATGCACTCAAAATTTGACCTTGAGGCGACAAGAGGAGAAAGAAAAGTTGGACAGAAAACATCCAATAGGTTCTAGTGGCCAAAATCTTTTGTCCTCATGAGGGATTAAGACATCCTCAAGAAGAAAGAGGCAGGTACTATAGGACAGAATCTCTAAATCTTTTAGATTTCTCCTAAACACCCACTCCATACCATCCTGCCCTAACTCTCTCATAACAGTGGACAACGCTTGCCCCCAGTAACAAGACTTGCCCTAGTATTGGTCAATCCCTAAGAGATTTAGAAATACTTGGCATAATGGCCTAGAACCTACCTAAACGTGTCCCCCAAATCTGGTCCTTCTTTCCTTACAAACCATAAAGTGGATGAAAGGATCGTAGAGGATTTTGACACCAGAAATGGACTGCCAAGCACCAGATCTCCTACCTCAAGAGAGATTGCGACAGCCCCTCCCTCACCACTTCTCTTCATATTTCCGCACTATAATAGATCTCCGAAGGGCATTCCTGTCATCCCAGATCTTCCCAACCACTTTCCATGGAGGGCTCCATTCTTCTCCATGATATTGCCAGGTCAATCCCCATTATTTTATAGAGGTACATTATACCTTGTTCAATGAGATTCTTCATGTTCTTCTTATCTTCCTTACTGCCTCAAAGAAAATCTCATCCTCTTTGCCACTGCCACAGGAACTTGGAAAAGAGATACAAACATATGTAGGCATATTAGCTAGAATTGCTTTAATATGGGCAACCTGTCCCCAAGATGGGCGGTAGAACTTCTTCCAGTGCCCAAGCTTGTTTTCTATTCATTCAATAACTGGATTCCCCAACTCTTGGGATTACCAAAACCAAGAGGGAGGCCAAGATAGGAAACCACAAATTATCCACATTGCGTCCAAACACTGAAGCCAGGGACTCCACCTCTTCTCTTCCATACAGTGTCCGAACTACCAAACTACGTTCTCTATGTATACAGAATTCCATACATTATTTTTCACAATACCTACCAGATTCAAGGTTTTTGCTCCTTTGCAGGCTTTAACCTCCCTATAAAATTCTGCCGTGGTTCTGTAAAATCCAGTAACATAATCTGGAATTTTAAGACAAGTACTCCTTTTTCAAAATTGAGAGAGAGTGGTCTACAAATGAAAACCTTAAATAAGAAACTTCCAATTAAAAGAAGCATAACTTAATCTGAGTTTACAAGCTAGTGTATCTAAAGAAGCTTGTGACTGTTTTGCTTTCATAGCTCATCTTGGAAAAATTTATAAGCCAACTTGTTAGTATAAAAATGAAGATTTGGAGACAATTGTCATGCTATTAAGTTCTCTTAGGAGGGTAGTGTTTCCACATGATTTTGTAGGCCAACCAATTTTTAGTACTTAGTATAATCTGCATAATTTATTGTGATTGCCAAAAAGACGCTGCCTGCTTGCTGAGAAAATAGGTACACCTGTAGGTATCTGGTTTTGAAAAAATTAATAATGGTGTTTTCTTTTATTTTAACCATCTCAGGCATGCTCAGTCATTAATCATTCCTTACATGACTTCTTATCTACCATGGGTGCTTTTATTCATATAGTTATCTCATTTGCATTCAATGTGACCTTTATGTTGTGTTGAGGCTTGTTACTTCTGTATTTCTTGTAGGTACCCAACATTGCCTAACCGATACTTCTTGTCCATCCCTGTTAAGGAACTTACTCATACTGAAGGAGCACTTGTGGCTCTGTGGGTGACCAACAGGGAGAAGTTGCGGTTGTTCGTGGAGAAAGAACTTTTCCCTGCATGGGGTGTCAGAAATGCTACCACATTTTATTGGTTGAAGGTATTTTTTACTTTCTAGTTCTTGACAGCTGTCCTGCCACTAGAAGATGGGAAATAGAAGGAATGTAATTGCATTAAATGAGAATATCTCCTTGGTCTTTGACTGTGTGATTCTGGGATGCTTTCTTGCCATGAGATAACTTAATCTTTCTTCTTCTTACCTTTTTTATCATGGAATTTGTGCCTCTATTTCAATTGCAAGTTGTTTGGGTTTAATCCAGCTTAAAAGGAAAAAAGGAAGTATCTCTTTTCGTTGTGTTAAAGATTGAAAATCTAATTATTTATGGTGCATTGAGGTTTACATCCATAAGCACCCTTAAGTAGCTGGTGTTGGTGTTTCTAAGACTACCCTCATTAAGTTTTTCCTGATTTATTAGTCATGGCTGTGGAATTACCATCCATCATGTCTGACCGCTTGATTTTCTCCCTGGGCTTTTATAGGTCAAAGCCGATGGTTCTCTTGTTGGTGACCTGGACCTATTTCATCACAGACCTTATGAGTGCCTTCTTTTGGGCTACACCTACGGAAAGGTCAATTTTGGGATTGGTGTGTCTATCTGATAAGCATTGTTCAACTTTGGTTATTCAGAATGGCCTCTGTTAGTTGAACATTGTCTGATATTCTTGCAGGCAAAAGAGGTCAATTGTGGAATTGATGTATATAGCTGATAAGCATTTACATTTCTTTTTCCAGCCTCTGTTAATTGAACACTGTCTGATATTCTTGCAGGCAATAGATTCTGAACATCGGCCAACATTTAAACCTTTAAAAGATAAGCAGGTTATCATTAGCATCCCTGGTGACTACTCGAGGAAACCGCCGCTTGGAAGTATCCTTTGCCTAAGTTAGAGTTATTTGACTATTCTTTCTTGCTCTTTCTTTTTTCAATCTTGGATGGCCTTTGAGAACCAATTTGAATTATTTGGTTCTTGTGCTGTGAAGCCAATTCTGCCTTCTACTCATTTGACTTCTTGACCTTTAAACAAAAATTATTGTCAAATCTGATCTTTTGTTTCCTGTTGTTTCTGCCCGGCTGTTTGTGTCTATAGGTGTCTTGCTTGTAGTATTTGGTTAACCATGCAGAGCTTTTATCTTTTCCTTTAACTGGTTAGAACTGCTACTTGATTACATACCCGGACCCATGCCTGCCAGGTGTATTGAACTTTTTGCTAGAGAATTGACAGCTGGATGGACTTCATGGGGGAATGAACCACTTCGCTTTCAAGAGTTAAAGTATTTCATGAATAAAACCACAGGATGACTCTACTTGGAGTTCTCATTGCTTTGACTACTCTAATCTTAATGAGGCGTCGTCATTTTTCTCTACATCAAATAATCAGTTCAACGGAAGGCAAATGAAGAAAAGGCCTCTCCTCTTGCAAGTTAAGTTATTTATCCTTCCGAAACCTAAGCAGTAATTACCTGTGAATCATGGACTGAGAAAGAAAAGTAAAGTGTCTTCCATGCTTTACACCAAAGAATCTGTTGAACAGAATGCAAATGAACAAAAAGCCTATCTACCCGTCATTTAAATACTTTTTCCTCTTGAAGGCTTATTAGAAGTTGCCTGTAAGCATACATTGTACAAGAAAATTAAAGAAATCTGTATTCGATGTTGTAAAGTAACTGTGTCGATGTACAATATGGAGTTTATATGAGCAAGCCAACTTACTAAGAGAAGGAGAGAATTATAACATCAATTTCTTGTCTAAGTAGATACCTGCACTCATGTTTGATGACCACTACCCTGTTTATCTCTTGTTCTATTTCTAGTGCAAACCTTTTCCTCATCCTTCTCCAGATAGATTTTCTAAACTTAAGAAAGGTGAGAATGGAATTTGATAAAAAAAAAAGGCAACCCAGTGCACCAAGCTCCCGCATCTGGGGGGTCCGGGGAAGGGGTGGACCACAAAGGGTCTATACACATTCTTACCTTTTATTTTTGCAAGTGGCTATTTGGTCACACTTCTGAACTAAACAATTTGTGTCTCAGTCAATCATTAGTTACTGAAAGGTCAGAACTATCTCTCTGTTCGATAGAAAGAGAATGAACATTCATTTGATCTTGATCCTTGTGGATCGAAAAAGGCACTATACTAGATCTGCACGGGCCTCTTGATAACATCCATAAATGGCTTGTTCTGGTAAGGGATGAACATTACCATATGTATATTTGGGCGCATGGTACACATCGGTACTCCAGTGCATTTCTCCCTCAGTCAGAATAAATATGTTTTTGAACTTTTTTTGTAAAATTGAAAGTGGCTGCTCCAGCGTGAATCTCAGCAATCACTTGTTCTTATTCTACATATTGATCATTTTGAACTAAAAGAAAACTTTTTGGTGGAATATTCACATTGTATAGAATATTTTGTTCCACCACAAAGAATTATTTGGTTCTTGCATCCAAAATAATTTCCATGATACGCCAGAACAATCATTTACGGGATTTCATGATTCCTAAGAGCATATTTCTTCTTTTAACTTTAACTTATGTTTTATTTGATAATAAAGATAATAAAGGAATTAGTGACTTGGACCGCGTATCAAGGGTCAATCTCCGGTAGAAGGTTCTGTTGGAACAATTATTTATTTGAGTGAGGGTACCTTGTCTCTTAAAAAAGAAGAAGAGAAAGTGTGGGGAAAAATGACAAGAAGATATTGGAACATCAATTTAGAAGAGTTCATTTTGGTCATGGTACTAGGAAATGGAATCATAGAATGTCACCTTACATCTCTGCAAAGCGTAAAGGTATTCATATTACAAATCTTACTAGAACTGCTCATTTTTTGTCAGAAGCCTGTGATTTAGTTTTTGATGCAGCAAGTAGAGAAAAACACTTTTTAATAGTTGGTACCAAGAATAAAGCAGCTAATTCAATAGCATTAGCTGCAATAAGGGCTCGGTGTCAATATGTTAATAAAAAACGGCTTGGTGGTATGTCAACGAATTGGTCAACTACAGAAATGAGACTTCAAAAGTTCAGGGACTTGAGAACAAAACAAAAGGCGGAGAAACTCAACCATCTTCCGAAAAGAGATGCAACAATCTTGAAGAGACAATTATCCCACCTGCAAACATATTTGGGCGAGATCAAATATATGACGGGCTTACCTGATATTGTAATCATCGTTGATCAGCAAGAAGAATATATGGCTCTTCGAGAATGTATCACTTTGGGAATTCCGACAATTTGTTTAATCGATACAAATTGTGACCCGGATTTCGCAAACATTTCGATTCCAGCCAACGATGACACTATAGCTTCAATCTGATTGATTCTTAACAAATTAGTATCTGCAATTTGTGAGGGTCGTTCTAGCTATATAAGAAATTGTTGATTAATAATAAGATAAGTCAAGTCAATGACTTTTGGAACTCCATAGATTGATTGAATCGGTTACTATTCTTGAATCTAAAAAAAGAGATAAAAATCATTGGGGATATTGTGTGATTGCTTGGTATCCAAAATATACGATTCGAGTGAAGTAGGCGAGTTGTGAAAGAAGAGAGGGTTGAATCAAAATAATTTCTTTTAAAGTTCTATTTCTGTTTAATATATGTAGGGGGCAATATGAATGTTCTACCATTATTTGAATGCTATTGCGGGTACATGTGAAGAAATGATCAAAAGGGCTGTAGCTACTAGAGAATTGGGAGTTCCTATTGTAATGCATGACTAAGTAACAGGGGAATTCACTGCAAATACTACCTTGGCTCATTATTGCCGAGACAACAGCCTACTTTTTCACATCCATCGCGCACTCATGTAGTTATTGATAGACATAAGAATCATGGTATGCACTTTCGTGTACTAGTTAAAGCATTACGTATGTTTGATGGAGATCATATTCACGCTGGTACCATAGTAGGTAAACTGGAAGGAGAAGGGGAAATCACTTTGGGTTTTGTTGATTTACTACGTGATGATTTTATTGAAAAAGACTGAAGTTGCAGTATTTATTTCACTCAAGATTGGGTTTATATGCCAGGTGTTCTGCCCATGGCTTCAGGGGGTATTCATGTTTGGCATATGCCTGCCTGGACCGAAATCTTTGGGGATGATTCTGTTCTAAGCATCGTGCACAGTCATCATGGCTTTTATCCATTTAGCCTAGTTTTTGGACGAAGGTTGTACTTCATAGATTTTGATTATAACTTTTTTAGTAGGAAACAGTGACTATGGTTTGTTGCCTTTCAGCCGATTTTCTGATGCCTGATTCTTTCGAGAATAGAAGGGGGATGAAATAGTGCTCACTGATCTTAATTGGATAATTATGGAACTTGCTGATGAAATTCTGCACTTGGTCTTTGCAAAAGCAGACTTGAGATTTGATGAAGTGGTCAAGAAAGAAAGGGTAAACACCGTCTGCGATTTCATATTTCAGCAACGTTGCATAGATAGGTTAATCAAGGCCTAATATCTAATGGCAGTAGAGTATACGAGTTCCTTTCAATAGTAGAATGGCCTATGCCACAGTGAAATTAATAATTTACGAAACACTTGGGGAACATATCATTTGAGTTAGATGGGACCGTCCAGATCAAGGTTTTCTGAAACTTAATTTTGATGGGGCTGTTCAAGGTAACCATAATTAGGCCGGAGCAGGATGCTTGATTTGAGAGTAAAGTGGGAGACTCATTGTCGCTTCAACATTCATCTTAACGGAAACTAACAATTTAGTTGGAAACGGTGACTAATTGCTTCTTCAAAGTCTATCTTAACAATAATTCTCACAATCTGGCTGAATGGATGGTTCATTATCTGGATCGAAACTTGTGAACAAGCTTAAAATTATTAATCTATTGGTGGAGCGGGATTTGGACTTGGTGGTCCAAACAATCAATGAGGACTGGCTGAAAACATGGACCCTGGGTAGACTTAAACCATGTGTAACAGATACATTCAGCTGATTCCTTTATCCGTCAGACATATATAGAAGGAAATATGTTGGTAGACACACCACAAGGCAGCTTCTCAAAATGTAGTGCAGAGTGGATTAATTCTGTAACAGCCCGAGGGCCTACACCCTGCAATGATATTGTCCGTGTCAGCAGACTGGGGCCCATATCGCCCACCCATGGTTTTGTTCTTCCTCCCATGGGGGAAAAGGCCTCGTTGCAAGGAAAGTCCTCATCACTCTTATCAAGAGCCCAGTAACTTTCCCCCTAGCGATGTGGGACTAACTCTCAGTCTTTCACCTTGTCTAGAAGCCTGCCAGCCCTCTTGGCCCGCCCTCATCGGCCAAGGCTTCACAAATTCTGTCCCCTCTTTCTTGTTTTATGTGTTGAGGGAGGATTATAATGGTGTTTGAACTCCTATAATTAGATAGCTTTATTGTTATTTGTTTGCTAAATTTGTTTTCTCTTATATATCATATCACCTCCCCAACCACTCACCAAATTTTTATTTGTAAAAAAAGGAAAGGAAAGAAGGTTTATTCCTTGCTTAATTCTATGATACCCAGTTCCACTTCGTCAGTTTGTTTAGAGCTCATGCTTTGCTTTGCTTCGTTTGGCCTGTTAACTATTATGTGTTCTAAAATTTTGAGTTACTTTGGAGATAACTTGTTTTAAAGAACTGAACTTTTTGGCTAGTTTATGGTTTTCCGGGGCTTTGTTTCCTGAGGAATGTGAGACCAAAGAGCTTATTAGTGTTTGACGTGAACATGCTTCAATTTTTTTATGAAGGGGTGGGACTTTTAGATGTCTACTAATGGCGCATTAATCATGGTGATTAGGTTATTATTCAAAATCTCTTTTATCAAGGAAAACGGACGGTTACAAACTTCTTATAACAAAGGGTCTATCTTCCACGACGAAAATCAAGATTTTGGGAAGAAAGTGTTTCTCCTTTTTTGTGTACAGATTTCCTATCAGGCAGTCGGATAAACGAGTCAAATCATCCAAAGGTGAGTCTATTCGTGCAAAAACTTATAACTCTGAGGCTCATGCACTTATACAATGCTCTGGTTTAATATTCCTCATATTGTGCAAAAATATATATCAACATCACTGCCAATAAGTCAAAAACTTGTAAGTCATATATAGTTGTCTCCACCTACATAAGCTCAAGCTCAATTGATGGTCTCATCAAATAAATTTAGACTGTTAATCTTAACTCAAAAAAAGAACTAGTCATATCGCCAATAATAAAAAGCTTAACACTGGGTTCATCTCCCATCGTTATATCAATCAATTAACATTGCTCTAACCTCCACTAATATTTAAGAAGCAAAATAAGTAATATATCCCTGTTACAAAAAAATTCCAAAATTATCTTATTTGGGCTAAAAGAGGGCTTTAGTAGAAAAGGAAAATAATAATTAAAGATATATCTGTAAAACTAAATCCTATTTGAAGTTGCAAGTTGCATTTTGTTTAGGATCACGGTGACGGGAGATGGAAGGGCGTTTTAGATCCAAGTTATCTTAACTGGACAGAGCACCAAGTGAAAAATGAAAGTGTAATTTTGTAGTAAATTATGAAAATAATCTTAAACAGTGCCAAAAATAAATAAATATATAAAGGCACGGGCAAGGGCACCAGACAACTGTAAACTCGCACTAGAAAATAAAAAGGCAAGGGACTACCGAAGCCTCCACAAATCAAAGGGTAAAGCCACGTAAAACAAGAGTCTAGAGCTGCAAATAGCAGTTCCTATTTATGTGCACCAGGCCAATTCAATGGCAGTTCCATTGAACTAGGACTTGTCAGCTGCAGTCCCCCTTGGTATTCACCTAGCAGGTCCTCAAAGTCAATGCTTTAGGAGTCATGAAAGTCACGTTATAGCTTCCAGGCTGGTTGTTATGAATGGTAAGTGGACTTCAACCTACCCACCCTTGGTTGTTGAGCCAAGGCCTCCTTAAGCAGTGGCGCTAGAAGGGCCTCTCTTGTACCACGTTCGTTAGCTTCAGGTGATCCAAACCATTCACTTTATAGACCTTTCCTAGCCTCACCTCTCAAAATCTTATCCATAGGATGATCGTATAGCCCATCATAGAGCAACACAAGAGTGGCTGCACTCCAATAACTGACAGTTCATAACTGTTAGAGTTAGGATCACCCACCAAAAAGGGAAAAAATTATATGAATCGGCCAAACTCAACCGACGTCATAGAAATCAGATCTTAATTTCTCAAGGATATCCAAAAGACTGTCCTTCGATAATTTCCCAAGAATATGCGCATCATCGTTACAATAGGCTCACTTGGAATTGCGAAGAGCAGCTTAGTCCACGTCGTAAGAACATTTACTACATTTACTTGGACCCCTTCCATCCACGTAGTACAAACGTAGAACTGCAGGGTACAAGACACTGCATGAAAGCAGCCTCTCCCCCTTTCTGACTTCGTAGTGTCCATTTAGAGAACAACAAGGACCGAACTGCACTTTTTCTAAATGCATATATGACTGAGAATTCAATGCCAAGCATGGGATAGCTGATTCAGATATGACCAACATGTGGGCTTCATAACTGATTGCCCATTATCTTCCTGTCTGTCAGATGGTGCAAAACTCCATGCCGAGCATTCGTTAGCAGTTCTTCAGATTCACGTACGCGGAAGCTTCGTGCACTGAGATGTTTTTTCTTTACTATTTAATTGGCTTTTCTAAATTTAGAATTTTGTTTTCCTACGTCTTTTTTTTTTTTCTTGCTCGTACTAGGCATAATATAAATAATGACGGTTTGTTGAATGCGATTTGCAGTAATGTGAGTTACTAAATTTCTAAAATCAGCAGAGATTTTTATATTTTGTTTCTGTTTTTCTTGGTAAGTAGATTAAATTATTGAATTTAAATGGTGGAGAGGACAGACCACGAGGATCAATGGTACGTAGCATTACCTTGCATTTTTCAAGAGACTATTTTCACACCTTAAGTCGGTGATCACACGACGACAGCTTTACCTTTGTGCGCCAAGAATCCCATTCTCATAAACTATATGAAGAGGCTTAAAATGCAATTACCAGTGAATGAGCTTATATATAAGTGTTACTTTTTGGATTCACCATCACTTTGCCTGGTAATTAAATTCGTCTTTTCTCGTTTTTAATATAAAAAATTACTTTAATTGACTATTATGTTTCTTTATTTTATAGTATAATAATTTTATTTTATTTTATTTGCTTATGTGGATTTATTGATATAATTTTCTGGAGTTGATATACTACAATGTAGTACATTTCTCTTTGCCTGAAGTCCTGGCTATCAACATATATAATTTCAGGAATGAAAAATTTAGAAAAGAACAATACTTTTTTCTTTTTCTTTTTTGTTCATACAAAATGGGAGTTCGACCATAGTTGTAAATGCGTGATCTTTTTTATTTTTTTTAGACTATTTATATACATGCAATAATAAATGAAACCAATAATTTGAACAGAAATTTTGAAAACTACCAAAGTCTAAACGAAGTAGACAAGAACTAACCAACACTTCAGTCTTTTCTAAAACCGCAATACCTAAAAGGGCAGTGCCGGTGCACGAAGCTCTTGCCTATGCAGGTCCAGGAAAGGGGTGGACCACAAGGCCCTAAAATACAGAGCCTTATCTTGCATTTTGCAAGAGGCTGTTTTCATGCTTTGAACCCATGACCTTAAGGTCACACGACAATAACTTTTACTGTTGCGCCAAGGCTCTCCTTTTAAAACCACGATACCCACGGTCATCAAAACAATAAATGAACTTCTCATCTAACCACCAACAACCATAGTAATGTTATAGATTCAACTATACCGAATTTGCATGGATTTATTCAAATAAATCGCCATAAAAAACTATGGTTTTCAAGCTGCAAAATTTATGTAAAAGAAAGATGACTGCTATAGAGCAGAACAATGTGAACGTTGTGACATGAAAAATTTGTGTTTCTAAAGATTTTCATGTCATTGATAGGGGAGCCTTGGCACAATGATAAAGTTATCATTGTGTGATCTTGAAGTTACAGGTTCAAGGCGTGAAAACAACTTCTTACAAAAATATAAGGTAAAAGTACATATTATAGACCCACCCTTGTGGTCTACCGAAACCCACATACACGAGAGCTTCACTGCCCTTTCTTTACCTATCCAACCTATTTACCCATAATTTTTGTAGGTATTCTTGGTGCATAAAAAATGTGGACTATGTAACCAAAATATGGGCAACTTTATTCCTCAAACCAACGAAGAAATTACTTGACCATGATACTTCCAAGCTAGAGGAACTAAAGGTTGTATTGTTTGAGAAAAATTTCTATTTCTCAATATACCCTTTTACATCTAATCTAATATCATCCCATTGGATATGGTGGAAGTTATATTGGATACATAAAAACCATTGGAGCAGAGGCTTTTGGGTTTTCACGTTGTCAAACCATTGAACAATGAAAATAAATGGCGAGTGCCTGATCAAATTGATCGCGAAACATTCATGGTATTTCCGTATTTTCACAATAATTATCTCAGAGAAAATGATCACTGGCCAGGTCAAAAAGGGCTATACTTTTAATGATCTAGAAAAAACCCACGAAGAGAAGAAATATGAAAAAAATGACTCTGACAGAAATAGATGCAGTCATACCAAACATATGACGACCTCCACTTTCATTTTTTAAAGGTATAGCATCCAACAACATTCGTACTTATATAATAATAAGATTCTAAGTGCATTTTATTGTTATATAAGCCTGCTTTTTTCCTTCTTCATACTTAAGATTGACAAATTTCCTGCAAAACAATTTTGCAGGACAAATATATACTTCCTTTTTAAATATATTTTTGCTATATATATATAAATATATATAAAGAGGAGTCAAGTACATGAAGTTCATGAAAAGGTGGATCAGAAAGAGTCTATAACATGCAACCTTACTTTATATTTTGCAAGAGGCTGTTTCTATGTCTCATGACTTCAGAGTCATGTGATGATGACTCTACCATTACACCAAAGCTCCCCTTACATATATATTGTATTAGTATGAAATTATTAAAGGATTTAGTTAGCACTTAGCTTAGACAGTGAGAGCAACATTTATTAAGTGTAGAACTTTGAATATATTGAAGGGGAGCTTTAGCGCAACGGTAAAAATTGTTGTCATGTGACCTTGAGCTCATAGGTTCAAGGAGTGGAACATAGCTTCTTGCAAAAATGCAAGGTAAGATTGCGTACTATAGGCCTCGTAGTCCGCCCCTTCCCTAAACTCTGCTTAGGCGGGAGCTTCTTGCAGTGGGGCTGACTATTTTTTAGAACTTTGAATATGTTGGTCTGAGCATGTCAATCATGTGCAAACTAGGTACTCACTACTATTAAGTTAACAAATTCTCGAATATGAAATACTATTTGTAAAATTAGTTATAAATACAAATTAAAAGATTAAATTCACTTACAATCCTCTCTCTCTCTCTCTCTCTCTCTCTCTCTCTCTCTCTTAACTTCTTCCTGAATGCAAACTCTGGGACTTCGGCCCCTCTGCTTTAGCAAGAGGGTGGTTCTAGGTTCCCCAGACTATTACTACACAGTTGACAGCTTGGAGAAGGGCTATATAAGGGCAGAATGGTATCACACACCATCAGACTTTTGCATTATGGGCCCACCTTTGATTGATCGAATTCGTCTTGTACTTTTGATCAAGGCACATGGACGGTCCAAAACATTGCTTACTGTCCATAATCAATCATTCATCCTTATCGCCTTGCATATGGGATAGGAATAGGGGTAGCTAGAGAAATCAGGAAGCGGGCCCATCATTGCTTATCTTACGGTGTTAATGAGATGAACAGCTGGAATCTCGACAATGTGGGCTCCCCACGTACATATAACCGAGCGTATTACACGAGCAGACAAGCTTTAAATGCCACAGGAAGAGAAAAGGAAGGGAAGGGAAGGGAAAGGATAAAGCATTCCCGTCTTTGTTTATCCAGTTTGTCAGACCGAAGAGAAGAGGAGAGAGAGTGCTCGAGCAAATCCTCGCTTACGAGGTGGAAATCACCGATTCGGTCCAACACGTACTTACACGGGGATTTTGGTGTATTTTCGAGCTCAGTTCTTGCATTTCTATCCGAGCACAAGATAATCCAATACACAAATCTTCTTCTCCATTCAACAAACTTCTTCTTCTCTCTCTGGGTATGCATTACAGCTAGTGATGTTGAAGAGGAATGCACATTTTAGTGTTAAGAGGGGCTTTTGCTGTGGGGATTTTGGTTCGTGATGTTCAAGAACAGCAACATCACTGCTAGGATTTTCGACCGTCAGATTCGTACTCCCCCTCCCGGCACCACCGTATGATTTCTATGTTTCTCCTCACGCTGTTTGAACTTCTCTTCGTTTAATTTTCCTTATCCTGTTTTCCTCATTTGTGTTCAAATGGTGGGTTTGATTTGATACTTTTGTGTGAAAATTCGATGGCAATTGGATTTTAGTCGTTCAAGTGCGAGTTGGTTTCTTTTGAATTTTGGGTTTTCTTTGTTGGGTTGCTAGCAAAAAGCAAATCTTCTTTTCTATCCTTAGAGAAGGTATTGCTCTGTATTTCCACTTGGAAATTTGTGGATGCAATGGTTCCTAATCCTTCTCTTCAATAAGGCTCAATTATGGAAATGGAGAGACGCACAGAGTTCAACACGTCCATTTTTTGAGTATTTATCATGATTTCTTAAAGTGGTGAGGATTTGAACCTTCATACAGTTGAATTGGACTCAAGCATATTCAAACTTGAAATAAATGCTTGTTCTGTGGGTCATCGAACTGATAAGCATGTTTTCAAGTAGACATAATGACAACTTATAGAAATCAAGTTCTTTCTATATTGGTTAAAGCTTATTCCATTAGTCAGCAGTTTTCTTGTTCTCTTGTCTTACGAGTTTAGTCCTGGTCCGAGTGAAAATTCTTGATGGCGCAACATGCAAGAACAAAGAGAGTAGATGATTCGGCTTTTGTTCTTTGTGGACACAGAAAGTAAGAGAGAAGGCCTTTATATGGTCTTAATGGTTCTGCTTGAAATGTTTTAGTGAAGTCAGTGCATCTGTTTCAGTTGGTACAGGATTGTGTAGAAGAAAAGGTAAACCATAATTGGGTTAGAAGAAGTAATGGACGGGATGTAGGACTTATGGTCTACTTAAGAACTTGGGTGAGGGAAATCATTGTTTAGGGGAATCAGTGTTTAGGTTCGAAAATATCTCCATCTCTGTCGGATTGGAAGTGGGATCCTCAGGAGTGTCCTGGGTTACATCCTTATATGATGTGTTGCCCGGTTTCATGAATTGTTGTGTGGCACACCGTGGTTGCTTGTAGGCCGACCTTTCACTTTGCTTAATGGCCTTCAAGGATGAGATCCTCTTGTACATATATGCTTGCATCAGATTTCTTGGCCAATGAGATATGTCTTAAGGGAAAAATCTGAGGGGATGGTTAACTATTTACTCATGTTTAACATTAGGACCTTGCTGTAAACTTGAGTGTTTAATTACTGTTAAAAAATTGTCCCTCTTTATCCATGTTCTCTTCAATCTCTAAACTGAAAGAGCTTCAGCAAAGCTTAGCATGCTGCAGGCATAAACAATTTGGCAAAAGTTGTAGATTCTACATAACTTCAATCGAATTTAGTGCTTTAGTATTCATATTTACCAGAAAAGTTTCTTATCTTCTTGCTTAAAGGTGTTAGGGAAGAATATTTTCACAAATTCTCATTAATGAGAAATAGATTTAGTACCAAAATATAATATTGGTGCTGGTACCTAGCAGGTCCATTGTGCCAGGCAATTCTATGAGAATTTGGTTCCAAGTTACATAATTTATGATGTGGATTGCCCAGACCATTCCTTCCGCAAGTTCACAGATGATGGCCATTACCTTATAAGTTTCAGCAGAAACCATCAGGATCTGATTGTTTATAGACCGACATGGCTATCATTTTCCTGCAAAGAAGAAAATTGTGATTCTCATGATCTGCCCCCTAGGGCAAAGAGATTTGAGAGCTTCTTCACTCAGCTATACTGTGTAACACTTGCATCCAGCAATGAGGTTATCTGCAAAGACTTCTTTTTGTATGTGGAGAGCAACCAGTTTGGGTTGTTTGCAACTTCAACTCGACAAATTCTAGATGCACCTGCTACTGAGGGAGCAATTCATGGAGTCCCATCAATAGAGAAGATAACTTTTCACCTTGTGAGGTTTGTTTGTTAGATTTTTCTTGTTCACTGGCACTGATTTTTTTTTGGGAGTTCAAATTTAATAAGCTTTCTATTGTTAGGTTCCTTTGGCTGATTTCGTTTGTTATTTTCAGATTGGAAGATGGATCCATATTGGATGAAAAGGTTTTCTGTAACGACTTCGTCAATCTAACACATAGCATGGGGGTTTTCTTGTATGATGATTTATTGTCTATCACGTCCCTCCGCTACCAAACCATACATATTCTGCAAATTCGTGATTGTGGTGACCTTGTTGATGTACGGGCAATTGGGTTATTTTGTCGGGAGGATGATGAACTTTTTCTTCGCTCACATGCTCAGGCAAGTATTTCCTTTCTTTATTTCTTCTAAAAGGCCTTTATTGCCAAAGAGAAAACATCAATACAAGGAAAAAAAATAGGTTAGATGAGAAAAACAACAGAAAAAAAGGAAGTGATGCAGAATCTTATGCAACTAGAAGTGGTTTCCAATACGTGAAGCTTCTCCATTTCCTAACATGTTTGCACTCTCTGACACTTCAATGAATGAGCATAAGAGATACTTATCCATTCAATATTGAATATTAATGTGATTGAATATTTATGTGAAATGGCCTAATTATCACCAAACTGCTCCTTTTTATGTTTTTAAGTGATAACAATGTAGGGAATGGCCTCTATACGTGGAAAGCTAGAAAGCATCACAATGTAGGTAATCCACCAATCCTCTAAAGATTTTTTGCCCCTCAGACTACCACTGGAATTAACTTTAAGAAGTCTAGAGAGGAGGTGACCATCTAGCCTCAGGATTATCTAGATTAGGAGGATCATGTGATTTCAATTTCTTGTAGTATATCAATAAATTGAGCTTACCAAATTATTTCCAAAGATGTTACAATGGATAAATGAAAGCTTACTGTTGTTGATTCATTGCCATGGATGGAGCTTTTATTCTAAAATGTTAATCTATTTCTCTCATTACATAAACCCAACATCTTTAGTCATGATGAGACTACTTGCTATTCTACAAAAAGGTACATGATAACCCCCTGTAGACCTTAGAAGTGAATAAATCTGGAAGATCTGTCCAATAAAAGGCCCATATCTAAGACAATCTTGTGCAACCCCAACCTTGCTTCAAACTTGCACTCGAGAAAGATTTTGCTCAGAAAATTTGATCGACTCTGGGAAGTCAATGATTTTTTGGATAAGCTCCAACTAATGGGCCAAGTCTTAGCGTAAGGAGTTTTTGCTGGATTCTGCAATGCAAGAGATGAAGACCCAATTGAGGAATCTATTAGTTTCCTAGTTCAAACTTGGTCATCATCGTGAGTGATGAAAATATACATAGGCTCTTACTCTTGTAAGCACGGTGCACAGCTACAACATCTTTAATATCTTCCTGGAAGATCAAATCCTGCACCACTGGTCAAAAATGGGTTTTAACTCTATGCGATGTTATCCCAACTACGAAATCTAATTAAATTCAAGTATGCAAGGATATGATGATACAAGAACAAGTAAATATCAACAATCAGAGGAGAATGCAAAATCTTTTCAATGTGGTAAAATCCGAAATTGGCAAAACTTCCATGGCCAAATGAAATGGCAAATAGTATCCACTTTGAAGAAGACAAAACTACAATGAAAACAAACGAGTAGAATGAATTCTTACTTAAAGTACTAGGCTCATTAAAATTCATTATTCCATCTTCATCTTCTAACAATGACAAGGAATGCGCAGGACTACTCCCTGCTTAAATTACTAGTTCCTTCAAAACTCACAATTTCTTTTTATAAACTCTTAATGAGGCCATGTGTCACATAATTAGACTCATATATGGCAGCCAAACAAGAAATGAAATAAATTTATCCAACTTCCTAGTAGGAGTGATGATATGGCAAAACGCCAAATCTTTATTTTAGTTCTGGAATTAATTCCGGATCAAACCTCACCTTAGGAGGCTTTTGGTCCCTGAAAAGCTGCATTATGCAAGTGATTTTGGTCTTCCTATAGTGTATTACATCTTCTAATATGTTTATGATGCAGGGAATCAATTCTCCATGCTGAATACTTATTGAGAGAGGTTGTTTCTAGAACATCTTTCTATTGGATGAGACATCTTCAGTCTCTCCTTTCTACTTCAAGATCTGAAGTCAAATGAAACCAAATCAGTTTTTACTAAATCACATCCTTGTATACACTCTAAATACTTTGAGACCAAAATATTTGGCCTAAAATGGGTTCTAACTTTATGCGATATTAATCCAAATTCAATTTATATATGCAAGGATATGATGATGCAAGAACAAGTAAACATCAACAATCAGTTAGAGGAGAATGCATTTTTTTTTAATGTGATAAATTCCTAGATTTGGGAAATCAGCCATGGCCAAATAAAATGGCAAACTGTATTCACTAAGAAGAAGATGAGTTACAATGAGAAGAAATGAGTAGCACCAATTCTTCAAGTACGAGGTCCTTCAAGCTCACAATTCCATCTTCTTCTAATGATGACAAAGAATAAGCAGGACCATTTCTCATTAGACTATTGATTCCTTCAAAACTCATGATTCCATCTTCTTCTTCTTCAAGGAAGAGCATTTCTCTCCCAACCAGTAGCTAGTACTCATATTTCTTTTTATAAACTCCAATATCCCACATGGTAGCTAAATAGGCAGTTATTTTCTAGTTATTTTAGAAAATAACTATGTCTAAGACGCCATGTGTTGATTTATCTAAACAGGCTGCGTGCCAAATAATTAAACTCATACATGTAGCCAAACAAGAAATGAAATAACACTGTCCAAATTTCAAGTAGGAGTGATGATGTGGCAAAAGACCAAATCTTTATTTGGTTTCTTGTATTAATTCTGGATTAATCACTCTGTCTGCCACGTAAGTTTCTTTTGCTATATTCTACTTATGGCTATCAGGATCTGGCAAGCCAAACATCCTTTTGAAAGATATCCTCTCCCTCACTGCCACCTTAAACTTGGTAGTCTAGGCTAGCTTCTATGGTGCATATATCATTTGTATACCTTTAACATGCCATAACTCAATTAATTGTTAGCCCCTTTCAAGTGGCAAGTTATAAGCTTCCTGATACATATCTTTGTATTTTGATGGAAACGTACTTTAGTTGATTTAATTTTATGAATAGAATTAAGTTCCAACCTTTGTGCAGTTTAGGGCAGCCTCGGGCAGCCCTGGTGCACGAAGTTCCCACCTATGTGGGGTCCGGGGAAGGGGTGGACTACAAGGGCCTATAGTAGGCAGCCTTACCTTGTATTTTGCAAGAGGCTGATTCCATGCCTTGAACCCGTGCCCTCAAGGTCACATGATGACAACTTTTACCGTTGCGCTAAGGCTCCCCTTCAACCTTTTTGCAGTTTGACTTTCCTAAATATTCAAGGCAGCATTTGTTATGTTGCAGTGCTTGGGAAACATGGATAAAACTAAACAAGATGAGCCGTCATCTATGAGTCACGTTGGGAATGGCCTACAACATCAGCAATATACACCAGAGGGTTCTTTCTTGAGTGGTATCAAACAGCGCTTGCTCTCATTTATTTTTCGGGGAATATGGAATGAAGAAACCGATCATATGCTGGTTGGTTGTTAAAATCTCTATTGCAACTTATTTTCAGTCTCTTGTCCTTTTTGTGGGATATAGATCAAATTTATTGTGAATGAGTTTCATGCAATTGTGATTTATCTTAGATATACTAGTGTATGCACTTGAAATCTGCACAATGTAATATGATAGTGAGAAACTTGAGTGTCTTGCTGTCTTGAATTTTTCCTGGTTTCTGCATGTGTGCTGTCATGAACTTCTAATGGTTTCAACACGTGTGAACCACCATATGGATTTGCATTCAGCTAAAGTATATGACATCCATAGATGTTCAGTTATCCAAACTGTTCAGCTTTTGGCCCACATCCTAGATAGACCCATGTACTGAAGATCTTCTCAGTTGGATGACCTAGGCACTACAATTATGTTGTGAAAAATGGATCAAGAAGTTCAAAAACAACAATGTGAAGATCTGAAGGAGTTGGAGGGTTAATATCTTCCAATAGAGAAGATTTTGTGGATATCACATGTCCAATATGTGCCCTAAGAGATGAGCAGTTTGTGCAGCTATTCATATATATTTCACCTTTTTACTTCAGAACTTAGCTGTGCTTTTCTGAAGTGCACGTATTATTTATCTTTGCTGTTGTTGTATGAGAGACTTAACATGACTTGCTTCAACTCCTAGGAAGACAAAGCTAAATACATATAATTTTTAAATAGAACTTGCAGTTAATTGGTTATACATTTGCATTAATCTGCTATGTACTGATATAGAAAAGAAGCTTGATTTAAACTACTCATTACTGAAATGCGTTACTATTTTCCGTGGTTTCAGAATCCAGAGTAAAGCTAGTCTTAATCTAGTTGAACCAATATGATCCGTATTATACTCACAAGGCTATTAGCTTCCTGCCTATCTATTTATCTGTCATAGTTTTTTGCTACTGCTTGAACTAAAAATCTAGAATTATTTTAAATGAAATAAATGCCTCAGAAAAGAAAACAATTAGCTGTAGGAAAGACAAAGAAAAAAGAAGGTGTAGTACTACTGAGAGGTTCCATCCTATGATTTGTGGACATTGACACTGATATAGGTGTCTGATGCATCAACCATGAGAGATTCATACTATCACCTCCAGAAAAGGAATACCTGTGGAAAATATGCACACAGTCAAACACATTATGCATGCATATCTATATGTATGCTATGCAAAATCATATTATAACAAACCATAGTAGATTCATGTTATCAATTTACAGAGGCAACCATATCGGCAAGAAAATCAAGTGTGGTGCTCGTTTAAGTTTTAACATCCTAATGGTCTTGCAATTAAGTAACTCAAACAAATATAGGGAAACAATGGGTTCATCAATCAAGTATGCAGTCTCTAATAGCTTCTCTCGCTGACAGCCAGCCATCACATACAGAACTGAAAAACTCAAGAATTTATGTACTGAACACCCAAAAAAGAACACAAAGTAATTTAAAAAATGATAAGTAAAACACTAAATTTAATCTTCTTGAAAGAAGAAATCTAGAATGGAAGGCCAAATAATAAATGAGCACCTCCAAAAGGGGAATGCTTCTGATAAGAGTTGAAATTCCTACGGGACATGCTATATTAAGTTAAATACTTCTTGGTATGTTTCAAAGTGTTGTCACAGTATAGGTGTGTTGGAATTGATACGAGTCCTACTTGGGAGAAACATAGAAGTGTTTGGTAAATCCTAGGTCACATAGTAAGAGAATGAAATAAATAGCACAATAAACTATTATATGCATAAACCAAGGTCAACTTTTCTATGGAATGGCATTTGCAGAAATTTTTTTGTTAAGAAGAACTAACAAATCATAGACATTCATAATTGCAAAAGTCCATGGAAAATGGTATATTACGGGTCATCTGAAATTGCAGATCTAGTTCTATAGCACTTGGGAAGATAAAATGTGGTAAAAATGGCAAGCACTTAAAAAACAAGATTAAGTAAATAAAAATGGTGAATCAAATGTACAAAACAATCAACTAATATATTACGCATGTAGGTACATCATTATAAGATGGAGTATTGTCAAAAAAGCAGAAAAAATGAAAGCTGATAAGTTTGATGTGAAAGATCTTGCCAAGAGCTTGCATATTAAACAAAGGCAGTATGATCTGTGATGTAGTACAAGTAACCTGCGAAAAGAACAGTAAAAATCCAGATTTTACCATAAACCTGAAGATCCACAAAATTTGAATGTCCAAATTCAATCCATGAATTTATTCCCAGAGGAAACTATGGAAGTTTTGTGAACTTGTATCCAACATTTCTCTCTCCAACACTTGTCTTTTTGGCGCTGAATCTCGTTGAGCAATTTTGATTGGGTCATACCTGTAGGAAAAACCAAGCTTCATTTGAAATAGTGTCGTTTTAGGCATGTAAGTGAAATAATAAAACATGGACCTCATATCAGCCCGTATTGGGCAGTTTGCTCGTTATTTGCCAATTCACTTAGAGTAATAATTATTGTTGGTGATAAAGGAACCATTTCAGAATGTTCTACAAACCCCCAATATGTTGGTCTCATATCAGATCTCACCAATATGGTTACAGATCAGCTGATATTTTACACCACTGTTCTTAGCCCCAAATACGAAGTTGGATGAGTCACCTCCAATGATAAAATGAGCCACCAACTTTTGAAACAATAAGCTTGAGGCCATAAGAACTGCTGAGCCTCCACTTCTTTGGAGGTCTTGCAGCTGTTGGACCTTGAAAGAATTACCTGTTATGTGTTCACCATCTATTACTAGGGATGAGGCTGCACTGAAGTTGAGCTTGAGGCAGCTATTGCAGAGGAGACCAAATAATATGTTTAATTGGATGTCGCCTTCATTCCGCAAGTTCCTTGTTTATCTTGGGAAGATCTTTTACCCCTTCAAACCCAAAAGAGTACCCCATGAATGTAGTGTTCCTCATTTCTTGAATACAGGTATTGACAATGCCCTCACTTTTAAATGGTGACATGTCAGCCCACTTCTTGCTGATATAGGATGAGATGAAAATTACTTTAGAAAATTTTCAAATATTGATGCTAAATAAATAATGAGAAATAACTAGTCTCAAAGCTAGGAATTAACTGAGAATTAGAATTTAAGGACTTGAAAAATTCTGAAATTCGCAAGAAAATCAGTATTGAGATTTGATCATAATTCATAAATTATAACTTGGATTAAGAATCTGTTAGAATCCCATTTTTGATCTCATTCAGACCTCAAAGCTCAAAACCTATTAAGCATGATGCAGTTTCAAGGTTTAGTTTAGCACGAAACTTTCCAACAATATTTTAAGATGATTTGAAAACTGAAATTGACAGCAATTGAATCTGGATGACATAAACTAAATTAGAGAACTAGAACTAAAAACAAAATAGAACAAACCAAATATTTCTGAATTTTTAAGAGATTGGATTGAATAGCAAGAGTTGATGTCTTGGGCCAGAGTATTATGAAGAAATCAGAGTTGCTCAACAAAGTCTTGTAGCACATTGGTCTATGGCATCCCAACTTAGCAGCTTCAATGAAGAAAACTAAGAGTTGTGATCTTGAAGAACCAGAAGGATGTTGCATCCTTGTAGTTTAAAGAAATCGCGGTTCTTCGATAATGAGAAAATTCTCAATCATGTGCTGAAACCAGACACAAAGAATGCTCAAAGCAATTCAATTCATAAATCACATAACCATCTTGAACAATGCATAAGAGTCTCTTTTTATAAGGATTAAATGTGTACAAGCGGGCAACCAAACTTACTAAATTCCAATCCAACTTGGAAAACAAGTAAAGGACTTAAGCAAATCATCATCAAGACCTTATCCTAATTAGCGGTCGATCACATGAATCTTGTCTCTCTTTCTCCTCTATGAAGTGTCATGACTTCATTTAGTCATAAAGTTTTTAAATCTTTTCTCACCATTTCTTTCCATGTTATTTTGGGACTTCCCCTTGCCCTTTTAGAACATTCGACTTGCATTGCTTCACTACTCCTTACCAGTGCTGTTTTTGGTCTCCATTGAACATGTCCAAATCATCTATGTCTAATTTCCCTCATCTTGTTACCTATTGGTGCAACTCCTAAGTTTCCTCTAATGTTTTTATTTCTAATATATCCTTTCTTGTCTTACCACTCATCCATCTTAACATCCACATTTCGACAATGCTCACTTGTCTACATGTTGTTCCTTAATTGCCAAACACTTTGATCCATAGAGCATGGCTGATCTTACAATCATTTTATAGAATTTTCCTTTCAATTTGAGTGGCCCTCTTTGATCACACAAAACTTCAAAGATGCATTTCCATTTGTTCCAAACTTCTTGGATTCTTTGGGTAACTACCCTCTTAATCTCTTGGCTCGCATGAATTATCGATTCCAAGTATTGGAAGTGTTCTTTTAGGGGACTTCTTGGTTATCAATCTTTACAGGTGCTCTACCCCTGCTCCTCTGCTTGCTAAAATTGCATTCTATATATTATGTCTTAGTTTGGCTAATTTTAAATCCTTTTAAATTCTAATGCATCTCTCCATAACTCTAGCTTTGTGTTTATGCCCGCCCTTGTCTTATCAATCAAAACTATATCATTTGCAAATAACGTGCACCATGGAATCTCCTCTTGCTGATGTTTTGTTAACTCATCTATAACCAATGTAAAAAGGTACGAACTCAATGCCGATCCTTGGTGTAATCCTATAGTGATGGAAAAATCACCAGTTTCTTCGCTTGTGGTCCTAATGTTTTTTTAAGCTCCCTCATACATATCCTTAATTATGTCTATATACTCCCACGAAACCCCTTTCTCATCTAACACCCACCGTATTAACTTTCTAGGGACCCTATCTTAAGCTTTTTCTTAGTCAATAAAGACCTTGTGAAGTTCCGTCCTCATCTCCCTATATTTCTCCATCAATTGTCTAATAAAGAAAATAGCTTCCTTGGTAGACCTCCCAGGTATAAAATTAAACTAGTTTTCTGACACATGTCTCATGTGGTAGCCTCTTCTCAATCAGTCTTTCGAAAAGTTTCATGGTATGACTCATTATTTTGATACCCCGATAATTAGTGCAACTCTGTATGTCTCCTTCATTCTTATACATTGGTACAATAGAACTCTTCCTCCATGAAAGGACTTCACCAAATTAAAAAAAAAGGAAACTCTATTGATAGCCCTTTTCTAGTGATGCCACATGAAAACAAGTAGGGCCCTTTTAACTTGGTGATGAAATTGAAAGTGAGGCCCACATCTTGGTCTTTTCTTCTTCTTCTTTCTTTTTTGGCCCTACATACGCATCACTTTCTCTAGATTTATCTTATTTTGACCTAACAATCTTGCATAAGGGTTAACGATCTTTGGTATCTCATCCTCTGTAATTTTCCTGTAAGTCCTTGTCACTTAAAGAGTGTATTTATCCTTTTATTGGTTTAGTTGATACATCCACCACAGTGGCACATATTCACAAAGCAATTGTGCCGTACCCAAAATGTGCCTCCAATTGCTTTTAGATAGGGACAGGTAGCAGTTATTCCACCCTGTGATGCTTCACCACATCCTATGTACCTCTAGTCCTATATTTTATGAGAGGAGCAAACAAATAAAGTTTGACTTTCAGTTTGTTAGAGGAGCTAACATGTCACACCCGTGTCCTATAATCAGGTTAAAACAAGAATTAACTCATTAATCTTCTCAGATTCTATGAAACAAGACAACCAAGGCAGGATTGAGCACGTGGGCCCGCATGAGTCCAGTTGTAAATTGAAAACAGTTTTGGGTAAATTTTGAATCCTTAGAACTTGTTAAATTGTATATCTTGTAAGGATTAGATGAATTGAAATTTCATTTGGATCCATAGCAAAATGTGAGCAAACTTATTTGAAAGTTGAAATTTTATAGAAATTCAAGTAATTATACAGTAAATTAAAAATATAAAAAAATATTACTTGTTTCTCTTAGTCTCACTGCGCCCAGGGAAATCCAGTTCCCATCTTTTCCTTTGCTTCTTAGTCTCTTTTTCTTCTTGTTCATGGTAAAGAAGTTAGGAGAAGGATTCAAATCCCAAAAGCGAGTCCCAAAATTGCCACAAGGACCATGGAAATCACCAATCATCGGCAGTTTGCACCACTTGCTGGGCTGACTATCACATCGTTGCCTTTGGAACTTAGCCAAGAAGCATGGACCCCTTATGCACCTGAAGCTTGGCCAGATATCTACAGTAGTAATATCATGTCCTGAAGTTGCTCAAGAGATCATGAAGACACATGATCTTAACTTCGCACAAAGACCCGACCTCATTGTTTCTCAGATCCAACTATATGGTTCCAAAGACGTTTTCTTCGCCCCATACGGTGATTACGGGAGACAACTCCTAAAGATCTGTATTTTGGTGCTCTTAAGCGCTAAGTTTGTCCAATCATTTCATCAGGCAGTGAACTAATTGATTTCATGGTTTCCAACGTGCTTAACGCTTGCGTAGGGCTTGTTAGGCTTGAACTTGCAAGGCAGTTCATGCTCTAGCTGTTAAATCCTATGTTGAGGACAACATCTACGTGGGAAGCCCCCTTGTTTATATGTATGTCAAATGCGGGATTATTATGAATTCTGAGAAAGCTTTTAATAAAATGCTAGAGAGAAACTTGGTAACCGGGAATAGCATCATAGGTGGGTCTGAACACCATGGTCATTTTGAGATGTCAATTGCTTTGTTTGAAGAAATGATAGTTTCGCCAACCTATGTTATGTTTGTTTGTGTACTATCAGCGTCTGATAAGGTTGGGAAAGTAGAGGAGGGATTGAGGATTTTTGAAGAGATGAAAAGGAAGTATGGAATTGAGCCAGGGTGTGAGCATTATGCATGTATTGTGGACTCGTTGGGGAAGCTAGAATGGTGGAAAAGGTGCATGTGTTTATCAAAGGAATGCCCATACAGCCTACGGTGTCTATCTGAGGAGCACTTTTGTGGGCTTGTAGGGTACATAGGAAGCCCCAGCTGGGAAACATTGCGACTAGGAAATTGTTTGAGCTTGATCCCATGGACTTTGGGAACCATGTGTTACTGTCAAAACATGTTTGCCTCTTCCGTCAGGTTTTGAATGCAGTTTGAACGAGATTGGTTATTGAAATGTGAATCGTACTGCAAACACAGGTAAGGACCCTGAACCCTTGCATTATTTAAATTCTTGTTGTTATGTTCTCTTGAAATTAACTTTATGCATGTGTAAAATGTATATATTGCCATATTGGTTTAATGGATGATAGAAATTGTAATTTCTTATTAAAAAGGTCATGTTATAGTATGATTTGCTATGCTTAACTATTGTGATGATGCAAATTGTTATAAAATGGTCAAGCCCAAGATAGTAAGCCCTGAGGGCCGCCCGGTAAGCTATGATGATGCTTTCCAAGATGGTAATTCCTGAGGGAAAGGGCTACCTGGTTGCTTGCAACTAAGGTGAAGCCGCCTAAGACGGTAAATCCTGAGGATTGGATTGTCTGGTATTGAGCCTCCCAAGACGGTAAACCCTGAGAGAAAGGGCTGCCTGGTTCTTTGGAATCATGGTGGAGCCACCCAAGATGGTAAACCCTAAGGGATGAGCTGTTAGGTATTGAGCCTCCCAAGATGGTAATTCCTGAGGGAAAGGGCTGCCTGATCTTTTGGGATCACGGTGGAGCCGCCCAAGATGGTAAACCCTGAGGGATGAGCTGGCATATTGAGTTACTCAAGATGGTAAACCCTGAGAGAAAGGGCTACCTGGTTGATTTCGACTAAGGTGGAACCACCCAAGATGGTAAATCTTGAGGGAACCTGACTTTGGTGTTGCCCAAGATGGTAAATCCTGAGGGTCTGGCTGCCTTGATGATGATACACATAGTGGGCCGCCCAAGATGGTAATCCTTGAGGGAGATGACTATTGAATCCTAGTGTAATGCTAGGCATGTTTAATATTACTGAGAAAATCATTAATGAGTATGCAGCTTTGTTGGATGTAACACTTATGGTTTGCATTTAACTTTAGAATGAGGTCCACGACTTAGTCACTCATCTATTGAATGTCCTGTGGTTGGACACGGATGAGAAATCCTTATGGGGTGTGCTTGTTTGCATGCGATGACTGTTGCATCATATTGGAATTTGGGGGAAAAACTGTAATTCTGCTCTAATACCCATAGGCTTTACTTGTTAGCACATGCTAACTACGTTGTATATGACTAGTTAAAATGGAAATAAATGCTCATGTTATATTGGATGAGTTTTTAAGCATAGCAACGAAAATGTCTGGATATGCATGGGTTTAGTTCTTTTCCCTTACTGGGCTTCGCAGCTCACTGTATTATTTTGCAGGTACCAGTCAAGCCGAGAAGAGAAAGGGGGTTGAGTGAAATGAAGAAAGCTTGATTTAAGATGTGACATTTTGAATTGTATATATATGTATATATGTGCTGACAATGAATACGAGTCATATCTCATTTTTTTTCCATGATCCTTATGCATCCTATAGGTTTTATTTTCTTTGATAGGGCATGTATGAGACCCACTTAAACTCCTGGTTGGTAAGCAGGTGTTAGTAATGCATCATGATAGATAGTATGGAGACGGAGTCTCCCTTGAAGGATTTATAATTGTTGTGTTGTCTATCAGGTGAACCGCATAGCATGCGTTAAATGCATAAGTCCGAAAAACAGGGGAGACTCTGCTGAAATTTTGAAAGGACTCGGTTGTTAAAGGAGAAATTTTTTTTTTACTAGTAAACTGTGACTTGCACAGGACAAGAGCACCTAGCTTTGTCAACACTTCCGCTGTGATATAAATTATGAAAATAAGAAGAAGAAGCAAGGCCATGTAGGTCTAGCTCGGCCAATCGTTAGGCTTGATTAAGCCTAATCGCGGCCTTGGGGTTTGGGGTTGCGACATAACAGCCAAGAGCAATACCACATGTAGACCAGAAATCAGCTTGCTGATATTCTGAACAAAGTAGTAGCTCACAACTGGCTTTAAGATGTACCATGTAGGTGGGCATATCTTAAGATATAAATGATTATTTGTCTTTATTGCATTAGATGTGGCTTATGCAATTAAAAGATATGTTAATTGATATGTGATATTCTTAGTTTAGTAAATAAGAGAAGGAAATTCTAAGAATTGTCTGTAAGTCCATTATGCTTGATAGTTAATATAAAAGTTCCAATCAAAATATAAAAATGATGCCATTAGGCTGTCCTATTCATTTAGACTTTCAACTTGCTTTGATTATTAAAAAATCTACTAATCATATTGTGGTTATGGATGGATGCTATAATCAAAGGTCCTATATTTTTACCATCTTTCTCCTTATCCTAATAAGAAGAATGCCAAAAGGTGTGTCTATAGAAGCACCCCACTTTTGCATCAATGGCCCCATTTTTGATGATCCAACCTGTAGATCTGTTTGCTTCAGCTTTGTATGCCTTGTAGAAAACTATTAGATTGGATGATCCTATCATGTGAAGATATTGTACTTTTGATCATAGGAATGGGATAGTTAGAAACTTTGTATGGACAAAGGTCTAATTTCAGCTCCCAAAAACATAGGTTTTAGGATGCTAGAGTCTTCCAATCCACATGATTTTTTGTTTATGAGATATCTAAAACTAGGAAAACGCATGCATTTTAAAGCGTGACAGCCAAAAAAGAAACTTAGTGGTGGAGTGAAAAAAATGCCAAAAGTTATTAAAGAGAAAAGTGTGTGTTTTAAAGCATGGCAGAGGACTAAGAATAATGAAAACTTTAAGCAATATAAGAATGCTAAAAGAGTTGCTAAGATAGTAGTGAGGCTAAACTCAGGCATATGATCATCTTTATAATAGATTAAGATCAAGAGAAGCTGAGAAAGATGTGTTTAAACTTGCAAGAAGTAAGAGAAAAGAAGATTAAGGACTTATACCACATTAAGTGTATTAGAAGTGATGACCAAAGGGTATTAGTCAAAGATGACGAGATTAAGCAAAGATGGAAAAGTTTTTTTTTCAAGAATTGCTAAATGACAATTATTGTGAGAATATGGGGTTTGGAAGTACCATAAGCCCAAATAATGGTAGATATTATAAATATGATTGTAGGATTAGCATACCTAAAGTGAAAGAGGCATTGAAAAAGATGAAATCAGGTAGGGCCCCAGGACCTGGTTGTATACCAATGGAGGTTTGGAAGTATATGAGAGATACTTGAGTAGTTTGGTTGACAAAGTTGTTTAACAAGATTATAAAATCGAGAAAAATGCCAAATGAATAGAGGAAGAGTTCTATTGTACCAATTTATAAGAATAAAGGAGACATACAGAGTTACACTAAGTATCGGGGGATCAAACTAATGAGCCATACCATGAAACATTTTGAAAGAGTGATTGAGAAGAGGCTACAACATGAGACAAGTGTGTCAAAGAACCAGTTTGGTTTTATGCCTGGGAAGTCTACCATGGAGGCTATTTTCTTGATTAGATAATTGATAGAGAAATAAAGGAGATGAGGAAGGACCTTCATGTAGTCTTTATTGACTTAGAAAACCTTAGAGATTTAATATGGTGGGTGTTGGGTGAGAAAGGGATTTTGTGGGGATATATAGACATAATTAAGGATATGTATGAGGGAGTTATAGCAAACATTAGGACCGCAAGTGAAGAAACTAGTGATTTTTCCATCAGTTTAGGATTGCACCAAGGATCGGCATTGAGCCCATACCTTTTTACATTGGTTATAGATGAGTTAACAAAACAACTATGCGAGGAGATTCCATGGTACATGTTATTTGCAGATGATATAGTTTTGATTGATAAAACAAGGGAGGGTATAAACACAAAGCTAGAGTTATGGAGAGATGCACTAGAATCTAAAGAACTAAGAGTATATGATATGCAATTTTAGCAAGGAAAGGAATGGGAGTGGAGCATAGGTAAAAATTGATAACCAATAAGTCCCCCTAAAAGAACGCTTCTGATACTTGGGATCAATAATTCATGAGAGTGGAGAGATTGAGAGAGGTTATTCAGAGAATCCAAGTGTGTTGTACTTTGGAGTTTTGTATGATTGGAGGGTGCTACTCAAACTAAGAAGGAAAATTCTATAGGATGGCTATAAGGCCGGCCGTGCGCTATGGATCAGAGTGTTGGACAGTTAAGGAACAGTATGTACATATGATGAGCATCATGAAATGCTGATGTTGAGCTGATGTTGAGATGGATGAGTGGCAAGACAAGAAAGGTTAGAATTAGAAATGAAAACATTAGAGGAAACTTAGGAGTAGCACTAATAGGTAACGAGATTAGGGAGATTAGAGTTAGATGGTTTGGACGTGTCCAACAGAGACAAAAAATGGCACTGTTAGAAGGAGTAAGGTGATCCAAGTCGAAGGTAGCAAAAGGGCAAGTGGAAGGCCCAAAAGAACAGGATAGAAGTGGTGAGAAAAGATTTAAAAACTTTAAGACTAAATGAAGCTGTGACACTTAATAGAGGGGAATGGAGGAACAAGATTCATGTGACTGACCCCTAATCGGGATAAGGTCTTGATGATGACATCTAGAACCAGGGAATCAGTTGCATGGGTTGGATCATCCAAAGGTGAGGCCCAGATGCAGGACGGAATGGAAATTTATGTGGAAAATATTTGGAGGTTGAGTACTAAATGGAAACAAGCAGGAACCGGTGCAGAAGCAAGGAACCACAACTCAGATTTTGAATCTAAGGGCTTGAAGAATTCAGATATTTGTAGGAAAATCAGAAAACCAGTACAGAAATTTTGGGAAAATCAGAAAACCAGTACAGATATTTTGTCGTAACCTTTCAACGGAACTTGGATTGAAAATCCATAGAATACCTAATTTCCTCATTTGGAACAGAAAACCCAGTATGCTTCAAATAATTTTATTTCTGGTTTAGTGGGAAATTGATTCAACAACTTTCAGACAGCTAGGAAACACAAAAATCTGAGATAGGAAACCAAATCTATGGAAAAACAGAACATGCTAGTAACTGAAACTAGACGAAAGGAACTAGAATTGGTAGCTTTAACAATTAGAATTCAAATAAGAGAGGGCTAATGGAATTTTTTTTAATTTTTATGAATTATCTAAAAATAAGTTGGATAACTAGTAAGAGTCCAACTTGGATAACTAATGGAATACATTATCTAGAGTATTTGGCCATGTCTCATTTTTCTGAATGTTTTAGAATGTGTATCTTTAATTTATTACTTCTGGAATTTTAAAATAAAGCTTTTAGATTTGTGATCCTTAGATCCAACCGTCTTGAGGGTTTCATAATCTGACTTTTTTTTTTTTTTAAAGAAACCAACCTGACAAGCAATCTATTCGTGGTGCAGAGGGTTCAATGTCTGAAGAAGAAGTTCTATTATCATTTTCAAGATTATGTTGATCTAATCATGTGGAAGGTAGGTTCTTCTATGTAGTCCTACATTGGTTTCACCTAATTTATTTGTAGATATGTCAACTATTTGTATCAGTAAAAATTCTTTCTGGTTGTGCAATTTTTCATTTTTGTTTTCACTTCTCACATTTTGTGCACTCTGTGAGGCAGATATTCAGATTTACTTACCTTGGCTTGTTTTCTTGTCACTCTTCAATAGTTCATTTTCTATATATTCTTTCTTTTTTTTCATATTCATTTCAGCAGTGGTGGAAGCATAGACCCTCTCTCTTTTTGCAAGATTGAGATGCATTCTGAATGGATCTCTCATTCATTTTCTCTTTGATGATTTCAGCGTATAGCATGCATACTGTCACAATGCATAACTTGCTTGTATTGCACTTCTTTGGCAGGTTCAATTCTTGGACCGGCATCATCTGCTAATAAAGTTTGGTAGCACTGATGGAGGGGTAAGGATTATCATCCTTTCCCCTCTTTGTAAAAGTTGTTACCTTAAGTAGTTCTCTCATTGATTTCTCATTTCATGATTCACTGGAGTTTTGGATTCTTTAATGTGTGCGTCTTATTGTTAAATGCCAGCTTTCTCATCTTATCTATGTGACACTTCAGATATCTCGCAATGCCGATCAACAGCGTGCTTTTTTTGCTGTTTATAACATGGAAACGACTGAGATAATTGCATTTTACCCGGTAATTCTATATTGAATAATTGGTATAGTCAAAGTTCCTGGGGAGTCTATAATACCTCCCTCATGTTTGAATTTTTTTCTTTTGCAGAATGCTGCAGATGAACTTTATCACTTGTTTGAGCAGTTCTGTGATCACTTGTATGTAAAATCTAGAAATTCATTGCATATGAACTTCATATCATCCCATTCCAACAATATCTATGCTCGTGAGCAACTTTGGAGCAATAAAAATAGTGCAACTACCTTTCCACAGGTAAATCAAAATCTTATAATTAGAAGCCCTATGGCCTGCTTTTCCTTTCTGCTGACCTTTACTTTGTTGCTACAATCTTTCATGAATATCCCCATTTCTTTTGCTGCAGTTAGTGATAAAGTTTCTTAAAATTCATGTTACTAGGATATCCTTCTAGAGCAATCGTTCTCTTTGTGTACCATATCTATCCGCATCTCAAAAAACTCTCACATCTCTTGCGGCTTCAAGTCCTGTCTTCTGGTTTACATCCCTCCATTCGCACTTCTCGTATAGTTTGCTGTTGTTTCTAGTTTGTGTGATCTTTTGTTATGGAAATTCTAGTATAATATTTGGTGCTTGAGTTAGATGGAACCTTGTAATGTGTTATTGGGATTGTTCTGATGGAAAATGTTTAGTCATATGTGAGGGAAGCGGAGGTGAACAGAAATTGCAGAATAATATTTTAATTAAAACTCTCCAAAGCATTGTTAGAAGTTCTCAATAACCATGTTTTTTATGATAGACAATCTTTTGCATTGGAAGCCAACTCTCAGTATATATATACATGTGTGTGTGTGTGCCCGAAGCTCCCATGTATGCGGTGTCTGGGGAAGGGGCAAACCTGTGACCTTCAGGTCACATGGGACAACAACTCAACCATTGCGCCAAGGCTGAAACCCAACCCCCCAACACGTCTCTCTCTCTCTCTCTCTCTCTCTCTCTCTCTCTCTCTCTCTCTCTCTCTCTCTGTATATATATATGGATGTGTTCTATTTGATTCCCGTAATCGTGACATTACATTGTTTGAATTGGTTTCATTCCTCATATGCTTATTATTGTACTCAACTGGCTATGACATACAAATGCAGTTCGGAATTGTATACTTCTGTTGAGGATCTTGTGATGAAAAAAGTTAAATGGAAACTTCAGTAATTTGAATTTTAAGCCATTCTGGATTACATTTGTCAATCAGAAAAAGTTAACACAGTGATGTAGTTATTTAGCTCTATGTTCAAAATGCCATTATGAGACTTTTGTTCTGCAGTTTGTGAAGAAGATGATGACCTCATTGCCTTTCAGTTGCCAGTCACAGAGTCCTTCACCATACTTCGATCAATCACTCTTTCGGTTTGATGAAAAGGTCTGATGCTCACTTTTAAGTTGTTACTTGTTTAGTTCCTCAAATTTGAATCTGTAATAACGGGTTTTCACTGAGGAATTGTTGTTGTTGTCTATTTAATTGGATGTTTATACTAAATTTAAGCTTGGCTGTACAAGATGCTCTTAAACTGGCAGTCATAATATACACTCAGAAAGATTCTTGTGGAGAAAATATTCATAGGCATGGATATCTATTGAAGACACCAAGACTTGTGGGAATGCAGGGTTTCAAATGATTATGGCATTACATTTTGTTTATTTTTATATCAAATATACGTCAAAGGGTGGCCTCTAATTCAGGGATTGTAAGGATACCATGAATTGGTAGCGACTTACTGGTTTTATGCATTTCAGGTGCAATCATGTTTCATGATTTTGTTTCTAGAAACAAAAATCAAGTTCCCTAATTGACTATTCAGTGGGGCTCGGTTCCCCTTTGTAATTGGATATGATTTGGGTGAAAGATGTTACCCAGGTATTAATTGGTCATTTCAGTTATTCAAAGGTAATTAGAGCACTTATTTTCTTTTTGGGTGTGTAATCAGGGAGTCATTTGTAAGCTATATGGGAAGCATCAGTTTGAGTTTTGACTAGCAGATAATCTAGGAGCCATTTTGTTGATGTTATACTATATTCAGGTCATAAAAGTTAGGAAAAATGGCAATTTGCATGCCAAGAATCAGAAAACAAGTTTGCCAAAGCTACAAATAGAAAATGGACACAATAGCATGTCATAGGAATCTGGGAAGATTATTTTTTCTACTGAGGGCAAGTTTGAATGTGGAAGCATCTGTCAGATACTTCTGAGCTAGCATGAAGGCAACTTAATGCTCACCACTGTACTTGTAAAGTTTAACTGCAGTAGTGAAGAAAAACTAAAATGCCCTCATATAGGAAAGACATTGAGCAAGGTAAGGATGCGTACAATAGACCCTTGCGCTCTGCCTCTTACCCAATCTTACAATGCTGGTTTGCAATGCTGCTCCTCGAATTGGTGCATACTTAACTGCCATGCCCTGGTTGGAAATAAATCCAAACATGATATCTGTTTCTTACTGCATCTAGGAGAACATCTCTAAGCTGGCTTTGGGCTTCAATATGGTGTGGATGTGTCCTTCATATTAACCTTCTTCCTAGCAGTGTGTTAAGTTACTCCAGCTTTGGTTCTTGCTCTCATGAAATACAAACAATAAATGCGCTATGAATGGCTACTTTTTGCCGTAATATTCTGTTGGAGATTAACTTAATTTTTCAAATCTGTCCAGCGAGCTTTTAACCAAGTCATTTCATAATTAAAATGTTTTCAACACTCAATCATGCACACACAGCATGTTTCTTGGTCTTTTAAGCTACTATATTACCTCCAAACATAACATGATAGGCACAGGAAGGAAATTATGAACCAGTCTGATCTGCATCGGAATATGCTGCCATTTTTAAAGGTTTTCTTCTTAGAGTACTTTATCTTTTAGGTACCTTCAGATTCTAAGGACAGCCCTGAAGGTGGGAAGTCCAAGAAAAATGAACTGGCCAATGCTGGTCACTGTATTTAATGTGTTTGTAAGTAACAGTGAAATCATGTGTTTTAATGCAAGCATCTAATACGTTGCTACTGTGCAAACTTGAATATAAGAAACATAAACAGAAAGGGTATAATTATATGCAGAAAGACAATCAACTGATTGTCCTTATACCTATGTGTGTGTATATACACACGAAACTGAAAATTAGTGAAATGATACTGACCCAGAACTTGTGTGTTTGTATGTGTAAACTGGCCTTTATTCTTTGATGGAAGAAGATAATGTGTAAATTAATCTCAACATGCCGTTTTAGTGATGTCCTCTTGATATCCCCCCCAAACTATATACTGTTCTGTTGAACATTTCGAGTTTGTGGACCAATTAGAAGTGTCTTTCACTTATGAGTCCCTATGTGGGGATGATTACCTTTGATCTTTGTTGGAAACAAGGTCTGGTTGTATTTCTCCACAAATTTTCCTAGTGACAATTAGTTGGTCATTCCCCATTCATGACATAAGTATATAACGTTTTCTTTTCTTAGTAAATTGCCTCCTACCTTCTTCCTATTGTACGTACAGAGGGAGTTATATTGAGATCATTGTCATGGTTTAGAATCCCTCATGCCTGAAAAATTGAAATAATTAATCCTTTCCATAAGTGGAAGTTGTTGTTCAACAATTGAATTGTAGAGAAGTTGGGATACAAAGTGTCTTTCCATTGATCTTTTCCAGAATCTTATAAGGACCAATCCATTTCCATTTACAATTCTATGATCAAACTTAGTATGTGAGCTCAGATGGTGTCGATGATCTTGCCCTTCGTCATATTTTGTACTCAATTTATGCACTTGAGTTGACTTTTAGGAGTCTGGCTATGTACTGAATCGATTCTTTGTATCAACTTCCTCCACAACTTCAACTAGCTGTAAGTCTGCATGGCTTGGGACATTTGTCATTTTTATGAAGTCTTGTCTTCAACCATCTATAGGCCCTTGTGGTCCGCCCCTTCCCCTGACCCCGCATAGGCGGGAGCTTCGTTCACCAGGGCTGCCCCTTTTTTTATCTTCAACCATCTGAATGAGCAAGGTACAAAGTTGAGTGAATTTGATACATATTCTTGCATGCCCCTCTCTACTTGTAGCTGAGTGTTTAAAGTTGCTATTATCAAAATCTGCAAGCAATTGTCTTCCAAGTCTTGCACTCTCCTCTCTTCTTGTTGCTGAATTGTCTTTAAAGTTCTTGATATCATGCTCTTATGAGTAACTTCTCACTCTTATTGGAGGCATCTTACTCTGATATCAAATAACAAAAATTAGTAGAATAAAAACAGATTTGTGACACAATTGCCCTTTGCAAGAAACTGTATTAGTAGCTGAAAACTGGTGAAACACTGTTTAACACATCAATTTGCAGTTGGTAGCACTTGTCAAAGAAGACCAACAACTCCAATTGTGAGTTCACTGATAAAACTCAGAGAAAGCTTTGCTGGCTTCTTTATATTCCAGCAGTTTAAATCAAACTAGAAGAACGTCCCTAGTGCTGCTGAGAAAACTCTCTAAAAGTGGCAAAAATTTGCAGGGAGTAGCTTTTGTCAAGATCTCTAACTGTGAGTTAACTGGTAAACCTCAGGGAAATCATTGCTGGTTTGTTTATGTTCCAGTAGCTTGAATTAACTTTTGCAGAAACCGAAATGTGCTACATATTCCTTGAGCAAATTGTTTGCAAGAGCAGTCCTTTCTTTCTTTAGTGTCTTCAAATTCTTTGGATGCGATCTTCTCAAGGAATTTATTTGCTGCGTCTTCTGCAATGCTACAAGGTTAATGATGGATTCAATGATCGATTTAATACTTTGTATCTTTATGTGAAAGTTTTCTTTAGTTCTATGTTGCAAAACCATTACCTATGCCTGGTTGTTAGCTTCCAAGTACAGTAAAAATCCATTTAACATGCTATTTTATATAAGGTGCACTGATAAACTCTTGTTGTTTACCAACAACACAATGAACACTAGTGCGACGGTGTCTCTGGTTCCAGGCAAGACGGTTATCTGTTAACCTCTATAATAACTGTGGATGCATCATAAAATCATCAATGCACCTTATCCCTTGGGTGCTGCGTGTTCTATTTTCAGTCAATTTTTTATCTATGTAAGAAAGGAGTGCGAATTGGCTGTTCTTATCTTCATTTATCAATATGGCCTGTTTTAGAACCAGTATGTTATGCCCCTGCTGAAAGCAAAACTTCTATACATTGGCTTTTCATGATAAAGAACTAGTGTCTGCCTTTATGATTCATACTTGTGGTTTATTATTGCTTAGCCAAGTAATTCCTTAGTGTGTACTCTTACTGTAATAATAAATGTCTGTTTAATGTCAAGGTTATTTATTTTGTATCTCTGCTGTTCCAGTTGATTTCTGCAACAGAACGGCATAGACAATATACTGAGCATCCCATCAAGTTCACTTTAAGGAGGCAGCCAAATTCCCTTAAGTTCAAGATAAAAACAGGTAAGTTAATGCCAAATAGCTGATTCTTGAAAGAAAATTTTCAGGAAAAGCTTCTACTGAGCATGGAGGAAGCTCACTAGTTACTGACGTATCTGTCTGATATGTACTAGATAATTCCACGTATGCCTAATTTATCAGTTGTATGAATCCACCAATTTATCATAAGCAACTCCCCTAAAAGAGCTATAAGGATGTGGGTCACAGAGCAAGTTGCCTGGAATATTTTCTCAAGTTGCATGAGCTAAATATTGATTACAAGTTGCAAGTCATTTCAGGAAACTGTTTAAGTTGGCCACCTTTCAAACTTCCCTTCTGGGTAGCTTTGGTTTCAGGTTGTTCTGAGAGCACCAGAGCTGAGTCCACAATGTGTTGGAAGATGTATACGTATTTGAACTGACTGCTTTGTTGCTTTGAACCAGGTCCTGAAGCAGGTGGTGCAGATAATCGAACAAAGAAAATCTCATCATTTCTCTTCCACCCAATCCTCCCATTAGCTCTTTCAATCCAGCAGACATATATGCCACCATCAGTTGTGAATATCCATTTCCGGAGATGAATTGCTTGGTGATTGTATGCATCTCCACTTGTAACATAAGGGGAGGAACCAGGCAGCACTGCATATTTTTTAAGTGTTGCCTTACAGGAGGGAAATCAGTCTTCGTCTACCATTGTAAAGTCTGCCATCCAGGAACCTGGCTTGGCTGTAAACCGATTAGATCTTATTGGGTTCTAATTTTTATTGTTTGATTGGTGTTGAGATTTTGCAATCGGCTAAAACAATTATTGTCTTGCTTACTAATGACTACTTATGATAGATGAACCCTCCATTGTGGCAGCATTGAATTCTGCAACAAACATTAAATTGTTACACTGAACTTTTGAGGCGTAAAGGTTCAAGTAAATCCCAGTCTTTTGCAACATTTGAGAGTCACAAAGGTTGCCCCTTCGCAACAACTACTTTTGGGTCTCATTGCTGCTTAGACCTGATTCGTTGCATTGATCTCTAGCCTATTGCTCTTGTTCCTATCTTTGATTAGACTAGTTCTGGCCCTTGATCCAGGCTTTGCTTGAGTCACAGATTGTATAGGCATTGATGAAGGTGAATGTTGATTGTATAGGCATTGGTGAAGGTGAATGCTGATTGGGAAAGGGAGTTACTACTATTCATGAGTCTATACACATGCAAAGGTTTATTACTGGGGACGGCTCCGATGCTACATTAGCTGTATCTCTTACGTTGTATTGGGAACCCAAGTTTTATTATTATTTAAATTTGACAACGAAAATGTATTTTGGAATACCAACTTTACTTTTTACTGGTTGTATTCATTTTAAGAAAAAAGCTGAAAATTTGTAGTGAATTGGAAACTAGAAAGCCGATGTCTTCATTTGGATTTCTTTCATTTTAGTGATAGAAGGTCAGGTTTCTCATTTTTTTCTCCATCAAAATTTCTGTGTACCCTGCAGATCCTATGAGCTCCGGCTAACAAAACCCATCACCATTGTCTCTCTCTTTCCCTTTGGCTGGTACTCCCTCTGTGTCTTCTCCTTTGCCTCTTTCACTCTAGATCCAGTGAGATGTGGCTCTTTGATCTATCTCCATGTATATTCTTCTAGAACAATGAAATTTGGCCATTCTGGGTTGAGCAACAGCAAGTCATTGTGTTCATGGATGATTAATTGAGGAAGCCACGATTTCATGGATGGACTTTTGTGGACAAACGAGAATAGGGTTTTTCTGGTTTTCGTTAATTGAAATAGATAACAGGGTGTTCATGTTCTAATTGATAATTAGGATCTTTCTGATGCTCTCTGGTTTTCATGGGAGCCACAGTCATACCTCCGATTTGTCTCAATGCAAAGCAAATCAAAATGCCAAACTGCCCCATAAGGAAGACATTCAGCTCTTCTATATATTGATGCAAAAGCTGCCAGTTTTGCACCCTTTGACATTTTGTCAGTGAGCAAGGTTGTATCACCTGGATTATGACCCAATTAGGGAGCCGGAATGTCTTGTGGATTCTGGGACGACCTAATAAAATTCTTGAAGACTTAGCCGAGAGAAGCTTCAAGAGTGTGGAAGATGGGGAAAAGAATATATTTTGCAAGTCTTGGCATCCATAATGGCATAACAGGAAGGAAGTATTGATCGAAAACAGTTGCAACATGCGGTATATGATGCTTTCTGATGCAAAACATTAACACAAGCCTACCTTAAGAAAAACAGAAAACAAACCCTGAATACTTTAGGTTAAATTTCCATGGGTATCTTTGAACCAGGATAAGAGAATAGTCTTATTGCATTCTTGTAGCTAATCTCTGCAAGTTCTTCTTCCGGCATGTCAAGCAAGGAAGCAACATAACTCAGCACCTGCAAGGAGAAGGCAGAGGCATCAGATTGTAAATACAGAATTATCAACAATAATATAGAGATGGGCACCAGAAACTAGTCATGGGAAGTTCAAACTAAATGGAACAATAACGAAGATTGCTTCTTTTTTCTTCTCCATAATATTAACCTTGCATCCTGAAGCAGTCGATACGTCTGAAATATTTTCTAATTATAATGTCTATCTAGCGTCTACAGCATAAGCACAAAGACTTTCTCAGCGTATTGGCCATATAAGATAACTCGATGCCAGAAAAACAATTTCTAGTATTGCATGTACAGGAGCCTCTACTGTCCAAGGGCACTGCGAGTTTAGCTTCGGTTGACATGAGATGGCTATGAACACTACATAAGATTGCTACCAATAGGTTGATTACTTCAAGTCTTCTCACCGTTAAAATAATAACAATACTGGGAGCTGAGATTAGCTTCTGTTTGGCTACAAACAACAGTTGAGATTGCAACCGCTAGGTTGCTGCCTTCAAGTCTTCTCACCATTCAAATAATAACAATATCTGGGAGCTGGTGGTAGGTTGATGACTTCAGGTCTTCTCACCATTCAAATAATAACAATATCTGGGAGCTGAGATTAACTTCTGTTCACATGCAATGGCTCCTAACAGTATTTGAGATTGCAACCACTAGGTTGCTGCCTTCAAGTCTTCTCACCATTCAAATAATAACAATATCTGGGAGCTGATGTGGACGGAATCAACAGCAGATGAAATTATTGGAAGCAAAACTGTCCTGATGACTACGGGAAGCTGATGGATGAATAATCAGTCGAGAACAATGTTAACATGTAGAAAACAGTTCTTTTCAAAATGGACAAACCAGACATCAATTCTCCGATGATTTGGAATTGCAAACTTTAAGTGTCAATCTGGAATAGCAGATGCTAATGCAAAAGAGAGATTAACACTAGCATAATGGTCTTGAACTTGATAGGAAAGCTTAGTTTCCCATGCCCCATTTCGGTGATAATGTTATATTGGGCTTTGGAGGCTTTTCATTCGCGAAGATCTCAATTGATCTACTAAAATGGGTGTGAAAGCTGAGATCTAAATCAGAGAAAAGTGAAGGTTTGCTTTACTGTTCAGGATGAAAGATGCATTCATCAGCTAATAAGCATACTAGACTGGATAACAGAAGGCCTTGACAAACACTTAAAGAACAATAACACCATAAAGTAATAAAAATCAATATATGACCTAAAGGGAACATGATTATCTCACCCTGTGAATATTAGCTGGATGATTGAGTACTTCTTTTGGCAGGGTTGATGTATCTTGCGGAGCATCAGATGCAAGATTAGAGAGGTGAACATCTGTCCCTGGACTTCCCGCTTGTTGCTGTAGCTCTTTCGGAACAGAAGAATCCCCTGGAACCCATAGAAGGGAATTCAAGCTTGCCTTTGGTAGTGCATCTGGTGCATCAGACTCCAACAATATTCTTTCCCTAGGTACCTACGAAATGAATCTGCAGCTAAGTCACACGATCTCATATTCAGAGATTTCTATAAATATTTATTATGACTCTTTATTCAAATTAACCATGGTCAACTAACCGACTTCAGCACTTTCTTTGCCTTCTGCAATTTCATGGGAAAGAGGTGCCCAGAAAAGGAAAAATAAGCCCCAAGCTCTGCTAATACAGGAACCATCTCAGCAGATCCTAGATAGGAGTGCAGAATCACACCAGCTGGGAATGGTCCTATGGACCTAGCAATTAAAATATAGGATAATTAAGCAGTGTAGAATGCATAGTAGAAATTAGAATTTACAGCAGAACTTAAGGTGTGTAATCATATATTTTTGAAGCCAAATAATTTCAACCACTTCTTATAAGCAAATAATAAAATCACAGTTGTCATGGTTTATAACTTAATAAGTTTAATACCACGACAGAGTTGTTATGGGTCAAATATTCATATTGGACCATGCAATCATATTCCTCCAATCCTTAACTGTCAATTTTCAGTAGACAAAAGAGGCACGAACTTATGCTATGTAAGCAGTACTGGATATGGCAAACTAGTTTATCATTTCTTACTCATCATTATCATCAAGAGCTTACCCTGGTTGGAGGTCAATCACATGAATCTTGTTCCTCCGTTCCCCTTTATTAAGCATCATGGATTCATTTAGTCCCAAAAATTTTAAATCTTTTCTCACCACTTCTATCCACTCTTTTGGGCCATCCTCTTGCTCTTTTAAAACCTCCAAGTTCGATTGGCTCATTCCTTCTAACCAGTGCTGTTTTTGGTCTCTGTTGGACATGTACAAACTATCTAAGTCTAATCTCCCTTATCTTGCTACTCCTAAGTTTCCTCTAATATTTTCATTTCTAATTCTATCTTTCTTGTCTTGCCACTCATCCATTTCAATATCCGCATTTCGGCAAAACACATCCTATGTACATGTTGTTCCTTAATTGCCCAACAATCTAATCCATAGAGTATGTTCGACCTTACAGCCATCTTATAGAATTTTCCTTTCAGTTGGCATCCTTAAATCACACAACTCTAAAGGCACATTTCCATTTATTCCAAACTACTTGGATTCTCTAGATAACCTCTTTCTCAATCTCTCTGTTCTCATGAATTATCGATCCCAAGTATCAAAAGTGTTCCTTTAGGGGAGCTTCTTGGTTATCAATTTTTACTGGTACTCCACTCCCACTCCTCTCCTTGCTAAAATTGAATTCCATATCCTCTGTTTTAGTTTGGATAATTTTAAATCCTTCAAATTCTAATGCATCTCTCCATAAATTTAGCTTTGTGTTTATGCTCTTCTTTGTCTCATCAATCAAAACTATATTATCTACAAATAATATGCACCATGGAATCTCCTTGTGTAGATGTTTTGTTAATTCATATATAACCAACGTGAAAAGGTACAGCTCAATGCTGATCCTTAGTGCAATCCTAAAGCGATAGGGACATCACCAATTTCACTACTAGTGATCCTAACATTTGTTATTGCTTCCTCATACATATTCTTAATTACGTCTATATACCCATGTGAAACCCCTTTCTTGCCCAACACCCACCATATTCTCTCTGGGACCCTATCATAAGCTTTTCCTAAGTCAATAAAGGCCATGTCAAGGTCCTTCCTCATCTCCCTATATTTCTCTATAATTTTTTACCATGAATTAGACATAATGAACCAAACTCCTGAAAGATTGCTCTTTGTTTGGATGGGTGCATATTGACCACAACTATTCGACAGTGACAGATGTATGCCAGAGCATTATGGCCCCATTGTGGCACATGTTTCATGTGCCCAACTGTAAAATGGTAACTCCCTTATTGAGAGGAATTCCAGCAGAACTATTGCTTGAACTTCTCAAACAGTCTATGCTGTTCATCGTAGAAGGGATCAGGAAAGTGTCTTAGAGGTCTCATGTGCCTGTACTTATGGGGAAGGGCTTATGAAGAATTTACTCTGAAGCTTTGTATGAGGCCTTCTGATACATATCTGTTCCTTTGTGGCCTGACTTACTTTAGAATAATATTTAGAGGGCAGCCCCGGTGCACGAAGCTCCCGCCTATGCGGGTTCCGGGGAAGGGGCGGGCCACAATGGCTTAAAGTAGGCAGCCTTTCCTTACATTTTTGTAAGAGGCTGATTCCACGCCTTAAACCCGTGACCTCAAGGTCACATGACGACAACTTTTACCGTTGCGCCAAGGCTCCCCTTCACTTTAGAATAATATTGTTATCCACAATTTCTTTTAAGAAAAAGAAAAAGAAAAAGAAAATGTATGTCCTGAGTTGATTAACCAGAAGCTTCAAAGAGATACCAGCCAAGATTCCTTCATGTAGTCTCCCTACTCTCAGTGTCTCAGGAATCTTACTGAGAGGTGGAGTTTTTTGAAAGGAAATATGCAATAATTTTGTCGTTTGGTACTTCTGTCTAGCCATCTTATTTACATTGTGTGCAATCTATAATTAGCTCTGCAAATTTTATAAAGTATTTAGATAACATGAAGAACCATACTGCATGATTATAGATTGCATAATCTCTGGAAACTATTAATTTTAGATTGCATAATCTCTGGAAACTGTTAATTTAGATAACATGAAGAACCATACTGCATAATCTCTAGGAGGTCACCAAAAGCACGGACACAATGGATGGAAACAGGTTTCTCTAATTCTTTGGCAAGTTCAAGCTGCTCCCGGAAGACCTGAATCTGAAATGAAAATTAAATTAACAGAGACAAGATGAATAGACATGTAGCAATCTGAAAAAAATCGAATCTGTCTATGGCGGGAGTCTAACTGTAGCTATTTGGAGATATGGAGCACGTTGCTTGTCAACAAATATGCAAGAGTCTGAGATGGTACCTGTTCCATGAAGTCAATTTCCTTCCCATGTGAACCTTTATCCAAACCAATCTGAAACATTGCCAAATGCTTGCAGATATTAGATGGATAAGAATGACATGAAACATATTTTGAACAAATGCCTCAAGAGACCTAACATGTTAATTGGTGATTCCCATAAAGAAAACTGCATATATTTGTTAGATAAACTTTTCCATGCACGGTGGGGCCATGCCTTGGGACATCTTTCCTTTCATGTGGTTTCTTTTCATTCCCACACACATATAACAGATGCATACATGAAGATTGCAGATTTCCAATCAATCTTTACAGATCATAGGAACTCCAAACAATTGGTTTGCTCAACAAATAGGGGAGAAAAAGTGTTTGATGCATTAGGAACAGACAATTTTTGAGTTTCATCTCCTTCCAATTTGCCAATGCACAAGAGTGCCTCAAAGATTAGAAATATTAATGCAAACACATACATTATATATATATATACTGGTGACACACACAAGAATACTTTAAAGACCACTAACAGATAAAGATGCAGAGACATCCATGTACCTAGACGAACTGTTGAATCACTACATTTATTCCTGAAAATAAAAATCTCGTGAAAAGTCAATTATGTTTTACAAGTTCCCAACTCAATGGCATGGAAATAATTAAGTCCAGATTGAGCTAAATTTTAGCCCCAGATGCACTAAATCCCAGTGTGAGGAGGCCAAGTTTAGCCAGGTACATACTAAAACCCACTAAAGTTTTACAAGTTTAGGCCAAAATTTAGCCCAAAGAACATCAAACCTTTCAAAGATAGGAGAGGGGCTAACTTTTATCCCTACATCATGAAGTAAAGCTGAAAGCACGACTGAAGTTTGGTGCACATCCTTCCCCATAGTGGGACAGCCACGCAGTGGTGCCTAACTTTATGGAGTCCCCACATCAACATTTGTCAACCAAATTTTCCGAGAGGAAAGCACTCTAACTCTCTGACAAATATTGGAGTATTCAAGCAAACTCATTCTATCTTAATCATAACAATATTAGTCCTGAACCACACTTCGCCACTCTAGAGAGACTCATTCTGCATATGTAATCCCAGCCCACACAGGTTCAAGTAAATCTCATAGCCTCCCAGGACCAGCATGGATCTATTCAATTCTATCATCTGTAAGATTCATCCAAAGAACGTATTCAGCAAGACCTTTTCCCCCACCTAGGAGAAGCACCCTTTCTATTATCACCCTTTTTCAGAAACAACCTTTTCTATATAGGCTTAAGTACACATAATGAGAAGAACCATATCCAAATATCAGCTCAGAACTGAATCTTCCCTTCTTCCAAATCCTATGAACCAGTGTTAAATTTGTCAATGAGCAGTGAACCAACCTGGGATATGTGTGGAGCTGTTCTGTCCACATTCAGTTCATATCAACCATCAAAACCAACAATCAAAACTCCAAACTTTCAATTTGGACAAAAGAATAAAGGGAAGAAAGAAAATCCACCTCGCCGACTGCAGCACAAGGTGTACTGTTGAAGAATCCCCTCATTTCATTCATCCAGTTTGGTGATCTCTCAGCTACATACCTGTTCCATTCTATTTCATTCTTTGCTCGAATAACATCGAGACAATAAAAAAACGAAACAAAAAGCGCAGAAAAACCGGTTAATGATTGTACCAGGGATGAAGACCAAAGCAGGGAACTACAGAGGGATAATCCTCACCCATCTGTTTGACTCGTTGCCAATCTTCCTGCAAATCAAAGTGCAGCTTTTTTCATCAAACGAAAGCCTGAAATGGGTCTTCGGTTACATGTTCAGAGATCTAGCGGAGAATTAATAAAAGATAAGAAATGGGTTTTTCATTTCGGTACCTCGGAGACCCCATTAACTGCGAAACGGAGGACACCGGAATCAATGGTGGTCTGGATGAGTTGGGGAGCAACGTCGTAGACTCTGTGGTCCTGCAGGTGACAGTGAGCGTCAAACAACTTGATGGCCCTGCTGCTGCTTCTCATCTCTCTACACCCTCTCTCTCTCTCTCTGTGGTTGCATCCGTTGGTGAATTTAACTCGTTTGACTGCAAGTTCTCGTTGCTCATCCTTCCTCTGTAGAACTAGAACTAGCTTATAATCTATTCGTCTTACGAATATAATCCTTTTGACTCTATTTTTTTATAAAAAAGAAAAGAAAAAAAGGCAAGTAGATGATTTCATATATAATCAACTCAATATATTGCTACTTGGCCTGGACAGGCTTTCCCACGCAGAGGCTGTCATTGGAGAACGAGGAACCAGGAATGCTATACAGCAAGACAGGACAGGAAATCGCTTCCCATGGTGGGCCGACCTTTTTGTTGATCGCATTATCCATCTGATCTGATTAATAATCTTTAGATTTCATACTTTTTAATCCGCAGATGAACAGATCTGATCAACCAAATGTAAGGCCCACCTCATGTAGCATCATTCCTTTGGAAGAAACAAGCTGTCACAATTATTTCCGGTCACCTATTTGTATATTTAAGGAGAAGTCTTTGATATCGAAAGCTGATTACCTATTTGTATATTTAAGGAGAAGTCTTTGATATTGAAAGCTGGTTACCTATTTGTATATTTGAGTCTTATCTTATTAGCGCCCAAATTATGTGACATAAACAAGGCCTTTTAAAAAAACAAAAATAACATCGAGGGGAAAGGTTGACATTAGCAAGACCTTTTCTAAATAAAAAATAGGACATAAAAAAAGAAGAACATAAATTAGAAAGGTATTGGATGGCTAGCGGCCACATGCCAGGTTGCCAGATGTAAACGGGTTCGATGATGTAAAATCATATGACCGGTTGTGATCATCCGAAAGTGGACCCTCGTGCAATAGTGGGCCACTGCCCGGCTACTTGCGTAATGCACGGCTACTTCCATAATAAGTAGCCTTGCTCAGACACGACTTAGGTACAGTAATCAAATGACAAGTGATGTTTTCGCGCTAAAATCTCTCTTCCCTACTTTTCCCGCTTATTTCTCTCTCGGCATGCGCACTGAACGAGGAGATCCATGAACCAGTGAGTTTGTTTCTTCCATTTTCATTTCCGATCTTTCGAGTTCTTGGTAAACCCATATTCGAAAACCTTATCTAGTTTTAATGGCTCATTTGAAATAAATAACATCGTTTATTCGTTTATCGATAGTGATACCACCTGTATGTAAAAATGTTTGTTAGAAGTCAGACGACTTAATGCCACTTTCACTCATCTATTGCTAGGTTTTGCATTTGGGTTACTTTATCTTAAATGTTCTGAAATACCTGCATTTCTTTACTTTGGAATCGTATGGCATAGTTTTATGATCTCCCCATCCGGATTTTTCGAATCATTTTTCATAGGCGGCTCTCTTCTTATTTTGCAAAATCTGCCTTGAGTTATACATCTTCTTCGGTATTTTAGCTTGTGTAAGCGGCAGGCGGAATCTGTTTATCCTTGATTTAAGAACAGTTAAGGATTTTATTGAATCCTGGAAGCTTGAGAGTTATTCTGACAGGGGTGGTTTTGATGTCATGTTGGGTTTTGGTGCAGCTCAGTAGTGACTGCAGAAAGCTCTGTCTATTTTCTTTTTTGTTTGTCGAAAGTTATACCATTTTTTTTTATAGATGTTCCATTATGCAGTTGATTCACAGAAGAAGCTACAAAGTTATGGTTATTGTTTTTTGCCCTCTCGTTGCAGTATAAATGCATTTTGGATCTTTTCTTGTTAACAAGTCCTTTTCTCTGTTGATAAGTAATTTGAGGGGTCTCTTAATATAGACAGTTTGTTAAGAAACTATCTTGGATGTTGTAGTTTCTAAATTTGCCTTGGCTGACATCTGTTTCAGCATAAGATTTCTGCAGTTTCTGGAAACAAACATTTGAATTGTGTGTTTGAGTTTCATGAGTCAGATTTGACTAGAAAATTTTGCAGCTTTGACCACCTTTACTATGTCTTCTCAAATATTAACACACCTGCAAGTTGGTAAAAATCAAACGTTGTGCCAAACCAATAATAGTTCCTGTATATTATGTAGGGGTATAATTGGTGATTTGACAGCATGAGCAATAAAGAAGCCAAAATAGAATAGTATTTCTAATACCACGGGATATGATTGATTCAAGCTCTCTTCCATTATGGTTTTCTCTGGTCTCTTTACGACTTGGTTTGTAAGAATGGTTTAAGTTGGCATCCTGGTATCCTCACTCCCTGTCGGTTTGGGGCTATCACGGATGAATTTTCGCCATTCATTCTTCGGCTGGATTTGCAGAGGCGTAGTTTTATTCCCTACAAATAATCGGATCTGGGCCTAATACCCTGTGCTTGGCCTGAAAAAACTATATGTAGTAGAGACAGAGGAGCCATTAGGCTGAAAGGCCATAGAATTTTCATTGCATAGATATTGTGGTAACTTGTATGGTAGAATTGACCATACTAGTGACAAAATCCTTGGATGTTTTTTCATCAGTCTTATAAGGATTGATGGATTTGAAAGTAGGACAAGAAATTCTGATGGGAAAGACCCATTAAGGTCACCAGTACAAACAGATTAGACCTGTTAAACTGAGAGGAAGTGCATCAATGTGTCCCCTGTTTAAGATGATAAAGGGTATAGACAAAATAAAAGCTTCTTGATTCTCTTTAATGGTGGTAATGTTTTGATTAGCCATGATAACATTTCCAGAAGCTTTATATATCATTTCTTGAATATTTTTCTACTTATTATGCTTGCTGAAGCTGATATTGTCCTTGTCCATTCCTCTTTCATCGTGGGCTAGAATTGCTTGGAATACTGGAGTTCTCTAGGATTGCTCAACATAACTGTTGATGTACCCACAGAGCAGAAGTTATTAGTTTCCTTTCAGTGCTTATGGGCTGTTACTTGCAAATGTTTAGAGAAATTTGAATGTGGAAGCTGCAAATATCGTCACTGTCATCCAATTGTTATTGTGGTCAATACTCTCAAGTGACTCAAGAATATCCTTTCAGTTACTGTAATCTATAAATGACATTGGCATTGGATTAATGCTAAAAGGATTCTCCTGGTTTACCACTGTGTTGATTGATGCAGAGGCTTCATGTCCCCTACATGGCTGATGTTGCAGAGATGCCTTTCCTGATCCCCGTCGGACTTGAAATTATAGAATTCTTCCTGCTTTTGTTCTTTCTATTACTTGAGATTGAGATTGAGATTAGAGAATTTTTTGTCTTTGTTCTTTTCCTATTTGCACATCCCTACATGAGCTAAATGAACTTGCCGATGTCCTAGTCCATAGCGGGTCTGTATTTGGAGAAAAAAAAAACTATTGAAAGTCATTAGTACACAGTTGTCCTTTTTTGCTTTTCTCTTGATATATATATATATATATATATATATATATATATATATATATATATATATATATAAAGTTACAAAATGTACTTTATTTGCATCAAAGGGGGAACTTTGAAGTACGTTGGCTTTCATTATTGGAGAGGGCAATGTATTCTAGGAATAAAGCTTTAGAGGGCTTTCTTAGAGTTGTTGTTATGCAAAGGAAATGCAGGTTTGATGGAAATAGGTTGATTTGATAGTGCCATGTCTTTGATATCTATGGCAAATTTTGGTGCTCTACATCTCCATTTACATGTAGTTATGGATGTAGCAATTTGAGGTGGGTTTGGATCATAGTTACCTGAAGCTTCCTGTGAACTTGAGGAGCTCACTCCAGAAGCTAAATTCTTCTTGCCTTCAAAATTTTAAGGAAGCTCATTTCCTGATGCTTCCCTTGTTGCCTGTAACAAGCTTCCCTTTAGTAGGAACAAACTTCTGGTTATGTGATTTTGGTTAAATTAATCTTAGGTTATAGTCTAAAGGAGTATATTCTTCTCTTAAAAGGTTATTTTAGGTTTCAAATCAAGTACTCATCTCAAAAGCATGTGTAAGTCATGGAGACAATTTTGATATTGTTTGGCCTTAAACCTAATACCTAGAAAAATCATGTAACGCTAACTGAACTGGTAAACTAATTAGAATTTTCTCAAGTTACTCTTTATCTTAGCCTAAGCCAGCCCTCCTTCCCTAATATACTGACAAATTTGAAGTAGATACCTTCCTTCCAGCCATAGTACTGCCATCGCTCCCACTACTAATTTACTTTTGATGTCATTTCCTACACCATTTCTGTTCAATTCTCCACATTTCCAACATTTTCCCTCTTTGCTCTCTCATTGCGTTTGTAATGATTCTTGTTTCCTGGTTTCTATACATTTCAGAACCCTGGCTTCCTGCATTCGCTTTTAACTCTGGCAACTGTGGTTTGGATATTGACAGAGTTAAGTATATGATTATCTGTTGGTCCATATGATGACTGCTTCATCAGTTCAATCTTTTGCTGTCGACATTCTGGCTTTCTTGATCAAAAGCTCATATGATAGTACAAACACTGCAAATGCTGAGACTGGGAGGACCGCAGAATTAATATGGTTGTTGCTGCAGATCATCATTTTCTCCTTCTTCCTAGTAGAACCCACCCTTATCATCTTATATGTATTATGTGCTAAACATTGTGGTTAGGTTGTTAGGACATCCGTTTGATTGATTACTTCTGTGTATGTGCTATTCAAGCACATTATTTTCCAACGAGAGACCATTTTTAACCATATAATCAGCCTTCTGTGTGGTTTTCATGGCTCTTTTAATTTTAGGGCCAGTGCAATGGAGCATGAGACTTTTCTTCAAAATGCAGCTCCTGGCCATCATGGTTCTCTGTCCAGAGAGAAAAGGCAAACAGTGTTTCTGTAGTTTTATTTCCGCCACATGTTTAATCTCCACAGTTCTTCATTACAAAATAAACTGTGACTCCACAATTGAGGATCTCCTCTCTGGATACATTTTTTTTTTCATGTCAAATAATTTGGCACGTTATGACTACTCCTGCCCAGATATCTCATTTTCTGGGGCTTTTTTTCTCTCACATGACTGAACCTAGTTTGCATGATGGAAAGTCTAAACAAATCTACAGAATTCTCCAAGAGTAGTGCCAGAGGTGGGAAATGTTCATGAAAAAGAACCTATTCAAACAACAACAGAAGAAAATAGTTTCATAATAAAGATCACCGAGTTAAGAGAAAGTACAACAGAAGGTAAGTAAAAGGTTTAGAACTTGCAATCCAAAGCTGGCAGAAACCATGTAAAAACTAGCACGAGCCACAGCATTCATGTTTTCAAAATGATTATCTGTCCCTTAATATCAATGTTTAAAGAGTTCTAGTAGGAAGATGCAAAAAAAATCCTGTCCTAACACAAGCCCTGAATCAGTAGGGTTCACAGGTATGTGAAATGGGCTTTGCCGTTCTGTCAGGTGGATGCCGCTGATTTAGAGTCTGCAATTGGTAGTGTGTGGATTGCACTGTGTTCTCATATCGTTTACATATTTAAAGGCTCCCTGAGTCTGCTCAATTCGTCCAAGTAGAAACAGTTTTACCAAGGAAAACTCATCTGCAAAAAAATCCCGGCCTAACACAATCCCTGAATCAGTATGGCTCACAGGTATGTGCAATGGGCTTTGCCATTCCATCAGGTGGATGCCGCTGATTTAAGTCTGCAACTGGTAGTGTCTGGATTGCTCTGTGTTCTCATACCCTTTCCATGTTGAAAGGCTCCCTGTGTCAATGCTCCATTCGTCCAAGTAGAAACAGTTTTACCTAGGAAAACTCATCTTTGTACAATGAGCATGATAATTGCTCTGCAATAGGAAATACCAAGAGCTGCTCATGAGCTGCACATATTTCTTATACGAGTGAGCTACTTTGCCTTGGTTATGCCTCGGCTTATTTAGGTACCTCCAGGTGGTGGTTAGTTAATAGCAGTTAAGGAAACTAAAGCTCTGTTCTGGGAGCTTTAGCTTGATAATGATCATTTCATGCATCCAATTGCATAGGCAATAATGGTGAAGAAGGCGCTTCCCCTTAGGGAGGCCATATGTTTGAGGCTCCGCTTGTGGGTGTGTCTAGTGTTTAAAATGACGAAGGAAAAAAAAGAGTCTGAATCTGCACTTCGGACAGTGGAAGTTTGCTTCTCTCTAGCGTCATTTGATAAGATGCTGTAACTGAGACAGCATGGTACAATCGACAAGTTAGGACAGAGATCACAATCATGTAGTTTTATATTGAGTTTTGTTGGTGAAAGTGTAAGCAATACTGGAATTACTAATCATCTATTGATTTATATGCACTGTTCTCTTCGAAATTAGTGATTTGCTATTTTGTTGTTTGTAACAGAACGAACTACTGCAAGTTTTCTGTTCAGGAACAGCACTAAAATGATTGAAATGACAATTACTATGTTGTATTTAATTCAACTGTATACCACTTACTCTTTGAATAATTAACTTCATTGTTATTTCTGTGGTTTTGCAGTGCATGTTTCCCATTCTTTTCCTTTAGACCTCCCTTGTTCCTTGAACCCTTCTCCGTTTGCTTATGATTTATAACATTTATCTTTTCCCATGAAATGAAAGCGAAGTTTTACTTTTCCAAGCCTGGCTTGTTTCAAATCTATGTCATTTGCATTTCCAATGCTTGTTGTTAGACATTTAAGGTTTTACTGAGAATGACTTGCTAACTGATCAGGGAGGAAATGCTGAAGAGATATGAGACCAAGGTTTCTTTCATTAGCACAGGTCAACACCATTATTAACATTTAGCATTATGCTGCTGGAGGCTACACCATGCCATCTACTACCAGTTTTTAATATGAATATCTCCAAGAACTTTACAGCTTTATCCTGCAGGAAGTGAGAAGGGAATCTTGGTAAGCAGAAGCTTCCTCCAAGAAGATGGGCAAAGAAGAAGGAAGTCCCCAGGTTACAAAACGGACAACCAGATCCACCTCCACAACCCCTTCAAAAAGTACACAGGAAGCCCCAAAGATAATCGACCCCATCTCTCCATCTGTCTCTACTAGTCTCTTATTCACAGAAGAATCAATCAGCTTGGAAAATTTGCTTTCTAGTTTCCCAGGTAGACGACTTCAAATTCTTGAAATCTTGCGATTGATTGGACCCCCAACCTCCCCCATGATTCCTCTCTTCCTCTATGGTGGTACTGCTACTGGAAAAACCAGTGTCATTCTTCAAATTTTCAGGCACCTAAATTGTCCTTTTGTTTATTCCAGCTGCCGTTCTTGTTACAATCCCCGTATCTTGTTTGAATCTATATTGAATCAGTTGCTGCTGCATAGGAGGAATGCAAATTATGGTTATTCCAGTGCTAAGCGTTGTGATAAGGTAGCTGATTTTGTTAATCTTCTCAGAGATGCTTTGGTTCAGGTAATAGAAAATATCAAAGGATGTCCAAAAAGATTAGTTTCAAGGGAATCAGTGAAGCAAGCAAGTGGAAGGATGATTTACTTGATATTCGATAATGTGGAGCTTATGCGAGTTTGGGATAAGAATTGTAGTATTATTTCTGTGTTGCTCAAGATCAATGATATTCTGAAAATGCCTGAAGTAGGTTTGGTTTTTATCAGCAGTGCTGCACCTGACACATATTATTCAAGTACGGGTTTTGTAGATCCTCTTCCTGTTTTCTTCCCTGATTATACAGAAGATGATGTCTATCACATCTTCATGAGAAATCAAGAAAACTCAAAGCTTTATTCGTCTTTTCTCAGGTAAGTAAAAGCACTTGTTTTAGCTGGAAGCCATCTTTGATGATTTAGTTAATACAATGTATTAATCTTGTGCATTTGCGTTCCTCATGAAACAGTGCAGTCTTAAAGCCTTTCTTTAGGATTACTAGACGAGTTGATGAATTATCTATTGCTTTTCGGCCATTATTTCAAAAGTATTGTGAACCTTTGAGTGATCTGAAACTGGTTCCTGATGAAGCCATGAAGAGAAGACTGTTCAGTAACCTTCAGCCGCACATAGCACCTGCTCTTAACCAGACATTCAAGGTTCCACCTCAGGTTTCCCATGAAGCTAACGAGAAGAAAATCAGGAGCAAGGGGAATTTCAAGAAGCTGGATGGTGGGGAACTTTCCAGTGAGCTGGATTTTCATATGTCTGCCTCTGCAAAATATCTTCTTATTTCTGCATTCTTAGCTTCAAGAAACCCGGCTACCCTTGATGCTGCACTGTTTGACTCAACTGGAGGAAGTAATAATCGAAAGCGCAAAAGAAAGTCAGTCCCTTTAGTCCTTAGCAGTCTTTTCTCGTAAATATGTTTCTGTTATCTCTTGTTTGAAAGTTCTTGTATGATATATAATATAAGATCTCCTTTTCTCTATTGTACTTAGGGCCTCTGAAACTTCCTTGGAAAGGAAGGATAATGCAGCACAAGAATTACTTATGAAAGGACCTGGAACATTTCCTTTGGAGAGATTATTGGCCATATTTCAGTGTATCACATCAGTGGCAGGAGGTTCACTTACAGACGAACAGCAAGAAGATGCTTCAGTAAAAGAATGCGGGGATAGTGGCCTAATGTCCGATGTTCTATTGCAATTATCAACTCTTTGTAATGCCAACTTTATCAGTAAAGGAGGAAGCTGCCCCTTAGAAGGATCTACCCGATATCGATCTACAGTGGATGAAGAAATGGCTTTAAAGGTTAGCTTTCTGTCTTCGTGGGTTGATATTTATCACATCGTCAGCTGTATAATTGTCTTTAGTTCTTGTCTGTAAATTTGGTGTTTTTGAATTGGTTGATAGGTTGCACGAAGCTTGAACTTCCCTCTATCGAAGTACTTGTATAGAAGATGATCTTTCTGAGACATGGGTATGTATTTTTATGCTGTTCTCCCCTAGAACTATGAAAGATCTCTCAAGCTTGCTAATTGTGTGACCATTTTGAATCTAAGTCTCTGCTAGAAAGACTATTTTGGGTGGAGTGTCTTAACATGATTAGCGAGTGAGCGCCATAAATGGATTTATTGGTTGTTATTTTTTTTTTTTTGGTTTTTCTCTCCTACAATTCCAAGCTATGATTTTCATGATAGATAAGTAGTAAGTTTCTCACCTGACAATCCAACTGTGCTTATGCCTAAGGATTTAGAGATCATGATCGACCTAATCATGTTTGTCTATTACATCAAATGTCCTATGGTTTAAAACAAGGTATTACAACTTGGTATTCTCACCTAAGCTGTTTCCTTCAAAGTCAATAACTCATTGCCTCTAAGACCGATGCCTCCTTATTTATATCTTGGCACAAAAACACACTAATTTATCGTCAACTGCATGTCAATGTTCTGCTTATTATAGGTAATGATCCAAACGCTTTCAAGTCTCTCGTTTGAGTTCTTTCTAGAATATTTTCACTGAGAGTTCTCGGCAACTTGTATTTCTTCCCTGGCATTGAGTAATTTACACAACTGGGGCCATTTGTATTCCAACAAAAATTGGTGATCTTTTACGTTGCTTCAACCTGGTAGACAGCAGACCAGTTGCAACACCCATGGCTACTTCATTGCTCATTTCATTGCATTCGGAGAAGCACTACTAGATGAGTCTGGTTATAAGCGAGTTGGTGAACTACACGACCTGTCTCACAGGGCCTAACATTATTTTTGCAGTCAACGAGGCCTCACAATTCACAATTCATGCATTGTCCCACTATAACTCACTGGTCCTCTGTTAAAAGACTTCTTCATTAATTGAAGACTACACTATTTTACGACTTAGGTCAATCCTTTTCAGCTTACTCAGAGTTAGATTGGGCAGGTTGTTTGCCAATCTATCAGAGCATTTCTAACACATTCTTATAACCCAAATTGATCTCTTTGAGCTCCCCGAAATAAGTGTTATACAATCATTTAAATGTCAGAGTATAAATCAGTTGCATCAGATGACATCCGGACTGAGTAGCAGGACTGAGCCGAGCACCCCCGGGTAGCATATTGTCAAGTGTGTCCACCCTAGAAATTCTGTCTGTGACATGGCAAACTATACAACTCAGAAGCTACTTATCCGATTACCCATTTTAGGAAAATAGGAAACAAAAACCATAGATAAGGGGAAAAAATTTGTAAGAACTCCTTCAACCGTTTGCTTTTGCAATGAACTGTATATTTGCATAAGTTTATTCTTAAAAGTACAATCCACGACCTAGCTTTTCAATGATATAAACCATTTATCTGTTTAGCCTTGAAAAATCTTTTTAAACATTTGGTTTTGTCGATGAGAGAAAATATATAAACCTCAGTAAGAAGGTCAGGTAGGATTATCATTCAGAGATCATGAACGGACATAAAAAGATAGGCTCGGATTATGTTATTTTTTTGCGGGCCTCGAAAGTTTGATGCATTAGACGATCCTCATTGCTCTTTCGTCAACATTATATTATCATATACTTTTAAACAAAGGTTAGGATCCTCCACTTGACAAGATTTTTGGGGAAACGGCCAGAGATTTTCATTGTTGGAAACTGATTGTACTTTTAGCCACCAGAGTGAGCTTGTTCTTCTTTTTGTTGGCCGACCAACACATGAGAAATCCATTACCAAACACTTTTTTGGTTGATCCTGGCTAACTTGTTCTGAGAAGTAGGAGCTTCTATCACCTAATTGGAGAAGGTCATGTGAGAGTCAGAGAGAAGAAAGACAAGGAAATAATTCTTTGCCTTTTCTACATTTTCTTTTTGTTCCCATGTTTTTCTCCCTAAAACAGGTGGCTGGATCGGCTGCTTCTCGGTTTCCATATGTGCCATGTTGCCGACCAAGATTTCCGGGTGACCGCACTTGGAACATGCTATTTGAAGTTGGCTTCCATTTTATTTGTGACAAGGTGTTCAGCTGTATTCATGTGGTTCGATACGTATCCACCGGCGTGCCAACTAGTTGATCTCCTACTAAAAGCTTATTTTTCATTAGCGATGTCAACTTTTACTGTCTAAGATCAATGCACTTGATGATAAACATCTCTTACAGAGGGAGGCGTGTAAAAAATGTATAATCCTTACTGTTAAAGAAGACTTTATAATTAAGCTTATAGCTGTTCCCTATCTCTATCATTGACCCACTAATTTCTAACTTACCTATTTGTTTTCAATCCCAACATCAAGGAATTAACTCTAATCGCTATCCCCAGTTGGACCAAGACATAATTTTAGGAAAAAATTATTATGATTTTTTTGTTCAAATAACAATTAAGTTGAAGCAAGGTAACAAGGATTGGTTTTTTACCAAGGTACAAATTGTGTCGGCAAATATTCAATATGATTCCACCACAATCTATTTTCGTTCAAGTAATGGATTTTAGCCAATTGAAAGTTTTGACTCTATTGGTAATGAGGAGTCGTTGATCAATAAAAAAATAAAACAAAGATTCAACAACTAAAAGAAAAACCTATTCAAGGATAACTTAAGCATAAAGTTATATTATGATGGATAAAATTAAACATCATCTTTTAGATAGCAATTGTATTATCCTAAAGAGATTAAGGTTGCAATGTTGAAGAGAAATAAGAAAATGGAAAGCCATATAAGGAAAAATAAGTAAGAACTAAATTTGCTCTTGAAAAGAGAGGTTTTAAATGCAAAAGATGAAAACAAATACAAAAAGACAAGTTTAATTGAAAAGTCGTATCTTTTTAACAAAAGAAAATGAAAAAAATGGAATTTTTTGTAACTATGATTGTATTTGAGAAAACACATTACATCATTCTCCTCCATCTTAAATCCATAACCCTTACTTACTAGATTGCATTTGACTAATCATAAAGTAATGAATATGCGTTTGGGGGGATCTTCCTTCAAAGTGGGTTAGACGGTTTCATATGGATGGATCTCTCACAAACCAAGGGATGGGGCTGTAGCAAAGTATGCACTTCATTGCAAGCTAAAGATAACAAAAATCTGACCTCGAGTTATACTATCTGGGTGTCAGCTCAACTTGACGTCAAGATTGAAGGATTATTTAGACAAGAAACGCCTTTATGAACTTAATCTGTCATGGTCATTACAGTATAGCAGCAATGCATTTCTTTCTTCTCACTGGGATAATAAACCATGGACAAAATTATTCTTAATTATTTGTTATCGGCAGGCTTAAGACAAAGATAAAATTTACTATTGTTGAATGTTAACAAAGACAAAGTTGTCATGAGAACAAGCAGCCCACACTTTTGGTTTTGTCTAAGCCCACGCCATTTTTCTGTATTAACTACGTTATCAGGGCCGCAATGTCAGGGAATAAGATGGCTATCCTTCCGCCCAAACAATCCTCAAACGTCTTGGCCTTGTCTATACAACCATTTGTTGTTTATTAGGTAGCAGGCTATATTAGAAATCTTAAGTGTGTGATTAAGAGGTTGGCAACTGTTGATTAGGGGAGGAAAAAGACAAGGACGGAAGGACATGGAAAGATAAGACAAGTGGGGAGAGAGAGAGATGATGTATTTTTGCCCATGTGATGCCCTGAGTCGCTCATTTGGCGCTTTTTGGGACTCTGTTTTATTACCAAGTGGATTTTGTTAGGCACATGGAGATGGTCCAGGTCTACTTGGGCATGGATCTTTGTGTTCGACTGTGACACGAATTGCTGATGACATTTACCAGATAATATAAAGGGCAGTCTTCGTGTACGAAGTTTTCGTGTATGCGGGCTTCAGGAAAAGGACAAACCACAAGGGTCAATGGTACATAGCCTTATCTTGCATTTTTCAAAAAGCTCTTTTCATGCATTGAACCAGTAATTTCAGCATCACGTGACCACAATTCTATCCTTGCGCCAAGGCTCCCCTTCATTTATCATATAATATATAACCAAAATGGTGTTATTTGTCTCCAAAAACAAGTGTAAGTGTATAATCAAAATCAACTTCAACTCGTAAGTCATGGGCATAGAAAACTCAACGAAAGGAATCAACCTACCGACTGATTAGTCTGGGCGGGGAGAATTTTTACGGATTAAGTAGAGAAAGTTCACAAACTTCATGGCCGGAGTTGTTTCTTCCTCATTAGGAAACACATACCTAAGTTCTTTTATTAGGGTTTAGGTCATGATAGAAGACCAGCAACGTCTTCTAAGATGGAGGCTACCCCCATCCCTTTCGGTCAACCATCCAATGGCACGGGACATATCGGGTATAAACGATTACAATGTACATAGACATGGATGGTCATGTCTAACAGAGATTTACAATTATCTATTAGATTAAATAATCACTGATTATTTTATTTAAACAACTGAAGTGAAGTAAAATAATTGCAGAATTTCCCTTCTTTTCTTAAACCAATGTTTTACGTTGCATGCCTTCGCTAGCACTTTCCTTGATTAATATAAATTGTATAACATGCAAATCCTCTCCGTACATTGTTAGTCGACCATTTGTCGTTCAATTAACACATAAAAAATGAGGATTCGGATCGTCTTCTACCTCGATCTCGTCGAGCGATGGGAATATGGAGGGCCGGTCGAGCGACAAGCATGTGTTGAGAAATTCATTAAAAGACAGGAGACTAAACAGAACAAGTTAAAGTGGGTGCATGAACAATCAGCTCACAGAAACTTAAAACAAGCATGTGTTTATGTGTGTATTAGTGAGAAAGATTTTGATTAACAAAGAAAAGATTCTCCCCCACTTGCACTAGAAACAAATAGAGGGTTCATCCTCAGAGCTTCTTCATGTCCCCGGATAACAAGGTGCCTGGGCTCACCATAATTGGCGCATAAGATCAAGGAAGGAGCATGGACCAGTTGAGACACGGAGGGCCCAGCCTGAAGGAGTGGGGCTGAGATTTTGCAGTTGATGTTGGGACATGGCAATAAATAGGCTTCATCCTTCATGGATGTGTGGCAGAAGCCATGCAGGCCAGGTAGTTTTCATACAGCATGTTCTTCATCCAGCAAGGAGTGAGGGAGATATATACCATTATTGATGAGTGGAGAGTGGTCCCTCTCCCTATCCTAAGGGGTGTAGGATCGAGATTTGAAAGTAGCATTTAATGCCCTTGTGATATCATCTAGGTTGGAGGAATTTGAGATACTTTATGTGGGCGGGAGACCTAAAAGAGAAACAAAAATGCAGCCCATGTTTTATTCCTCAAGATCAGTGCAGGGATGTTGGGTTGTTTTCACAGACATACCTGTAACTTCAATGGGAAAAATGTAGCTTTCAGCATGGTGAAAGCTGGGAAGCATCAAAAAGGGAACTCGTAAAATCTTTGAGTTTATCAGTTGGAGATGAGAAACGAGGAAATAATTGTCTGGTTTCCAGGTTTGCATGTACTTACTATATGTGTGCAGTCATGCACAGCTACAAGCACATGAGGGACAGAGATGGTAAGTGATCCAAATCATTCATCTTTTGCAGGGCCACGTTATATTGGCTAACATTTTGCTAGCAAATTGTCTTGGGGACGCTCTGACTTGTAAACTTTTCTTTACACATAAATAGTGCTTTGGGTCATCCAATGAAGAAGATTCCAATGGCATGCCTAAAAATGAGAGATTTGGATCACCTAACATCTGGGCACTTGATTTCCTTCTAGTTTCCTGGCATATAAGAGGTCCTTTACATAGGCATAAAATATGAATTTAAGTCAAAATGAAAGAAAGAACAAGAGCAAGGTGAAGTAAAACCGGAAGCCCTGACATGGGGAAGAAGCGAGGTTTTGGAGTCTCTGTAGTAGATGAGAAGCGTCAGTATGTTTGTCGCTTCATGAAACCTTGGATTGTCATTGCTGGTCACGTTAAATGCGCCTCTTCTTTTACCCTGACGGCCCCCTTGGAATGGTGTTTCCATTGTTTGTTACATGTCCATCCAGGTAAGAAGTCCTCATTGGTGGCACAGCTTAATGGGAATCAGAACAGCCAATGGGAAGTCACGAACAGATGCAGAAGGTCTGTGGTATCAAAATCAGGGGAGGGGTGGTGGTGTAAGTATCGGCTGTGCAGAAAATTTTGAATTGTGGATAAGAAAAGCCGTGTGGCTGAGTTTGAATCAAAAGGCATTGTCTTGTTGCAGAGTCTTGGTAATGGAGGGATGGTGACTACACGTACTTGGCTGCACTTTGAGGGTTCATTCAGGAATTTCCAAGGAATCCGTTTTACAAGGAAAATTTGCTCGGTGATCATATATTTGAGGCAGTAGAACGATACTGGGGGCACTGCTAGGGCCCTTCTCTCTTCCAGCTTACTTCCTGGCTCACTGAAAGAAAAATGAATACAAATATATCAAGTAGATGTGCAGAAGCAAATGTTTTCCTGTTGGTGTTTGGATTATGGGGAGTACAAGTTGACAGTAAAATTTGTTGTCGCGTGATCTTGAGATTACGGGTTCAAGGCGTGGAAATGACCTCTTACAAAAATGCAAGGTAAGACTGTGTATTATAAGCCCTTGTAGTCCACCCCTTCCTCATACCCTTCATAGGCGAGAGCTTCGTGCATCGGGGCTGCCTTTTTTTAAAGGTGAATAGAACGATAATTATCTTTTTTTGTACTAACTAACAATTTCTTTCACATACACAGAATATAATATATGGTTGTGACCACTTGATATTTTGCATGTTCAATAATACTGTATATCAAGTCTTAAGATTCTGAATGTATATGAGCCATTCCCTATTTAATCTTTCCTGTACAGGGATTACCTGGATGAAGTTGGGTCCACTCTCATCATGTCAAACTTTTTAATAATCATAACCTGTAGTACTAATCCTCGCCTTGGACCTTTGATTGCCTGGGTCCACTCTCGTCACATCAATCAATTTTCTTTGAGGATGTCTAGATTATGGTTGATCAGTGGCTCTTATATATTCAGTCGACTGTTGGTGTTCTTTGATGGTAGGACAATCTACTAACTGAGCCCCCTCAATTAATGGCCAGGATCATAAGATTCATAAATAAGCGAGGTTGTGGGCCATCAGTGTATTTCATTTGACCAGATAGAACTTTCTTTGTACATTTCATAAATTTCATACAGGTCTCACATCATTTAAGTGGGTCCACTAAATTTGGATCGTAAATGGGGTAAAGCATCAAGCCACATATTATGATTAGAGGTTTTTATAGGATTTTACGTGTGTATCATCCATGGAATATTTTATCAGCATCTAGAAGTGCATCAGCTGCTGGTCATTAATCCATGTCGTCCATCTGCTGGTGGAGTCAATTAGAGAAGTGGACGATAGGAGATGAGTGTCATTACTAAAGGTAGAAGTTGTTAGATGGTGTTCGCACTGCAGATCAGATCTGAACCGTTGCCAGCTGGGTCCCGAACTTGGTGATCCAGATAGATCACCCATGTTCTGGGGCTAGAAATTAGACCGCCTCAGAAAGTCCAAATGAAAACCACACAAAGAAATCTAACAGATCGGAGAGTAAAAATCATCCGAACTGAAGATGTCAGGGATATACCCATCTAAGACATGAAGGAAAAGATGAACGGTTTGGATCACCAATTCATGGGTTAGGGTAGGGACTCTCGTTGCAATTAAACTATTCTCTGATTTTGCCGTCTACTTTGACGTCAACCACCGTTAGTTGCGTGCAAGAAATCAGATAGTAACATGGGCGAAAATAACGTGATGGGACACTACAGATTAGAGCGGGACCCGCAAAATGGTGGCGTGCAAGCCGTGCCTTCTTTAGATAATATGCAAGGGTGACGCTAGCCTCTGTCATTGCTATAATGCGGTAATTATTTATTCTACAATAATAATTATAATAATACTAAATCTTGTCCTATTAGCAAACAGGTGATAACAATAACCGGGAGAAGAAGGATCCCATCGCAGCAAGACAAGAAGATTACAGTCGGGGTCAGAGGAAACACAAACAAACAGGAAAAATCTCGTAGTGTCTCAGATATCCGGCGAAAAAAAGAGACGGTAAATTAAAATTACAGCGTAATCTGAAAATATTACGCAAGAGAGAACGGATGAGATTTCTCTGCCCTCAAGTGCATGGAAAACCGACCGTTGATTTAGATTTTATGGTTCTGCCAATGTCATATTTGAATGCATGTGTGGGCCCATAGCAGTAGGAAATTTGGGCGAATAGTTGGGGGTGGTTGGATGCTGACGAACGATGGCTCTCCCTCCACATCCATACCCCGTGAATCGCCCAACCCTTGATTAATCGCCGGCGATCCAACGTTTAGTTGGCCTTCTGAAATTCTCGGCGTGATTTCTGTTCCACAGCTCCATCAATGTGGTGGCCCAGGACAATCGCACATGCAGTATCAATGAGGCACTTGTACGGCCAGGATGATGCCGAGAAAAATGGGCCATACCATTGCTTTTTTGGCATCGATTCCTTGAACTGTACTATTGTCTGGTTGATCAACATGAAGATTGAACACCTTGGACCTAACTTTCACATATGAAATTACACAGCATTTTAGCTTCTTAAATATTAGGGATAATATCAAGTTTTAAGCTCCTAATTTACTTGGTTCATTTGCCTTGTCTAGAGACCAAGAGGTTGTGGGTTCAAATCCACTCACCATCTACTAAAAAAGAAAAATAATAATTTAATGATAGTTTTAAAATATGTGATTTTGTTAACATTATAAACCTTTTATATTTTTATTTTTCTAATATTTCAACAATTTTTTTTTTCTTCTAAACCACCTAATGACTTTAGATCTAGCCTCCAGGCGGCATCATACTCTTCTATGTCCAGCTTGAAGGTGTCTTCCTAAAAACTCTTTGTTTCTTTTTTCTTTCTTCATCTTTTTTTATTTTATTTTTCAATACCAAGCATATTATTACCTTTTAAAAACCAATTAAACATATCATTTGTACTTTGTTTTATAGTTAATGTGGAAATTAATTAGCCCATAAATAATACTTGCACTGTAAGAATTCTTTGAACCTTGGTTTAGAGGCCTACTTCATAAAAGCAACTTCTTGAAGATAGTGAAAGCCTCCTAGTGCAAGGGACTACTAATAGCTCTATCTTTTGAATTAACCAAGTTAAACTCAATTTGATACTTAATCTACACTCTCAAAATAGGTCATACTTTATATGATGTAAATTAATTTCTTAAATAACAAGTTTCTTAAAAAATATAATTCTAATAATTGCAAAATATGGACTGTAAAGACATGCTCTACACACACACACACACACACACACACACACTAACTATTATATCTTAGTCAGATAGTCAAGAATCGAGAGCTTGAAAGATGTCAAGAATAAAAATGAGATCTCAGTCAAGCAATCAAAATTTGAGATCTTGAAGGCTGACAAAAGGAAAACCCAGTCAAACATTCAAGATGTATGGATCTTGAAGCTAAAAAAAAAGATATCTTAGTCAAATAATTAAGATTATGAGATCTTGAAGGCCAATAAAAAGAGATCCCACAAGTAAGCCTTAGTGGAAACCAAAACCACAAAATAGAGTTGCAAATAGGGCACCCATAAAAAATCTCAAGAGTCTCCAACCTTAAAAATCCAAAGAGAACAAATCTTGATCTTTGAAAAACAAGGCAGGCCACCAATTAGAAACCCTAGCAAAGTACCTTTACAAAACTCTAATAGAATTAAAAGTTGAATGAATAAGCCTAGAGGGGCATCCCCTTTATGTAGGGGGTTCTCTCCTTTAGTGTCTTTGTTAGAAGCAATGTTGGACTATTAGTTCATGTCCCTTATATAGACATACGACTATGTATCTCTTGTAAGAAAGGCAATGTAGGACTAATAATCTCTTTAACTTAAAAACAAATATGACAATCCCCCACTTATTTTTAGTTAAAAATAACTTAGAATATCCAAAGCTTATTTTAATTTAAAACTATAAGTTAAAATAATTTAATACATAAAATAAAGGAGTCTTCCTTAGCAACAACAAGCACCTTCGGCATCACGCAAGCATCAAGGAGCTGTCCTACTTACTATTTCTAACTTATGATGGACCCTACATTGTGAGATAACCTAAGATAGTGGGGATTGTCTCTATAGAGAAGGGCATAATCCTCCATGCTTCTCCCATGGGCCTATCACAAACACATACCTCCATCAGTTGTGACAAAATTTTGAAAAGAAACAATAAAATGCTCCACAAGTAAACTTGCTTTCTATAGAGCAATCATAGAAGATACATAAAAAGTTATAGTGATTTAAAACATTCCTTCTCTTATTTTAAATAAAACAAGAAATGGTAAAGAATATATAGTTATATAATATAATTTAATTAGATATTCAGTAAGGTCAATGCATAAGATAAAGTGAATAGAGCCTTAAACTTTCTCCTTATATATACAACTCAATGAATATTGCAAAAATATAGGACAAAGTCTTGAGTTAGTTCCCTTAGTAATAAACAAGAATTGTAACATACAATTCTCTTGCGGAGATAGATGCACTTACGCTCTATGCTTTTATGGTGGGTCATATGTATAAAATCCCATTTTGCAAAACACTTTAGGGACAAAACCTTAAATCTTATAAGAGGCAGCCTCACCTCCACACTTTGAATAGGTGAATTATTGATGCATGCCTACAACATAGTCCAAAGATCTATAGATCCATTAAGGCACAAATGTCAACCTCACACTACAGCAGGTCATACTACCACACCATATAAATGGGTAAGTCAAATATGCAGTACACTCATGATTGTCAAATAGCTTATTTTTTCCTTTGGACTTGGCAGAAGACTCAAGGTAGGGTTACCACTATTAACAACGTGGATAGTTTGTATCCCCATTTCCCTTAATGTCATTCCTTATATACAACAATGTCATGGAGTCTTTGGCGTCACCTGATTAGTACATCTCACTATATGTTGTAAATAGAGTCTTGTCTCAAAATGGAGCCATGCTCCTCCCATTATGAGTCATCTCCTCTAGATGAAATTCTCTATCTTGCTAATAAAAAAGTATACTCCTAAACAGAGCCATCTACCAACTACAACATGTTCCAATGCATATTCATGTCATTTGTTTCCACAATGGCACTACCCACTCTTGGGTCACCAATCTTTGGGTTTAATCCATGTTGTCATTGACTTAGGCTCACCTAAGTCTCATAATTATAATTATTGACTATAGTATAATCAGCCTGAGATATAGAGTTATCTCAAGGCACTATTTTATTCTCATCAAAATTGGCCCGTTGCTCATTAGAGAGATTACTGTTCAATTTTCAATCTGAATTCAGTATTTTGTCTCTCACTAGACTCTAAAGTACCATAAGTACTTTGAGATGAACAATCATGTTTTCATCATGTTGCAAAATATCATACTCGAATTAATTAGAGTATTAAAACCTATTGATGGCCCAAAAGCTTTCAAAGTAGCTATACTATGTAACAATTGGCTACCTCTTTCATTATTATGATGATTTTTAGAATCATATATGCCTTCTTATAGATAATACAATTTGAATGTAAGAGATCTAACACTCTTTTCATAACACTGCATACCTCGCATGTCTATCAGTATATACTTGTAGCCAAACCCTGAGTTAGTCCTAAACTTATTTCATGACTAATCACATCATAGCTTAGAGTCTCACAACATAAATAAGATAAGCTAGTATCATGCTCCTCTAAGCTAGCCATCTTTCTAGCTTATGCTAATTGACCTTCTATTTTAAGAGTCACATAATTACCTTTCCAACCTTAACTATCATGCTCTGTAATCATATTACAAGTTTTCCAACTTTTAGATTCAAACATTATTTTGAACCTTAATAACTTTGAAGACAATTATATGTGCTATAATTTAGTAAATAACATTTGTACCTACATAACTTCAAGATCATTGTTTTTCTAAAAGTAAACCTCTGGTTGACATCTCCTTGACCCTCTATTATTGAAGTAAGCCTATTCTTCATGACTTTACATAACAACCCTCACAGTTCTACAAATTTTTAATAGTTCTTTACTAGTAGTTGCAATAATGCACCTTGTGAAGCAATCTCATCCATCATTTTTTTTTTGTTTTTGTAATGTGTATTCACTAATGATGTATTAGCATCCACTATCTTCTACTTTATTTTGCTTTCTTCTGTCAAACAATCTAATCCAACTTTCTATCTTGTCACCATGCAGTGTTCTGAGTAGAAGGAAATGAATTCTCAACCAATCTCATATTGACACCTTCCACATTTTTGGATTGAAAGAAAATTCATCGGGGTTAAAATGTTCCTTAAATTGATCTTAGGATCATTATTCATTTTGACATTTCATTTTCACTAGAGTATGCAATTCTATTTTTCCTTTCTTTTACTAAACTAAAGAGTTTGGCAATTGGTCATCCAAAATATAAAAATTTTCTTAGCTTGATTCCAATTGTATGCCAAGTTTTTAACGCCAGAAAAAAATTATTCTCATGCAAACACTGGAATTGTTATCAATTCCAATCCATTGTAAATTTATGTAACTAAAAAATTATCATCCTGTCATTCAAAATTGAATTCTAACAAGAAAACTTCCTGTTGAATCTTCTTTCTCTATATAAACTTTCATTTAGAGTGTCACACAACTCTCTTTCGAACTTCATAAACATAGAGCTTGTCAAACAACACAATGCATTATATCATCTCCATTATCTTTTTATTTTCTTATTTAGAAACTTTTTTCTATCAAAATTTTGAAATTTGTCATGTTCCAAGATGTGCCAAAATCATGTTTCTAGAAGCTTAATCAATAGTTGTTAAGTTTGTGCCACTATGTTAGGAGATCACCATATTGAGATTCATGCTTCTCCTGATTGCAAAGTTCAAAGGATCTAGAGAAGAAACATATATTAAAATTAATTATTCCATAAATAGCACTTGCACTATAATGAACACTTTGAACCTTGGCTTAGAGGTTCACTTCATAAAGTAGCTTCTTGAAGATAGTCGGAAAAAAAAAGGTAAAAAAAGAAGGATAACCTAGTCTGGCAATCAACATTCTAAGATCTTGAAGGTTGACAAAAAGATATCTGAGTCAACCAATCCAGATTTCGAGATTTTGAACTCATAAGTCTAGCAAAAAATCTTGATCTTTGAAAAACTAGGCAAAAGACTCATAAAAACCCTAAAACTGTCAAAGATTTGAAAGTTCAACAAAAAGGCCTAGGGAGTGTCCCCTTTATATAGAGATAGCTCTCCTTTAATCTCTCTATTATTTGCAATGTGGGATTATTAGTTCATATCCCTTATATAAAGATGTTACTCTGTATCTCTTATGACGGACACAACCTAGGACCAATAGTCCCTTGAACTTAAAAATCAAATCCAACAATTAAAATGTCATATTTTATTAGAAAGTTGATTAGAAAAAATCATCATCATCATCATCATCATCATCATCATCATCATCATCATCATCATCATCAAGACCTTATCCCAATCAAGGGTCAGCCACATGAATCTTATTCTTCCATTCTTCTTTATTAAGTACTGTGGCTTCATTTAGTCCCAAAGTTTTTAAATCTTTCCTCACAACTTTTATCCACGTTCTTTTGGGCCTTCCCCTTGACCTCTCATATCCCTTATATAAAGATGTTGCTCTGTATCTCTTATGACAAATATGACCTGGGACCAATAGTCCCTTGAACTTAAAAATCAAATCCAACAATTAAAATGTCATATTTTATTAGAAAGTTGATTAGAAAAAAGAGAGAGTCTAAAAATGAAAAGAGAAAACAAAGGAAAGTAGAAGCGGAAGAAACAAACCGCCACACTAAGTTTTCTATGTTTGGCTTATTTATGTTCCTCTCCTCATAATTTCGGCCTCATTTTTGTTATGATCTTCTCCTTCTCTTTAGTTTCATACGTGGATTTAGTACGTCTTCTTCATTTAGAAGGTTTGTGGGCCAGCTCGTGCCATTTCGCTCTCCTTTAGCAGGATTTTCTGGGGCGACTAAGCTGAAAGTAACGAGTCCATGGCTTATGTATCAGAAAAGAAAAAGGGAAGAAAAGTGTCGTTACTATATGAGATGTATAGCTTGAGATCTTCCTTGAAGTGTTCTGATAATCTCAACTGAACTTTTGCACCTCTTGGGGTGAATATTAGCTTAAAAGTTACACTGATAGAACCACCCATTTTCTGCCCAAGCCCAAGTTATGGGCACGATGGCCCACCCAAGAAATCTGGAAGTTAGTTTAAGGCATGGAAATTGTGATCCCCTGAGCAGTAACGTACTCCTTAGCATGGATATTAGCATTTAACCACGGTTTACATTATACAATAGTGATTTTAAGTGATTTCACCATTGGTGAGATTGCATGGTTGAGCCGTCAAAAGGGTGGTTCTTAAGCATCCTGGAATAGTAATGGGGAAGATTGGGTGAACCACCTACTACGGCTGATGCTGCGGGCTACCAAGCAAACCCCATATTTACCGTTGGAAGCTTATATTAGAACTATCAAACTAGTTTGTTTAACCTGAGAATATCACCTTTTTTGGTTTTGGATAAAATTAACAAATAGAGAATATTACTTTGGGTCGAGAAAATCGAGATGATAAATTGAAGAGGAATATAGTGTTTGGCCGGCGACGAATTTTTCCAATTTGTAATCTCTCTCTCTCTGCGTGTGCGTGCATTTACAAGACACCAGTCTACCTCTCTACCATCTCGCCTATAAATTTATTCCATTTCATGTGATCTCTTACTTCCACCTTTTACTCTGTCTCTCTCTCATATATATTTCCCTTTTTCTCTCCACTGCAGAAAGAGAACCCACAACTTCTCTCTCTTCCCTTTTTCATTCCCCCTCTACTCCGGAGCTCTTTTTCTACATCAAAACATGGGAAAACCAAAGCTGAGATCCTCCATTAAAGCACTCCACCAAGCCATCTTTAACTTCAGACCTCCAGGAGCCAAAACCATGACATGGGTCTGCGTCCAACAAGCAAAAACCAATTCCTTTAGAGAAGTCTACAAAAGCTTCAATTCCATGTACTATTCTTCCTCTTCTTCCACTTCTTCAGGCCTCTGCAGTCTCAACGAAGAAACAGATCGAGTACAAGACTCTAACATGCTCTTAATAGGACCTCACAGCGACGAATCATTCACGACAAGTTCCTCCTCTTTTACAACCACCGAAACAGAAGATTCAAACCCGGTAGAGTTCGTCATAAAAGGCCAAATCAGCTCAAAGAGATTCTTCTTCTCTCCCTGCACAACAAAATCAATCATGGAAGAAGCAGATTCTCAAAATGAAAATGAAATGGGTCTTGTAGAAAACACATTTTCTGACGATCCCTGCTTAGGAAACACTGAAACGGATGCAGCAGAGGTTATAATGGAGGTGGGCTTTTGCAGAGAAAGCGTTACAATGGCAATGGCATCTGTGAATCCTTACATGGATTTCAGGGTCTCGATGGAAGAAATGATTGAAGCTCATGGGCTCAGAGAATGGTCCTGTTTGCAGGATCTCTTGCATTGTTATCTCAGGCTCAATGACAAGCAAACCCACAAAACGATTGTTTTGGCCTTTGTAGATTTGCTTATGAATCTCATTGCTGAAGAACCCAACGACAGTGATAGCAGAGCCAAGCTGAGTTGTTTTCCATTTCCTCTATGTTTAGAAGGATGAAGAACAAAGGTTCTTCCTTTCTTTTCCTTTCTGGTTGAAAATACTTTGTTATTTTCCGTTCTCTGGGCCATTAATGGCGGAAGAATGTATAGTATTTGAAATGAATTAGCGTACCGTAAAAAACGGCATATCTGCTGCATTTGTTTCTGTTGCTTTTTGTTTGTGTTACTGTTCAAAGCAAAAGTGCAGAAACTGAAAAATACTCCAAGTACTTTCGTGCTCAAGGAAACCATTTTCCTTGTTTCTCTGCACACAGATACGTGCTCTTGCGGACCCATTAATTGCATGCTTCAGATCTACTTCTTCTCAGCCGTTTATCCTCCAAATCTCATTCACAAGAATTCAAATTTCTCATGGATGATCAAGATTTATCAGGGAAATTTTCGTTTTATTTTTACCCCTTTACTCAAGGAAATGCAATGGATATATGAGTAGATTCCTCTCTGCACACGCGCGCAGAGAGAGAGAGAGAGAGAGAGAGAGAGAGAGAGAGAGAGAGAGAGAGGGTGCTTCTTAAATTTTCTAGATATTGAGTTAAGAAATATGTAAGTGGGAAGAGTTGATCTGGTAAGATACGCTCACACCAAACATTCGCTGTTGGTGAATTAATGTGTATCAGATGGTGGCTGGACCTGCTTCATTAACTATTTTTGATGCTTGATGCCTAGGTTGTGATCCCGGAAACCACCAAATTTAGGAGAAATTATGATGGTCTTCTGACCATTTCAGTATCTCCTGCCTGCCATTAGTATGAGTCGGGCTCACATTTCGGTGATCGAGACCATTCATCTTTTGTTTCAGTCTTTATATAGGCTATGCACCAATAATCTCATCCATTTCTTGAGAGCTTTCGTTTTCTGATTTGTACAGTTTAAGAGTCCTCTTGAAAACAATAAACAGTCTTGTGAATGATTAGATGGTAGTTCCTATCACATTTTTCTGCATTGGTTTCCATCAGGACTTCATAACTGTCGTTCATCAGACCTCAAGACTGGACCTTCAACTTAGATCTTTCAAGAGGACCAAGTACTGGTTCATGAGGATCTCGAAAGTTGAAATCCACCTGCTGTGTCTGCTGGAAAGGAACGAGACATATCATTTCATGAATGGTCCCATATTATCCGTGCTGGGTCCATCCACTTTCACAAATAGAGAAGCAGGACCAAAGGCTCCAAAGGCCCCACAGCCCAAATCCTCCCTTTTCTGATATTTAGTTTTTCACTGTTCTCTTGACGTTAACCAGGATCATTACTTGTATCTCGTCTTCTGTTTATTGCCAATGGGACCCTTCAAGGCATCAAATCCACGAGGACTGGATATGCAACAAACCTCCTTTTTGTCAAAATTATTTAGGAAATAAAAAAAGAAATATTCAGAAATCCACATGCATCAAAGCTCTTATGCTTTGAAGATTTCTGATAAATAGAAGAAGAAAAACATCGTTATCTTGTTCCGGAATAGTTGTGTCTGATGAGAGCTGATAAACAGGCTTTCAAAATAACCCAAATAATCTGCGTTTTGAAGTAGTGTCTGTTTGTCACGGGAAAGTGCAACAAAGCATTAATGCTCTCTGGTGGAACCCCAAATGTATAAGACAAATATAGAGAAAGCCCCATATCCTCCAATAAAAAAATTCGGAGTTTTGTGGTAGAGATGATGATATAAAAGTCCAACAGCGATGAATGGATTTGATTTACCCACAGAAACTAGGTGTAGATCCATATCGCGTATCGCACAGATTAAACGAACCTAATCGTCCAAGTAATGTCCCTGGGCTTTGTATTACTTGTTACTTTAGGTTATGGATCGAAAGCAATGTCAATGAGATTGCTGGGTGGGTCATCCAATATTTGCAATTTTTATCTTCAGTGCATCTAAGAAATGAACCCCAGTAATAAGGTTGGGATTAATACAGTATTATACACATGGATTTCAGCGTATGCACTCGACTACATTTAACATGCTTTTGAGAAAGAACAATGTTTGGAGATTGAAACCAAGAGTACAGAGACAATTGTTCAGTTCCTTTAATATCTTTATCTTGTCTTATGCTACTCAAGCTGACCACTTGTTAGTGTGTGGTACTGCTCACTCTCTGTCCCTTCTCTTCCTCACGGTACACTACAGGGCCCTACACCACGTTTGTGCACTCAGCTTTACCGAGAAAGATCATGGAAAATGCTATAGACTTTTTGTGAATATGCTGATAACGTTCAACAAAAGTAGATGCTACAGGACCTAATGGAGCTTCCATCGATCTGGGCAGTGGGACCTATCTGTAATGAAGGTAAGGTATGGGAGAGGCCCAAAGCTTCCTTCAGACTGGACTTTGTCTCTCTCCCATTAACACAAATTTCTAACTCTTGTGGGTATAGATGGGCAATGTAAGTTGGAAGCAGAGGTTAATGGGAACTTGTATTTATGTAATAAAAGAAGAGGAAAGGCAAAGAAATGGTGAGATTCCTTGGAAGAGGAGTGTGTGATTGTATCTTCTTTGGACATGCTCACCTTCGTCTTGGGTGTCTCCGAGAATCTAAAGCCATCTGCCTGACAGCCTTTTGCCTAATCCTCTCTTCTTGTCTTCACCTACTCTCTCTCCAAACGCATGCACATGGAACTACCAATCTATTACACCCTCATTAAAATATAATCTTATAATATATAAGATAATGTATATTTAAATATTATATCATATCTTTGCTACCGCATGCACCCAAGTATTATATTGTATTGTCTTTCTTATAGCATCGTAGATTATTACTCCATGGACCCACGTTGGATCTATACATGTCACTGTTCTTCTTCAATGATCAAGACATTGTTTTGATGGGTTCTATGCTACAAGTGCACAGTGTAGGATGGTCCATGTCTACTCTGCAGGGGCCCGTTTTAGTCATAATCAGGGTGTAGATTATGGTTTGGATCATCTGAAATAGTCAAGTGTATAGTTACGGTGATGCTAGTAAAGGACAATATATTCTCATTTTTAGCATGTGTATGTGTACGCTGCCTGCAGTAAAAAAGACAAGAAAATCCATCATCATGGAAGTATGTAATGTAGTAGCATAAGACAAAGTTCTTGGAAGCTTGCACTTCCTCTATTGTTAGCTATTTCCTATTCTTTAGCTTAGTACGTATTAGTGATCGTTGGGTTTTCTTTTGTTAAATTCTTAGCCATACGTTGTTCTAGTCTTCTACAGACTAAAAAGTTTGAGATCTCAGTTCTTTAGGTATTGTTTCTTTAATCTATATATGCTCCATTTAGAAAGAAGGAATGATTATTATTGTTTTTTAAATGAGTGAAAGATAAACATCTTCGTAGATGTCTTAAAGAACTTCTACTCTAAAATAGTGAAAAAAGCTCTTGTTATCTCAAAGAGCCACTCAATCAATTTCTTGTTCACTCTCATCATTTCTACTACATTAATACAAGGGAGAGTGGTGGGAAACAAGTTTTAAAAACTTCTGCAAACTTTGAAATAAAGTGGTCGATTTGAAATATCAAATTCTGTAAGTGAAAACTTTGACACAAAAATATTAGACACAGAAAATTTATAGTAGTTCAGCTAGCCAATTATGGCACCTATTTGCATTCTCTCGGAGTATTCCTTTGAGTTTCTCCTAAAATCCTTGCAATTCTACACCCTAGTTGATATATTGCTGATTACAAAACAAAGAAACAGCACACTTGCTGTAGCACTTCCTTCTTAGAAACACTTGAATACTCTTCCAAGAGAATAAGAGAGAAAAACCTTTATTGTTATAAAGATGGAGTAAAGGACTACAGAAAAATCTCTCTCTTAAGTTTAAATACAAGCTAAAAGATTCGTTGAGAATTTTTTTAATACAAAAAATTGAAAAATTAAATCAGAAAGCTTGGAATTGGTTGCTTTAGAGTTAGCTTGAATGCTTCCCATTTTGATGCTCAAAATTTGTATGAATCATCAAAGAAATACTCATTTTATAGTGTATTCGCTAATGATCCATTGGAAATCAAATTCCAGTCCTTGTAGATCTGGTGGTTAAGCGATTCTTCCTATTCATGTGGCAAATTATCACTAAAAATGGTAGTTTCTTCATGAGCAGTCAGTTGTCTTCACAAGGCATTCGACTGGCTATTCTTTGCTGATGTCCATTCTCATGTAAGCAGGAATTCGTCAGAAGATTCCTGTCAAGAAAAGAAGTTTCTTAGAATTAGATGATCCAATTTTGATTAGGAATTCTCAAAAGATAATGCTTATCAAGATAGAGTATGTATTCATGTTGAATACATCTAGCTCTCATCTAATATCTATAAATAGGGTTCAGAGGCATTGCATAATATGGCTTCACTTGTAATGTTCTCTCTATAGTGAAATGTTTCCTCTCTCTTCTTGTGGATGTAAGCCAGACTAGGGCAAACCACGTAAATTTCTGTTTGTGTTTCTCTCTTTGTATGTGTGTTGTTTCACGTTATTGCATGTAATAGTTGGTAGCAAAGCTCAACATTTGGCATTAGAGCTGCGCATCTCAACAAGTGGTATTAGATCTTGGTTTACACCATGGATTGTCGAAACAGAGTCGTTGAATTCAGGAGTATAGGAGCAGACGTGGGCTAGGGACGGCCTAGAATCCAGTTCAGACTTGGGCTAGGTGCGGCCTAGAATCCAGTTGAGACCTAAGCTAGGTACGGTCTAGGTCCCAGTTCAGACCCAGGCCAGGTGCGGCCCAGGTCCTAGCTCAAGCCCAGGTACCTATAGCCAAGTTTCAGTTTAGGCCCATCCGAGCCAAGTCCAGGTTATGTTCAAATCCAGGAAGGCCTGTCTAGATCCAGATCGAGCAGAAGCCCAGATCACAAGGAAACCCTCTATCTGAGGGTCTAGATTATCCGACCATCAAATGACCCAGATTGCTTGGAGAACGAACCTGATCATACAGATCGGAGATTGATTGCATAGTCCAAATCCCACGGCCCAGATCACGCGACCTAGATCGTACCATCCATATTGAATAAATTTTTGGTAAGATTTCCAGCCAAAAAACACAGAAAGAGAGAGAGTGAAACCGACTATGACAGCCAGCTCAGAGGATGAAGATCATATGTGACAGGAAAGCAAGAAAGTTATGGCCATCACAGGAAAAGTATATTGAATAAGTAATCAAGAGGTTCAACATGGAAAGCGCCAAGCCGGTCAATACTCCACTTGGTAATCATTTCAAACTGCATAAAAGGATGTGTCCCTCAACTCCACAGAAAACATATATAATGGCTATGTAATATCCTCAAATTTTAAATCATAAATTATTAATAAATTAAATTAAAAAATTTATGCATAGAATTTGATTTTGAAAATTTATAAATTAAAAAGTATGCGTCAATAGAATTCCAACGACATAAAGAATACCCAAAACGGAGTTCGTATGAGGAAGATATGTGCGTTTGAATTCGAGGGGCAAAATTATAAATAGCCGATGACCCAAATTAGAGAGGGTCGTTTTGATAACGACACCCCCTTCTACCCTCTTTGACTTTGAGGCCAACGCCACGGGAGGAGAAGGTTAGTGGGTGGTGTATAAAGGGAAAAGTTTCCCTTCCCCCTCCCAAGCACATCTTCTCTCTCCAGTTTTTCCCCTTTTCCTTGTGATCTGCACAAAATAGAGGGAAACTACTGACTAACCCAGATCCGACACCCACCGGCAGATCCAGGTGAGTTCTCATTCCTCTTTTCGTTCTCTTCTCCCTCTAGCATTCTTGACCCAGATCTAGGCCAGATTTATTCTCACCAGCCAACTAATCGACAGTGAAAACAGATTTGTCGAATCTATTAGAAAAAAATAGGAACGTGAGAATAAAATTGCGAAAAACCTCAGTTTTTGGAAAAATCCATAAAAAAGAGTGTAAAAAATTGAATATACATAAAATTACGAGCAAAAGGGTGTAAACATTGCTATTTTTGGGCACCTGTGGAGTCACCGGCAACGACCGGACTCCGGTCGTCTTCTATGGTGACGGCTCCCACGTCGGCGCCCTGTCGCCGATGCCGGGATGCCGTGTGAGATGCCCAACACAAACGCATGCAAGGGCACGCGTTGTCTCGAGCACGCACAATGCCTTGCGGGCGGTCACTTAAGGCCGGGACAGCCCCCGCGTCTTGGCGACCAGGACGCACGTGGTGGCACATCCTGGTGACTAAGACGCACACAGCGCATCCCGCGGTGCGTTTTGGAAACAAAGCGTCTTGGGGACATCGGTTTATGCTGGTGTAAACCAAGCCGTTGGTGTAAACCAGTGCAAACAGCCCGCCCGATTTTCTATAAATTAATATGTATTAATTTATGAAGTCTTTTCCCAAAAAACTTGATTTTGAGAGCTACAAATGTCTAAATCATGATTGAAAATATCCGTTGCGATCATCTTGACGATGTAGACCTATATTTGACTTGAAAACCTAGATTTGACTACTTTTAGATTAGTTAAATCATAAAATATTATTCAATAACTTAGAACTGACCGATCAAAGGATTATCTGACCGTTAGATTAAGGTATAAATGTTAAATGCACACAAAAATGAATATGATGTGAGACTAAATTAAATTATAACAAGTAACATTGAAAACTAAGGACAAAATTATAATTATAGATCTTAGAGGATGATCCAATGGTTGGATCACTATAGATTCCATTATATGATGAAATAAATAACACAAAATAGTATGGTGGTACTGACAGATACATTTGAATGTATAAGATAAGGGTACTATACGCTTGAGTTTGGTGATCTCACATCGAGGTAGATGACGACATTTAATGTTACTTTTTTATTTTAAAATCTTTGCATTATCATAACATCATGATTGATTGCGATTTAATTTTCACTTGTTTATTTAGTCTACGATTTTGTGAGACTTAGAGTTTTATGTTATGATCGATATTACATTTCAATAATGTATTGAATGAATTCATGATTGATGATTTCATGAGATTGATACTACGTATTTATGCATAATAAGAAATTATCTTTATTTATTGCACCACTGAAACTGATGAGTTTTCATAAGGACAACAGTGGAGGCTTAGTGGTTAGTCCTTTGAGAGGTTAGCCCCAGGATGAGGGGCATGCCTTGGAGATTGCGAGTCATGAGTGCTCTTGGTTTTCGAGATATGCATTTTTTGTGATTTGTGTTTTATGACTGGCGCTTTCACCAGGTGGATGTCATGCTAAGAGTGAGTAGGACCGGCCACCCACCCTCCAAAATTTGTGATGTGATTATGATATGATAGACACCTAGCCACAGATGGCTTTCGGCAGGGGTTTGGTAACATGGATAGTCCACACTATCGGTTCGGTCCTTTCCATGGGGACGGACGTTAAGTCTCCCATTATGGTGTCGACGGGGAGCAGTAATGGTTGAAACCCTGGAGAGTTGGCATTGTTGCATGACGATCCATACTCTTATTCTGTGTGCTTACATGATGAGCATTGAGATGTTATTATATGCCTAGGTGTGACGACACTCAGAGGTTAGATATGAGCACTCATGATTTGTGATACGAGTATATGGGATACTAGTGGGACTCACGTACCTTGGGGTGCCCTGTTGTTATTGTATGCTCATTTATATTAGATCATATCATGTTTTAAATCCATAAGATACACGATTTATTGTACATGATGTTTTGAGATTTTATTAGCATTGCTTATAATAATTATACTTTTATAGATAATTGCCTTGCTCATTATATCAGTACCATTGTTCGATTTTGTTTCATTACTATTACATTAAATGCCTATGTACCTACACAAGTAATAGCTTGCTAAGGCATTGTTTTGTTTTGCAATGCCTTAGATCTCGAGCACGACAGTAGGAAGGGCAAGACCATTGAAAGACCATGATAGTAGTGAGAGATTTCTTTATTTTGACTGATAGACGTGACGTGAGTTTACCATTTGAACTTTTTTTATGGACTGTATACTCTTATTATATGGAATTGATTGTGACAGTTACACATATGATGGACATTGATTTAAGTATGGTGGGATTTTATGATGGATAGACCCTAGGCTACATTATTCTGTTTCAGATATTTATTGTTTTGAAAATAAAGGCATCGATGATTTTGACGTTGGATTTGATATGTGTATTGTCCTACTTCGTATTTATATTTATCTTTAAATCATGGTCATGATGTTTTGGAAAAAGAAATATAACACCCAAAGGTTTTTAGAAAACATTCTAATAAAATAATTAATAGAATCTTTTTATTTTGGGATCCTGACTACAACTATTATTATTATTATTATAAAAAAATATTTGCTATAAAAACCTGGGGTGCCACAGGCTATAATTCCCTACTCATCAGCAGTTGGGAGTTTAATGCATGCAATGATATGCACTATGCCGAATATTGCTCATGCAATAAGAGTCATGAGTAGATTTCTATCAAATCCAAGCAAAGATCATTGGGAAGCCGTGAAGTGGATACTACGGCATATGAAGGGCACATCTAAATTGTGTTTGTGCTTTAAAAGTACAAAAACACTCTTGGAAGGATATACAAGATTGAAGAAAGTTAATATCAGGGTTTCTTTTCAATTTTGCAGAGGGAGCTATATAGTGGCAGTCCAAGTTGCAGAAGTTTGTAACTTTATCGACAATAAAAGTTGATTATCTTGTCGTAGTTGACGCAGGCAAGGAAATGTTATGGATAAAGTGATTTCTCAAGAAGCTTGGAATCACATAAGAAGAATACAAGATACATTGTGACAGTCAGAGTGCTTTAGACCTGAGCAAGAATTCAATGTATCATGCTCCCACCTAACACATCGACATACATTATCACTGGATACAAGAGGTGACAGAAGAACAGATGCTAAAGCTGAAAAAGATTCACACTGATGAGAATCCTGCAGATATGTTGACTAAAGTGGTAACCTATGAGAAATTACTGTTATGTAAGAACATAACAGGTATGAACTCAAGCTAGTGGAGTATGGCATGAGGATGGAGGGGGAGAATTGTTGATGTCCATCCTCATGTAAGCATGAATTCTCCAGAAGATTCCTGTCAAGAAAAGAAGTCTCTTAGAATTAGATAATCCAATTTTGATTATGAATTCTAGGAAGATAAGGCTTATCAAGATAGAGTTTGTATTCATGTTGAATACATCTAGCTCTCATTTGATATCTATAAATAGGGTTCAGAGGCATGGGCTAAATCTGGCTTCAATTATAATGTTTTCTCTATAGTGAAATGTTTCCTCTCTCTTCTAGTGAATGTAGGCCAGACTAGGCCGAACCACTTAAATTTCTGTTTGTGTTTCTCATTCTATATGTGTGTTGTTTTACGTTATTGCACACAACAATTAGTATCAGAGCTCAACATTTGGCATCAGAGCTGCGCATCTCAACATTCTTCACACCTCACAAAGAGTTCGAATCTTCAATGCCAGTAGTCAACTGCTTAACATAGCAGTCGATTGGTTACATGCCCTTATGATGAAACCTACTTTGAGAGTTTTGACAACTGACTAGAGCTCTTGATAGTCAGCCGGATCAATTAAACTTCCAATTTAAATCCTTTAGGCAGTCGACCGTCTATGTTGGGCAGTCAAATGAATTAGCTAGAAAGCCTAGACTTGCACTTTGGTAACCTGGAGTCTCCGCAGTTAACTGTTGAATTGGACAGTTGGCTGCTTCAAGCTTTTTGGCAGCTGGTTGCCGAAATGGAAGTCGGTTGGAAATTTCTTTGACCTAAAGATTAGAACATATCCAGAGTGACTGGGTATGCTAAACAGTGTTGTGACTGTGGAACTTGATTGGCTTGATCATATTGTGCCCGTATTGAATTATGTTGCAGTATAGAATGAGGATTTGGATAAAGGGGCAGCCTTGGTGCATGAAGCTCCCTCCTATGCATGGTCTGCGGAAGGGGCAGACCACAAAGGCCTAAAGCACACAGCCTTACCTTGCATTTTGTAAGCAGCTGTTTCTACACCTTGAATCCGTGACCTCAAGGGTTTGGATGCAGAGTCCAATTCAGTGTTTCTTGTTTTTCATCTTTTTTTATCTTCGTAACAGGTAGTCGGCTGAATTAAGTTGCATGGACATGGATTTCAAGGGAGAAGTCCCGAGTAAGAGAGTGAATCGGCTGTACAATTAGAGAGTCCGCTGATAACCCAAACCTTAGGGTTCTTCTTGCATTATCCTTTAGGTGAGTTGGCTAGAGAATTAGGAAGCCGACTAGCTCGATCCATTTCGGCCCGTTTCTTCTTGGTTTTTTGGTCCTTCAGTTGGTCGGAGAAGTGAAGTAGCAAATTTGATACTTGCTCGGTCTTGACTCCTCTAACTTATTCAAGGCGCAAATGTTGAAAGTTTGTATGGTTTGCCAATTATAGTACCCTTTAATGGCTTTTCATTTGATTTATTTGTCATCTAATAAATTTACAAATCCTCGAAACTACAAACAAATCTTCTGAAGACTCACTTTCCAGAAAGAGAAATGCCTCAGCAAGGCGCGGCCACAATGCAAATTACCCTGAGGAAACATGGGCCTTTCATGTGATCCTACCTAGGAGCCCAAAATGGACACGGTCTGTTGGATAATTCTAGCTAGCACCCGATAGAAACGTGCATTTGGTATAAAAGCATGCTTAACTGACCAGTGAGTGTCACTTTTGGGCTCTTATCAGATGAACCAACCAAGGGTCAGGAACTCTCCCCTCCGACATCTTTGTTCAAGTCATGGCTATCATGGTGCGCTATTATTCTTGCGATGCAGGCCTTGAGAGATGAAGAATTAGGTGAAAAAATTGTTGTAGTGTCTTCATTGCTTTGGTAGTCGATACCCGAGAAAAGGTTGAAGTTACCAGATATTGTGCTTAAGTGGGCGTTTGAGAAATTGGATATCACATAAGTTAGCAGTTTTCTACAGGACAATATTGCAGAATACAACAAAAAGGGTAGCCTCAGTGCATGAAGCTCTCGCGTATGTGGGGTTTAGGAAATGAGTGAATCACAAGAGTCAATAGTACACAGTCTTACCTTGCATTTTGCAAGAGGTTGTTTCTACGCTTTGAATAATCACATAACGACAACTCTACTGTTGTGACAAGGCTTCCCTTCAATAAAACGTGAATCGTTTATACCAAGTCCATGATTTCAGCTTTTAATTAACACATCTTGTCTTGGTCCTGCACCCATATATTTCCCCGTTCCCGTGCCTTTGATTCGCTGCTAGCACATGGTTCAAGCCCTTTGATTAGGACAATCTTCTGATGGGTCCTACACTAGGATTGTACTGCTTGGGGATATGCAATTATTGGAGACACTTTTGGTTTCGGTGGTTAAAAGCTAAAATCGTGGATGGTCCATGTCTACAGTGTAGGGAGCGGCTCGTTTTATTGTTAGTTAGGGTTTGTGGTTATGATTTGGATCTTCTGAACATACACCCTGTACATAGTTACAGTGTTCTAGTAATGGACAACACGTACGCGTACTCTGGAGAAAAGTGATCTATCATCGTGGTCCTTGCACCCATGAACTGATGCACACATGCACAGAGAGTGATCTATCATCCTGTGTACGTACGCGTACTCTACTTGTCTTTTCATTTTACAAATTATCAAAACTACAAAGGGATCTCCTTATTTCTATGAAGACTCACTTTCCAAAAACAGCACTGTATCGTTCACAGGCAGGGTTTGGAAAAGGGATGACTACAAAAAGTCTATAGTATGTAGCATTACCTTATATTTTGTAGTAGATTACTTTCATACCTTGAACACATGATTACAAGGTCACATGCCGACAACTCTACTGTTATGCTAAGGCTCCCCCAACCCGACCAGTACTTCTATATAAACATTGGTTGATCCGAGTTATTCATCTGATTTCTCCCCTTTTATATTCAGGACCCCAAAAATTTTATGCTTCTAACATCCCAAAGAATTGGATTCTGGTCGTTAGAATATGGCCATTACTCTTAGGAAATTTCTAATTATCATTTTGCTATAGAGCTAAAAGGGCTCTTAGATAAACCAAATGAGATAGATAGAGAGAGAGAGAGAGAGAGAGAGAGAGAGAGAGAGAGAGAGAGAGAGAGTGGCCTTAAAATCCTTAACTTCGCCTTACCAAACTAAAGGGAGGTTCCCAAAAATGTTTATACAGCCAGTTAATATACAAAATCTGGAAGCGCTCGCAAAATGGTTTATGGTGGTCTCAAGCGACAGCACATTGGATCCAAGATCTGACACAGTTGGCCTTATAAAAACAGATTGTTCGATTAGTAATATGATGGTGGGCCAATACGATAAATGTTGTTTAATTTTTCGGGCCCATTATCAATGATATCTTGTTGACCAGAATTAGAGGACTTGTCTGCCTGGCAAACAAGACAATGTGCAAAAAGGAGCGTACATCAGGCACTGAATATGCTTCGTATATGGATCAAGGGTGCAGATCACCCAGTGAAGGTGAAAACAGTAGAACTTATAACCTTGGTCTTGGATATTAACCTAGGTGTTTCAATCTCGAAGACATGGCATACTTTGGTGGTCCCACTTCAAGGAAATCTCATCATAAAATCCAAAAGTAATATAAGATTTGGTATTTATTGGTGGAACCCAAAATGATGTCTTCTAGACCAAGGGAGTAGATCATCCGATCAAGGTAAAATAAGCAGAAACGACACAGACTTGGATCATTACGCTGGTGTGATCTAGGTGGGTATAGAATTTAGAATTTAAAATTTAAAACGTAATATGAACAAAATAAAACTTTTGTAGAAGCTAAAATGATCTAATCTAAATGCTTTTCGAACTACTAGACATCCAAACAAGCAGCAATCTGATGAACGGGTCGGATAATTCAATGTGCATGGCCCCTGCTACAAAAATTCAATATATAGGTATAGTTCTTCTTCTTCTCCTCTACTTCTTTGCCAACTGCTACTTTATTTTGATAAATTTGTTTATCAAAACCTATAAGCTTTTGATATAGAGGCCATCATTGGTTTTGATCACCGAACAAGGACCTCTCCCTTGATTGTTGATTTTTTTCTGGTTCATTACATAAACAGGGTTATAACCAGCTCTTTCCTCTCTGAATATGAGAATCAATCAACCAAACCAGTTATTATTGCTCTCTCTCTCTCTCTCTCTCTCTCTCTCTCTCTCTCTCTCTCTCTCTCTCTCTCTCTCTCTCTCTCTCTCTCTCTCTCTCTCTCTCAATAATCTAAACCCACCAAGCAAACAGCTGTGATTCCTGGCTGTCTGGTTTCTCCGTCCAAAGCTATATAAATTTTCTTCTAACAACATTCATCATACAAATTTGATCACAACTCTACATTCTAGAAAGCGACACAAAAGCTGTGTTTTCTATGATTATTTCATTTATCTTCCTTCCCTCTAATGGAAGCTATTTCAAGGATGGCAGCAAAAGCCATCCAGACAGAACGCGATTATAGTTTCTTCGGTCACCATCCAAGATTGGGTATGCGAAATTCTTGCATTCTTCATTTTGATCGACTTTCGGGAGAGTTTTGAGCCACCGCTGGTTTAATGAACTTGTGATTACGGGCAACTCAGTTCTTCTGGATTTTAGATTTAGCCTGTCAGTAGAGAGAGAGAGAGAGAGAGAGAGAGAGAGAGAGAGAGAGAGAGAGAGAGAAGAAAAAAAAAATCATATTTTTCAACTAGCGTGAATTCCGCATGTAAATTCTGCAAATCCGAAAGTAAAATTCTAAAAGTGTACCGTAAATTTGGTAGAATTCATTTCTCGTTTGGGAAACAATTGGACAAAACTGAGGAAAAGTCAGAAATATATAAGAACTTGTGAATTATTCAGGAAAAAATCAAGAAATTAAAATGTTGAGGTTTTTCTAAAAAAGTTTTCAATTATTCCAAGTTTTCTGTAAATATGGCTGTAATATTTCAACAAAGATTCGAGGTAAGGATTAATTATATATATTCATATTGTAATGTGAAGTTATTAATGCTTGTAAAACCCCAAATGGGGGATGTGGGTGAGGGGCGGATGGTGTTTGATGGATTAATAGGGAATGCCATGTCTATCCAAAACTATCCTTTCCAAAATGGAAGGAATAATAGCGTTGCACTCCTCTTGCCCAGTAGTAAATTATAGGAGCCTTAGGTCATGGAAGGCTGCTACTTATCTGTGCTTGTCAACTTTTAGAACAAAGAGAACCATTTAGCCAATTTGACCTGTCATAGATGCCTTATATATAAATAATTTCATCTACCGGATACCCCTAAGAATATTCGTTTTTGACCTTTTGGGGTTGTGAAAGGAAATTCACAAACCCAAAAGGTCCAACAAGCATGGTCTTAGGGATACCCAGTAGACAAGATTATTTATATATAGGTCATCTTCAAATAATTGAAAAAAGATATAATTGATGGGCCCATGGTACATTTTTTCAATGGAAAGCTTGCACGATAAAAATCCCATAGAGAAAGGAGGAGGAGAAGAATGTTATACATACATACATTAAGAAGGATTGGAATCTAATTAGCTTAGGAAAGGTTGTTGTTTAGTTCAGTTAATAGAAGCATAATTTATATTTTTCAAAAACAAACAATGAAGTTAGTTTTGGGGACTTACTTGGCAAATGCTTTTAAAACATGCACTAGATGATGATTGATTTATTGTTATCAATGGCTAATTGAAGAATGCTCTTCTGAGATGCACCTCAAAATTCAGTAAGCTGAATGGAGCCCCAGTTCTACAAGAATGATCACCTTTTGTCGATTCCGATTCCGGAATGTTCATCTGATATTTGCCAAACTCTATGTACTTTAATCACTTGAAACGAGATTTAAACATTTAGTACAAGCAAAGTCCACATATAACTAACAAAAAGATGAGATGAACAAGCTAGATCAACCAAAAGTTGGTAATTCTCTCCACCCCAAAACCCCTCCAAAAAGAAAAAAAACAAAGGTGGGTTCCTTCAGTGTGTTTGTTACTTAGTTGGTAATTAGCCATCCCACTGATTGTCATTATCTCAAACAGGAATTGACTGTTCAATTGAACTTTCCTAACCATGCACATGGGTGAGGAAGTGGATATACAAAAGGTGGGGATGACCCTACACTTGCACATGCACGGTGGAGGTGATGGCCGCATTGAATTATTCGCCAGAACCAGAAGTCAAGATTGTGGTGGATAGGGATCCTATGAAAACTTCTTTCTAGGAATGGGTTATATCCAGCCATTTCTTAAGAATAATAGCTAAGGGCTCTGAAATTACCACCTGGATCTGGAACCTACATACGAATGATCACAATTTCGATAGCTATACCAGTGATTTGGAGGAGATATCTCGAAAAGTATAATGGGAAGGACTGAGGAACTGTGGCATTTCCCTCTCTTCGTTTATGTGCTCACACAACATGGCTAGTACATCTTTCCATACTTGGGACCGATTGTCGTAAGAGACTCTAATTGAGTTACATCTCAATGGGTAGATTTCTTCACTTGAAGAGGGTTCAAAGTAATACACATCAGATTTCGTCTCCATCAATATAGCAAAGGTTTGACTTGATCGATCAGGGACTTCTCGAAGCTATACACTACAGACGTCTCCTTCGAGGAATATTGCCACTACGAAGGGGTGCAGTGTATTATTTCATCTTTTGTGCTCTCAAACTCCAAGGAAATGCAATATAAGAGCTAGCTGCTTCTTCCTTCACAAACAACACTCCCAAAATGGTACCAGAGCATCATAAACAGATTTTGGAAAACGATATAAATGGAAAACTGTGAATTCCCTGACATGGTGGGATCACATTGAAAGAGACCATTGCAAATAACTTAATTTGATAAGTTTCCATAAGTAAAGAGATTCTATATTTGTCTAGTGCAAGAAAGCTGCTCGAGTAAAATCTTAGAAACAGGCGGAGATGAAATATGGTAAAACTTCAAATTTTAAAAGGGGCAGCCCCAGTGCACTAAGTTCCCGCCTGTGCGGGGTCCGAGGAAGTGGCCGACTATAAGGGTCTATAGTATGCAGCCTTACCTTGCATTTTGCAAGAGGCTGTTTCCTTGCCTTGAACCCGTAACCTCAAGGTCACATGACGTGTGCCAAGGCTCCCCTTCATAATGTAAAGAGTATAACTATTTCAAATTTCATTTTTTTCTTCTCGGTTCTTGTTTCATGTGATGAATAAGCAATTTACAGGCATGGAAAGCATTTCTCCTTCAGAAAATATCGTTTTCTGTTTGGAAATGACATTGAAAGCATGATTAGAAAATTAATTAGATTCTACATTAACTCGGCAAATTCAGTAAAGACTTCAGCTGGAAACTTCTATTGGCAGGAAGTGTTTCCTCATGAGCGTATGACCAATCAGCACTTCGGATAAACTTGATCAGTTACACTGTGACGAACTGCTGTAGCTAATCTTTACTCACTTGGATTGGTTTCTTGGTCCATTGTGTGTTCAATTACTTGGTCCAAAGTGTAATCTCCACTTCCAATCTCAGGAGAAGAGGATGGCATTTACATAGCAAATCTATCTTTATCGTGCTGTTATTAGGACTCCCGATCCCATGCTCCTTTTGTTCCCTTTTGCATTGGGTGTTTGGCATTGTTTCTTGGATCTCTTCAGTTTTTATCTGGCTTACTGCGACAGCTCTCTCCTATGGGCTTTTATTTAGGTATTTCCCTTGAGAAAATGCCAAGTTCTTTCTTTCCTACCACTCTCTGGTCCTAGTGGGTGGAGAGAAATAGCAGATGGTTAAAAATCCGTCTATTCAGTATGGTTGCCAGCTTGGGATCATAACATTGATCATGAAAACCCTCGCTCCCTCTCTCTCTCTCTGAAATTCTTAGAAACTAGAAAGAAATTTCCTCCTCTCAATTCAAGCTCAGTGATCTTTCTCCCAGGCGAAGTCCTCCTATAGCATTCTTTTTAAGTTAAAAACTTTCAAGCTTGGGGGACCCTGGGCCTAGACGTTTTGCGAACTTCTAACAGCCCACGAGGGGCTAGTTGAATTTGATTCTTCTGGGAAATTAGGCCACTCTCTAACGCTGACGTCCAGGCTGCCTTTCAATGGCTTGGGTGTTGGATAAATAGTGTCATGAGACAAGCTTTCGGTGGACGGAGACTCATTTAATGTCATCAAATGGCTCAACAAAAGCAAAGAACCACCCTAGACTGTACGCTTGGGTCCATCTCTGATTTTATCCCATTAAATCTGTTGGACCATTGAACCATCTGGTTCCTTAAGTTTACACGCTACTGTCCCCGTCGTTAGCCTCATCTTTTAATTGTTCATAGAGTTCTGTAACAGTCACTACGAGTAATGAGAACGAAAATACCAAGCAAGTTCTAATGGTGAATGTCAAATGATAAAATCGTAAAGTGTTCATACAAGCAAAGGACTTCGATCTAACTACGACTAAGATGCTTGATTTGGTCTTTTTAGAGCAAAAACCAAGGGAATTGGCTTCCAATCTCTTCGACCATGGGACACATGAAGCTTCTGGGATTCTTCGCCCTTCAGGCGAAAACCCTGTCTACCTGTGTTTCAGTTAGCCAAACAACCAAAAATGATTCCTTTGATGTAAAAACTCTTGCTTTCTGGAAGTTGGAGACTTTTCTTGTATTTGACTATTTGACCTCCCACATTAATCACGCTTTGACCATTGACTTCAAATATTGAATCTTAATTGACCAATCCTATCCCAAGAATTTAGCTTTTGAACCATCTACTATGTACCATAATTCAAAGTGGGTCTACGACCTCTTTTTTAGTAGGCCAAATGTCTCACTAGTATTTCTACTCATCACTAATGTCGATTCTAGGCTAGGATTTATAAAGCCTAACAATCATATACATTTAATCAAAGAACTTCTGATTATGTATGAGTGTGGATTTAACTAACTTTTTATAGTTACATTTTGAAATCTACTGCTTACTTAAAGTTCAACCTCAACCACTTAACACATTTAAATTTTAGTTGTACTGTTTTTCTCTCTTTTATTTTGGAGAAAAGTTTGATTCTCGATATCGTGGACTGCCACCAGATTATAAAGTAGGATGTGGTATTGTAATGGATTAAACATATTATGTGTAACGGGCTAAGTAATAGTCCTATTGGTCGATCAAACCACACGATTGATTTTTGTTAAGTTGGTTGTCCTAACTGATCACCTAGACAAATAATTTGGACGGTTCAAATTATATAATGTGGTAGGGCTATACTTAAAGCTACAATGGAGCTTATTAGTTAGCCTTGGTTACTTCAGTTTACGCGATATTATAGGTAAACATCTCCTATATATTGCTAGGACCTTTAAATCTAGGAATAAACCAACTAAGGGCTCAAATTGGAGATGAGTTTTAGGGTTTCTCTTTATATAACGTGGAGAGAATTAGAACAAGACAATATTTTCTAATTCTCTCGAAGCAATTGTGTTAACTTTCAAGGAGAGTAGAAACAAAAGAAAAGGTAGGTTCTTCCTCTCCTATGCATTTTCTCCATGGGCTCCTTCTCTACAAATCTGGTCCAATTAAGTTGAAGATAGACCACAGTTTCTCTATTACATAAAAGTTTATCATCTAGAGTTTTCTCTTGTTCTTAGAGATTATGATTAGATGCATGGTGCTTGGAGAAACTCTGTCAAATTGACGAAGGTAAGTTGTCTTCTTTGATTTCATTGATTTATAGTGTCGATTAATCTATTTGCTAATGCTCCTTGACAATAATGGATGCAACTTATTTATTATTTTGCATGTGATTGCAAGTTGGAAGATGATGTGTGCCAACATTGGTACCAGAGGCCGGATCTCTAGTCTTTAATAATGCTAAGGTTCTAGATCTAATGATTTTTAGGGGTTATGAACTAGGTGTTGGATCTTAAAATTTTGCCCAGTCCATGCACATCATAGATCTTGATTTTTTAAGATAATTTTGGGCCTATTTTTCATGTTATCGTGGCCTTTGATGTAGGCCCTAATGGGGATCCTTGATTGTTAAGTGTTTAATTTGGTCAAAATTTTCCTAATTTAGCGTTCAATTAGATCATCTAACCGTTCAATTTTACAAAACTTAGCTTGATTTTGAATATAAATCCAATTGACCATCGAAACCTTAATTTGTCAAAATTAACGGTCAGATGATCATTAGAGTTCATTAGATGACTAATGTGCGGTTCAGATGATTCTAATTTAGTCTTTTCTTTTGCAAATCAACCAAAGGACGCACGGATGGATACGAGTAAAAGATAACGGTGCAGATCATCTTAAAGGGCGATGGATGGACCATATCACCCATGGAGATAGATGAAATAGAAATCATGGACAAAATAGAAAGAACATGTAAAGGGCAACTCTTTCCCCCACTTCTCTTTCCTTTTCTTCCTCTTTCCCTCCTTATTCTCTTTTTCTTTCCTTCATTCTCTCTTTCCTTTCCCACTCATTTTCTTTCTTTTCTTTTTCCTTCCTTTTCTTTCTTTTCTTTTTCTCTTCCTTTTCCTCTTTTCTTTCTTTCCTTTTCCTTCTCTTTCTTTTTCCTTCTTTCCTTTTTCTTTTTCCCTTCCTCATTCTCACGTACCCAACTCTCTCTTCTTATATTTTTTTCTTCCTCTTCTTCTACCCCCTCTCCCTTCTCAACATATTTTTCTCCTCTCTTTCTCTCTTCCCATCTTCCTTTGCTTCCATCTGTCCAGACCCAGATTTCATCTCTTCTCCTCCATCCCTCTCCATCGTTTCAGGATCTGCTCCACCCAATTCTCTTCTTCACCGATAAAATCGTTCCCAGCACGACCAGCAAATTCACTGACCAGGCCGGTCCCTTTCCAAGCCCAGGCCATACCGCACTCCACATCGCATAGCACCGGCCAGGTCCCTCCAAGGCAGACTGGGTGCCCCTTCGCTGGATTCCTCTACCCAGCACCGCACCAGCCCATCTGTACTTGCCCAGATCCCCCCAGCCGGCAGAAAAACCCCAGTTCCCTCATCTCCTTCTCCCGTCTCTCTCACTCATCTCCTTTCTCCAACACCCAATGCACCTGGCGCTGTCACCTTCCACTGGCCAAGCTCTCCATTCCCTCTACCGCACTGGTCTGCCCTTCATCCCCAGAAATTACGGCAGCACCGCCTAGATCAGAGCTCCCTATCTCTGCCCCATCACCGGCGTTCATCACCGGACGACGCCCCAGAGCCTCACCAGCCGGCCCGGACACGGAGACCCGAAAAGGGTTTCCTTTTTCTTCTCCTCTCTCGTCCCCCCTCTTCTCCCTCTTTTCCTCCCCCGGGTTTCTCCCTCCTTCTTCTCCCTTCTTCTTTCTTCCCCATCTTCATTCGTTGGGGTTTCCTGGTTTTTTTCTTAAAAACCAGATTTTCACAAAATTCCAAGTTTGCCCTCTCTCTTTAACAGAAATTACAAATCTATTCTTTCCCGTTAATTCCATCTGTGTCCCCAGTTTAATTCCATCTGTGTCCTGCTTTATTCCGGTTTTGTTTTATCTGCGTTTTTCTTATCCAGGAACTGCTCAATCCATACCTGATCAATTAAGGCCTAACCTCTCAACGGTTTAGCCTTAATCAAAACAAAATCCTTGATTTCTCTTTCGTTTCTTAACGGAATTCAAATTAATTTTACAGGTTCATTCTTAGGACATCCCTAGACATAACCAATGCTTCTGATCTTAGATCTGAAATCCAGAAATCAATCTGAGCCGTCCAAATCCTGAAATCACAATTTAGCCTAGATCTTGACCATTTTGAAGAATCTGTCAAATCCGACCGGTGGATCACTAATCAAGAATGAGTTGAAGATATCTGTAAAGGAGGATCAGCTTTTAGAAGACCAGAAGTGAAGAGTTTGATGAAAATTGATCTAGGGAAGTTGTTTTTTCTCATTATTTGATTTTGTTTGTGTTCTTTAAGAACTGAAAATTCTGTATTTTTGAGAAGTTTATTAGATCTGAACATTTATTCTCATTTTAATAATTCCAGTAATTGTAAGTGATTTATTTTTAATTTTAAATAATTAGATTTTATTGAAAACTCCATTTTAAATCAAGTCCTCGTGGGATCGACCCGTACTTGCATAAACTACCCTACAATAGCCCGTGCACTTGCGGTAAAATAATCAACAAGTTTTTAGCCACTGGACTTGCAAAAGAGTTTTCATAAAATTTAATTAAAAAATCCAAAAAAAATAAAAAATCAGAAAATTTAAAAAAAAAATAAAAAAATACATAAAATTAGGAATTGCAATTTTTAGCATTTTAGGAAATTTTAGGTGCATTTTTCAATTTTTTTTAGGGCATAATCACCTTGTTTCCTGAATTTGGTACTAATTTCTAATTTTATTTTTCAGGAAATAGGAAAGTGGAGGAATTTGGCAAGTGGATCTTCACCAAATTGGAAACTTCCCTGCTTTCCTAGAATAGGACTTTCTTTTTCCTTTTGAGTGAATCTTGTAGTGAGGATCCTTGTAAATTGCAATTTCCATTTTAAAATTTAAAGGGTTGTATAATACGAGCAAGTGTGGGATAAGGTGGCCCACACTTGATCTTCATCGAAACCCCCGTGAGTTTCCTCACTCATTTATTTCCTAGATTAGGGTTTGCATTTAGAATAATTTGCATTGTTTGGTAGTGTAACTCATATAGAAGCATCTTTTATAATTGTTGCATTTTAGGATTTTGCATTAGTTCTTGCTTTTAATTGCATTCTTAGGGCATGTTTAATGTTTTAAGGTGATTTATATGCTAATCGAATTGCCATGGTGTGTGAAATTAATTAGTAAGGGCACCCTACCCCCATAAGATCAAGGGTGGATTTCATCACCACCTCTTGGCCCACTTAGGATAATCATCTCAAGCGCGCAAACCTTCCTTTCACGTTAATTTAAAATCAATCAGAAGAGACCTATAGGGCCATCACATGCTCGTAGGACCCTCTTAATAGGACGCGATTTACTGTCAATCCAGTGGCTTTTGATCACTGTGGTTATTGGGGGTTACTTAATAGAGCGTCGCTCTTCCCCCATCTCCTATTGACGTTTGTTGAGGTCTAAACGCCTCTTTACACGAGGGTTGTATTAACCACTTTGGACAGAACCCAACTAGTAAGCAGTAATCAACTTCTAAAGAGAGGAGGAGCGCTAGTCTAGGCTAATAAAAGCATCGTCCCCACAGAAAATCAAATATATTGCTACTTATTAGCCTTAGGATTATTTGAGTGTGCCCTTTTGTTTGCGCATCATTCTAGAAGTTAGGTTGGATCATTTAGGTTAGCTTTCTCAAAAAAAACAAAAAACAAAAAACAAAAAAAAAACAAAAAACAAAAAAAAAACAAAAAAAAAAAACGAAAAGAAGCTTCCCTTGTATGCACTTTTGGAGACGCGACAAAACCGGAAGGTTAGTCAAGTACGACCAAAAAGACATCTTGCAAGATCGAGCCACATCTATGGCTGATCAACGCTCAAGGGGTAATTCACCCCATGGAAGTCAAGGGGCTCCACTCATCATGAATGAGGACCCACCACCCTTGATAAAAGATGAATATCAACCTCCACCAAGGAGGAATAATCATCAACCAAATAGAGATTGGAGAAGAAACAATAGGGAGTGGGACCAACAAAGTGAACATGGGGATGATAATATTGAGGGTCATCAAAACTTTCGTGGTAGAACTTTAAAAGACTACCTTCACCTACACGCACCCAGACACCATCCTGTGTAATTCTTCCTCAAAATGTTGGTGCGTTAGAATTAAAAACTGAGTAATCCAATTACTGCCCAAATTCCGTGGTCTAGATAGTGAGAGTCCTTATTTGCACCTTAAAGAATTTGATGAGGTATGTAGTACCCAGAGAACTCAAAATATAGGTCTAGATCTTGTTAGACTTAAACTTTTTCCTTTCTCTTTAAAGGAAAAAGCAAAAATGTGGTTTAATGCTGCCATCGGGTTCCATAAGAACCTGGAATGAAATGACTAGGGAATTCTTAAAGAAGTTTTTCCCTACCCATAAAACCAATACGCTTTGTAAAATAATGAACTTTACCCGAAGGATAAAGAATCATTCTATCAATGCTTGGGAAAGGTTCAAAGAACTACAACTCACTTGCCCACATCATGGCTATGAACCATGGCGCATCATCGGCTTCTTTTATGAAGGACTAAATTCGACATGCGCCGGTTTGTAGAGATGATGTGTAATGGCAACTTTCTCAACAAACAACCGGATGAGGCGGAGGAGTATTTGGAATGGCTAGTGAAAGTGCACGGACACTGGCCGACTCGGAAAGAATAGAACATACGAGATAGACTTAAGCCCAATAACACCCATGCTAGGGAGGCATGTATGCTATGTCCGAAAAAGATGATATCAATGCCAAAGTAGCATCCCTAGCGAGGAAAGTAGAAGCCACAGAAATGGGAAAGAAAAACTCAAATAAAGGAGAACAAGTGTGTAGTATTTGTGAAAGTACGTCACATCTTACTCGGGAATGTCCTACAATCCCGCTTTTCAAGATGTACTTCATGATCAAGCTAATGCACTTAACACATATAAAAGACCTTTCTCCCCATATTCAGACACTTATAACCCCAACTGGAGAAACCATCCAAACTTTAGTTGGAAAAATGGACCTACTGCTAATGTTCCACAATCAGGACAATATCATCCACAACAAAAAAACCAAGGACTTCTTACCTTACCTTATCAAACTCATCAACCTCCTTCTGGACCTTACTTGCCCCCACCTAAAAGGCATGTTGAGGATAATCAAAACATTCAAAACCAGGAAAGGAAAATTTCTCAATTAGAAAGTCAAATAAAACAAACCAACCAGTCCATGAATGAATTAAAAAACATGATGAGTCAAATGATGCAAAGTATGGAAAAAGGAAAGTTCCCAGCTCAACCACAAGCAAACCCTAAGGGAGTGCATGCAGTTAGCCTTAATGCATCTGATGAAACATCTAGCTCTACCATGGAACAAACTAAGGCTGTTACTATTCTTAGGAATGGTAAAAGAATTGAGAAAGATGAGCCTCAAAAGACTGAAAAGGTAGAAAAATCCACGAAAGTTAAAGAAAACTCTAAACAAAAGGACCCTGTTTCACCTGTTGATCTATGTCCTATACCTGCTCCATTTCCTCAAAGGTTGCGTCAAGCCCCAAAGTCTGCATCTAATGATGAGATTTTAGAGATTTTCAAGCAAGTCAAGATCAAAATACCGATCTTAGATGCTATCAAACAAATCCCATCATATGCCAAATTCTTAAAAGACTTATGCACTATAAAGAGAAAATTGAATGTCCAGAAGAAGGCATTTTTGACTGAACAGGTTAGTTCTATTCTTCAACACCATACACCACCAAAGTACAAAGATCCTGGTTGCCCCACTCTTACTTGCATTATTGGCAGCTACAAGATTAACCAAGCTCTTCTTGATTTAGGATCTAGTGTAAATCTATTACCATACTCGGTATACGAACGATTAGGTGCAGGTGAACTAAAACCTACATCTACTACGCTCCAATTTAGTGACCGTGCTGTAAAAATACCGAGAGGGGTAATAGAGGATGTGTTAGTCCAGGTAGAACAATTTTGTTTCGCTGTCGATTTTCTAGTTCTAGATACACAACCGGTGGTGAATGAGAAGAATGAAATACCAGTCATCTTGGGACGACCATTTTTTGCTACGTCTAATGCCTTAATCAATTGTAGAAATGGTGTCATGAAACTGTCCTTTGGCAATATGACATTAGAGCTAAACATCTTTAACATTTGTAAGCAACCTGGTGAAACTACTGATGATTTGCACAGTGTTAACATGATCAATTCAGTTGTGCAAGATCAGTTTCAGTCATCTTCCTTGTCGGACCCACTAGAGGCCTGTTTGGCCCATTTTAATGAGTTTAATGAGGATGCATTAATAGAGGAAGTTAATGCCTTCCTTGATTCTGTTCCTATCATGGAAATAGAAAAATGGAAACCTCCTTTCGAGGACCTTCCAATGAGGGAGTCCACTCCCCTTCCATCATTCATAGAACCTCCTAAGCTTGAATTGAAATCTCTACCATGAGATTTAAAATATGCCTTTTTAGGAGACAAAGAGACTTTTCCTGTAATAATTTCCTCCCAATTAGAAACATCTCAGGAGGAAAAGTTAATAGATACTTTAAAAGAACACAAAGGTGTTATAGGATGGACCATAGCTGATATAAAGGGCATTAACCCTTTAATCTGCACCCATAGGATCTATCTAGAGGATGAAGCTAAGCCATGTCGTCAAATGCAAAGAAGGTTAAATCCTAATATGAAAGATGTGGTTAGAGCAGAAGTCCTAAAGTTGCTTGATGTGGGAATCATTTATCCCATAAGTGATAGCAAATGGGTAAGTCCTACTCAGGTGGTTCCAAAGAAGTTTGGAGTGACAGTAATAACTAACGCCAACAATGAATTGATCCCTACCAGGGTTACTACTGGTTGGCGTATGTGTATCGACTATCGAAAGTTGAATCTTTGTTACAAGAAGGACCATTTTCCTTTGCCCTTCGTTGACCAAATGTTAGAAAGGGTTGCGGGACATCGATCTTATTGTTTCTTAGATGGTTATTCAGGGTATAACCAAATAGAAATTGCACCCGAGGATCAGGAAAAGACCACATTTACATGTCCTTTTGGCACTTTTGCTTACAAAAGAATGCCATTTGGATTATGTAATGCTCCATACATTTTAACATTGCATGTTAAGCATTTTCAGTGACATGGTGGAGAGAATTTTAGAGGTTTTCATGGACGACTTTTCTGTTTTCGGTAATTCATTTGAAATATGTCTTGAAAATCTAAGAAAAGTCTTAACTCGTTGTAAAGAAAAGAACCTAGTTCTTAATTGGGAAAAATGTCATTTCATGGTTCCTAAGGGAATTGTCTTAGGTCACATTGTGTCATCTAAAGGTATAGAGGTAGATAGAGCTAAAGTTGATCTAATTTTCAATCTACCCATTCCAAAATCTATTAGGGACATTCGCTCTTTCCTAGGTCATGCAGGATTCTATAGGAGGTTCATTAAAGATTTTAGTGCAATATCTAAACCATTATGTTACCTCCTCACAAAGGATACTCCTTTTGAGTGGACTGAGGATTGTCAAGAAGCTTTTATAAAGTTGAAAGACAAGTTGACCACCTCACCTATTATGCAGCCACCTGATTGGAGTCTACCCTTTGAAATCATGTGTGATGCCAGTGACTATCTTTGTAGGAGCTGTACTAGGACAGAGAAAAGAAAAGAAGCCATACGTTATCTATTATGCCAGTAGGACCTTAAATAGCACCCAAATGAACTATTCTACTACGGAGAAAGAACTCTTAGCAGTTGTCTTCGCATTGGATAAATTCAGGTCTTACTTGGTTGGATCTAAAATAGTCATATTCACTGACCATTCGGCCCTCAAGTATCTTCTTTCTAAGAAAGATGCTAAGCCTAGACTAATTAGATGGATTCTCCTACTCCAAGAGTTTGACATTGAAATAAAAGATAAAAGGGAGTAGAGAATGTGGTAGTGACCATTTGTCTCGCTTAGTCCTATGAGCCTTTAGATGAGTTGCCAATTAAAGACACTTTTCCTGATGAGCAACTTTTTCATGTTTCCCATCCTCCCTGGTTTGCTGATATTGCAAATTATTTAGTCACGGGGAAAATTCCTGAACATTGGACTACACAACAAAAGAAAAAATTCTTTTCCAATGTTAAGCACTATTTCTGGGATGATCCATACCTGTTTAAATATTGCCCAGATCAAATCATTAGAAGATGTGTCCCTAACTTAGAACAACATAGTGTTATCTCCTTTTGTCATTCAGAAGCATGTGGGGGACATTTTTCTGCCCAGAAAACAGCGGCAAAGATTTTGCAGTGCGGTTTTTATTAGCCGTCGTTGTTCAAAGACACACATGTGTTCTGTAAATTATGTGAGCAATGTCAAAAGTTAGGAGGACTAACCCGTAGGAATATGATGCCTCTAAACCCTATTCTTATCATAGAAATTTTTGATTGTTGGGGTATCGATTTTATGGGTCCATTCCCACCTTCTTTTGGCTACATTTATATCTTATTAGCCGTAGACTATGTTTCAAAATGGATTGAGGCTATCCCGTGCAGGAATAATGATCACAAAATAGTTCTTAAATTTTTAAAAGAAAACATTTTTTCTAGATTCGGGACCCCTCGAGCCATTATAAGTGATAACGGTACACATTTTTGCAACAAACCATTTGAAGCATTAATGAAAAAATATAATATTACACATAAAGTTGCAACACCGTATCACCCACAAACAAGTGGACAAGTAGAAGTATCTAATCGGGCCATCAAACAAATCCTTCAAAAGACTGTTAATCCAGATTGTAAAGATTGGTCTCTTCGACTGACCGATGCGCTTTGGGCTTATAGGACTGCACATCGCACCCCGATTGGTATGTCTCCTTATCGTATTGTATACGGTAAGGCTTGTCATTTGCCTGTGGAATTGGAACATAGAGCCTATTGGGCAATAAAGACATTCAATTTCAATATGAATAAAGCAGGCTCACATCGCAAACTCCAACTTAATGAGTTGGAAGAGATCAGGCAAGAAGCATATGAGAGTAATAGGATATATAAAGAAAAGATGAAAGTTTTTCATGATAAGAACATAATGAGAAAATCCTTTACTCCAAGCCAAAAGGTTCTACTTTACAATTCTAAGCTTCACTTATTTCCAGGTAAGCTTAGATCTCGATGGACTGGTCCATATATAGTAAAAGAAGTTTTTTCATATGGGACTATCGAGATTGAGAATACTAGGACTGGTCATTCTTTTAAAGTGAATGGTCAACGTTTAAAGCCTTTCCTAGATTATGAGAATCCAGAAGTTGAGTCCACAACTCTGGAGGATCCTGTTTATCAGGATTGAGTGGATTTGATCCCTCTGTACCATATTTTGTATTTTTGTTGTTTTCTACATCACTCATATTCATTTTAGGTCCTAATTTTTAAACATTGAGGACAATGTTTACATCGGAGTTGGGGGTGTAGAATTCTAGCAAATTCTAGTTTTTTTTAGATTTTTAGGTGTTTTCCTTAGTTTTTCAAAAAAAAAAAAATTGAAAAATTTTAGGTCATTTCCTACACTATGATGAGAATTGGATTTTTTTAAGTATAATCTGAATAACTTTAGCTTATTAATGGAATTGAATATGATTAATTCATCTTTTTACTCATTTTCTAAAGTATTCTATGAAAGCAAAGTCTCAGATCAAATATGTACACGCAGTTGCATATAGATAGTCTAGATTGATAAGAAGCTATAACTTAGAGATTCTGAAGAAATTCAGTGGAGACCTATAACCTAAGTGAGTTTTCAAGCTACTCATTTTTTTGAGAGGTTATAAATGTTCTTAATTTTCTTCAGCGAGCTTAAAGAAAATTGATCCCAAACTCTTAATTTGGCTAATTACCTGAATAGTTAGAATATTACCTTTAAAAATTTTAGAAGTTCATTGAATTTGATGGATTATAGGAAACCTAGAAAATGATTTAGGCCATCCTTGTTGTTATAACCTAGAGACATAAAGCCTACCCATAAAGTATTGTTACCACTAGTTAGCCAACTTGAGCCTTTAATATAAGCCTTTTCTTTTGTCACCCAAATTATCTTTTACCCATATTAACCCAGTATAAATTATCCATTACCCATTTTCTTTGAAAAATAAGTTAGAGAAGAATGAAGAAATATCTTTTAGTTGTAATGAAAAGTGGATATCAAGAAAAGAAATATTCTTCAAAGTGAGTCAAAAGTACTGAAAAAGAAAGAAAAGATTCTGAAAAAAAAAAAAAAAAGTTTGAAGAATATAAAGAAAAATGGAAACAAAAATATTCACTTCAGAAAAAATAAAAAAAAAGGAAGAATTATCAACTTTAGTAGAAGACCTCTACTTATTTTTTTAAAAAAGAAACTTTGAATATCCTTATACCCTTTCTTTGGTACCCTGTCCTAAGCCTACGTTTCGTCCCAGTTAAAGACCTATTGATTCTAGGAGAAACATAGTCTTGATGAGGAAATGAATGGATAGAATATAAAAGAGTGGTATTTCTAAATATTCAAAGGTAATGGCATCTATTCTAAAGGGATCAAAACAATGAAATTCCTTAGTAACTCCCAATTTTCATGAGTACATGTGAGAAAATTTTGCTTTTATTGACTCAACTCACATAATTAAAAGAGAGATATGATTTGACCCCTTTATCTGAGAGATTTTGTTTTTGAGTGTATGTCATTAGTGAGGCTTGAGGTCAAAACATATTTCGGATGGAGTTCAAAAGTGTAACAGCCCGAGGGCCCACACCCTGCAATGATATTGTTCGTGCCGGAGTGCCCATACACCCCGCACGGTTTTGTTCTTCCCTAGTTGCTCAGGGAAAAGGCCTCGTTCCGTGTATCAGAGTGCACAGCGGATATGATATTGTCCTCTTTGGGTTCCTCACCACTCTGGGCTTCACCCCTCAAGGTTTTGTTCCCTTAGGTCCCTCACCCCTCTTGGGCTTCACCCATCGGGAGGCCTCGTTGCAAGGAAAGTCCTCATCACTCTTATCAAGAGCCCAGTAACTTTCCCCCTAGCGATGTGGGACTAACTCTCGCCTTTCACCTTGCTTAGCACCGGCCCTCTTGGCCCGCCCTCATCGGCCAAGGCTTCACAACCTCTCCCCCTTAGGGGACACGCGTCCCCGCGTGTCTTACCACACACGAGCGCCCACGTGCGGCTAGCCACCCACACCGGGTCGGGGTCTGGCTCTGATACCACTTGTAACGGCAGGGCCTACACCCTGCAACGATATTGTCCGTGCCGGAGTGCCCATACACCCCGCACGATTTTGTTCTTCCCGCTGCCCGTGGAAAAGGCCTCGTTGCAAGGGAAGTCCTCATCACTCTTATCAAGAGCCCGGTAACTTTCCCCCAGCGATGTGGGACTAACTCTCGGTCTCACCTTGCACAGAAGCACCTGACCCTCTTGGCCCGCCCTCATCGGCCAAGGCTTTACAACCTCTCCCCCTTATGGGACACACGTCCCGCGTGTCTTACCACACACGAGCGCCCACGTGCGGCTAGCCACCCACACCGGGGTCGGTCCGCTCACGATACCACTTGTAACGGCAGGGGCCCACACCTGCAATGATATTGTCCGTCTTGGGAGTGCCCATACACCCCGCACGGTTTTGTTCTTCCCTAGTTGCTCAGGGAAAAGGCCTCGTTCCGTGTATCAGAGTGCACAGCGGATATGATATTGTCCTCTTTGGGTTCCTCACCACTCTGGGCTTCACCCCTCAAGGTTTTGTTCCCTTAGGTCCCTCACCCCTCTTGGGCTTCACCCATCGGGAGGCCTCGTTGCAAGGAAAGTCCTCATCACTCTTATCAAGAGCCCAGTAACTTTCCCCCTAGCGATGTGGGACTAACTCTCAGTCTTTCACCTTGCTTAGAAGCCTGCCAGCCCTCTTGGCCCGCCCTCATCGGCCAAGGCTTCACAACCCACACCCTGCAACGATATTGTCCGTGCCGGAGTGCCCATACACCCCGCACGATTTTGTTCTTCCCCAGTTGCCCAGGGAAAAGGCCTCGTTGCAAGGGAAGTCCTCATCACTCTTATCAAGAGCCCAGTAACTTTCCCCCTAGTGATGTGGGACTAACTCTCAGTCTCTCACCTTGCCTAGAAGCCTGCCAGCCCTCTTGGCCCGCCCTCATCGGCCAAGGCTTTACAACCTCTCCCCCTTATGGGACACACGTCCCCGCGTGTCTTACCACACACGAGCGCCCACGTGCGGCTAGCCACCCACACCGGGTCGGGGTCTGGCTTTGATACCACTTGTAACAGCCCGAGGCCCCACACCCTGCAATGATATTGTTCGTGCCGGAGTGCCCATACACCCCGCACGGTTTTGTTCTTCCCTAGTTGCTCAGGGAAAAGGCCTCGTTCCGTGTATCAGAGTGCACAGCGGATATGATATTGTCCTCTTTGGGTTCCTCACCACTCTGGGCTTCACCCCTCAAGGTTTTGTTCCCTTAGGTCCCTCACCCCTCTTGGGCTTCACCCATCGGGAGGCCTCGTTGCAAGGAAAGTCCTCATCACTCTTATCAAGAGCCCAGTAACTTTCCCCCTAGCGATGTGGGACTAACTCTCAGTCTTTCACCTTGCTTAGAAGCCTGCCAGCCCTCTTGGCCCGCCCTCATCGGCCAAGGCTTCACAAAAAGTTAGAAGTTTATTTAGAGATCAAGATGATTCCATATGTAAACTGTACATGCACACACTCACTCTGAGATTTGAGCTTAATTGGAATTATTTTGGCATATGGGTAGGGTTTTGAATTTTTCAGTCATTTTTATTAGTATGATAAAGTTGATGTGATTTATTGAAGATAATTCTCTGAGGAAAAAGAGGAGTTGACTTAAAAATAAAATTTGAAATCTTGAAATTTGGTTTTTCGCATGTGTTGCTCGGGACTAGCAAAATGCTGGTTGGGGGGTGTGTTAAGTGTTTAATTTTGGTCAAAATTTCCCTAATTTAGCGTTCAATTAGATCATCTAACCGTTCAATTTTACAAAACTTAGCTTGATTTTGAATATAAATCCAATTGACCATCGAAACCTTAATTTGTCAAAATTAACGGTCAGATGATCATTAGAGTTCATTAGATGACTAATGTGCGGTTCAGATGATTCTAATTTAGTCTTTTCTTTTGCAGATCAACCAAAGGACGCACGGATGGATACGAGTAAAAGATAACGGTGCAGATCATCTTAAAGGGCGATGGATGGACTATATCACCCATGGAGATAGATGAAATAGAAATCATGGACAAAATAGAAAGAACATGTAAAGGGCAACTCTTTCCCCCACTTCTCTTTCCTTTTCTTCCTCTTTCCCTCCTTATTCTCTTTTTCTTTCCTTCATTCTCTCTTTCCTTTCCCACTCCTTTTCTTTCTTTTCTTTTTCCTTCCTTTTCTTTCTTTTCTTTTTCTCTTCCTTTTCCTCTTTTCTTTCTTTCCTTTTCCTTCTCTTTCTTTTTCCTTCTTTCCTTTTTCTTTTTCCCTTCCTCATTCTCACGTACCCAACTCTCTCTTCTTATATTTTTTCTTCCTCTTCTTCTACCCCCTCTCCCTTCTCAACATATTTTTCTCCTCTCTTTCTCTCTTCCCATCTTCCTTTGCTTCCATCTGTCCGGACCAGTTCATCTCTTCTCCTCCATCCCTCTCCATCGTTTCAGATCTGCTCCACCCAATTCTCTTCTTCACCGATAAAATCGTTCCCGGCCACGACCAGCAAATTCACCGACCAGTAGGTCCCTTTCCAAGCCCGGAGCCATACCGCACTCCACATCGCATAGCAGGCCGAGGTCCCTCCAAGGCAGACCGGGTGCCCCTTCGCTGGATTCCTCTACCCAAAGACCGCACCAGCCCATCCGTACTTGCCCGGATCCCCCAGGCCGGCGAGAAAAACCCCGGTTCCCTCATCTCCTTCTCCCGTCTCTCTCACTCATCTCCTTTCTCCAACACCCAATGCACTGCGCCGTCACCTTCCACCGGCCAAGCTCTCCATTCCCTCTACCGCACCGTCCGCCCTTCATCCCCGAAATTACGGCAGCACCGCCTAGATCGAGCTCCCTATCTCTGCCCCATCACCGGCGTTCATCACCGGACGACGCCCCGTAGCCTCACCGGCCAGAGCCGGGACACGGAGACCCGAAAAGGGTTTCCTTTTTCTTCTCCTCTCTCGTCCCCCCTCTTCTCCCTCTTTTCCTCACCCGGGTTTCTCCCTCCTTCTTCTCCCTTCTTCTTTCTTCCCCATCTTCATTCGTTGGGGTTTCCTGGTTTTTTTCTTAAAAACCAGATTTTCACAAAATTCCAAGTTTGCTCTCTCTCTTTAACAGAAATTACAAATCTATTCTTTCCCGTTAATTCCATCTGTGTCCCCAGTTTAATTCCATCTGTGTCCTGCTTTATTCCGGTTTTGTTTTATCTGCGTTTTTCTTATCCAGGAACTGCTCAATCCATACCTGATCAATTAAGGCCTAACCTCTCAACGGTTTAGCCTTAATCAAAACAAAATCCTCGATTTCTCTTTCGTTTCTTAACAGAATTCAAATTAATTTTACAGGTTCATTCTTAGGACATCCCTAGACATAACCAACGCTTCTGATCTTAGATCTGAAATCCAGAAATCAATCTGAGCCGTCCAAATCCTGAAATCACAATTTAGCCTAGATCTTGACCATTTTGAAGAATTTGTCAAATCCGACCGGTGGATCACTAATTAAGAATGGGTTGAAGATATCTGTAAAGGAGGATCAGCTTTTAGAAGACCAGAAGTGAAGAGTTTGATGAAAATTGATCTAGGAAAGTTGTTTTTTCTCATTATTTGATTTTGTTTGTGTTCTTTAAGAACTGAAAATTCTGTATTTTTGAGAAGTTTATTAGATCTGAACATTTATTCTTATTTTAATAATTCTAGTAATTGTAAGTGATTTATTTTTAATTTTAAATAATTAGATTTTATTGAAAACTTCATTTTAAATCAAGTCCTCGTGGGATCGACCCGTACTTGCATAAGCTACCCTACAATAGCCCGTGCACTTGCGGTAAAACAATCAACATTGATCTATGTATTTTTGGCTTATCTTGTGAGATTGTTTAGTACTGATCTATTAATCGAATAAGTTAATTCCATATGTTGCTCAAATATGAGCATTGCTTTGTGTGTCTAATTGCCACTATTTTAAATAGTATTGGATCATTGTTTTTGCTTGATCTTGCTACTGATTTTAATGTGCTAGATCTTGCTATAATTGTATCCATTAGAATTTGAAAATTGGTTTTGAATAGAGCATATATTGAGTTCCAAAAATTGTCTAACTAAAGGACTGTTTATGTGGCCTTTTGAGCTCGTTTTCTTTTATGACTAATCTTAGGGCTGTTTTAGTACTATTATATAGTGGTTCAAATCTGATTCTAGTGCTAATTCCTTAAGGTATGATTACTCAATGTCCATCCTAAATATATACACTAGACTATGCACTTAGATGGTGGTTTTATGTGCTCTTATCAATCTAACTTCAAAACACACATGCATGTGCTTATATCATGCATTTTTCATTCATTATTTGGCCTTTGATTTTCTCATTAATGTGTTTGTGACCAACAACATGCATAATTAATTAGACTAGTTTAGCCTATTTATTGGATCTGAAACTAGCTAGTTTTATGTCTCTATTGTTTAACTTATTAATGCTTGGTTACTTAAAGTTCTACCTCAACCATTGTAAGTGTAACACATTTAAATACTAGTCTTGTTTACTTTGGTGAAAAGTTGAATTCTCGATATTGTGTGCTGCCACTAGATTATAAGGTAGGATGCAGTCTTGTAATGTATTAAATATATTATATGTAATGGGTTAAGTAATAGTGCTAGCAATCTACCAAACCACACCATTGATTTTTAGTCATTGGGTCTATTATCCAGACTAATCGCCTAGACAAATGTTTTGGATGGTTCAAATTATATAATGTGGTAGGGTTATACTTAGAGCTATGATGTAGCTTATTAGTGAGACTTAGTTACTTCAATTAACCTGACATTATAGGTAAACATCTCCTAGATATTGCTAGGACCATAAGATCTTGGGTTAAATAAATTGAATGCTCAGATTAGAGATGGGTTTTAGGGTTGCTCCTTATATACCATGGAGAGAATTAGAACAAGGCAATATTTTCCAATTATCTCTAAGCAATTGAGTTAACTCTCAAGGAAAGTAGAAACAAAAGAAAAGGCTGGTTCTTCCTCTCCTATGTATTTTCTCCTTGGCTTCCTTCACTGCAGATCTGGTCCAATTAAGTTGAAAATAGATCAACAAGAAGGCCTACCATGGTTTCTCTATAACATACACGTTCATCATCTAGAGTTTTCTTTTGTTCTACTAGAGATTATGATTAGATACATGGTGCTTGGAGAAACTCTATCAAATTGACGGAGGTAAGTTATGTCTTCTTTGATTTCATTGATTTATAGTTTTGATTAATCTATTTGCTAATGCTCCTTGGCAATAATGGATGCTACCTATTTGTTGTTTTGTAGGTTGGAAGATGATGTGTGCCGACATTGGTATCATAGTCCGGATCTCCAATCTTTGATCATGCTAAGGCTCTAGATCTAATGGTTTCTAGAGGCTATGAACTAGGTGCTTGATCTAAAAATTTTGCCTAGTCCATGCACATAATAGATCTAATGGTTTCTAGAGGCTAGTTTTTCATGCAGCCATGGCCCCTGATCTAGGCCCTAGTGACAATACTTGATCCATGTATTTATGCCTTATCTTATGAGATTGTTTAGGATTGATCTATTAATCAAATTTGTTCATTGCATATGTTGCTCAAATATGTGCACTGCTCTATGCATCTAATTGCCACTGTTTTAAATGGTATTGGATCATTGTCTTTGCTTGATCTTGCTACTGATTTTAAGCTGCTAGATCTTGCTATCATTGTGCCCATCAGAATCTAAAAATTGGTTCTGATTAGAGCATATATTGAGTTCCTAAAATTGTCTAGCTGAAGGACTATTTATGTGGCTTTTTGAGCTTCTTTTCTTTTATGACTAATCTTAGGGCTGTTTTAGTACTATTCTATAGTGGTTGAAATCTGATTCTAGTCCTAATTCCTTAATATTTGATTACTCTAATGTCTATCCTAAATATATACACTAGTTTGTGCACTTAAATGGTGTTTTATGTGCTCATATAAATCTAACTTAAAGACAGATTTATGCATGTGTTTAGAGGGTTGTTATCATGCATTTTTCATTCATCATTTGATCTATGATTTTCTCATTAATATGTTCTAGGTCTCTAATGTTTGAGATCAATAACATGCATAATTAATTAGACTAGTTTGGGTTGTTTATTGGATCGAAAACTAGCTAATTTTATGTCTCTACTATTTAGCTTATTAATGCTTGTCTTAGGGACTGTTCTAGAGCTTGGTAAACACTATTTCACATGTCATTTGTGATGTTTAAGTTTAAATTTTGAATATGATGGCTTTATATTTGTTAATATGATTGTTTTTATATGCATGTTTAAGTCCTATAATCAAATGTGTTGAAAAGTAGAGTTAAAGGCTATCCTACTACTCTCTTCTTTTTGAAGTATGTGTCTAGGACTTCTAAAGCCTTTTGTATCTTTAATTTATATATTTATCTAGAACTCAAATTTAACTCTCATTAAACTTGTATCTAGTTTATGTATTTTAAACTAGTATTATAAACTTTATGAGCAATTTATTATGTGTTAGAGGTAAAAGATTATTGAAATTTATGCTTAGAGACTACTAAATGTTGAAAATCTTTTGTACTTATTAAAATCTTAGATGATGACTTTTTATGTCACATGGTAACTAGGATTTGAATAGCTAGTGTTGAGTTTTCCGTAAGTGCATGGCTGTTGTAGTCTAGCTAGTCCAAGTCCGGGTTGATTTCCACAGGGACTCAACTTAAATGTTGGAGTTTACATAAATTTTAACTTAAACAATTGATGGAATTAAAATTCATATTTCTTAAGCCTTAAGTGCACAATTTTGAAATTAAAGAAAATATAATAACAATCTGAATACAACTTCCCTGCCTTGATCGTTGTGTCATGCAACGAATAGGGACCAAAAATACATAAGTTAGCAACTAATCTGATAACAAAATTAAACTAGAATAAGGAAAAACATAAAGACAAAATAGGGTACAAGACAAAAACAAGATACATCTAGAATTAAAACTAAGAGACTATGGGCAAAAGTGGAATTTGATGACAAAAAGCTAATGTTGGAAAGTAAAGTTACTATTCTTTGAATAGTAATGAGGGAGTACTGTTCATGAATAGTAAATGGGAGCACTGTTCATGAACAATGATCGAGAAAGGAAGAGAAGAATAGAGTTGTGGCATCAATTTGAGCTGCAAATTTGAGATGAAATCCGAAGTTGATTTTGAGTGAAACAATGATACCCTACAATTGGAATAAAAATCAAGTGAATCAAATCAAGAAATCATTGCAAAATAGAGAAAGAGTTGGGGAACAAAGAGAGAGAGAGAGAGAGAGAGAGAGAGAGAGAGAGAGAGAGAGAGAGAGAGAGAGAGAGAGAGAGAGAGAGATGGTGAGATTGATAGAAGGAGATGAGGGGAAGCAGAGAGAACAAGAGGGAGAGCTGGGCAAAGAAGATAAATATGGAAATGGGAGATCTGGTGAATGAAAAAGAGAGAGGAGAGTGAAGTAGAAGAAATGGGAATGTGAGATGCTATCGATTGGTCAAAGGAGTGGTGGTGAGGCAAAGGAGAGAAGCTAGAGGGCTGGGCTGTGAGCAGCATGGTGCTGTCTGGCTGTGCCAGTATTGAGAGAGGAATGACGCAGGGGCAAACAGAGGGTGAGAATGAGAGAAGAAGGGAAATAATGTTGGTGACAGAGTCGGAAAACAACGAGAGAGAGAGAGAGAGAGAGAGAGAGAGAGAGAGAGAGAGAGAGAGAGAGAGAGAGAGAGAGAGAGAGAGAGAGAGAGAGAGAGGTGGAACAGAGACAGGAGGAAGAAAGGAACAAGGAACAGACCAGTTGACTCGTGCTGGTCTGGCAGGGCATGAGGGAGACCAAGGAAGTGAGTGTAAGAAGTAGAGAGAATAGAGGGAGACGGTGATGCAGTGGAAATAGAGAAAGAGAGAACATGAGTGGCGGAGAGGAACTGTCCTTCCGCCTCTCCTCAGTGAAGAAGAAGGGAAGAGTAGGGGGAAAGGAGAAGTTGCAGATCTTCCCTGCTATTGCCTTCAATGCAAAGAACCACCCTCCGCTGCTGACCCCCCCCTCCTGTGGGAGTCTTCCAAGCTCCTTTTATAAGCCTTTTTTTAGCATTTTGTCTTCATTCGGTGCCGGGTCTTCCGTGCACATGCAACCCACCATTTTAGAAAACAAAATCCCTTCACCCTCAAGATCTACAAAATATCATGTGCATATCCATCTTTTAAAGTGGCGCCCACATATCCCTTTGTTCTGTGATTGTGATCTAGTCCATTGATTCAATCCAAGCAACACAACACCCAATCTGTTTGATCTGCACCAAATAAAACTTAATTAGATTCATCTTGATCATACTTTAATCTCCTAATTAGTTCTTAATGATCATCTAACAGTCAATTTTTACAAATCAAGGGTTGGATGATTAAAGAGAACTAAAATGCTAATTTAAGCCAAAATTTGTAAAATTGATTGATTTGAAGATCTAATTAAAATCTAAACTAGGGGTATTTTATCCAAAATTAAGCACTCAACAGCTAGTAATTAGAACTATGTTATATGTACTTCATAACATATTAGGCAATGGTGTATAATTGCACTAATAGTTATATGTATCTTTTGAAGGGCACTATAAATTCATATTATGGAAGATTTATTATTGAGTTTGTATTCAAAACTCTAGTAGGACTTGTTATTTCTTTCCCTAGTCTTAACATTGGCTAAGTATTAATATTTTTCTACATATTAAATATACTTGTGAGATTGTTTCAAGTTATTTATGAATGGATTGCTATGGTAGTTCTTAGCATGGTATATCTCAAATTTGTATAATGTACAGAGTTTTCTAGATCCAGTTTGTCTTTTCTTAAGATAGCATGATGGCTTCTAAGATAATTGCCTCAAAACTTGGTGAGACTAGCAAGCTTAATGGCAGTAACTATTTGATGTGGAAGAGGCACATCTATCAAATTCTCCTCCAAGACTTGGTTGCTTATGTACTTTATGATGTAGTTGAGGAACCACTTGCTGGTGCTACTGTAGCCAGTTACGCACCTATGACAAATACCTAGAGGATAACAAGAAGGAAGTCTATCATGCTAATCTTTATGGAACTTGATGCAAAAATTCTATTTAAGGATCAAACCACCGCCCTGGACTTGTACAATGCAGTGGCCACCAAGTTTGGTGAGTACTCAAGATCTTATGTCTCTCTTGTGATAAGAAATAAATAGCATATGGATAAAAGAGTATGATAATGTTATATAACATGTAAATGTCATGTCTTTTGTGGACAAGGAGTTGGCCAATTTGGAAACCTAATTCCAAATAAAATGTAAGTTTCTACTATTCTCAATAGTTTGCACCCAATTGTTGTTGTCCTAAATTTTTCAGGAGCTAAGGTTACTATAGATATACTTGTCTCCCATGTGAAGCTTGCTATGTCTAAGGGGCAAGGATCTTCTATGCCAATTTAATATATATATATATATATATATATATATATATATATATATATATATATATTATGAAAGGAAGGATAAGAGACCCTTAACTAGGAGGACTAAGGAGAGAGACAAGATTGGGTCATGTGGGATGTGTGCCTAGATGGATTATATAAAGGCCAAATGCACTAGGAAAGGAAAGGACATGGGAAAGAGTCCCAACAATGATTGCAAGAATAAAGGTAAAGACATCGTCTGCATGATCACAGAGGTGCTAATTGCAAGACAAAAACTCTTAGTTGCTAGATTCTATTGCAGACACAGTCAAGCCTAGAGATGCCTTTTCAAAATTTAAAGAGAAAAGGGAGGGTGAGGACAAGGTGTCTATTTGTAAAAATAGTTTTTATGAGTCCTCAATGTTGGAATTGTTCCCATCGAGCTCTAAAGTGGAAGACATTTGGTGTCAATGGAAGTATTTTTTGTGCCTAATATCATGCATAATTTGATTTTTGTTCCCAAGTTAGCATCAAAGGCCTTGAGATTAGGTTTAGTCGGAACACGATTATTGCGAGTAGCCAAAAGTTTGTGTTATTCTTTGGCTCTCTTTTCTATGGGTTAAACAAAGTAAATACTAGTTTGACTTCTACTGCTAAATTGATCCTGTATGTTTATGATTTAATCTTTAAAATGACCTTTTATTATGATATCGTAGGTTAGCACATGTTAATAAAGATAAGCTAGAAAGGATGCTTGGGTATTATTTAATACCTAGGTTGCAGAAAATACTATAATTATGTGAACATTGCTTGTATGGGAAATTGTTTAGGGCACCCTTTAGTAAAGGAAAAAGAGCCATAGAGTCCTTAGAGGTTGTTCATCATGACTTGTGTGGACTACTTAGTGTTAACACCCATAGAGGAATGATGTATTTCATCACATCCACTGATGAATATTTTAGGTTCAAATATGTTTATTCACAAAGTAAGAAATTTAAGGTCCTTAAAAAATCAAAGAATTTAAAGCTGAGGTAGAAAATTAGCTTTGTAGAGCTATCAAAATTTCGAAGTCCGATCAAGGTAGAGAATACATCAGGGTATTGTACATTATTTAAACTACCTTATGCACCTTAGCAAAATAGAGTTGCTGAAAGAAGAAATCAAAGCCTATTCGATATGATTCGACGATACCGAACTATTCCGAGTTAGGAACTCAGTTATAGGGAGAGGCACCCTCTTCTACATTATACATTTTGAGCTAGATACCTTAAAGGCTTTCAAAGTGACACCTTATGAATTATGGATTGGTAGGAAACTGGGCACATGTAATGTTAGAGTGTTAGTTACTAGGGTTCATGTAAGAGTAACAGGTTAAAACAGGTCCATGTTGGAACCTAAGACTATAAAATGTAACTTTGCAAAACATTCACTAACGAGTATAAATTTGTTGTATACTATTTCAACAGGTTAGTAGGAGCCGTTAAAAGTAAAGATGCTTACTTTCTAGAAAATGACTTGTACCCTAAAGTTCCAACTAAAAGGGTTGAGCTATTTGAGGTTATGAAATGTTAAGATAAATCTAACAATCCAGTTGAGATTATAGATTCAACTCCTAGTGTTGATTCTTTTACTAGACTTCTAAGAGATAGAAGGCCTTCTACTTCTTTTAGATATCACTTTGTGACATTAGGAGAAATAGAAGAGGATGTTGCACTAGATGAACCTCATCGAATAATTATCCCCAAAGTTATTTTGAACCTATTGATGCTAAGGACGAAAACAAATGGCTAGGTGTTATTCAAGAAGAAAAAGATTCTATTAAGACTGGTTATATGACAACATACCTAAAGGCAAGATTTTCATAGGTTGTAAATGGATCTTCAGGATTAAGAAATTGAAAGCTAATGAATCCATTGAAAAGCACAAGGCTAGGATTTGTAACCAAGGGGCTTTACTTAGGTTAAGGGGATTGATTATTAGGAAACCTTCTCTCTTGTATCTGGGATTACCTCAATTAGGATTCTTTTGGCAATAGTTGCATACTTGGATCTACAGTTATACCAAATGGATGTAAAAATTTCCTTCCTAAGGAAGAAAATTACATGAAAGTTTTTGACGTCTTTGAGTAAGAGGCCTCAGAAGAAAATTTGTACAGGTAAGTTTAAAGCTCTATATGGGCTGAAATAATCACTAGGAAATTGGTACGATCTATTCTATAAGGTTATCTTAGAATATTATCTTGTACCCAACCTTTATGACCATTGTGTGTACTCGGTTAATGGGAGTATGTTCATATTAATGTCATCATATGTGGATGACTTACTATTGATGGAAAATGATTTGAATATGATTGGCATAACTAAAGAGAGGCTAAAGTCCCAATTTTTGAAAAGAAGGATTTGAGTGAACTTTCTTTTATCCTAGGAATTAAAATTGAAAGAGATGAGAAAGCTATGAAACTTAGATTGCCTTAAGAATCACACATTGATCGTTTGCTAAACAGATTTGGTTTTATAGGGTAGAAACCCATGGACTCACCTGTCTATAAGAGCATTTAGTTTAGTAAGAGGATGGCTCCCTCAAGTGATGGGAATAGATTGGTTATGGAGTCCAAGCCATATGCTCAGGCAATTGGAAGTCTTATGCCTACCTTCACTTGCACCAAACTGGATATGGGCTATGTCATAGGCATTTTGAGCAGATTTCAGAGCAACCCTCATAGTTCTCATTGAAATGTTATAAAGGAGGTATTTCACTATCTAGTGGCTAAAAAGGACTTCAAGCTCACCTTTCATGATACGAGCTTGTACATGTCAGGTTCTTGGACTTTGACTTCGTGGGCAATCTAGGTGAGAGGAGATCAATAGCTAGTTATATTTCTATTTTGATGGTGATGCAATGTCATGGAACAACAAGAGGTAAAAGTCTATTGCCAAGTGCACCATGGAACTTGAATTTGTGGCTTATAGTTTTGCTGATTCTGAAATTGTGTGGATCACATATTTGAAGGTAGAAGCTTGGTATGACCTTCCTATAGAGGTAATATATGACTTAGCTATAGTGTACACACTTGCGAATGATGTGTAAGTTTAAAGGGCAAACTTATAGAAACTGATTATCTATATATGCTTGACATACTATGTAAGAGGAAAGTGAGTCATACTTTTACTTCAGAGATACTGGCTGACACATTAACTAAGGCCTTAACTATAGATTTGTCCATGAGTAAGATATTCATTGGGATGAAGGAGAGACTTATTAATTTCTTGTAACCTTAGGTTTTATAGACCAAGTGAGAGAAGAAGATAGTCCTAGTGGTCGACTGAACCAAAAGATTGATTTTTAGTTGTCCAATCAATTATCGAGATTGATCATCCAAAAAAATGATTTAGACAGTTTAAATTAGATAATATGATAGGTTTACACTCAAAGCTTCCATAGAGCTTATTATTACTTAAGTTTACCCAGTATTATAGGTAAACATCTCTTAGGTATTCTTAGTATCTTTAGATCTAGGGTTAAATCAAATAAGGGCTTAGATTGGAGGTGGGTTTTAAGGCTACTCTTTATATACCATGGAAAGAATTAGAATGAGATATAATTCCCTCCAAGCAATTATATTAACTATAGTGGAAAACATAAATAAAAGAAAATGCAAGTTTTTCCTCTCGTATGCATTTTATCCATTGGCATCCATCTCATAGATCTAGTTCAATTAAGTTGAAAATAGATCAACAAGAAGCCCTGAACGATTTTTATATTACATATAAGTTCATCATCTAGTGTTCTCTCTTGTTTCTAGAGATTGTGATTAGTCCATGATACTTGGACAAACTCTCTTGGTTGATGGAGGTAAGTTATGCCTTCCTTGGTTCTATTGATTTATAATTTTGATTACCCTATTTGCTGATGTTCTTAGAAAAATAATTAGTGGATGCTACTTGTTTGCTATTTTGCATGTAGTCAAAGACAGGAGGACTTTCTAGGCCAACACTATGAACCCAATGTGTGTGCATGTATGTGTTTGTTTACTGGGGGAGAGAGAGAGAGAGAATGAATTTACTTTTTCTTGATAGTTTAATACCGTCTAAATCATGGAAGCTTTCAAAGGAAAGAAGTGAGTTTTGAGAGTAAGTATCTCCCGTGTTCAATTATTGCAATCAAAACTAATGGCAGTGACTTGGTGGCGTTCAATTCAACCAATTTTTCAATCTTATTTAGTGCAGAAGATTTCTCATCGGTGGGCAAAATTTGCACAATTGTTTGAACCAAAAAAACAAAGCAAAACCATCATGGCATCTCCTTAATCTGAGATGTTTTAAGTTGAACTTCTATGGATCAGGTTTAGGACCCAATGGTCCAAGAGGGCAAGGAGGATTATAAGGGTATCACAAAGGACAAGTTACGTTCCAATATTACATCCAGCAGAGGAAGTCAACATTAACTTGGCAGAACTTCATGTGGTAGTTACAGGCATTGGACTCCTTTCTCAACTCAGTGATCAAAGAGTAACAATTCAGGGGATTCTAAAAACACGATCTCCTGTACTAATCAAACATTAGCACCACTTTTGAGAATGATACACATGTTAGATGAAGCTCACTTAGATTTTAAATACACATTAAAATCAGGGACCAAACTAACTGACAGTTTGGTTAAACAAGGAACCCAAGCGCATGAACTTCTTATTTCTTATTTTAAACTCCAACGAATTGGTATGTTGGTTTGCTATTCAACCTAAAAGCTCAAACTAGTAGGAAGTGGACCAATAGTATTTATGTGTCTAACAAACCTTCATGTGGGAAGTCCCATTTGGGGCTCTTACACATGGACCACTAAGCCATATGACTAATGCGATAACATGACGTGAAAAATACAACCGTCCAACGTCCTCCAACAAGGTAAGGTGCACCTTTTCTCATTCGATTAATTAGCATAGATGTCAAAAATGCTTCAGTAGATCATCCATCTGCTATGCTGACTCTTCGGTAGCCCAAATTACATGTCTATTGGACAATAGATCTCGTGAATATGCGGCCTTTCTTGCATTAAGCCTTTTATATGGTGGCCAGCCGGCCTGTAAAGCCGGTTGAAAACACAACTCTTTTGGGGGCTTACATCTACTGTGACCAGATCGTGCACCTTTTGGCATCCTAGATGGGTCATATGAACAATTTTCTCTATTGGCATCAGTTGGATTAACTCAAAACTTTATTTGGAAAACAATAGGTTACAAATATACTAACAATGGGAGGCTTGTGATTCTCTCTCTCACCAGATTTTGAAGCATGGCTATTTGTACATGAAGGTCCAGGGATGAACGTTTATTGAATTACCGAGAATGGGCCTTGCTTCTACGTTACCTATATTTGCAGAACTACCATGTCTGTATGAGCAATGCTTCCCTGCTACCTCGGAAAAGTTACTGTCCAGCACCTTTAATTGATCCAGGTTGTTCATCCGATTTCTCTATCTTTGGATTTGTTGGAGCTCAAGACATGCCTATTGTTGTATTTTAGCTTCTATAATAAGACATTGGATGCAAGCATTATGCAAAATGACTAGGCATAAAGCATCTGGAAAGAGATCAAATTTGAATTCAAAGCAGTGGATACCTTGTATCGGTTCATTCCTCTAATTGCAGTTAAACTCGGTTCAATTATTTAGTAAAAGATTGAGCCAAATCATTTCCTCAAACAGAAGAAGATACTGTAAACACTTATGAGATTCCATTATGGAAGAATCTCCCACAACTTTTTCTGAGGAATTGGCCTTTGAGAGTTCCTCTATTCAATCCTTTTCTTTCTTGTTGCTGGATATCTCATTTGTACAAATCTTATCTTCTTGAGTTGCAAAAATTTCTTGATAAGTACTTAATTTATTTTCATGATGCCGATTGAATTTTAGCTTCTATTGTGAGTGCCGGTGATCATAATATTCAGAAGTATCGAAACTTTCCAAAAGCATTGGTCCACAGCCTATTTACGGACTGGTACAATAGCTAGTCAAGTTAACCGATACCTTATAGGCTTTAGACGAAACACCAATCATCTACTTCTTGCACTGAGTAGGCGGAGACAACGCTTTCAAACTAAACTGGATAGCCTTTTGGCACATCTTTTGTCTGCAAAGTCATCTTCTATCTTCCCTTCCACCCAGACTTGGATTTCATGGCTACATGATGCAATTGCCACAAATACAAGTCGAAGTGCATCAATCTCATGCAAAAACAAATCAAATTAGGTCTTGGATTTTAAGGAGGTACGTTGGGCCTGATGCTCAATGTCTTATAGCTACATGAATGAAAACACTACCTGAGTTAAGAGTCTCTCAAATAGATCTTTGCCAACTTGCACCATTTTTTCCACAACAAAAAGCCATATCACTTTAATCATCTTTCTAAAAGCTCCCCCACATCTCTACTAATAAAGAAGAGAAGCAACAGCAACGAAGAAACATAATAGAGTACTACTAAACAATGGCTCATGTATGAATCCATAAACTAAGTAGCCGCATCAAGATCAAGAGGAAGTTGACTAGTCAGGTTAATCAACCATTCCTACCTAAGTTCTGGTGTGAGACCTGAAAAGCCAATTGACACAAGGGAATTAGTCAGTGAACCCAACTCACCTTTTGCCAGTGACAGTTTCCTCAATGATTGAATCATTAGAAAAACTCTTCCTTGCAGATTTCAGTATGAACTCCTGTTCCTAGAAAGAAATACTCATATATCATAATCAAATAACAGTTACAAAAAGGACTCTTTCCAGACAAGAGATTTAATCTCTCTGTACATTTCCATTGAACAGAAACATGAACTTCAATCCAGCAACACCGAACATAGTATCTTCACTGTTCTTGGGAGCGACTAGGTCCGATTTTGGATATTCGAGACCACTCAATACCATGACAAATAGATTATCATTTTCTTCATCTTCTTCAGATCTATTTAACACAAAGATAATCGGCATATGTTCTTCTCCTTCATCAAATTTGTTTAACATATAACACAAGCATTTGGATTCTCTTCTACACTCTGGACATAGTAATTTGCAGTCATATGGGGATTATAGTCCTTGTAAGCCTTCACCAGTTCTGATATCTGTTTATTCGGATCTTTCTTCTTCTCTTCTTTCTTAGCCTCCTCTTTCTTGGGCTGCTCTTTCTTAGCCTCCTCTTTCTTGGGCTCTTCCTTCTTCTTTTCAGGCTCTTTTGCTGGCCCCACAGAGACGATCTCTGTATGACAGAGTTTCCTCAATTTGCTCACCACATTGACAGGATCCACGTCTCCAATCACAGTCAATTTCTTCTCCTTCATGTCCATCGCGATGGAATCAACCCCTACAGAATTAGAAAGACGAAAGCAACGGTGAGTAATGTAGCAATCTATACGTAGATTTTCTGGTAAGGAATCGTTCTCTAATTGAAATACCTGAAAGGCTAGAGACAACCTTCATAGCCTTCTGCTTGGCTTTGTCATCATGTAAATCCAACTTCAAAATCACCTTCTGCAACGACCAAAATAGCAAAAAACCCAATTAGAATGAAGGATCAGATGATCATTACATTAAAAGGAAAAGAAAAACAACAAGAATCAGGGTTTTAAAATCAGGGAGTTAAGAAGAAATAAACAGAATTAATCAATCTACTATCTGACGAATCCATAGGAAACAAAATAGAAACCCCAAAGTCTAAAAGGGAAGAGGCACCCAAATAAATGAAGTCTGTTTGGGATCCTAGATCAAAGTCATGCATCCAAAAATACAAAGCAAAGGAAAAATGGAAAATAGAATCATCGGGCTTCTAAAACCCCCAAAAAGAGAAGGATAAACAAGAAACGGCAAACAAGAGTAGCACCCATGAAGAATTTAAAACGTATTCCTAAAGAACAGGAAGGTTAGACAGAGACACAAAAGATTCATATACTCAATGTAAAAATGAGAGAAACCCATCAAAATCATCCATCTGACTTTCCATTAAGAGATGGATCGGTTGAGCAAAGAGAAAAGGGAAGGATGAAGAAATCTCACCTTCATTTACACTGTTTTGTCTGCCCTCTGATCTTCTGAATGGAATAAAAGCAAAATAAAATCAAAGTGAGGGAAGTAGGAGATGAAATGGAAGAAGAAAAACCCCAGAGATGAATAATTCTGGAAGAATGAGTGAGACAGGGATGACTTTAAATGGAGGAAAATGGAGTAAGGAAAGAGAGACGGTGAGGATCTCTAAGAAGGAACCGTGGCCTTTCTGGGATGAAGCACAAGTCATACACGGCTGCCACCCTTTGTCGTCTTCGTCGTCTCAGACCTAGACTACCTTTGTCCTTAGTCTTTTCAAAAACTAAATCAGAAAACAAAAATTATTGAGTGGGATAAAATATTATTTTCACTGGATGGATGATCCTAACCGTTGTTTTTCTGATGTACGATACAGAGAGAAAAGAAAGGTTTAAATTTGTGGCCCCTACGCAACTGTACGGCCTTGATTGGCCCATTTTTAGCTTATATAAACAAAAATCCAGTACTTGCCACGAAACGCGCACATGCCTGGAACAAGCCTCGCCAGAGCTGAAAATAGACTCAGACCAAGTGCTCAAAACCCGTACAATTTTATTGGTTTGGTTGGGACATGCCAAGTGCGGGCCTTGCAACTTCGATCGGCTTTCCTGTCGGAGTTGAAGTCACTTTCCCATTTCCTTCCTCTTAAAGTTTACCTTCAAATTGAAAAAAGAAAAAGAAAAAAAGAGCAATCAATATTGAGAGCCCCCAAAAGTTCATCGGTGGACGTCCTCTATCTAGATCAAAGCCGTGGATCATGCAAACAGGATGATCGTAGAGATTTTCCTAGATTCTAACTAGGGGCGTAAAGTTTGGTTACATGGAATTTCAAAACTTTACTAATAATATTTTACATCTTTTAGCACCGTGGTCTTCATTTTCTAGCCTAAAAGTCATTCCCGTGTCATTGGTTTTGGTTCAATTCTCAAGTATATAATGACTCTATTATATAATGCAAAAAAAGGTTTAAAAGACAAAGAGCTAAGATTGCAAAGACGAGGTTACTCATTATTTTTTAATTATTTATATACCAGTTAATCATATATTTGTTATTTAACTATAGTATAGGCAAGTAAGAATACGACAAAAGAAATAATACAAAAGTTAAACACATGGTATGTAGAAGTTAACTATGACATGAATTCAAGATGGGAAAGCAATTATGCTTAAGAAGATATTGAGACAGTCTATGAAAAATATTTAGAAGACTGATTTGTTTGCTCAAGATTTCAACTTTCTTATTGAAGAACCTCAACTATGTTTTTTACAACTAAAGAACTAGAGGAGCAACTTGCAATTCTATAGTACAATGAAACATTTGTTTTAAATGTTAGGCTTAAAAAGGTCAAAAAAGGATTCACCACAATGAAAAGCTGGAGCACTTATATCTTAAAAAAAACGGGGCTGCCCCGATGCACAAAGCTCCCTCTCATGCTGGGTCCGGGAAAAGGACAAACCACAAGGGTCTATAACATACAGCCTTACCTTGCATTTTTGCAAGAAGCTGTTTCCACGCCTTGAACTTGTGACTTCAATATCACATGACTACAACTTTTACCATTGCGCCATGGCTCCCCTTCGAAGCACTTATATCTAACCTACTTAAAACATTTTAAATATGTAATCTAGGTATTCTTGTGAATGTAAAATGGTGCAATAGGAGTATCGAACTAAACATTCTCTAGAGATTGTATAGAATCTTTAGAAGAGGTGGCAACAAGAAAAATGCTACAAACAAAAATGGGAAACCAACTATTATAGACTTTTCAAACTCAATAACATGCATTTCTTAGTCTCGGTCCCAGGCATAAAAAGTAATAAGATTCTGTTCTTTAAAATAAAAACCAATACTGCACTCTAGGTTCTAATTGAATAACCATACCTTAATTTTTTAGTCTAGTTCCTATTGGTTTTACTGTTTTGGGTATATCATTTACACCCCTGTTTTTAGCCATACATGGGAACACTTGGTAGGAAGGAAAGACAAATAAGCTGACCACAATCCTATTGACCATGGATTTTTTGAGTGGTATGCCAGATTTTGATAATGACACTCCTTTCCTTTTTTTACCTTGTTATTATTAGCTTGGCAAGGTTTGCTATATCTATGCTCTATCTCATTTGGTTACTTCTCTCTCTCTTTCTCTTGTTTTTGCACACACACAACATTGCATGCAATCTTACTAGTTGAATTGGAAAGTGTTTGTCTTTCTATGTTTCTAGTAAGTAGAGGCATCATTTCCCTGAACCATAGTAATAAGCAAGATTAAATCAAGAACAAAAAAGTCGAGGTTCACTAATCAAGACCATTGATTTACTGGACGATTCTAAATCTTCCATTTTTGGAAGTTTTGTAGATGAATGTATAGAGAAATAGTGTATAATTGCACTAATAGTTATACGTATCTTCTGAAGGGCACTATAAATTCATATTATGGAAGATGTATTATTGAGTTTGTATTCAAAACTCTAGTAGGACTTGCTATTTCTTTCCCTAGTCTTAACATTGGCTAAGTATTAATATTTTTCTATAGATTAAATATACTTGTGAGATTGTTTCAAGTTATTTGTGAATGGATTGCTTGTGACGACCAAGGTTTTCTCATGCATTTTTAAATGCAATATCTAATTTCCTAAGGCGAGATGCATCCCTATTTGAAAACCACTTTATAAAAATCATGTAATGCAGCAAAAAAACTTTAGTTTTAAACTCATTTTGAAAACTCCGAGTGTCATTTGCTTTCACAATAATCAAAGTAGTTTTTGAAAAACTTCAGAAATCATAAATGTTTTTCCCTAGGTCTATCCAAGCCACAAAGACACAAATTTCAACTGTAATTAAATACAAATACATGTCCAAAGGGTAGAGAGTTTACTTACATGTATAATTGTCTCCTATTTGATTCACTTGCTCATAGCACTAATATCTCCTGAGACGTCTTCTATTTGTGAGTGGAACTATTCTGAAAAATGTTAAGAATAGGGTGAGTATATACTATACTCAGTAGGAGTCTATCACTACTAGTTTTGCAATGCATGCTATGTTTAAAATCATATGCTCTTAAAAACATGTGCACGTTCGAACAACCACGTTCAATGCTGATATTAAAAATCCACTGTCGAATTGAAATACTGACGACTTAAACCATAGCATAATCCAAGTCGAAAGTATCATATATCATACACATAATGATATGCATAATATGCTCAACTGAATCCAACTTATGGATATCTAGTATGGTATGGTTGACCAACCTCATGTCATGCTATATGCAATGCATATAAATCATCAAACCATAGGGTCCAACTATGCCCACGACCTCGCCGCCGTGTGGTCCCCGGGTACCTGAGGACACAGCGTCATAGCCTCCACGGGGCATATGACACATCGACCCAGTGCCGTGACACCAGTGGTAGCCCCCTGTACCACATGCAGTCGACGTAGGGACATGCCCTTTTTGGGCGTGGTACCCATCCACCTAATAGTGGTAGAGGCTGGAGGCCAACCCAAACCTCTTGGCATAGCGCCCACGAGCTTATCAGCCCAAATCATATCCGATCAAACAAGCAAAAACCCCTTTTTCAAAACCTGTCCTCTTTGGGTCCCTCACAACTGCCTATCCAGCGTCTTTTGGGCACTCCAGCGTCTTTTGGTAACCCTCAAGGACATGCAATCTTTCAAAAACTCAATGCTCACAAATCATGCAATATATGCATTTGTTTGCAAAACATATCTATGCATAATGTATATGCAATTATTTGCAAAACATATATATGCATAAAGCATTTATCATATGTATGCTGAATTAAGTCATGCTAAACAAGTTATATAACTTATACTTAAAACATGCATAAAACAATCATGGCTCTTTTAAAAAGTTTAGTAGCGATAGAGCACCTACCTCAAAGTCTCCTGGAGTCGCGTCCTTTAGTACTCAACCCGTCCCTGGGTCTCATTTATAAACTCCTGGGTATAAATGGTACAAGGAGTTCTTATTAATTTTAATCTATTTAGACATTAGACCACTAAATCATTTGTTTAGGGTCAAGGGTCCTTGCCTAATTCATTGCCAGGCTAGCTCCTATAATATGGACCTACTTATTTAATATTTAAATTCTATGAATGGTCCTACGATCCTAATTTTAAAGTCTCATTAGGTCCGCGTGTCTCGGTTCCCAGGACACCCGTGCATCTTGGTTGAACCGCGACCGCCTCACGTGCGTGTGCGCCTAAAGGCCGTGCCAGAGACCGCGTTTTGCACACGCACATGCATGCTCAAGTGACACGTTATGACATGCATCATCACACGAACGCACCTTGTAGCATGGCACGTCTTAGCTCCCAGGGCACCCTGTGCATCCTGGTTGAGCTAGGACCCGTGCCTTATTTCGCGCACGTATTCGAAGGTCGCACCTGGGACAGTGTTCGCACATGCACAAGCATGCTTAAGCGACGCGCTATGACGCACATCATCACACAGACGCACCTTGTAGCATGGCACGTCTCAGCTCCCAGGGCACCCCGTGCATCCTGGTCGAGCTAGGACCCGTGCCCCATGTCGCGCACGCACCTGAAGGCCGTACCTGGGGCAATGTACACACTGTCGTACACCTGGAACCCATCCCAAGGACCCAGTCCTAGGTGCACGTGGTGCTTAGCGTCCTTGGGATGCTTGGCTCGTGTAGGTCCGGCCTAAGCCGTCGTGGGGTGTTTTTCCGGCCAAGAACCCGACTGAAAATGACCGGAAAGGACCAGATCCGGCATGGATCTGGCCTGGGGGAAGCAAACGGAAAGGAAAAGGAGGGACGGCTTACCTTGCAACAGGAGATGGTGCTCTTCTCGCCTGTCCAAACCCTTATTGCAGGAAAAAACTCAATGAAGGTGGAAACTCCTATTGCCAGACCAGAACAGAGAAGGGCATGGAGAAAAATGGCAATGGCCGGCTTGACTTGGGCCTGGCCGTTGCCGAAAAATGTAGAAAGATGGGTTTCCAGTTTTTGCCGGAAACCTCAGTCTCAAATGACTGGAAAAACACGATTTGAAGAGGGGGAAAGATGGGGTTTTTATATAGGAGTGAAAGGCAGTGCCCCTCAATGGCGGTGCCGCCATTTCCCCTGGTGTATTCTAGAGAAATCGTGAAAAAACGGGTTTCTGGGAGGGTCTAGAGGTTGAAGACGACAGGGGGTGCCGTTATCAAAATGGCCCCCTGCGTTTTTCATCCTTTTTTCGTTTTAAACGTGTTCTATTTAAATTACAGATATGCCCCTAATCTTTAAACGTCTATAACTTCTTCATATGGACTCCGTTTTGGGTGATTTTTGAGGCGTTGGATTCCATTTTTTTTAGTAGAATCTAATTGTACAAAGTTTCCTCACAAATTCCTTCATTTACTATTTTAAATAAAATCAAACATTCAACACAGTTCATGTCCTATAAAATGTCCAATTTTTGTCAAAATAGCGTAAATTGTTCGAGCATTACATTGCTATGGTAGTTCTTAGCATGGTATATCTCAAATTTGTATAATGTACAAAGTTTTCTAGATCCAATTTGTCTTTTCTTAAGATAGCATGATGGCTTCTAAGACAATTGCCTCAAAACTTGGTGAGACTAGCAAGCGTAGTGGCAATAACTATTTGATGTGGAAGAGACACATCTATCAAATCCTCCTCCAAGACTTGGTTGCTTATGTACTTCATGATGTCGTTGAGGAACCACTTGCTAGTGCTACTGTGGCCAGTTATGCACCTATGACAAGTACCTAGAGGATAACAAGAAGGAAGTCTATCATGCTAATCTTTATGGAACTTGATGCGAAAATTCTATTTAAAGATCAAACCACCGCCCTGGACTTGTACAGTGTAGTGGCCACCAGGTTTGGTGAGTACTCAGGATCTTATGTCTCTCTTGTGATAAGAAATAAATAGCATATGGATAAAAGAGTCTGATAATGTTATACAACATGTAAATGTCATGTCTTTTGTGGCCAAGGAGTTGGCCAATTTGGAAACATGATTCCTAATAAAATGTAAGTTTCTATTATTCTCAATTATAGAGACCTTTAGCTGGGAGTACTAAGGAGAGAGAGAAGATTGGGCCATGCGGGGTTTGTGCCTAGATGGGTTATATAAAGGCCAAATCCACTAGGAAAGGAAAGGACATGGGAAAGAGTCCCAACAATGATTGTAAGAATAAAGGTAAAGACATCGTTTGCATGATCACAGAGGTGCTAATTGTAGGACAAAAACTCTTAGTTGCTATATTCTACTGCACACACAGTTAAGCCCAGAGATACCTTTTCAAAATTTAAAGAGAAAAGGGTGGGTGAGGACAAGGCGTCTATGTGTAACAATAGTTTTTATGAGTCCTCAACGTTGGAATTGTTCCCATTGAGCTCTCTAGTGGAAGACATTTGGTGTCAATGGAAGTATTTTTTGTGCCTAATATCATGCATAATTTGATTTTTGTTCCCAAGTTAGCATCCAAGGCCTTGAGATTAGGTTTAGTGGGAACAAGATTATTGTCAGTAGCCAAAAGTTTGTGTTATTCTTTGGCTCTCTTTTTTATGGCTTAAACAAAGTAAGTACTAGTTTGACTTCTACTGCTAAATTGATCCCGTATGTTTATGATTTAATCTCTAAAATGACCTTTTATTATGACATCTTAGGTTAGCACATGTTAATAAAGATAAGTTAGAAAGGATGCCTAGGTATTATTTAATACCTAGGTCATAGAACATACTATAATTATGTGAACATCGCTTGTTTGGGAAAATGCTTAGGGCACCCTTTGGTAAAGGAAAAAGAGCCATAGAGTCCATAAAGGTTGTTCATCATGACTTGTGTGGACTACTTAGTAACACCCATAGAGGAATAATGTATTTCATCACATCCACTGATGAATATTTTATGTTCAAATATGTTTATTCACTAAGTAAGAAATTTAAGATCCTTAAAAAATTCAAAGAATTTATAGTTGAGGTAGAAAATCAGCTTTATAGAGCTATCAAAATTTCAAAGTCTGATCGAGGTAGAGAATGCATCAGTGATGTATTCGACCAATTTTGTAAGAGTTAGGGTATTGTACATTAGTTTAAACTACCTTATGCGCCTTAGCAAAATAGAGTTGCTGAAAGGAGAAATCAAAGCCTATTTGATATGGGTCGACTATACCAAACTATTCTGAGTTAGGAACTCAGTTATAGGGAGAGGCACTCTCTTCTACATTATGCATTTTGAGCTAGATACCTTAAAGGTTGTCAAAGTGACACCTTATGAATTATGGACTGGTAGGAAATTGGGCACATGTAATGTTAGAGTGTTAGTTACTATGGCTCATGTAAGAGTAATCGGCTAAAACCGGTCCATGTTGGAACCTATGACTATAAAATGTAACTTTATGAGGTAAACACATTCACTAACGAGTATAAATTTGTTGTATACTATTTCAACTGGTTAGTAGGAGCCGTTAAAAGTAAAGATGCTTACTTTCTTGAAAATGACTTGTACCCTAAAGTTCCAATTAAAAGGGTTGAGCTATTTGAGGGTATGAAACGTTAAGATAAATCTAGCAATCCAGTTGAGATCATAGATTCAACTCCTAGTGTTGATTCTTTTACTAGACTTCTAAGAGATAGAAGGCCTTCTACTTCTTTTAGATATCACTTTGTGCCATTAGGAGAAATAGAAGAGGATGTTGCAGTAGATGAACCTCATCAAATAATTATTCCCAAAGTTATTCTGAACCTATTGATGCTAAGGACGTGCCATTCAAGAAGAAAAAGATTCGGTTAAGACTGGTTATATGACCACATACTTGAAGGCAAGATTTTCATAGGTTGTAAATGGATCTTCATGATTAAGAAATTGAAAGCTAATGAATCTATTGAAAAGCATAAGGCTAGGATTTGTAACCAAGGGCTTACTTAGGTTAAGGGGATTGATTATTAGGAAACCTTCTCTCTTGTATCTAGGATTACCTCAATTAGGATTCTTATGTAATAGTTGCATACTTGGATCTATAGTTATACCAAATGGATGTAAAAATTGCCTTCCAAAGCAAGAAAATTACATGAAAGTTCCTGAGGTCTTTGAGGAAGAGGCCTCAAAAGAAAATTTTTGCAGGTAAGTTTAAAGCTCTATATGGGCTGAAATAATCACTAAGAAATTGGTACAATCTATTCTATAAGGTTATCTTAGAATATTATTTTGTACCCAACCTTTATGACCATTGTGTGTACTCCTTGGTTAATAAGAGTATGTTCATATTAATGTTATCATATGTGGATGACTTACTATTGATGGAAAATGATTTGAATATGATTGGCATAACTAAAGAGAGGCTAAAGTCCCAATTTTTGAAAAGAAGGATTTGAGTGAACTTTCTTTTATCCTAGGAATCAAAATTGAAAGAGATGAGAAACCTATGAAACTTAGATTGCCTTAAGAATCACACATTGATCGTATGCTAAACAGATTTAGTGTTATAGGGTAGAAACCCATGGACTCACCTGTCTATAAGAGCATTTAGTAGTTAAGTAAGAGGATGACTCATTCAAGTGATGGGAATAGATTGGTTATGGAGTCCAAGCCATATGCTCAGGCAATTGGACGTCTTATGCCTACCTCCACTTGCACCAGACCAGATATGGGCTATGTCATAGGCATTTTGAGCAGATTGCAGAGTAACCCTCATAGTTCTCATTGAAATGTTATAAAGGAGGTATTTCACTATCTAGTGGCTAAAAAGGACTTCAAGCTCACCTTTCATGATGCGAGCTTGTACATCTTAGGTTCTTGGACTCTAACTTCGTGGGCAACTTAGGTGAGAGGAGATCAATAACTAGTTATATTTCTATTTTGATGCTGATGCAATGTCATGGAACAACAAGAGGTAAAAGTCTATGGCCAAGTGCACCATGGAACTTGAATTTGTGGCTTATAGTTTAGCCGATTCTGAAATTGTGTGGATCACATATTTGAAGGTAGAAGCTTGGTATGACCTTCCTATAGAGGTAATATATGACTTAGCTATAGTGTACACACTTGCGAATGGTGTGTAAGTTTAAGGGGCAAACTTAGAGAAACTAATTATCTATATATGCTTAACATACTATGTAAGAGCAAAGTGAGTCATAAGTGCTCTTGAGTTTTAGCATATACATATGATTTCCGTGTTTTAAATTTGATGACGGGTGCTCTCACCCAGTGGGCGTCATGCTAGGAGGGATAGGGCCGGCCACCCACCTTCCGAGATTATGATGTGATAATTTTGTGATATGAAAGATACCTGCCCATAGATGGCATTCGGTAGGGGTTTGGTAACATGGATAGTCCACACTACCGGTTTGAGCCTTTCCATGGGGACAGATGCTAAGTCTCCCGTTATGGTGTCAACGGAGAGCAGCGGTGGTTTATACCCATGGAGGGTTGCCACTGCAGCATGATGGCCCATATTCTTGTTATGTGTGCATGTATGATGAGCATGGTTATGGATGTTATGCCTGGGTGTGACGACATTCAGAAGTTGACTATGAGTACTCCTGATCAGTGATATTAGTATGATGGTGGGACCCATTACCTTAGGGTGCCCTTATTCTTGTTGTATGCTCCATTTTATTGATTCATGTCATGTTTTAACTTCGTGAATTGCATGTTTTAGCATATGGAATAAATTGGCATTTATTTGAACATGACATTATGATATCACTATTTTCATAAATGTTAGACTTTTCATCAGTGCTGTTCATTATTTCTTTCATTGATCACATTAATTGTCTATGTACCTACATAAGCGATAGCTTGCTGAGGCATTGCTTTGTTTTGCAATGCCTTAGATCTCGAGCGCGACACCACGAAAGGAAAAGCTATTGATAAACCTTGAGAGCTGCTGAAGACTAGTTTTCCCTATAGTTTTAGATAGTGATGTGAATCATTAGAGAGGATTATCATTTGAATTTTATTATGAACTGCATACTTTATATTTGGATGTGATTTAGATGTTTGGACATATGTTGGACATTTATATGGGATGTTATGATGGATAGACCCTGGGCCATATTATTATTGTGTTTTGGACATTTATTTGATTTAAAATAAAGGTGCCGATTTATTTGACGTTGATTTATACGCGGATTGTTTTATTTATGTTTAATTTACATATATGCCATTTTGAGAAAGGAAAACTAACACTCAGAGTTTTTAAGATAGGTTTTAGTAAAATGTTAAATAAAGCTTTTCTCATGAGATCCTAAATGCTCTTAATTAAAATGCCATTATTATAATAAAAAAATGTCTTAAAAATTCGAGGTGTTACAAAGTTGGTATCAGAGCCCAGTCTAGTCCATCATAATCCTTGTAAATGTCCATTTATATGTGAGTAACAGTCCATAATAGTTGTAGAGAGAGAAACAGAGGAACTTACACTTAGTGACATTTAAAACTTTTGACAGATGGCTCCTCGAAGAAGGACAAGGTCTACCCTTGCTACACTCGTGGCTCCACCTGTTGAGTTCTCTGATCAAGGGGACCGAGATGCCGAGTTATTGAATCAATTAATGTCAGGACTCGTACCACTTATCCAGCAGCAGGTTAGGACAGCTGTTGACGCTGCAAACCCTAGACCTATTCCACCACCTCAAGTGGCACCCGTGGTTTCGTCAGTTCAGTCCTCACAACTAGTGCAGGAACTACCAGTACCTAGAGCCACGGAGGGCAATGCTACGAGTGACTCTAAGAAGACTGACAAATTACTAGAGAGGTTTCAAAAGATGGTGAAACCCTTTTATGGCGATGGTAACACGGAGGAGGCCGAGCGATGGTTATTCGAGGCGGAGAGGACATTCGACGTTATGACGTTCTCAGCAGATGATCAAGTTAGAGTAGCCTCCTACCTACTGAAAGGTGAGGTCGACTTCTGGTGGCAGACTTTCACACTCACCCGACCAGATCCAACAGAGACGATGACATGGGCAGCCTTTAAACAGGCTTTCAACACTTAGTATTTTCCACCTCATGCATTGTAGTCCATGAAGGAGTTTGCCACCCTGGAGCAGAGAGATATGACGGTTCAGCAGTACCTAAATCGATTTACACGACTGAGGAGATTTGCACCTCATGCACTGGCCTTAGACACAGAGGCAACTGACAGATTTGTGGATGGGTTGACTCCTTGGCTGAGAGATCGAGTGATTTCTTCGCGACCCACTTCTGTGCGAGATGCTGCTGATATGGCGTCCATGCATGAGAATAACTCTCTCAGGACTAGAGGGAGTGCGTTCCAACCCTTTAAGGGCAAGCGGCCGTTTGGTGCTATGCAAACACATGGGGCATCAAGTCATCCACCACAGGCCAAATTTAAGAGAGACGCTAAGAGAAAGAGATGTGATAGGTGCAAGGGTTGGCACCCCTGGGCGAGGGTGTAATAGATTCGACCGACCACAGTAGCAGAGGCAGCCCCAACCACAGAGACAGCCCTATACACCTTACCAGAGACAGCCATACAGGTGTTTTAACTGTGGAGACGTTGGCCATTTCATTAAGGACTGTCCTAAGGGACAGAGAGAGAGAGAGGCAGACCGAGATGGGAGCAGAGGCAGCTAACGCGCCACGTAGCCAGAGACGAGTATTTGCCATCACGTCAGGACAGGCGCAGGCATCACACCAAGTCGTAGAAAGTACTCTTCTAGTCTCAGATAGACATGCCAAAGTTCTTTTTGACACAAGGTCTACACATTCTTTTATATCATGTATTTTTGCATCTTGCCTTGATGTATGTGTACACAAACTAGCATTTGGATTAGATATTATGACACCTGTGGGAGAGACAATAGAGACTACAGAATATCTTAGAGATATACCTGTAGAGATATCATGCGTGAGTATGGACACAGACTTCATCTTACTAGACATGGTAGACTATGATGTTATTCTTGGGATGGATTGGTTAACCAACTATTGGGCTATGGTAGACTGCCGAAAGAAGCGAGTCACTTTTCTTATACCTGGGCAACCAGAAATAGTGTTCCAGGGTAGGAAAGATCAGGCAGGTACATGCATCATTTTTGCTATGAAGACGGCACGATTTTATGCACGAGGGTGTAACGCATTCCTCGCATATGTGACTGTTGAGGAAAAGGAGCAGCCACGGCTTGACGAGATTGATGTTGTCCGTGATTTTGCTAATGTATTTCCTGAGGAATTACCAGGATTGCCGCCAAGTAGGGACATTGACTTCACCATTGACTTGGTGCCAGATACATCGCCTATCTCTAAGGCACCATACAGGATGGCTCCAACAGAGTTGAGAGAACTTCAGGTACAATTGCAAGAGTTACTGGATAAGGGCTTCATCAGGCCGAGTGGATCACCATGGGGAGCACCAGTCCTTTTCGTGAAGAAAAAGGATGGATCACTAAGACTATGCATTGACTATCGGTTGTTGAATGGTGTTACTATAAAGAACCGATACCCTTTGCCATGCATAGATGATTTATTTGATCAGCTCCAATCGGCACAAGTGTTCTCCAAGATAGATCTGAGGTCAGGGTATCATCAACTGAGGGTTAGAGAAGAGGATATCTCGAAGACTGCCTTTAGGAGTCGTTATGGTCATTATGAGTTCCTAGTGATGCCGTTTGGATTGACGAACACACCTGCAGTGTTCATGGATCTAATGAACCGTGTCTTTCGTGCTTATTTGGATAAGTTCGTGATTGTATTCGTGGATGACATCTTGATTTATTCGCCTAGTCATGAGACACATAGAGAGCATCTCCATACAGTATTGGACACACTTCGTCGACATCAGTTGTATGCCAAGTTCAGTAAGTGTGATTTTTGGCTAGACCAGGTACATTTCTTAGGCCACATTATATCTAAAGATGGAGTGACCATGGATTCAACAAAGGTAGAGGTAGTACTACATTAGGAGAGGCCCAAGACAGTGACTGAGATACGCAGTTTTCTCAATTTGGCAGGGTATTATCGTCGCTTCATAGAGGGATTCTCTAAGATCGCGTTACCATTAACGACCTTGACCAGGAAAGACACTCAATTTGTATGGACCGAGGCTTGCGATGAGAGCTTCCAAGAGCTCAAGAGGAGACTTACTACTACTCCGGTATTGACCTTACCATCAGGTGCAGGCGATTATGTAGTTTATTGTGACGCCTTTGGCAAGGGATTAGGAGCAGTGTTGATGCAACATGGGAAGGTAATTGCCTATGCGTCTAGACAGCTGAAGACACATGAGGTAAATTACCCAACACATGATTTGGAATTAGCAGCGGTGATATTTGCGTTGAAGTCCTGGAGACATTATCTTTATGGTGAGAGATTTGAGGTGTTCACTGATCATAAGAGCCTCAAGTACTTCTTTACTCAGAGTGATTTGAACATGAGGTAGCGCAGATGGATGGAGTATCTCAAGGACTTCGACTTCACCATACAGTACCATCCTGGGAAGGCTAACATCGTTGCAGATTCCCTAAGTAGGAAGTCGGGTGTAATGATTGCCAATTTGACGACTCGGTCTAAGTTCTTTGACAGGATCTAACAGATAAGATAGATTTTTCGAGGGGACCAGATGGAGGGGTTAGATTTAAGGGAAGGTTGGTAGTACCAGCAGATGACGAATTGAAGCGCGAGTTACTTCAAGAAGCACACCAGTCCTCTTATACAATTCATCCTGGGGGTACGAAGATGTATCAGGATCTCAAGAGGCATTTCTAGTGGAATGGTATGAAGAAGGATGTTGGTGAGTGTGTTGCACGATATTTGACCTGTCAGCAGGTCAAGGTTGAGCATCAGCGTCCATCAGGACTACTTCAGACGCTGGACCTTCCTGAGTGGAAGTGGGACCATATTACCATGGACTTCGTTCTGGGTCTTTCGAGGACCGCTAGCGGCCATGACATGATATGGGTCGTTGTGGATAGGTTGACCAAGTCTGCTCATTTCCTTCCTATCAGACAAAATCAGACTGTGGATAACTTAGCGAAATTATATGTTAAGGAGATCGTCATTCTACATGGCATTCCCTTGACAATTATAACGGATTGAGATACGCGATTTACCTCAAAATACTCGAAGAGCGTGCAAGAGGCATTAGGGTCGAGACTGAAATTCAGCACAGCATTCCATCCTCAGACAGACGGACAGAGCAAGAGGACCATCTAGACTATTGAGGATATGCTACGAGGCTGTGTTATGGATTGGAAGGGTAGCTGGAAAAATCATTTACCTTTGGTGGAATTTGCTTATAATAATAGTCATCACACTGGTATTGGCATGGCTCCATATGAGGCACTTTATGGCAGACCTTGTCGGTCACCCTTATGTTGGAGTGATGTAGGAGAAAGATGCGTTGTGAAATCTGAGTTAGTGGAAGAATGTGCAGAGAAAGTCCAACTCATTCGGAAGAGGTTACTGATAGCTCACAGTCGACAAAAAAGTTATGCAGATAAGAGGCGAAAGGACTTAGAGTTGTCTGAGGGTGAGCATGTATTCTTGAAGGTTTCTCCCATAAAAGGGGTGTTGAGGTTTGGAAATAAAGGGAAGCTTAGCCCCAGGTATATTGGACCTTTCGAGATCTTACGCAGAGTTGGGGTTGTGGCATATCAGCTAGCCTTACCACCACAACTAGCAAATGTACATGACGTCTTTCACGTGTCTATGCTGAGGAAATGCGTGCCAGATCCCTCACACGTATTGGAGCAGATCCCAGGAGAGCTACAGTCTAACATGACGTTTGAGGAGAGACCAGTGCGCATCCTAAGTACAAAAGTCAAGGAGTTAAGGAATAAGACCATTGCCTTGGTCAAAGTCCTTTGGCAGCATCATTCACTACAGGAGGCTACCTGGGAGACTGAGGAGGAGATGCGAAAGATTCATCTAGAGTTATTTACATAGAGGTATGTAGCTAAATTTCGAAGACGAAATTTTTATAAGGAGGGAAGGATACAATATCCTTAAATTTTTTAGTATAAAATAGGAAATTATTAAATAAATAAAAATAAAAATTTATAGATGGAAATTTTTCCTAAAAACATAAGAATTAGAAAGTGCTCGTCGATACGAGTCCAACGCCACTAAGAACGTGAAAAACGGAGCTCAAACGAGGGAGTTATGAGCCATCAAAGTTGTAAGGGCATTTTGGTCTTTTGATAGAGACGTGTTACACAGGGGTCCAAATTAATAACGACACCCCTATCTTCCACACGTCTTTACCAGTCCGGCGAAATCGCAGGAGAGACATGGAAAGAGACGTGTGGGGAAGAGTTTCTATTCCCCAAGACTCTAAACCCTATATCTAATCATCCTCAGGAGCCAAAACGCTCCACTTTGAGCATTCCTCTGGGGTTTTTAACTCAAAACCCTAGCCTTGCAAGGTCTGAGTTTTTCGGAGAGTGGAACTCCAGCAACACGAGCAACCACGGCTAGGTGCAAGGTAAGCCTTAAAACTCTGTTTTTTAGTATTTATTAAATAGAGAAAATAATTAGAAAACCATTTAAAAATTAGGAAAAAATCAGATTTTTTTAAGAACTTTGTGCACGCTACTATTGAAGCGTGATTTCACGGACCAAACCTTGGCCGTTTAGAAATCGCACCGTCCAACTAGTGCACAAGAGACCCAAGAGAAAACCCTTTAAATTTGGGAGTGATCTAACGGTGGATTTATCCAGAAAACGCAAAAACCAGTACCTAGGGATGATTTTAGGAACTTGGGAAAAATCGTTTAAAAAACATGGTTTTTGGAGAAATCAATGCAAAAGGATGATAGAAATGGAAACTAGACAAAATTTTGAATAAAATGGCTCAAAAACCAAGTGATTTGGACACCTGTAGGGTCACCGGAGATGACCGGAAGCCGGTCGTCTTCTCAGGTGCCAGTTTCCACGTCGTCTGTGTAAACCGGGCTGCCCGTGTAACCCAGTGTAGACTGGGTGCCGGTGTAACCCCGTGTAAACCGGGGCTGCCGGTGTAACCCAGTGTACACTGGGCGCCAGTGTAACCCAGTGTAAAGCAGGGCCGCTAGTGTAAACTAGTGCACCCGCCAAACACCCTATAAATTAATAAATATTAATTTATGAAGTATTTTCACTTAAAAGTGATTTTTGGGAGCTAGAGGAGTCCAAATCACAATCCGAAAGATGCGTTGTGACCGTATTGACGACGCGGACCTAGTTTTAACTTAAAAACTTATAAATGACCACTTTTTATTTAGAAAATTTTTAAAATAGTGATGTGACATGTACATGTGCATTTGAATATACCAGTTAAAGGGAGTTATTAGCAAGCTAGTGGTCTCACACTGAGGTAGGTGACGACAACTAATGTTTTGCCTTGATTTTTAAACCATGTTTAAACATAGCATCATGTGTGATCGTGTTTTAAATTGCAATTATTATTTACCGTGGATTTCATGCGACATTGAGTACAGGATGGTTATTCCAAATTGAAATCTTTTACTGGATAAACTTATTTCAAATGCTTTTACAAGCATGATGTTAATTAGTTATGCTTAATCAGAGACTTATTTCTTATTATATATATAAAAAATGCATGGATTTACATGGAAATGAGAATAGAGGCTTATTAGCTGGTCCTTTTATAGGCTAACCCTAGGATGAGGGGCATGTCTTGGGGATTGCAAGCTATAAGTGCTTTTGAGTTTTAGCATATACATATGATTTCCGTGTTTTAAATTTGATGACGGGTGCTCTTGCCCGGTGGGCGTCATGCTAGGAGGGATAGGGCTGGCCACCCACCTTCCGAGATTATGATGTGATGATTTTGTGATATGATAGACACCTGCCCATAGATGGCATTCGGTAGGGGTTTGGTAACATGGATAGTCCACACTACTGGTCTGAGCCTTTCCATGGGGACAGGCGCTAAGTCTCCCGTTATGGTGTCAACGGAGAGCGGAGGTGGTTTATACCCATGGAGGGTTGCCACTGCAGCATGATGGCCCATATTATTGTTATGTGTGCATGTATGATGAGCATGGTTATGGATGTTATGCCTGGGTGTGACGACATTCAGAAGTTGACTATGAGTACTCCTGATCAGTGATATTAGTACGATGGTGGGACCCATTACCTTAGGGTGCCCTTATTCGGGGGCTTACATCTACTGTGACCAGATCGTGCACCTTTTGGCATACTAGATGGGTCATATCGCCAACTTTCTCTACTGGCATCAGTTGGATTAACTCAAAACTTTATTTGGAAAACAATAGGGTTCAAATATACTAACAATGAGCAGCTTGTGATTCTCTCTCTCACTAGATTTTGAAGCATGGCTATTTGTACATGAGGGTCCAGGATGAACATTTATTGAATTACCGAGAATGGGCCTTGCTTCTACGTTACCTATATTTGCAGAACTACCATGTATGTATGAGCAATGCTTCCATGCTACCTTGAAAAAGTTACTGTCGAGCACCTTTAATTGATCCAGGTTGTTTATTTGCTTTGTCTATCTTTGGATTTGTTGGAGCTCAAGACGCGCCAATTGTTATATTTTAGCTTCTATAATAAGCACTGGTGTTAAAATGTTGGATGAAAGCATTATGCGAAAGCAAAATCTCATTTATGAGATTCCATTATGGAAGAATCACCCACAACCTTTTCTGAGGAATTGGCCTTTAAGAGTTCCTCTATTCAATCCTTTTCCTTCTTGTTGCTAGATATCTCATTTGTACAAATATTATCTTCGTTTGCCAAGCCTCTAGTGAGTCACAGCCAAAGTTAGAAAAGATGAAATATTTGATGATTCCATCATACATGATTGAGTTGCAAAAATTTCTAGATAAGTACTTAATTTATTTTCATGATGCCGATTGAATTTTAGCTTCTATTGTGAGTACTGGTGATCATAATATTCAAAAGTATAGAAACTTTCTAAAAGCATTGGTCCACAGCCTATTTACGAACTGGTACAATAGCTAGTCAAGTTAACTGATACCTTATAGGCTTAGACGAAACACCAATCATCAATGAAGGAAATTAAATATCTTTTACCTCCATTAGAAGATGGATTTATTTGCCTACAAATGTCAAAATGAACCAGTTCCAAGACATTCTTTGCTCTCCATAACTTTCCTTGAGGGAATTGTGAACGATGTTGTTTGCTAACAACACATTCTTCACAAACTTAAGAGGAATGATAATTTGAGGAAGCCTTGACACCATATTTTTCTGTTGGAGAGTTTTTAATCTGCTAAAATTCAAGTGGTCATAGCGAAAATGCCAAAGCCATGAAGGACCTTTCACTTCAGCCATTAAGCAAGATTGGGCATATTTTATCTTCAATGGAAACAACCTGTTTGAACTCATTTGAACAGCAGCAATAGGTCCTCTTAAAGGATCATATATCTCACAAGCACCCTTTTAAATAGTTATTATATAACCTTTTTCTTGCAATTGATCAGCACTTAACAAATTACTTTTCAAGTCAGGAACATAAAAAAAACATTGGAAATTGTTTCTACAAAACCATTCTTGGTTCTTATGTTGATATCTCATTTTTCCCATTACATTCACAGTAGAGCAATCACCAAAACTCACAGTAGAATAAAAACCTTCATTTAAATAAGAAAAAGAAGACTTACTATCACACATGTCATTGATGCAGCCTATATCCATGTACCAAATATCTAATTTAGGTTCTTTGTTGGCATGGTAAGCCATCAACAAAGTTTCTACTTCCTTATTTTCTACAAAATTCGATTTCTCCCCTTTTTCTTTGTCGTTAGGCAATTTAGTATAACATTTGGAATGATAATGACCAAATTTATGACACTTGAAGCATTCTACCTTAGATTTGTCAAATTGTTGATGTCGTCCTTTGCCTTTGCCTTGAAATTGGTCATCATTAGCTTTGAAAATTTGACATTGTCTACTTCCATCTCTATTGCCTCAACCTCCTCTTTCTTTACCTCTACCCCTTCCTCTATAATTTGAGAATTGAGTAAAAGTAGAAGCCTTTAGAGCTTACTCATTTGTAGTTGAACTTCGGTTCATCTTTTGTTCATGGACCAATAAGGAGCTCTGGAGTTCATCAAGTGAGAGTTCATCTATATCTTTAGCTTCTTCAATTGAGCAAACAACATAATCATACTTTGATGCTAATGAACGTAGTGTCTTTTCAACAATAGCAACATCTTCTATTTTCTCACCATGGAATCACATTTTGTTTGCTATCCCCATGGTCCTTGCATAATAATTAGTAATAGACTCACCATCTTTCATCTGTAGAGTCTCAAAATCCCTCCTCAAAGCTTAAAGCTGTGCACGCTTCACCCTTGACGAGCCTTGATATTTTTTCTTCATTGAATCCCAAATCTACTTGGAAGTTTCTTTGCTAAGAATTGTTTCCAAGATAGGTTGGTCAATTGCTTGAAAAAGATAATTCTTTGCCTTCAAATCCTTTAACTTCAAAACTTCTAACTCTGCTTTTTGTGCATCTGTCAAAACTGTATCAGCCGCTGGCTCTGCTACACTGCCATCAACAACCTGCTAATATTCTTTGGATCTTAAAAAGTTCTTCATTAGCATGCTCCAATGGTCATAGTAACCATCAAAGCAAGGAATAGCTGGTTGCATAAAATTTTCTGAAGCCATGAATGAATCATTGCTACTGCAATGAAAGAAAGTTACTGTTGTATTTTCTCACCTTTTTCTTCACTCACGGATCTCACTTCTATTTTGACACTCATAATTTTTTCTTTACACTCAAGTACTCTCTTCCCTCACGGTGGCTCTAATACCATTGATGCAAAAACAAGAGAGATAGAATGCAAAATAACAAAAATGAAGAGCAAAAATACATTAAGTACACTTCTATTAATTGATAAAAGTCTATAAATAGACATTACAAGAGTAGTAACTAATCTTACCTACTAACTCCACTAACTTCTATTAAACAGCTACTAACTTCTACCACTAACTACCACAAAACAACCAACCACCACTTTTACCACTAACTCCCTGAAACTGCTACTAACTTTTACCACTAAAACCTATAAACTACCACTAACCAACTTTCAAAGCCACTCAAACCATTATCTTTCAAATAACTAAATCTTAACAATCTGTTCATTCGGATCTACTTCTTCTTTTCAGGCCCTTATGCTGGCCCCATAGAGACGATCACTGTATGATAGAGTCTCCGCAATTTTCTCACCACAATGACAGGATCCACGTCTCCAATCACAGTCAATTTCTTCTCCTTCATGTCCATCCCGATGAAATTAACCCCTCCATAATTAGAAAGATGAAAGCAATAGTGAGTAATTTAGCTATCTATACGTAGATTTTCTGGTAAGGAATCGTTCTCTAATTGAAATACCTGAAAGGCGAGAGACAGCCTTCATAGCCTTCTGCTTGGCTTCGTCATCATGTAAATCCAACTTCAAAACCACCTTTTGCAACGACCAAAATAGCAAAATAACAATTAGAATGAAGGATCAAATGATCATTACATTAAAAAAAAAAAAAAAAAAACAATAAGAATCAGGGTTTTAAAATCAGGGAGTTAAGAAGAAATAAATAGAATTAATCAATCTACTATCTGACGAATCCATAAGAAACAAAATAGAAACCCCAAAATCTAAAAGGGAAGAGGCACCCAAATAAATGAAGTCTGTTTGGGATCCTAGATCAAAGTCATGAATCCAAAAATACAAAGCAAAGGAAAAATGGAAAATAGAATCATCGGGCTTCTAAAACCCCCAAAAAGAGAAGGATAAACAAGAAACGGCAAGCAAGAGTAGCACCCATGAAGAATTTAAAACGTATTCCTAAAGAACAGGAAGGTTAGACAGAGACACAAAAGATTCATATACTCAATGTAAAAATGAGAGAAACCCATCAAAATCATCCATCTGACTTTCCATTAAGAGATGGGTCGGTTGAGCAAAGAGAAAAGGGAAGGATGAAGAAATCTCACCTTCATTTACACTGTTTTGTCTGCCCTCTGATCTTCTGAATGGAATAAAAGCAAAATAAAATCAAAGTGAGGGAAGTAGGAGATGAAATGGAAGAAGAAAAACCCCAGAGATGAATAATTCTGGAAGAATGAGTGAGACAGGGATGACTTTAAATGGAGGAAAATGGAGTAAGGAAAGAGAGACGGTGAGGATCTCTAAGAAGGAACCGTCGCCTTTCTGGGATGAGGCACAAGTCATACACGGCTGCCACCCTTTGTCGTCTTCGTCGTCTCAGACCTAGACTACCTTTGTCCTTGGTCTTTTCAAAAACTAAATCAGAAAACAAAAATTATTGAGTGGGATAAAATATTATTTTCACTGGATGGATGATCCTAACCGTTGTTTTTCTGATGTATGATACAGAGAGAAAAGAAAGGTTTAAATTTGTGTCCCCTGCGAAACTGTACGGCCTTGATTGGCCCATTTTTAGCTTATCTAAACAAAAATCCCATCAGTACTTGCCACGAAACGCGCACATGCCTGGAATAAGCCTCGCCAGAACTGAAAATAGACTCAGACCAAGTGGTCAAAACCCGTACAATTTTATTGGTTTGGTTGGGACATGCCGAGTGCGGGCCTTGCAACTTCGATCGGCTTTCCTGTCGGAGTTGAAGTCACTTTCCCATTTCCTTCCTCTTAAAGTTTACCTTTCAAATTGAAAAAAAAGAAGAAAAAAAAGAGCCATCAATATTGAGAGCCCCCAAAAGTTCATCGGTGGACGTCCTCTATCTAGATCAAAGCCGTGGATCATGCAAACAGGATGATCGTAGAGATTTTCCTAGATTCTAACTAGGGGCGTAAAGTTTGGATACATGGAATTTCAAAACATTACTAATAATATTTTACATCTTTTAGCACCGTGGTCTTCATTTTCTAGCCTAAAAATCATTCCCGTGTCATTGCTTTTGGTTCAATTCTCAAGTATATAATGACTCTATTATATAATGCAAAAAAATTTTAAAAAGACAAATAGCTAAGATTGCAAAGATGAGGTTACTCATTATTTTTTAATTATTTATATACCAGTTAATCATATATTTGTTATTTAACTATAATATAGGCAAGTAAGAATACAACAGAAGAAATAATACAAAAGTTAAACACATAGTATGTAGAAGTTAACTATGACATGAATTTGAGATGGGAAAGCAATTATGCTTAAGAAGATATTGAGACAGTCTATGAAAAATATTTAGAAGACTGATTTGTTTGCTCAAGATTTAAACTTTCTTATTGAAGAACCTCAACTATGTTTTTTACAACTAAAGAACTAGAGGAGCAACTTGCAATTCTATAGTACAATGAAACATTTGTTTTAAATGTTAGGCTTAAAAAAGCCAAAAAAGGATTCACCACAGAAAAGCTGGAGCACTTATATCTTAAAAAAAAACAGGGCAGCCCCGATGCACAAAGCTCCCTCTCATGCTGGGTCCGGGAAAAGGGCAGACCATAAGGGTCTATAAAATACAGCCTTACCTTGCATTTTTCAAAGAGGCTGTTTCCACGCCTTGAACTTGTGACTTCAATGTCACATGATTACAACTTTTACCATTGCGCCATGGCTCCCCTTTGAAGCACTTATATCTAACCTACTTAAAACATTTTAAATATGTAATCTAGGTATTCTTGTGAATGTAAAATGATGCAATAGGAGTATCGAACTAAACATTCTCGAGAGATTGTATAGAATCTTTAGAAGAGGTGGCAACAAGAAAAATGCTACAAACAAAAATGGGAAACCAACTATTATAGACTTTTCAAACTCAATAACATGCATTTCTCAGTCTCGGTCCCAGGCATAAAAATTAATAAGATTCTGTTCTTTAAAATAAAAACCAATACTGCACTCTAGGTTCTAATTGAATAACCATACCTTAATTTTTTAGTCTAGTTCCTATCGGTTTTACTGTTTTGGGTATATCATTTACACCCCTGTTTTTAGCCATACATGGGAACACTTGGTAGGAAGGAAAGACAAATAAGTTGGCCACAATCCTATTGACCATGGATTTTTTGAGTGGTATGCCAGAATTTGATAATGACACTCCTTTCCTTTTTTTTACCTTGTTATTATTAGCTTGGCAAGGTTTGCTATATCTATGCTCTATCTCATTTGGTTACTTCTCTCTCTCTTTCTCTTGGTTTTGCACACACACAACATTGCATGCAATCTTACTAGTTGAATTGGAAAGTGTTTGTCTTTCTATGTTTCTAGTAAGTAGAGGCATCATTTCCCTGAACCATAGTAATAAGCAAGATTAAATCAAGAACAAAAAAGTCGAGGTTCACTAATCAAAACCATTGATTTATTGAACGATTCTAAATCTTCCATTTTTGGAAGTTTTGTAGATGAATGTATAGAGAAATAGTGTATAATTGCACTAATAGTTATACGTATCTTCTGAAGGGCACTATAAATTCATATTATGGAAGATGTATTATTGAGTTTGTATTCAAAACTCTAGTAGGACTTGCTATTTCTTTCCCTAGTCTTAACATTGGCTAAGTATTAATATTTTTCTATAGATTAAATATACTTGTGAGATTGTTTCAAGTTATTTGTGAATGGATTGCTATGGTAGTTATTAGTATGGTATATCTCAAATTTGTATAATGTACAAAGTTTTCTAGATCCAATTTGTCTTTTCTTAAGATAGCATGATGGCTTCTAAGACAATTGCCTCAAAACTTGGTGAGACTAGCAAGCGTAGTGGCAATAACTATTTGATGTGGAAGAGGCACATCTATCAAATCCTCCTCCAAGACTTGGTTGCTTATGTACTTCATGATGTCGTTGAGGAACCACTTGCTAGTGCTACTGTGGCCAGTTATGCACCTATGACAAGTACCTAGAGGATAACAAGAAGGAAGTCTATCATGCTAATCTTTATGGAACTTGATGCGAAAATTCTATTTAAGGATCAAACCACCGCCCTGGACTTGTACAGTGTAGTGGCCACCAGGTTTGGTGAGTACTCAGGATCTTATGTCTCTCTCATGATAAGAAATAAATAGCATACGGATAAAAGAGTCTGATAATGTTATACAACATGTAAATGTCATGTCTTTTGTGGCCAAGGAGTTGGCCAATTTGGAAACATGATTCCTAATAAAATGTAAGTGTCTACTATTCTCAATAGTTTGCTAGTCTCCTAGGACCCAACTTTTGTAGTCCTAAAATTTTCAAGATCTAAGGTTACTATAGATATACTTGTGTCAATGCTAGGCTTGAGGCCTAGAGGAGAGAAAGAAAGCATTCTATCAGTGTCTCCCATGTGAACCTTGCTATATTTAAGGGGTAAGGATCTTCTAAGCCAATTTAATTTCAATTATAGAGACCTTTAGCTGGGAGTACTAAGGAGAGAGAGAAGATTGGGCCATGCGGGGTTTGTGCCTAGATGGGTTACATAAAGGCCAAATCCACTAGGAAAGGAAAGGACATGGGAAAGAGTCCCAACAATGATTGTAAGAATAAAGGTAAAGACATCGTTTGCATGATCACATAGGTGCTAATTGCAGGACAAAAACTCTTAGTTGCTAGATTCTACTGCACACACAGTTAAGCCCAGAGATACCTTTTCAAAATTTAAAGAGAAAAGGGTGGGTGAGGACAAGGCGTCTATGTGTAACAATAGTTTTTATGAGTCCTCAACGTTGGAATTGTTCCCATTGAGCTCTCTAGTGGAAGACATTTGGTGTCAATGGAAGTATTTTTTGTGCCTAATATCATGCATAATTTGATTTTGTTCCCAAGTTAGCATCCAAGGCCTTGAGATTAGGTTTAGTGGGAACAAGATTATTGTCAGTAGCCAAAAGTTTGTGTTATTCTTTGGCTCTCTTTTTTATGGGTTAAACAAAGTAAGTACTAGTTTGACTTCTACTGCTAAATTGATCCCGTATGTTTATGATTTAATGTAACACCCCGGATTTTTAAGACATTTTTTTTTTTTCATTTTATAATAATGGCATTTTAAATAAGAGCATTTGGGATCCCATGAGAAAAAGCTTTATTTAACATTTTACTAAAACCTATCTTAAAAACTCCGAGTGTTAGTTTTCCTTTCCCAAAATAGCATACATGTAAATTAAATAATCCGCGTATAAATCAACGTCAAATAAATCGGCGCCTTTATTTTAAATCAAATAAATGTCCAAAACACAATAATGATATGGCCCAGGGTCTATCCATCATACCATCCCATATAAATGTCCAACATATGTCCAAACATCCAAATCACATCCAAATATAAAGTATGCAGTTCATAATAAAATTCAAATGATAATCCTCTCTAATGACTTACATTACTGTCTAAAACTATAGGGAAAACTAGTCTCCAGCAGCTCTCAAGGTTTATCAACCGCTTTTCCTTTCCTGGTGTCGCGCTTGAGATCTAAGGCATTGCAAAACAAAGCAATACCTCAGCAAGCTATCGCTTGTGTAGGTACATAAATAATTAATGTAATAAAATGAAAGAAATAATGAACAGCACTGATGAAAAGTCTTAACATTTATGAAAATAGTGATATCACAAGGTCATGTTCAAATAAATGCCAATTTATTCCATATGCTAAAACATGCAATTCACGGAGTTAAAACATGACATGAATCAATAAAATGGAGCATACAACAAGAATAAGGGCACCCTAAGGTAATGGGTCCCACCATCGTACTAATATCATTGATCAAGAGTACTCATAGTCAACTTTTGAATGTCGTCACACCTAGGCATAACATCCATAACCATGCTCATCATACATACACACATAACAAGAATATGGGCCATCATGCTGCAGTGGCAACCCTCCATGGGTATAAACCACCTCCGCTCTCCGTTGACACCATAACGGGAGACTTAGCGCCTGTCCTCATGGAAAGGCTCAGACCAGTAGTGTGGACTATCCATGTTACCAAACCCCTACCGAATGCCATCTATGGGCAGGTGTCTATTATATCACAAAATCATCACATCATAATCTCGGAAGGTGGGTGGCCAGACCTATCCCTCCTAGCATGACTCCCACCCGGCGAGAGCACCCGTCATCAAATATAAAACACGGAAATCATATGTATATGCTAAAACTCAAGAGCACTTATAGCTTGAAATCCCCAAGACATGCCCCTCATCCTAGGGTTAGCCTATAAAAGGACCAGCTAATAAGCCTCTATTCTCATTTCCATGTAACTCAATGCATTTTCTATATATATAATAAGAAATAAGTCTTTAATTAAGCATAACTAATTAACATCATGCTTGTAAAAGCATTTTAAATAAGTTTATTCAGTAAAAGATTTCATTTTGGAATAACCATCCTGTACTCAATGTCGCGTGAAATACACGGTAAATAAGAATTGCAAATTTAAAACACGATCACACATGATGCTATGTTTAAACATGGTTTAAAAATCAAGGCAAAACATTAGTTATCGTCACCTACCTCAGTGTGAGACCACTAGCTTGCTAATAACTCCCTTTAACTGGTATATTCAAGTGCACCTGTACATGTCACATCACTATTTTAATATTTTTCTAAATAGAAAGTTTTTATTTTAAAATTTTTAAGTTAAAACTAGGTCCATGTCGTCAATATGGTCACAACGCCTCTTTCGGATCGTGATTTGGACCTCTCTAGCTCCCAGAAATCAAGTTTTTGTGAAAACTACCCTCAAATGGGGCCTGCCGGACCACCATAAGGTGGTTTATACCGGCGGCACCCTTTTCTGCCAGTTTACACCGGCTTATACCGGCGCCATGAAGACGTACCAACACGCAGACGCCGCACGGGATGCGTGCCGTGCGTCTTCGGCACCGTGACGCACGGTCGCCAGGACACGCAGCGTCTCGGCCCCACCACGACCGCCAAGTGGCGCCTTCCCGCATGCGCGTGGCGCCGCGCACGCGTGCGGCGACGAAATCATGTGACGTCGTCGACGCTGTGGACGACGCCGAAGAAGACGACTGGATTCCAATCGTCTCCGGTGGAGCTACAGAGCTCCGTTTTGCATGATTTTTGTGCCATTTTCTTCAGAATTCTCTCTAGAATCCATTTATGCCTCCTTTTGAACTGATTTTTCCAAAAACTATGGTTTTTAAACGATTTTTCTCAAGTTCCTAAAATCATCCATAGGTACTGGTTTTTGCGTTTTCTGGAGAAATCCACTGTTGGATCACTCCCAAATTTAAAGGGTTTTCTCTTGGGTCTCTTGTGCACTAGTTGGAAGGTGCAATTTCCAAACAGAGGAGGTTTGATCCGTGAAATCACGCTCCAACAGTAGCGTGCACACAGGTTCCCAGGAAATCCGATTTTTCCTAATTTTTTTCATGCTTTTCTAATTAGTTTTCCTATTTAATAAATACGGAAAAATAGAGTTTAAGGCTTACCTTGCGCCTGGCTAGGTTTGCTCGTGTTGCCAAGGTTCCACTCGCAGGAAAAGTGCAATCCTTCCAAGCTAGGGTTCTGAGTAAAAACTCAGAGGAAACGCTCAAAGTGGAGCGTTTTGGCCCCTGGGGAAGAATAGATATAGGGATTAGAGTCCTAAGGGAAGAGAAACTCTTCCCCACATGTCTCTTTCCATGTCTCTCCGGAAATTTCGCCGGACTGGTAGAGACGTGTGGAAGACAGGGGTGCCGTTATCAACTTGGACCCCTGTGTAACACGTCTCTGTCAAAAGACCAAAATGCCCTTACAACTTCGACGACTCATAACTCCCTCGTTTGAGCTCCGTTTTTAGCGTTCTTGGTGGCGTTGGACTCGTATCAACGAGCACTTTCTAATATTTATGTTTTCAGGAAAAATTTCCATCTATAAATTTTTATTTTTATTTATTTAAAAATTTCCTATTTTATCCTAAAAATTAAGGATATTACATCTAATGACCTTTTAGTATGACATCTTAGGTTAGCACATGTTAATAAAGATAAGTTAGAAAGGATGCCTGGGTATTATTTAATACCTAGGTCACAGAACATACTATAATTATGTGAACATCGCTTGTTTGGGAAAATGCTTAGGGCACCCTTTGGTAAAGGAAAAAGAGCCATAGAGTCCATAAAGGTTGTTCATCATGACTTGTATGGACTACTTAGTAACACCCTGTTGAGTGTTTTCCGCAAATGTGGAGTTTACACAAATTTCAATTAATAAAAATAAAAATAACAGAAATAAACTAACAATAAAAGAAAATTCAACTTTATTCAACTATTGCAATGTTCACAATTATTTATTCCAAAGAAAACATAAAATAAAACCAAAAGGAGTCCTGGATAAGCTTGTTCCTAGATTGCACTGTCCCTGAATAGTCAAAATGTGAATAAAACAAAACCAGAATAGCACAGGGACACAGATGTAATTAAAGTGAGGACACAGTTGGAATTAAACACAAAGGACCCAGATAGAATTACTTTGAGGATACATTGGGAATTTCTAAGATCTGCCAAGGGCATAAACATAATTTTAGGGGGTTCTGATTTTAAACGAAAAACCAAGAAAACTTTTGAGAAAATCAAGAGGGGTTGTTCTCGAACGGTAACCAAAGTAATCTTGTTGTGAACGATGCAGGAAATCAAACGGGAAGAAGAAAAGAAAAAGAAGAAAAAGGAGAAGGAGAGAAGAGATGAAGAAAAGAAAGGGGGAGAAGATGGGAGAAAACCCAAGAAAGCACTGTTTATGAATAGTACCGAGGTAGTAACCGGAGTTACCATTCATGAATAGTCTCAATTTATTGTTCATGAATAGTAAATTGAAGCAGAAGCGGGGAGAAGAAAAGAAGAAGGAAAATCTAAGGTAAAAGAGAGGAGATGGGACACGGTAGTGGAAAAGAAGAGGAGACAAGTTGAAAGGAAGACGCTGGAAGCAAGGGAAAGCCGGTTGGGCTGTAGATCTGGTTGGTGATAGAGAGCAGACGAGAGAGAGACGTAGAACAAGAGAGAAATTAAAGAGAAGGGGAAAAGGGTTGATGGGTTTGTGCGTGCAGGGGATAGTGCTGGGAAGAGGAAAAACGTCTGGCTTGTGGTGTGTCACTCACCTATGGCCGGCTAGTGGGAAGAAGGGTAGGAGGAGGCAGGGAGCTAGTGCGGTGGTGATAACAGAGATGAGGGAGAAAAAAGAAAGAGTGCAGCAGGAGGGAGATGGGAAACGAGAATAACGAGTAAGGGGGTTGAGAGAGAGGTTTGTGGTTTAGTATAGAGAGGCGGCGATAAAGAGGGCAGAGAAGGAAAGGGAGGTTGGAGAACGGGAAGGTGCATGAGAGAGGGAAAGTGAGAGAAAGAGAAGAGAGAAACGCTGTGAGAGTGGGGAATGAACGGAAGAGACGGAGAGGAACAATCCTTCCGTCTCTGTCCGTGCAAGGGGCAGAAGCCCAGGGAGAAGAGGAGAGCACCAGAGAGAGAAGTGTGTCTGGGCTGAGCTGCTTGCTCCTCTCCTTGAAGAAAGCAAAGCCAGCCTGAATATATTATTTTATTATAAAACGTGCAGCTTGCCCATGCTTCGCCCATGCCTTGCACATGTTTTTCCTATGCCTTGCCTGCCTACCATGCGATGATGCCATATGCATCATTGGTCAGCTTTGCCCAAATTTGTGGCATGGGACCCATTAAGCAAATCCGAAGCGTCCAATGTATTCTGGCTTACCTGCAAAAGCAAAATATAAAATTAAAATTATTTTATGTGAATAATTAGCTATAATGATCATCCGATCGTTAACTTTTCAAATTAACGATTGGATAATTGATTATAGCTAAAATTGATTTAAAATCACAAAAATACCTATTTAAATGATCTAATAAAATGGTAATCTAAGGTTATTTTTGGCAAAATTAAGGACTCAACACACCCCCCAACCAGCATTTTGCTAGTCCCTAGCAAAACATGCAAGAAATTATTGAGGACAAAATGGTCATCATATTCGTAGGTACTCACGGTTGCATTTAGCGTATGCAACAAGCCCTTAAACCCCTTGGTTACCCCTAATGGACGAGTTAGGCCTCGTGAGGGTTTGCAGTGAAAATACCCACAAATTTCTAAAAATATCATTTTCAAGTCAATTCCCACTTTTTCTTTTTTTTAAAATAAATCTATCACTTTAGCATGTGAATGAAAAATTCACAACTCTACCCATATGCTATAGACAATCCAATTTAGCTTAGTTCTTAGAGTGTGTGGGTGGATGCAGTAGACATATAAAATAATCTTTATCTTTGAATAGACAACAACTTTTAACTCCATTTGAAACATGTTTTGACCTCAATCCTCACTAATGACATACACTCAGAAATAAAGTCTCTCAGTTAAAGGTTCAAATCATATCTCTCTTAAATATGTGAGCAGAGTTAATAAAGCAAATTTTATCTCACATAAGCTCATAAAGGAACAAGAGATACTATGTAATATAGTTTTGATCCCTTTAGAAAGATGCCATTACCTTTGAACTTTTAGAAGTATTATTCTCCAAATCCTATATTTTCATATCCTCATTAAGACTATATTTACCCTAAAATCATTAGGTCTTTAACTAGGACAACATGAAGGCTTAGGATGGGGTACAAAAGAAGAGGTAAAAGGATATTCAAAGTTTCTTCAATAAGAAGTAGAGGCCTTCTAAAGTTGACAATTCTTTCTTTACATTGCTTGTACTAAAGTGAATATTTCTTTTTCCACTTTTCTTTGCATTCTCCAAATTTTTCTTAATTTTTTTTTTTTTTCACTTGAATCTCTTTTGAAGAAAATTTCTTTTCCCAATATTCACTTTCCTGCTTTGATTGCAACTAAAAAGTATATTTTCATTCATCTCTAACTTATCTTTTGAAGAAATAGGTAATGGATATATTATAGTGGGTAATATGGGTTAAGGTTAGTTGGGTGAGAAAAAGAAAAGGCTTATATAAAAGGCTCAAATTGGCTAACTAGTGGTAAAAATATTTTTGGGTTGGCTTTATGTCTCTATGTTAACAAAGATGGCCTAAATCATTTTCTAGGTTTTTTATAATCTATCAGACTCAATGAACTTCTAGAATTTCAAAGTTAATACTCTAACAATTCAGATAATTAGCCAAATTTAAAAGTTAATGGAATCAAGTTTCTTTAAGCATGTTGAAGAAAATTAGAAATATTTATAACCTCTCAGAAAGAATCAATGGCTCTAAAGCTTACTTAGGTTATATGTCTCTACTAAATTTCTTCATGATTTGTCAATCATTGCTACTCATCAATTTAGATTATCCATATGCAACTGCGTGTTTATATGTGATATGAGACCTTGGAAATTGTTTCTACAAAATCATTCTTGGTTCTTATGTTGACATCTCATTTTTCCCATTACATTCACAGTAGAGCAATCACCAAAACTCATAGTAGAATAAAAACCTTCATTTAAATAAGAAAAAGAAGACTTACTGCCACACATGTCATTGCTGCAGCCTATATCCATGTACCAAACATCTAATTTAGGTTCCTTGTTGGCATGGTAAGCCATTAATAAAGTTTCTACTTCCTTATTTTCTGCAAAATTTGATTTCTCCCCTTTTTCTTTGTCGTTAGGCAATTTAGTATAATATTCGAAACGATAATGACCAAATTTATGACACTTGAAGCACTCTACCTTAGATTTGTCAAATTCTTGATCTCGTCCTTTGCCTTTGCCTCGAAATTGGTCATCATTAGCTTTGAAAATTTGACATTGTCTACTTCCATCTCTATTGCCTCAACCTCCTCTTTCTTTACCTCTACCTCTACCCCTTCCTCTAGAATTTGAGAATTGAGTAAAGGTAGAAGCCTTTAGAGCTTGCTCATTTGTAGTTGAACTTCGGTTCATCTTTTGTTCATGGACCAATAAGGAGCTCTGGAGTTCATCAAGTGAGAGTTCATCTATATCTTTAGCTTCTTCAATTGAGCAAACAACATAATCATACTTTGATGCTAATGAACGTAGTGTCTTTTCAACAATAGCAACATCTTCTATTTTCTCACCATGGAATCACATTTTGTTTGCTATCCCCATGGTCCTTGCATAATAATTAGTAATAGACTCACCATCTTTCATCTGTAGAGTCTCAAAATCCCTCCTCAAAGCTTAAAGCTGTGCACGCTTCACCCTTGACGAGCCTTGATATTTTTTCTTCATTGAATCCCAAATCTACTTGGAAGTTTCTTTGCTAAGAATTGTTTCCAAGATAGGTTGGTCAATTTCTTGAAAAAGATAATTCTTTGCCTTCAAATCCTTTAACTTCAAAGCTTCTAACTCTGCTTTTTGTGCATCTGTCAAAACTTACCAGCCGCTGGCTCTGCTACACTGCCATCAACAACCTGCCAATATTCTTTGGACCTTAAGAAGTTCTCCATTAGCATGCTCCAATGGTCATAGTGACCATCAAAGCGAGGAATAGCTGGTTGCATAAAATTTTTTGAAGCCATGAATGAATCATTGCTATTGCAATGGAAGAAAGTTACTGGTGTATTTTCTCACCTTTTTCTTCACTCACGGATCTCACTTCTGTTTTGACACTCATAATTTTTTCTTTACACTCAAGTACTCTCTTCCCTCACGGTGGCTCTAATACCATTGATGCAAAAACAAGAGGGATAGAATGCAAAATAACAAAAATAGAGAGCAAAAATACATTAAGCACACTTCTATTGATTGATAAAAGTCTATAAATAGACATTACAAGAGTAGTAACTAATCTTACCCACTAACTCCACTAACTTATATTAAACAGCTACTAACTTCTACCACTAACTCCCATAAAACAACTACTAGCTTCTACCACTAACTCCCATAAAAACAACCACCACTTTTACCACTAATGTAATGACCCCGAATTTTTGTAAATTATTAAGGAAAATTAATAAAGTTTGAATTTTTAGAAATTCTGGGCTGGAATATTAGGTTATTGAAAATTCTCTTTTTATAGAGATTATATTATAAATTAAAAAATTAGAAATTATGGATGTACTTGGAAAACTGATCGAAACAATATTAAGTATGTTCAATTCTGAGTTAAAATGAAAATTCCTTAATTTTTTCATTTGGGGGTAAAATGGTAATTTTACTCATATCCCATATCCAATAAATAAGACCTCAATATTCATGAAGTACTTAGAAATATGATTCCAACGCCACTAAGTACGCTCGATTCCGAGTTCGGATAAATATTGCCTATTATTCTCCAATTTTGGAGTTAAAAGGGCAAAAAGGTCTTTTCACATAAAAGTGGGGCTCACAAAGTGGGCCAACGTTCTAGAAGCACCAATAATTGCTCAGTGCATTAATGCTGGTAGTGGAGATTGTAGTGGGAATGGAGAATGCATTAGTAATTAAAAATTCTAAAGTAATAAAATATCTTATCAAAAGAAATGATAAAAAAATTCAAATTTGGCTATAAAAATGTCCCAAAATTTTTCAAAAATTTTCACAACCTTAAATACAAAATTTCCAAATCTTCCCTGGAATTTCAGCCCCAAATTCCCCTTCATCCCTCCCCAAACTCTCTTTTCCTTATTTCTCTCTCCTCTTTCTAATTGGAACAAGAGAGCTAAATTCAATTAGGAACTCCGTTCCAGGAAGAATCTCATCAAATCCACCGTCCATAACATCCTATACTATAGTATATACAAAATCCCCAAATCAATTTCAAGATCCAATGGTTCCAACAATAGAAAATCACAAAAAGGTGGATAATCGGGCTATATTATCATCAACTGGTAATTCTCTCAAATTGGGCATCAATTATATCGTTTTTCTCCAATCAAGTAGGTGGACCTACTTCCCATACATATTTATTATGTTTTAGTGTAATTTTTATTTTTCTATAATTTAATTTGAATGAAAAATGGTAAAAATAAAGTAAATACCATACCCTTCAATTTATGGTGATAGAGGACTCATATGAAAATTCTGAGCCTTCCAATCGAACCAGAAGGGTTAAAAACCCCTAGGGTATAATTTTCAAGAAAATCTAACAAGGTTTGGACCCTCAATTGAGAGAGATTAATTCTGGTGAGCCCAGATCAAATCTGGACCCTAGGAACGGCTGTAAACTTCAATTTAAGATTGTAGAGTCATATGAACTCCAAATTGAGATCAGAAAGAAGCTATGGAAATCTTGTAATGTCTAGTTTCTAATGAAGTCGTAATATTTCTAAAATTTATTTCTGTATTTTTCTGTATTTTGGAAATAAGTGTCCAATTTTTAAGATCTTCAAGATCTGAGGTGATCAGATCTTGGAAATTTATTTTAATGATGAGATAATAATATAATATCTATGGTTAATTTGGATAGATCTTGGATAAATTAGGGGATCTGCCCTTTATAGTAGAAAAATCCTAAAATAATAATAAAAAAATACAAAGGGACCCACTTGATCAATGAGATCAAGTATGATCAGATCCTTGGGATGGAATAAAGGGATGATATTATGATGGAATCCAGTTAGATCATGGATGAAATGTGACAAAATCAAGTGGATATGATTTTTGGATCTTAATGGATTAAAAGCCCTAAAGGTAATTCAAACCCTTAATCTAAAGGAAAACACCTAAGATCTAATGGTTCGATCATATTTAAAGGTTTATAATAATCTTAATAAAATTATTTTAATTGTCTTTTATTGGATATAGAAGTGTAAATGTGATTTATGTTTTAAGTTTTAATTGTCTTTTATTGGATATAGAAGTGTAAATGTGATTTATGTTTTAAGTTAGAAAGCATGATAGTGTAATCTTTAAATTTTAGTATGATATGACCTAAATGAGTAATTTGTTAGTAGATTTGATTATCTTAGGATCATGTTAGTGTAAATTAGGATTTAAACATGATTTCATTATGATAGAAGATGTGTTTCATAACTTAGGATCATGTTAGTTTTATTTCACTAGCTTAAGTTACATTCATAGGAAGAATGTTAGTATATAGTTGTTAAACTTATATTTGATTTATGCTTTCAAGTTGATGATTTACTTATTGTCAAATTTTATTCAATTGTTAAGTAATTGTTAAGATATAAGGAGCATAAATCACCAAAAATGTAAACTAATGAAATATAGAAATTCATGGACAACTAAGATGAATGAATGATTTTGACTTAATAAGGGCTAGTAGGACAATATAAGGAATGATTTATCATTTCCTTGGCCCAAAGTAGGAAAATAATGAACATCCATGGATGACATTGTGCATATCCATGGAAATTAATTAAAATCAATTAGAGAAGGGACTTAAGGTAAAGAGCTCATAGGAACCTTGTCAAAGGTTGAGCTAATATCACTCCAGTGGACTCTGAACATTGTGGTTATAGGGGGAATACAAGATCCAAGTGCTTTTCCCTCACCTCCCATTGACGTAAGAGAGGTCTAAATGCCTCCTTACATGAGGGTTGTATTAACCACTTTTTGAGTAGACTTTCACTGGTAAGTACTGGTCATCCTGAAATAAGGAGTTGTCTAGTGATAGGAAGAAATAAATTATCTTCAACCAAGTAAGACACTAACTGGTTGAATAATAATAAGAACATAAAAAGATAGCAAATTATCTAACCCTAATAAAAATAGTAAGTGAGATAAGGATGATCAAACAAGATGAGATCTTGTATGATCAAAAACAATAAGGAAAAAGAAACATCAATGTAAATTAGATTGTTATGTATGATATAGATAGTATTTGTATAGATGATATTAAACCCATGGATATAGAATATTCAAGGAAGAAAGATTTAGATCATCCTACATAAGAATGATCAAAAGACCATGTAGTATGTACCATTGATTAGAAAAATGACATTATACATTGATTTGATAGATATATGTTGATCGAGACTATGCAGATTTCAAGGAGTAAGAATACCTTATTGAGGTAGGTGGATTATTAAGAATGCCTTTACATGAAGATACATGTCTAATACATGATCTTATGTTTTGAAGTATTGACATGTATGATACCAATATATTAAGGTAAATACCTCAAATTGAAATATGATCCAACCAAATGATGAGGAAAATAAGTATTAAATGGTCAAGTTGAGAATTGAGAACAACCCTAAGTGAATAGGAAAGTAGAAAATATTCCAGTCATAGATAAACAAACAGATAGTCTGATATGTATAAGTATTATTTTACATACAAGCTTGGAGGCTTGTGGTTTTATTTTAAACAAGGATAGGCCTAGGGATGCTATGTTAGGAGAATTAAGAGGGTTTGGCCACCCACTCTCTGAAACTTCATGATATTGAATACCAAGCCTAAGAAAGGCTAAAAGTCGGATGGGGCATTTATGGGAGGGCCACCACTGTGACAACCATGGTCCTCCCATATGGACATGGATATTGTAATTTCCACTGAGAATGGTATAAGTGGATTATTGAACAGTTATCCTGCGCGCTGTACGGATCAGACTGCAAGCATAGTAGTCCTTGATTATTTTACATTATGATGCATATGAAATTGGCATAGTAAAATGCCTTAAGGGACGGCATGATGAAATGTCAGGTAATTGTATATTACCAATATTTTCCAAAGAAGGGAAATTCCTTGTATAGTAACTGGCTAAGATACAAATCTCTTATAATGAAAGGAGTTGATCAGCTTTGTATAGAAATGATTTTTGATTATTTTTACATTTTTAACGGATTTGTCCTTATACAATATATATGCATAAAGGTGAACACAAATGACAAGGAAATGAGATGTCCTTATAACTAATAGTTATTAATGCATGTGTTTATGATAGAACAAATTATGGGATACTTGAATATTGAGATTATACTGTCAATAACTTACATTCTTATCCCCTACCAAGCATAGCTTGCTGAGATATTGTAAATGTTCGAATGTTTACAATATCTCAGATACAGAGAAGGAGACTTAGGAGCTCAAGACTTAAAGAACAATTAAAGAATAAGTAATCATGGTATATCATTTGAAACACTGTATTAGAACATGTATTGAATTTTGAACTTTGTAATTTGGATTGTATATTTGGACAAGTATTGTAAGGATACAATGGGCTGTGTACTGTGAACCATTGGATGGATCCTGAAGTTTAATAAAAGAATATTCTTTCAATGGAATTTTATCTTATACAAAATTCTACTTATGTTATGTATGGAGTGGTGACTTAGGTTTTACAAAACAAATTCTAAAGAAAAGAATTTCCGCTGCTTTGGTTTGCAAAATTTTTTTACTCTAAGGGCCTTATCTTTATAAAATGTATTATAAAATGTGTTATAAAAACCTGGCCGTCACAACTAACTCCCCTGAAACTGCCACTAACTTTTACCACTAAAACCTATAAACTACCACTAACCAACTTTCAAAGCCACTCAAACCACTATCTTTCAAATAACTAAATCTTAACAATCTGTTCATTCGGATCTACTTCTTCTCTTCCTTCTTCTTTTCAGGCTCTTTTGCTGGCCCCACAGAGACGATCTCCGTATGATAGAGTTTCCCCAATTTGCTCACCACATTGACAGGATCCACGTCTCCAATCACAGTCAATTTCTTCTCCTTCATGTCCATCGCGATGGAATTAACCCCTACATAATTAGAAAGATGAAAGCAATAGTGAGTAATTTAGCAATCTATACGTAGATTTTCTGGTAAGGAATCGTTCTATAATTGAAATACCTGAAAGGCTAGAGACAACCTTCATAGCCTCCTGCTTGGCTTTGTCATCATGTAAATCCAACTTCAAAACCACCTTCTGCAACGACCAAAACAGCAAAATACCAATTAGAATGAAGGATCAAATGATCATTACATTAAAAGGAAAAAAATAATATAAGAATCAGGGTTTTAAAATCAGGGAGTTAAGAAGAACTAAATAGAATTAATCAATCTACTATCTGACGAATCCATAAGAAACAAAATAGAAACCCCAAAATCTAAAAGGGAAGAGGCACCCAAATAAATGAAGTATGTTTGGGATCCTAGATCAAAGTCATGCATCCAAAAATACAAAGCCAAGGAAAAATGGAAAACAGAATCATCAGGCTTCTAAAACCCTCAAAAAGAGAAGGATAAACAAGAAGCCGCAAACAAGAGTAGCACCCATGAAGAATTTAAAACATATTCCTAAAGAACGGGAAGGTTAGACAGAGACCCAGAATATTCATATTCTCAATGTAAAAATGAGAGAAACTCATCAAAATCATCCATCTGACTTTCCATTAAGACACGGATCGGTTTAGCAAAGAGGAAAGGGAAGGATGAAGAAATCTCACCTTCATTTACACTGTTTTGTCTGCCCTCTGATCTTCTAAATGGAATAAAAGTAAAAGAATTCTCACCTTCAAAGTGAGGGAAGTTGGAGATGAAATGGACGAAGAAAAACCGCAGAGATGAAGAATTCTAGGAAGAATGAGTGAGACAGGGATGAATTTAAATGGAGGAAGGGGAGCAAGGAAAGAGAGAAGGTGAGGCTTTCTAAGAAGGAGCCGTCGCCTTTCTAGGATGGAAGCACAAGTCATACATGGCTTCCACCCTTTGTCCTCTTCGTCGTCACAGACCAAGACGACCTTTGTCCTTGGTCTTTTCTAGCCTAAAAATCATTCTCATGTCATTGGCTTTGGTTCAATTCTCAAGTATATAATGATTCTATTATATAAAGCAAAAAAAAAAAGTGTAAAAGACAAATAGCTAAGATGTCAAAGATTAGGTTACTCATTATTTTTTAATTATTTATATACCAGTTAATCATATATTTGTTATTTAACTATAATATAGGCAAGTAAGAATACGATATAAGAAATAATATAAAAGTTAAACACATAGTATGTAGAAGTTAACTATGATATGAATTCGAGATGGGAAAGCAATTATGCTTATGAAGATATTGAGACAGTCTATGAAAAATATTTAGAAGACTGATTTGTTTGCTCAAGATTTCAACTCTCTTGTTGAAGAACTTCAATTATGTTTTTTACAACTAAAGAACTAGAGAAGCAGCTTGCAATTCTATAGTAAAATGAAACATTTGTTTAATATGTTAGGCTTTAAAAAGCCAAAAAAGGATTCTCCAGAATGAAAAGCTGGAGCACTTATATCTAAAAAAGGGCAGCCCTGATGCATGAAGCTCCCGCCCATGCAGGGTTCGAGAAAGGGGCGGACCACAAGGGCCTATAGCATACAACCTTACCTTGCATTTTTGCGAGAGGCTGCTTCTATGCCTATAACCCGTGACTTCAAGGTCACATGATGACAACTTTTATCATTGCCCAAGGCTCCCCTTCGAAGCACTTATATCTAACCTACTTAAAACATTTCAAATATGTAATCTCACTCTTCTTGTGAATGTAAAATGGTGTAATAGGAGTATCGAACTAAACATTCTTGAGAGATTGTATAGAATCTTTAGAAGAGGTGGCAACAAAAAAAATGCTACAAACAAAAATGGGAAACCAACTATTATAGACTTTTCAAACTCAATAACATGCAATTCTTAGTCTCGGTCCTAGGCATAAAAAGTAATAAGATTCTGTTCTTTAAAATGAAAACCAATACCGCACTCTAGGTTCTAATTGAATAACCATATCTTAATTTTTTGGTCTAGTTCCTATCGGTTTTACTGTTCTGGGTATATCATTTGCACCCCCATTGTTGACCATACATGGGGACACTTGGTAGGAAGAAAAGACAAATAAGCTGGCCACAATCCTATCGACCGTGGATTTTTTGAGTGGTATGCCATAATTTGATAATGACAGTCCTTTCCTTTGTTTACCTTGCTATTATTAGCTTGGCAAGGTTTGCTCTCTCTCTCTCTCTCTCTCTCTCTCTCTCTCTCTCTCTCTCTCTCTCTCTCTCTCTCGTATTTGCACTCACACAACATTGCATGCAATCTTGCTAGTTGAATTAGAAGGTGCTTGTCTTTCTATGTTTCTAGTAAGTAAGTAGACGCATCATTTCCCTGAACCATAGTAATAAGCAAGACTAAATCAAGAACAAAAATTTTGAGGTTCACTAATCAAGACCATTGATTTACTGGACGATTCTAAATCTTCCATTTTTGGAAGTTTTGTAGATGAATGTATAGAGAAATGTTTCTAGTCTTCAACCTTCCATTTAAGACCCAAAATTTCGAGGCTTACTCAAATGGGAAACTTTGATCACCAATTAGTCCCTACTTTAGATACTGTTGGTATGTGCCATCTCTACTCATTCATCTAGAGCAAATATATGGGCATTTCGTTACGTACAAAATACGTTAGTTTGATTGTCACAATACTTCTAAAAATGCCAATCAATGAACGCCAGAAGCATGCACATAAAACTTGCAAATTCAAGGGATTTCACATGTTACACTATTCCAAGTAGATTTTATGTACAGAAGCATGCTAAATGGACCACTAAGAGTTAGTCATAGACACACCTTATAATGCGGTCAGTTTAGCATTGCACTTACGTATAATAATTATGTAGTTAGTTTAACCTTCACTCTCATATAGCCTCAATAGGAGTCTACAGTCAAAAGCGTAGAAGAAGTACCCCCCATTAGATGGTTTTAGCCTGTTTCTTTTACTAAAATCATGACTATCAACTTTCGAAAAACTTCAAAGACCCGAAACAAGTGGTTAGGATTATTTAATTACATTAATTTTTCATAATTTCCCTAATCTTTTATGCCAAACAAGACAGACAATTTGCTGTTTTATTAAATGGCTCTACAGTGGACATGTTCTTCTTCCATGTTTTTGAGTGTGGACTCAAAGAAAGGAAAGAGCTAAGTCATATAGGAGAACTTATATAGAGGTATTTTACATATTTAGTTAGCACATTGGAATTATTATTATTATTGTCATTGTCATTATTATTATTTATTCATTTTCTTTTTTTAGCAAATTAAAAGCTAAGTGGCGGTAATTCTAAAGATCTTCGGTGAATAATAGAGATATCTCTTACATTACCCATAATATGTGGAAGTTTTTGGGGATGCACCTATTAACAGAGGAATGACAAGTGCTTTTCCTTGTGAAGAATTAGAGAGCAAATCACTCGCCCACACACAATCACATACACACTCTTAAATGTAATTCCTGGCCAAAGGAAAAAGTGGCTATTCAAAATTGACCATGTGTATTTCAAGGGAGATGCAGAATTATTTGCAGTCAACTGCACTCAACATTGTTTAAAGCACATGGGTAACCATATGTAACTTAAAGAAGACCAAGTAGACAGGTGCTATTGTTAAGTGTAGTTGTCTAGACTGATCACCTAAACAAATGATTTAAATAGTCTAGATTGCATGATTCGGTAGGATTATAGTTAAAGCTACGGAGGAGCTTATTAGCGAGCCCTTGTCACTTAAGTTTACCTAGTATTATAAGTAAACATCTCTTGGCTGCTCTTTATATACCATGGAGAGAGTTAGAAGGAGATTTGACTTTCTAATTCTCTCCAAGCAATTGCATTGACTCTTAAGGAATGCAAAACCAAAAGAAGATTGGTTCTTCCTTTCCCCTGCTTTTTCTCTATTGGCTTCCATCTCTGTATATCTTGTTATGTTCAGTTGAAGATCGATCCACAATAAGGTCACTGCTTCTCTACTACATACACGTAAGTCCATCATCCAAGTCAGCCCCTAATCAAGGTAAGGCTTAGTGTTTTTTCCTGTATCTAGAGATTGTGATTTGATGCAGTGTTTGGAGAAACTTTGTCGTCGACAAATCAATTAGGTCTTGTATTTTAAGGAGGTAGATTGGGACCTGCCCAATGTCTTAAGCTACATGAATGAAATGGCAGCCTGTGTTAGACTCGGTCACATAGAGAATCTTTGCCAATTTGCACCATTTTTTTCCTCAACAAAAGCCACATCACTATAATCATCCTCTACAAAGCTCTCCCTACTATCTACTAATAAAGAAGAGAAGCAGCGGCAAGGAAAGAAACAGAATAGAGGAGCACTAAACAATGGCTCTTGTATGGATTTACAAACCAAGTAACTACATCAAGATCAAGAGGAAGTTGACTAGCCACGTTAATCTGCTATTCCTACCTAAGTTCTGGCTTAGAAACAGAAAAGCCAATTGAAAGAAGTGAATTAGTAGCCAGTCAGTGAACCCGACTCCCCTTTTGCCAGTGACAGTTCCCTGGATGATTGAAGCATTGGAGGAGCTCTTCCTTGCAGATTTTAGTATGATTTCCTATTCCTACAAACAAATATTCATAATCAAATAATGGTTACAATAAGGACTCTTTCTAGTCCAGAGATTTATTCTGTCTGTACATTTCCCTGCAAACAAAAACATGAATATCAAATAATGGTTACAATAAGGACTCTTTCTAGTCCAGAGATTTATTCTGTCTGTACATTTCCCTGTAAACAGAAACATGAATATCAATCCAACATCACTGTACATAGTAGCTTCTCTGTTCATGGGAGCGACTTGGGTCCCACTTCGGATATTCAAGAAAACTCAACACCATGATAGATAGATCATCATTTGGTTCATATTCTTCAGATCCTTTTAACACAAAGATCATCACCATATGTTCTTCTTCTGCATATATAACACAAGCATTTGGATTCTTTTCAACACTCTGCATAGATTAATGTGTAGTCATATGAGAACCATTCCGGTAGTAAGCCTTCACCAGTTCTGCTATCAGTTCATTCGGATCTTTCTTCTTCTCTTCTTTCGTAGGCTCTTTCTGGGGCTCTTCCTTCTTCTTTTCAGGATCTTTTGCTGGCTGCACAGAGTTGACCTTTTTACGCCAAAGTTTCCTCAATTTTCTCATCACATTGACAGGATTCAAGCGTCTAAACACAGTCAATTTCTTCTCTTTCTTGTTCATGGCAATGGAATCAATCGCTACAGAATTAGAGAGATGAAAGCAACGGTGAGTAATTTTGCAATCTACATGTGGATTTTTTGGTGAGCAATAGTTCTCTAAGTGAAATACCCGAAAGGCTAGAGACAGCCTCCATATCCGTCTCCTCGGCTTTGTCATCATGTAAATCCAACTTCAAAACCATCTTCTGCAGCGACCAAAGTAGCAAAAACCCAATCAGAATCAAGGATCAGATGATCATTACATCAAAAGGAAAAAGAAACCCAACAAAAATCAGGGTTTTAAAATCAGCGAGTTAAGATAATTAAACAGAAACCATTGGAAACAAAATAGATACCTCAAACGCCAAAAGGGAAGAGAAACCCAAATAAATGACGTATGTTTGGAATCCTAGATCAAAGTCGTGCATCGAAAACCACAAAGCAAAGGAAAGGGAAAGGAGAAAACAGGCTTCTAAAACCTCATCACTATAATCATCCTCTACAAAGCTCTCCGTACTCTCTACTAATAAAGAAGAGAAGCAACGGCAAGGAAAGAAACAGAATAGAGGAGCACTAAACAATGGCTCGCGTAAGGATTTACTAACCAAGTAACTAGATCAAGATCAAGAGGAAGTTGACTAGCCACATTAATCTGCTATTCCTACCTAAGTTCTGGTTTAGAAACATAAAAGCCAATTGAAAGAAGTGAATTAGTAGCCTGTGACATCCCAGGTTTTTACAACACTTTTTCATAAATCTTTTGCTGTGTGTGGCCCCAATACTTTTTAAAACTGTTCAAAACCAAATAGCGGAAAAATAACTTTGAAAAAAATACCTTAAAAATCTCAAGTGTCTTTTTTTTCCATTAAAAACAATGATTTTCAGAGGAATGAACATCACATTCCTACCAAAAATCTGACAAAGTCTCCCATGTATTTTGGACATTGTGCATTTAACGCATGCAATGCGACACCTGATAATCATAATGTACATATAAATATCCATAATGGAGACTGTCTCTCTCCAAATACCAGCATACACATTTCTGTTTAATTTAAATAAATGAAACATTTTGGTAATGCCACAAAGGCTAGGTAATTGACCTGTATACTCAGGATCACTCCAGTCACATCCATTTGTGTCAAATGGTAATAAATACACATCCACATGCCCATTTCTAATAGTCATAAAACAATTTGAATTACATAAGAGTTGCAAGAATCTTCAGAAATCTTTACTTATACCTCACCTTTACTCAAAATAGCTTCCTTGTAGCTTCCAAGTTAAAGCTATGTGCCTTTCCCTTTGCTGGTATCACACCCATGCCCTAAATAGTGGATTAAAATGTAAAAATCAAGAACATTAGAAATCAATGATGCAATATCATTCATCAGATTGTGCTCGGAGAGAGCTTTCCAACAACACCAAGAACGTGCAAAATGAAGATCGAGAGCGACAGACCCAGAGATTTTACCATTGAGGTAGAGGGGGGTCCAAATTGATAATGGCACCCCCCTCTAATGCATGTAAGCCAAAGGGCTATGTGGGAGGAGCTCTACAGGCAGGAGTAGAACTCATTGCGTAGAGCTCTGCTCCCATGCGTCTGCAACACAGGGAAGAGGGAGCCAAAGCCGGCAACCCTCTCCCTTCATTTTCCTGGCAACCCTTTTCCCCGCTTTCCTTGGTTCTCCCTCTCCTCCGATCAAGCACCATCGTTCCTATTTCTTAGGCAAAATAGAGCCACATTGTCCTCCATCTCGCCGAAAACTTTGCTCCATCAGTGACATCTCACACCGTAGAGGTTAGGTAAATCCCCTCCTCCACTCCTCTTCTCTCCCTTATTTCCCCATTCTTCTCCATTTCCAGTTCTTCCTCAACGCACGAACTGCGTTCTTTTGAAGAACTGGACGGTGAAAAAAAAAATACCGTTGGGTTCACGGTATACAGGGAACAGAATGGGAATAGATTGAAAATCTACCCATTCAGGTTGTTCCTTAGACATTTTTGAGTGAAACTCCTTTGGTTTTACAAAGATCCGGCAAGAAACGACATCGGAAATTGCAAAAATCAGTACCTAGGGTAAGTTCAAAAACCCTTGAAAAATCTGGCAAAAAATGATAGTTTTAGCAAAAATCAAAAGAGAAAAACATTAGAAAACAAAAATTCAGGAAATTTTGAGCATTCTCGTGAAATTTCGCCAAAAAATGAGGTCGCTTGTGTCGCCAGTGACCACCAGAATCCGGTCACCTTCTTCAACTACGACAATATTTTTTGGCAACCCTAAAAAATGTGAAAAATGAAAATTTTTCAGATATGGACAAATCGCGTGTGATCTTTTCATTCACGAAGACGGATCGTCGATTGGCCCACAAAATTGGGATCACAAGCTTGGTTATGTATAGGGAAAATTTGAGACCTTAACATCCGGCCATTAAAAATGTGATCGGGAGGTAAATTCAGGTCAAATATAACTCCAAGTAACCATTGGTGATGAATTATCACAAAAATAACTAACCAATTATGGATAAATTGATGGGAGATCCCATCTGGCTGTCTAATGCTCGATCAACGAATATTGGAGGTCAGGAAAGGAGATTAGGCAATGAATTATGGCTAAAAGCATTGAATTGTGAAATAACTTACCTAAAAGGTTGGAAATTGAAACTTCTAAATGTATGCGCTCGATCTAAACCATCCATATAAGACCAATGGCACTGCCCAATTGGATAGCAACCAATTGGTGTACAAATCATTGATCTAAATCCATGAGGTTAGATCAAGAACATTGTAAATGAAGAGCTAGAACTGATTATAGAAAAAATTCCATGGAATTATTAAATTTACTTAAAACTCATATTCGTTGTAGAGATTGAGCGTAGCGTGAACGACGTTGGTAGTTAAATTTCAAGTTGTCCCTTGAGAGCAGGTAAGGGCCCTAAACACTTTCATTCCTTAAATTCTTATTGTTATGTTCTTTTGAAATTAACTTTATGCATGTGTAAAATGAATATATTGTCACCTTGGTTGAATGAATGATAGAAATTGTAATTTCTTATTGAAATGGTCATGCTATAGTCTGATAACTATTATAATGATGAAAACTGTTATAAAATGGTCAAGCCCAAGATAGTAAACCTTGAGGGTTGCTCGGTAAGCTATGATGACGCCTTCCAAGATGGTAAATCCTGAGGGAAAGGGCTACCTGGTCGCTTGCGACTAAAGTGAAGCCACCCAAGATGGTAAATCCTGAGGAATGGACTGTCTAGTATTGAGCCTCATAAGATAGTAAACCCTGAGGGAAAGGGATGCTTGGTTCTTTGGAATCATGGTGGAGCTGCCCAAGATGGTAAACCCTGAGGGATGAGCTGTCAGGTATTGAGCCTCCCAAGATGGTAATTCCTGAGGGAAAGGGTTGCCTAGTCTTTTGGGATCACGGTGGAGCTGCTCAAGATGGTGAACCCTAAGAGATGAGCTGACATATTGAGTTACGCAAAATGGTAAACCTTGAGAGAAAGGGCGGCCTGGTTGATTTCGACTAAGATGAAGCCAGCCAAAATGGTAAATCCTGAGGGAACCCGACTTTGGCACTACCCAAGATGGTAAATCTTGAGGGTCTGGCTGCCTTGATGATGATACTCATAGTGGGCCGCCCAAGATGGTAATCCTTGAGGGAGATGACTATTGGATCCTAGTGTAATGCTAGGCATGTTTAATGTTACTGAGGAAATCATTAATGAGTATGCAGCTTTGTTGGATGTAATGCTTATGGTTTGCATTTAACTTTAGAATGAGGTCCATGACTTAGTCACTCATCCTTTAAATGTCTTGTGGTTGGACACAAATGGGAAATTATTATGGGTTGTGCTTGTTTACATGCAATGATTGTTGCATCATATTTGAATTTGGGGAAAAACTGCAATTCTGCTCTAATACCCTTAGGCCTTACTTGATAGTGCACGCTAACTTCTTTGTAGATGACCAGTTAAAAATGAAAATGAATGCTTGTGTTGTATTGAATGTGCTTTTGAGCATAGCAATGAGAATGATTAGATATGCATGAGTTTATTTTTTTTTCCCTTACTGGGCTTCGCAGCTCACTGTATTATTCTGCAGGTACTAGTCAAGTCGAGAAGAGAAAGGGGGTTGAGTGAAATGAAGAAAGTTTGATTGAAGATGTAACACTTTGAATTGTATATATATGTATATATGTGCTGACATTGAATATGAGTTATATCTTATTTTTTTGACAATGATCCTTATGCATCTTATGTGTTTTATCTTGAAAGGGCATATATGAGACTCACTTGAACTCCTAGTAAATAAGCAAGTGTTAGTGGCGTATTATGATAGATAGTATGGAGACTGAGTCTCCCTTCAGGAATTTATAATTGCTATATTGTCTATCAGGTGAACCACATAGCATGCATTAAATGCATAAGTCCGAAAAATGGGGGAGACTATGCCGAAATTTTGGTAGGACTCGGTTGTTAAAGGAGAAAAATATTTTACTAGTAAACTGTGATTTGCACAGAATATGAGCACTTAGCTCTCTCAGTACTTCCGCTACTATAGAGAAAAAAAAGAAAAAAGAAAAAAAAGGCAAGGCCACGTAGGTCTAGCCCAGCCAATCGTTAGGCTTGATTAAGCCTAATCGCTACCCCGGGGATTGGTCATGACAGCTGGAGTCCTTCAAACTTAAGATATTGTAAACAAGTACAATATCTCAGCAAGCTTTGCTTATGTAGGTAGTTTAATCATCAACACACAAGTTTATGTAGTTCTAACTTTAAAAGGAACAATTTATCATACTTTGTGAAATTTTGTGTCATATGATGCCAAATAAGTATGTAATATATTCCAAAATTCATACCATGCCATTTCAAATAGTTTCCATGTCCAATCAGTTTGAATCGTCAGTTTAACATCCATGCTTACTGTTTTCAAATAATGATAATAACCTTAGTAAAACATTTAGATGATATGGTAGATAGTCACAACTTTTCGCATGCATCAAAACCAATAGAGAAATGCATTTAAACTAGGAAATGCTTAAATGTAAATAAAGAGTATTTCAACCAATGTATACGCACACCTATACATATATACACACATACTCTAAATCTCATCAAGATTTTATGAGAATAAAACCACTCAAATCCGGCAACCTGTCGTTGGTCATGAGTACTCATGATTGACCTGAAATACCAAGGTGCCCTGCACCTGCGCTATTGCGCAATATACATATAAATTAAAAAATAATGGAACCTTTGTGCGACGAACAATAACCAATCAAGTATGTGGCTATCACGTTGATACCAAACGGATAGACTCCTCTGCACCATGTTCATGGAAAACACGGCACCCAAGCCATGACCTGTCCATGATAACATGAGCTTGCATTAGGCCCCTTTGGTCAGGTATCCACTATACATATATAATTTCAGAAGAAAGAGGATGATCAGTCCTCAATCTTCCTAGCACAAAGTCCACCAGGCCCAATATGTCTGTCATAATATAATAATACTAGGCAGTATCCCATGCTTATAAAAATGATAAAACCATATAATTTCATGCATTGGTTTTCAATCTGATAGTAAAGTAAACTTGACATTTTAAATAAATTGCATGAATATACCCTTTTGATGGCTGCATAAACTACAAAAATTAGAATCTCAAGTTTCAGGTAAATTCCAAGTATAATAGCATAGTTATCATTGGGTTTTTTTTCCTTTTTTTTTTTTTTTTTTTCCAATTCAAGCAAGCATCTTGATGTCTAAACTACTTATCTCCTTTTTTATGCTCAACAATTTTGCTATATCTTTTCTTCAATCACTTATCGATCACCTAATCAAATCAAATTTTGAATTCATTGTCAATATAAATCCACATGTTTATAATTTTAAGTAAATT